>OU538839.1:10607500-11263500 GCA_912999785.1 Hydriomena furcata
AATTGATTCAACCTCCAAGGGCATAGAAATGAGCTTTCTGGAAATAACTCTTCCCGTGTAAGGTCATGCGTTTCACTAGTCGTATTATTATTTTTTGAAACCAGTTTCAGCATCAGTTTTTTTTGAGGTAAAATACATTAACCGTTTAATTTTGTTCTATCTAAAGAAGTTTTTTTTTTCATATTCGAAAAGTATTAGATGAAGTTGACTTCATTTGGTATCGATATTTCATCGAAAGTAAATTCGCTGAGTTAATGTATCGCTAGTGACGGAGAGTTCTTACACCGCATAAACGCTGTTCAAAATTCTCTCGGTGTCTCAAATTATAGTGTAAGGGTTACCATCTATCAAAGATGAGTGGATTTCTAGCTCGATGGAAACGTATAGGCACGCGCGGTTCAACTGGTTTATTCTGCAAATCTTCGCTCCGCTCAACATTGGTGAATGATGGCTCTTACACGAGCATCAGTCCGCTCCGTTTACCGCGTCTCAGTTCCGGCGTCTTTATTCAAGAGTTGAGAGACGTTGGGAAGTCAAAGTTTCAAACTGAGTGATTATGCTTCCTACGCCTCGAAATTCAAGGGAAAATATTATTACAGTTATTCTTTTCAAGTCTACTTTGGAATTTGGAGTTCTAAGATGAATAAGAACGGTTCAACGAATCGAATTTGCTACATCTCTTGAGGTTAGGTTTATTGAGTTCGTAGGCTGAAATTTCGGTTTGATTTTTAAAATTAAAATTAGGCAGAAAAAAATGTCCTGTTTATCATATAGTAATTACATTCCTTTTCCGAGAAAAAGGTCCTCTTAAGACGAGTAATAATATTTTTTGATGAATGCAGAATCGTTTTTTTCCCAATAACCGCAATACATACAGTTTTACAAGATAACTTAAGGATTTAATCTAGATAAATTATAGACAGAAACACGATTGGTGAAACTTTTCACGATAAATTTATTTTCCAAAGTTGACTCTTCCAAAACTAGTTCTCTTCTTTTTTGCTCAATATATGAATAGCTAAACAGTTCATTATTATATAATTCTTTAGATAATCATACTAACTACATAAATAAAAGATAGTTTCTTTTAAAGTTTAATGGTTTTCAAGATAATGCTGTATTATCACTTTTTCCGCATCACCTTAAATCTCGACCGACCCCGTTGAAAACTTCGATAATGTAACCCATCGTGTGATAAAAAAACCAAAAAAATCTTTATATCGCGTAGGATCTACACCAATCAACAAGCTGTCACTAATAGAACTACTCATACGATACTTGCTTTTACTTTACTTGCTTGTTTGTTATTACTTTCCTCAGTATGTTTGTATAAAATATTGTCAGTCCAATTTACGCAAACCCAGACTTGGTTATGAACTTGAGGTCAGGTTAAGAGTTCGTTGTGCTCATGTCTGGAAGGATGATCTGACCGAAGGATTCACGCCTCGCGGATGCTCCTTTCATGCAGTGTTATAATAATTGCCAAGTTTATAAAGGTTAATTGTAATTTGTACCGAATATAACATTTGTGTCAGACCTGCCGCGGTATTATTGTTTGGCAAATGTACACAGTGGCGGCGCCAACGGGGTCGGTCGAGATTTAAGGTGATGCGGAAAAAGTGATAATACAGCATTATCTTGAAAACCATTAAACTTTAAAAGAAACTATCTTTTATTTATGTAGTTAGTATGATTATCTAAAGAATTATATAATAATGAACTGTTTAGCTATTCATATATTGAGCAAAAAAGAAGAGAACTAGTTTTGGAAGAGTCAACTTTGGCAAAAGCAAAGGCTCTATTGTCAATAATTTCCGCAGCATACGCGATATAAAGATTTTTTTGGATTTTTTATCACATTTGGGTTACATTATTGAAGTTTTCATACGGATCCCTAATAGTTAGACATATGGTATTGTTGACTTATTTGTAGATATTGATGTCTTCTTTAAAACTGTAGCACATTATTTTGCTCTATTGTCAATAATTTCCGCAGCATACGCGATATAAAGATTTTTTTGGATTTTTTATCACACGTTGGGTTACATTATCGAAGTTTTCATACGGATCCCTAATAGTTAGACATATAGTATTATATATTTTTTGTAGATATTGATGTTTTCTATAAAACTATAGTACATTACTTTGCTCTATTGTCAATAATTTTCGCAGCAAACGCGATATAAAGATTTTTTTAGGATTTTTTTTCACACTTTGGGTTACATTTTCGAAGTTTTCATACGGATCCCTAACGTTTTTGAAAATACTATATAGCCTATGTCCATCAGGGATAATGTAGGATTCTAATGATAAAAGAATTTTTTGAATCGGTTCAGTAGTTTCGGAGCCTATTCGAGACAAACAAACAAACAATCAAATCTTTCCTCTTTATAATATTAGTATAGATGTCAACAAAGTCGTAGAATAAAATCTTGAAAATCATTTTTTAGGGTATCTCCCCTACACCTAAAGTAGGGATGTTTATTTTTTTTCTCGCGTGGTGTATGTAGGGTATCGTTAGATAGGTATTTAAAAAGTATGGGCGGTATCTGAAAACAACTTTTCGATTAATTGATCCGTTTGAGAAATATTAAGCTTTAAAGTACTAATTTTTGTTAGAAACGAGTGTCGTCGTCCCTCCCAATTTACATATAACGAACTTATAAGGAATACTATCACGGCTGCAGGCGTTACAAGATTTCGAGTAATAGACGTAATAGTCGACCAACTTATAAAATTTAATCGATAATAATAATTGTTAGCTGTGTAAACTACGAAACCCTACATTGCGCGTGACCCGACACTGACTTGGCCGGTTTTTTCTATGTGATTATTGAAATTTGAACAGAACAAAGTCTTTCGCGGGTCGGCTAGTATAAAACATACCGTGCACCGTGCGAGAAGAAAATTTAAAAGCATGAAGGTACAATACAAACAGCATGCAAACACAAAACTCTGAAAATATGAAATCTACATTAGGTAATCCCAGCACCCAGTAGCCAGAGAGTGCCACAGGGGATTATACTAGAAAGCCGTTCCTGACTACTACGTGACGAGTTTGTACTGCACTGTCGCAAAATATAAATCTTTCCTTAGAGTTAACGCCAGACAGGTTATTTACAACTCTATTAGTACAGAAATAAGGTCGATATCTATTTATTCAATGCAAATTTGCGCGAGGCGTGTGATCTGCTTTATCCCTTATGGAAGTGGACATGCGGCCTACAGAACTAGATCGCCATAACGTTTCCAACTTTCCATCTGTTTTCTACGATTCTATTTGCAGTGGGAATTATGCATTTAGGTATCTACTCATACATTGCAGTTATATTTTCTTTTCCATCTATGTTACTTTTTAGGGTTCCGTCTGTCCGTCTGTCTGTCCGTCCGTCCGTCTGTAGGTCTGTCCGTTTGTTCGTCCGTCCGTCTGTCTGTCACAGGGCTGTATCTCATGAACCGTGATAGCTGGACAGTTGAAATTTTCACAGATGATGTATTTCTGTTTCCGCAATAACAACAAACACTAAAAACAGAATAAAATAAATATTTAAGTGGGGCTCCGATTCTCCGATACAACAAACGTGATATTTTTGCCATTTTTTATAGATAATGGTACAGAACACTTCGTGCGAAGTCCGTCTCGCACTTGGCCAGTTTTTTTATTAAAGTATGTTAAGCCATGGTGATTTAGTAAAGTACGACAAAATAACGACGGACTGTTGGAGTTTTGCCAGAACTCGATTGTAACTACGAGTAATACTCGGTGACTAAAAATGTGTGAAGTCACGTTCAATGATATTGCTCACTCTCAAAGTTTAAATTACTTTGAAAAGGATAATTTTGAAATACAACAAACAAATCACAAGAATCACTTTGAAACGTCTTAGGAGCTAGGTGAAGCTACGCCTCGCACTTAGCTAAGACTCAGGCAAAAAAACCCGGCTTAGTGCCTATAATCTTTTTCGATTATCCTTTTCATAAATGGTTTGAAAAGCTCCAGTGTGTAGCCAAACAAAGTAAAGGCTCAAACAAGAAAAATAATAACGTAAAAAAATATAATATCGCTCGCCGATATTCGACTTCAGGGAGAACTTTTTACTAACTCGCGGGACGCTGAAGTGCTATTAGGACTTATTACAGATGGAGTAGGTTTACGCCAAGATCATCCTCTAAGTTTAGTCGGTCTTTCTTATAATATTTTCAACCGACTATATTTACCGACCGATTCTTTTTTTTGTAGCTTTTTATGTACTTATGGCATATCTTTTTATATGGTGATCCAATTTTAATAATTTATATTCTATTGTAGAGAATGGTCCGAAATTGGTCCCGTATTCATTTAGGACTAGTACGTCTAGTACGTCTCTTGACTTTTCGATTGGTCGAAACATTTTTGTCGGTTTTCTTTCGAGTTTTTAATACGCTAATAATTATGATGCTTTCTTCTGAAGTTTATAGCCATATAATCGTCCCAACTTCATCTTGATATTTGTTCTTTCTTTTCATCTTCATCAGATTTTATTATATTGTAAATACTCAAGATCGATTTTCATATAGGTATATACCGTACATAATTGTATCAAGATACCACATCCCCATTTAGCGAGTCAATTTATCTAAAAGCAGTTCTAATAAAGGGCCCTTTAATTGGCAAGCAAGATTACTCTGTGGCAACCACGGCCCAGTCTGCTTCTAATACAATTATCCGCAAGATTGCCTGTTCTGATAGCCTTGTAATTTGTTTAACTGTTGGCTGATGGATGATTCTAATGTCATGTTTTGAGCAGAGCTGGTAGTAATATAAATTGACTTTAGTGTTAAACAAACAAATGTTTAGTAGTTTGATTGTAGCAAAATATAGAGCTTGTTATAAGAAAATTATACAATAATTCGGTAGCTTCTCAAGTTCGTAAGAGATAGGGCCCAACTTGAGTGATGGAGTTGTTGGGCCGGTCTACTTCATGGCTTAACGAATATACTACTAATCGCTGAAGGTTGCTCAAACGAATAATAGAAAATACAGACATTTTCTTAGGTACAAAAAATCCTATGTGATGTGCTTACTAAGAGAGCTTCGACGATGTATAAAGATGGCCGAGAAATAGGTCGTCATAATAAAAAAAACTCTCATAAAGGCGACACAGCTTCCGGAATGCGTGATAAAATTGCTAAGGAATTAATTTCCGTTCTAAGCAATATTAAGTTCTGAAGAATTTTTAATTGATAAAGTTTTATTTATATAGCATAGTTCACACTAGACTTGGATGGATTTTTTTATGCTAGTTAGCGCAAGTATATTCTGCTACCATCGCCTATAACAATACAGTATCTCACAGGTCACGATCTGCTACGAAGGTGGTAAAGCCATACATACTCGTACCTATGGATTCTCTTTTCAAGGTCTACTGCTCTTATTGTGGTCTTCTGGGTTATTCACACTAGCATGTGACTCATACCACCAGTGTGAGGTGTGGCAGAACGACTGCGCCTACCGTACTCGATCTTTGTTTAATTTGTTTTTCAGAAATATTATGTTAGGTACATTTGTGTTCTACTACATAAAAAACTAATATCAGTTCTCAAATTCGAGATCGTCCAGTAACTAGTCTCGTACATATTAGATAAAAGGACCCTAAAAAAAGTCGTAATATAGGAGGATATATTTGCAAAGGATCGTTTATTCGAGTAAAACCTTATCTGGGACAAAATGGGTACACAATAAGGATGTTTTCAATAAAAACATCTTGAGTACCGAGATTTGAAGATTGTAGATTTGATACTCATTTTGATCAGATGTTTGAAAAGCGTTTTTGCAAAGAAACGAGGCTTTATTAGCGAGTTTTATATTTATAAACTTTTGTGAGTAAAAGTTTCAGAGACAGGGCGACGAAGCGGAATGAGTTTTGGAATTAATGATAAAGTTACCGAAAAGGGACATTTTTATAAAGATTTATTTCATCGGATGGAAAAAAACATTATGAACATGTTTCTGTCTGCAGAATTGAGCGTGATACGTTACTGCGTGAAATATTCAAATTAAAAAAGAAAACTAAATCCCACCAAAAACATTCTGTAAAAAACTAGCCAAGTCTCGATGGAGGTGCTTGTTTATCTCTAAAAAGTAATGAAATCTAGACAAAGTCGTACCAAGTCTGAGGTTCCTTACTACGATTTCTTTATTATTATAGTCACACATTAATTATATTTTAGTTAATGTGTGTAGATTTCATTACTTTTTAGAGATAAACAAGCACCTCCATCGAGACTTGGCTAGTTTTTTACAGAATGTTTTTGGTGGGATTTCACTTCTTTTTGTAGAAACGTGGGCTTATTAGATTTTCTTATTTGACACAGTTTTTTTGACATAGTTTTTTGCAATGACAGTCGATATTTTTATGTACCAATAGTAGAAGGGGGCATTACCATATCTTTAATACAGCTGAGACCAGCTGAGGGTTCTTCATCAGATACTTCAGACCTTCGACTTTTGACATCAAATGAAGCGGCCCATCAAGTTGAATATTTTTTATAAAGGCGGTATGTCGATCTCTAATAGTTTGGTTAAGCTCTTGTGTTTTCTAATCAGGGTCACCAGGTAATCCAGATCTTCGATTATCCTAGTTTTTAGGGTTCCGTACCCAAAGGGTAAAATGGGAACCCTATTACTAAGAATTCGCTGTCCGTCTGTTTGTCTGTCTGTCCGTCCGTCCGTCCGTCCGTCTGTCTGTCACAGGGCTGTATCTCATGAACCGTGATAGCTAGACAGTTGAAATTTTCACAGATTATGTATTTCGGTTGCTGCTATAACAACAAATACTAAAAACAGAATAAAATAAATATTTAAGGGGGGCTCCCATACAACAAACGTGATTTTTTGCCGTTTTTATAGATAATGGTCCGACTCGCACTTGGCCGGTTTTTATAGTTTTCCCTTAATGTGGCAATTAAACCCTAACTCTGTACCAAATTTCAGCTCTCTGAGTTTATGGGAAGTACTAGTTCTATTCTGATGATCATGAGTGAGTGAGTGTCTAAAATGCGAAACTTTGCTTTCGCTTAACTTCGAAACTAAATGACCTACAGACTTGAAATTTTGGATTTTAAGTATGTGATTATAGCTTACTGGATGACGAAAATTTCTGCGTTCTGGTATTATCCAGAGGTTCTCAAATAGGGACCTGAAAATGCGGCGAAATGGTTCCTGTAAAGGATGGTACGGCAGTGTTTATTTGCTTCGCGCTCGACTTGGCGGGGGCACTGCCGTGCCCCCAAATTTGTTTATTTGGAACAAACACACTGAAAAACTGTGTGGCGAATGTTAAAGCCCTCCTCCGAAATTTAATTTAAGTTCCTCTAATGAGATACAAAGTATTTAAGAGAAAATGTAGATAGAATTAAAATAAAAAATAAATAAATAGGGTCACGACTGTAATCCCCAAGCACGGTAGACATTATCTCAGATCTCCAGGCGCTTAGATCCTTTGAAGATGTCTAGTGGGAGTAGTCAGAGGCACGTCCAAACATTATATTTGGCACATGTCCACATTTTGCAGTAGTTAGCATTCCATACGTGACACGTTGCAAGCCTATCGCCGCTTATAAGAATACTAAGTGGTTTCCTCACGATGTTTTCCTTCACCGTTTTTTTGTAGATAGTTTTAATTTAATTGAAGTAAAAATAAGTAGAAGCAAGAAATAAGGACGAACCAACAAACACACTTTCGCTTTTATAATCACGCACGTGGTTACTAGATAGCTAATATCCGAAAACATCCGTCTTAAGAAGATACGTGAAGATTTGAACTGTTTTTCACGCCTATAACTAAATAGTTCGTTCATGTTTGAATTAGTTGTAACTAAGATCCCCTAGGTTTTACCTAAGGTATAACTTTTCAGGGATAAAAACTAATGCTAAAACTCAAACAGCTTCCTTCGTAGCTTTCCATCTAACCTCAAAACAACTCGACGTTACTGAACGTCAATAAGCTCCCAGCGTCACTTTATATTGTCATGTCAAATTTGTCAAAATCAGCGAGAGGCCTGCTCGGGAACAATTTTGTTACCGGATAATTGAATTGGATTTGTTTTGGAAATGTTGAGGGTCTTGGCGCGGGATTTTACGTGCAATTTCAGGTAATTCTGTTACGGAAAACGTATTATATTATTACATTACGGGAAAAGGGTTTTTGTTAGATCGACTTTCAAACACATTACGTAGGTAGGTTATTGGAATTGTTTTGTTTTCCTTTTTAGAGCAAATTTTGGTAACAACAGTCGTAATACAACAGATATTCAAACATTATCCTCTAATAGTTTTTGCCTTCTACTGTAACTATCACTACACCAACATAACAATATTCCTTTCCAGTTCACACCAATGTATTTACATAATAACTGTAAAACTTTTTGAATACAGCTATTTATTCCCTCTTCATATTATTATGCTAAACTGCCTCCCTTCATACCCCAAAAAGCTCTGAGCATGACTTTGCGAGTGAATTATTTTAAAGTACTTATTCTCAGACATTTCGCGGCATTCGCAGGACACAAGTGACTAGTTTAAACATAAAGGTAAATGTGCGCGCGGCCGTCGTCCAATCATAGCGCGGCAAACAGCGCGCGGCTGCCGCGCTCAAAAGCCGCGCTATGTCTGGTCACACTTTTACACAATCGATCACAAAGCTTTAATCAACCGCTATTCCTCTTCACTACTACATAGCTCTTCATAAAATTACCTAAATCGTATCCAGTGCGGACCACAACCGCATAAAACAATGTTCGTCCCTTTATGTAAACTATAGACTATTGTTTGCCTCCTACTACTTGGTTAGACAGGGATCCCTTCTCATTAACACAAATAACAAAACACTACGTTATCATTACTGGTATGTTTTGATAAAACATTGAACAATGGACGTTCTCCAATTAATTATGCTTAGTAAGGAATATACTCATCATTTTCCTGCCCATAACCCTCTTAGGTGGGGTCAGCACATGTATTCTCACATGTCAACTGGCCTCACAGCAGCATTTCATGAACCGTAATAACTAGACAGTTGAAATTTTCACAGATGATTTATTTCTGTTGACGCTACAACAATAAATACTAAAAACAGAATAAAATAAATATTTCAGTGGAGCTCCCATACATCAAACATGTTTTTTTGGCGTTTTTTATAGATAATGGTACGGAACCCTTCGTGTGCAAGTTCGACTCGCACTTGGCCGTTTTTATTATTTGAACCCTCATAACTTGGGTTTGAATTACTTATACCAGATATAAAATAACTGGAAATATAACTGCTTGCATTGAATACGTCGAAAGCTATTTGCAGGTTTATAGAAAGTTAGGTCTCAGCGATAGCATAGTGTAAAAGTTGTGACTTAATTGTAATAACTTGTTCGAGAAACGATCTTAATGGGCGAATGCACTTAGGCCGGTAGGAGATTCCGGATTATTGAAATTTGACAGAAAGTCTGTCGGGACAGCTAGTACAATAAAAAAAATATATATTTTTACGACGACCCAAGCACTCAGATTCTTGAGCATCTCTAATGGGAGTAGTCAGATGCACGTCCAAAGATTACATTAGGCACATCATATTCACTTTTTGCAGTAGTAAGTATTCCATACGTGACTGGTTGAAAGCTCATCGCCGCTTTTAAGTTACACTTTTTTTTTATCTATTTTTAAAACGTGACGTAGGTTGTGTCGCTCGTAACAGATCGTCTAAAGTTAAGCAACCTTTAGAGCTAATGGATGGGTGACCGCTAGTTAATTAAGACAGATTAAGGGCCGGGCCTTTTGGAGGCTGTCATTTAGAAGGTGACATAGTCCTTCATGCGTCCTAAACTCGATCACCAAATTGAACAACTAGCTTATGTACACTTAATTGGAAAAATGAAACACTTTTTTAGATTCTTCACTTTTTTAGATTCTTAGGAAAAAGTCAGCAGAACTGCTTCAAAACTCTCGCTTTGGCCAAAAAAGATGGCGTCAATAGAGACAGATTGCTGCCCCTGGTAGCAACCTCCCTAACAGAAGCTGAGAAGATACAGTACAGCAGCGATGCGAGGAAAGTTCAATATGTGCCTCCTCATGGGTACAATGCTCCTAAATTCGGAGAAGATAGGAAGTACTCGCCGTTCCATTTTCCAGGGCAGGTTTGTACCTTTAGACCATCGACGACATACACGCCTTATAGCTTCATTTCTTCAAACAAACGCAAACGCACCTATATTAAGGCGCTCCCAGTCGACGATTGTTTTTGTTCGAAACGAAAAAAGAAATACTTCTGAACAAGCCACATCTCCTATTTTTATAAGTATATTACTTCAGGTTCCTACCTAGATTTCTATTAAGCTGAAAACATAACAGCAAAAACTTTTCACGATAAAGATATTATTTCAAAATGATACGTTTTAGAATTTATGATCGAAATATTTTATATACCTACTATTAAAATCAACTTGTGATTTATTGTTAGAGATAGGTAATATGTAGATCTAGATTTCTATTAGAATAGATTTTTGATAGTAATTATACATAATTTATATCATTAATTTATTCGAAAAGCTAAGGCGGACCACGCACCGACGTGTGTTTGTCGTCATTGCAGCGGTCGGTAGGATTATTTATCGAAGTGATTAAAGATGGGTACATCTTTATTCACATATACTATACATTATAAAATAGGAGATGTGGCTTTATTTTATTTTTTCGTTTCGAACAAAAACAATCGTCGACTGGGAGCGCCTTAATAGGTAGCCATAGCCAAGCCATTTTTGTTCTTTACTTTCGAATTTAGGCAAATTTTCGTCGACCTCTTACAACTATTTTTTATTTATCCGCCAATTATTTTTATCGCCAACGTAGACCCTCGTCGAGTCTTCCGTGAGCCACCTTGACCACTTTGGGAATCACTGCTACTAGGATACCAGGATACTAGGACGCCTCATGACTTCATTGCTTCAAACAAACAATTATGTCAAACCGTTGAGGTGTGCGGGTCAAGGAGAGCGGTACAAAAAATGCATTCTGATTGGCCGGTTCAATGTCGCAGCCCGCCGCGGTGCGCGTCGTGGATCGCGCTTGATGTCTTATAACAGCAGTATAAGCCTAATATGTTGTTTGAAAGTGTTTGTCTTGCATGAGGAGTCTGTAGGCTATGTGGTCGATGCTTTAGGCCTTTAATGGCCTGTAACAACAAAATTTATAGGTATAGTCGTATGGAGGATACCTCACCTGGTGCCCGCTCACTAGCTTATATAGCCTCATAAACTAGTGCCCAAGCTAATATAAACTAACTACACTAATGGTGATGTATTGTCCACTCAGTGTTCTCATTATACCGTTTATATTAACACTAGCTTTTACCCGCTACTTCGATTTTTTTAAGATTTTACCGTAATACATTGAAATTTCAAAAAATCAAAAGAATATTTTGGAAAAAAAAAGTAACCTATTTCTGTCCCAAGACTTTAAACTATTTACATATGAAATTTCATCACAATCGGCCGAACGGTTTGGCCGTGATAACGTCACAAAGAGAGTAACTTTCGCATTTATAATATTAGTATAAAAGTATAGATATTTATTATTCTCTACCATTTAATATTTATTTCACTTTCAACAAGGAAAAAATGATATTATGTCATAATAATAAAAGGGCAGGTAAATAAATAAAACCTGTTTTGTGAGTGCCTGAAATAGCTATTTCAAACCAGTTTCCAAATCAGGTTACCATTTTCCTACTCAGCTGATTTACATAAATACCTAAAACAATTAAAAGTGCTCTAATGAAAGTTGTAGTTCAGCGAAATATTACTCTACTCTACTATACAAAAAAACAGGCCAAGTGCGAGTCAGACTCGCGCACGAAGGGTTCCGTACCGTTATCTATAAAAAAACGGCAAAAAAATCACGTTTGTTGTATGGGAGACTCACTTAAACATTTATTGTATTCTGTTTTTCGTATTTTTTGTGATAGCGGCAACAGAAATACATCATCTGTGAAAATTTCAACTGTCTAGCTTTCACGGTTCATGAGATAGATACATCCTTGTGACAGACAGACGGACAGCGAAGTCTTACTAATAGGGTCTCGTTTTTACCCTTTGGGTACAGAACCCTAAAAACTGCTTTCCATTATACACATCAATAAGCTTTTTTCTCTCGCAAGAAATGAAAATTTTCCCACCGAATTTTGCTTTTATTTTAAAAGTCTTTCATGATTTCGTATTGAAATAAATGCATCACAAATTTGAAAATTCCCAACTCATTTCTACTAAATGCGATGCAAATGAAAACATGAAAGCTCGACAGTAATCTTTTTATGAAAACGACGGCTTTATTTGAATTTAAAATGCAATTGGAATTAAAAACTCTCTTAATAATGATATCTGAGTAAATTTTTACAATCAGATGAAAAAATTTAATGAAGTAGGTAGGAATCACGACCGTGATTCCCAAGTACGGTAGACACTAGACATGCTATCAGATCTCGAGGCACTTAGATGCTTTAAGATGTTTTAAGGTGGTAGTCTCGAGGCACGTCCGAACATGGCATTTGTTACATTTTGCAGTAACTAGCACGCTACAGGTAACAAGCCCATCTTTGCTCATATACGAAGTTGTTACGCTACCTACAAGCCGTTGTAAGTAAACACGTTTCATAAGATTGCGTACAAAACGTGTTTTTAGGATTCCGTACCCAAAGGGTAAAAACGGGACCCTATTAGTAAGACTTCGGACTAAGATTCCGCTGTCCGTCTGTCTGTCTGTCTGTCTGTCTGTCTGTCTGTCTGTCTGTCTGTCTGTCTGTCAGTCAGTCTGTCACCAGGCTGTATCTCATGAACCGTGATAGCTAGGCAATTAGGATTTTCACAGATGATGTATTTCTGTTGCCTCTATAACAACAAATACTAAAAACAGAATAAAATAAATATTTAAGTGAGTCTCCCATACAACAAACGTGTTTTTTGCCATTTTTATAGATAATGGCACGGAATCATTCGTGCGCGATTCAAACTCGCACTTTGCCGATTTTTGTATAGATAATGGTACGGAACTCTTCGTGTGCGAGTCCGACTCGCACTTGTTTTATTTATTTTCCCCATTCTACTCGTACGTTCCAAAGTGCAAGCTGCGCCGAACTGGACAATGCAAAAGCTCAAGTGAAAACAAATCACAAAAGATAGAAGGGGGGGGGGATTCGTAATTCCGAACAGCAATCCTGGATTATCCAGCTCTAACGAAGCGGGAATTAAACGCGACGGTCCTGTTCTCGTGTTTTTGTCGCGTAGGGTTGCTACTGGATGCTGAGATTTTATATCACTACATAGTATAAAGCAAAGTCGCTTTCCGCTTCCCGCGTCTGTATGTAATATGTATGTATGTATGTTTGCTTATATCTTTAAAACTACACAACGGATTTTGATGCGGTTTTTTTTAATAGATAGAGTGATTCAGGAGGAAGGTATAATAACATGCTACCCGTGCGAAGCCGGGGCGGGTCGCTAGTTAAAAAATAAAATGAAATACGATCACAACATTAATCCACCAGTACGGTAGACATAGGCATCCTCTCAGATCTTCTGGTACTCAGATCCTTGAAGATGTCAATGGGATAGTCGGAGGCACGTCCGTAGAGTTAAAACAAGTTAAAAAACTGCCGTTTATTAAATGAAAATACGTAAAGACGTAATGATAACTGATGGAAGACGACAACTGAATGATGACCCGAGTGTTTATGGAAACGTGAGATGTCCGGCAATCGACGATAAAAAGCTGCCTTGGCCTTTGACACGGTGAATTTAATTAAAAATAGTGGAAACCACCGCGACTTCGTTCACGTGAAGTAATTTTCAGACAGACTAAAGGGGATCCTCTTAGGGGATTACTTTCTTAGTGCACCCTTACAGCACAATACAAGAAAGACTACCTCCAAATTTCATGCTTCTAGGAACTAGGTTTAGTTAGGCTGTACGTTGCTTAAAAGTCAGTCAGTCAGTAACGAATAAGTTTGATATGTTTAGATTTTAATACAGCAGCAACGAAATCCTAATATAATATTATAAATTCGAAAGTTTGTGAGTTTGTATGTATGTTTGTTCCTCAATCAGGCCTAAACGACAAAACGGATTAAGTTGAAATTTGCTGTAGATGTAGATATAATGCCCGAATAAATAATAGACTACTTTAAAATATGAAAAACATCCCAAAAACTATAAAAAAAACGCAAAAAGGATGATTTCTGTATAGATGGCGCTGGTGTGCAACAAATCATCACAGACTAAAAACATTCAGTCTTTTCCATTCCATTATTGAAATTTAATAAAACATACCAAACTACATGTAGCCACAACCCTGCATTGCGATTTCCCGCCCAATTACTTCGTAGAAACGGGTGGTGTACGTATTCTCGATCTCGAGACTTCGCTTCGGCTGCAGTCCTTATCTATAGGCTGTTAGAGCTAGGATTACTAGAGATTTCGAGTTGGACGAACTTGCTTTTGCGATATCGATGTTTTAGTAATACGATCGAATATACCCTTACACCACCGATGTACGAATACGATTTAGTGTGGAGTGGCGATATTTCATCGCAAAAATGCGCTGCGATGCTCTGAGGCTGAGCATTGAATAATATACCTTATTTCGATTGGATAACTATTAAATTCAAATATTATTTAAATTCAATTGATAAATTTTAAATTTTCTGCCATCCCGTCCGCCAATGTACGCGGGCCATTAAGCTAGGCGAGAGCGCAGAGGTGTTGAGAACTCGCAAATCGTGAGTATTATATGACTTATTTCGAGGTGACAGACAACTAAGAATATGGGGTATCAAGGTACCTCGAGCGAGATGTACCTTGACATTCCTCGACATCTTCTGAACGACGTATGCTTGTGACGTTTTGTTTGATGAAAATCTCCTCGGACTGATGACGTAATAGAGGAACCAAACATGAGATAGGTTCGAGTGAAGGTTCGATGGGCCTCGAAAGAGTTTGAGTCTCTACCTTTTCGAGGTTACAATTAAGATTATGAAATGAAAATAAACACTAAACAAGCAACGGCTTTCATAAGAACAGCTTTAGTTATGCTAAACATAGCACTATTATGTTAGCATGCGGGATCATACCCAAAATTACACCTAAAATCCTTTCCTCAAAGCGTTTCTGGAGCACAAAGGTAAACAACGAATTCCGTACCGCACAAATCACCGTGGAATCCCTTGCGTCACTGGAAGATTACCGGTGTGTATCAAGCGGGAGAATCGCAGCGGATAATTTGCAGTTAGCGGACGCTGTGTGCTTGTTTTCTGCACTGACACGGCACTCTGGTAGCTTTAAAACTGTTTGCGGTTTCAAAAAATCCTCTGCAATACAACTATTGTTTTATTTAGCGAACTCTTTAAACAGCAAAGTGATTATGATAGAATTAAAACTATCGGGTTGTTAATTATTTTAACTAGAAATGCAGTGACCGCCGATCGCGGTGCGTGCGATGCTCATGAAGAGCATCTGAATTGTCAGCAAACGTCAGCAATACAAGTTTAAACGTGGTAGGTAATTGAGAATTTTCGAAATCTTTATTTTAGAAAACGCTTAAAACATATGGAAGGATGCTCATACGTTAAAAGACGATAATATAAAAATAATTTCATAACACCGAAACCACATCCACGTTATTCTAATATCCTGCATTTTTATATCCGCTGCAGTGTTATTTCATCCGCTGAATGTGTATTCGTTGAGGGCTTGAACGGCTCTTACAACGATCACTCTGACCATTCCTGAGAATTCACAGTACGATAAGCAGGAATTTCTGGACGGCGCGCCGCTGATTCATTTGAACAGACATTACATTTAAATTTATCGCTGGTTATTCGTCCGATTTATTTATAAACCTACGTATTGTACGTAACTTTATCGCATGAAATAAATCGATTAGAAAAGTAAATCGGACAGGTTTTGTTATTGTTATTTTTCTAATTATAAAGTTTTACATCCGTATGTTGATGGATACAGGGGAGTAGAGGCGGGCCTTAGGGTGCGTTTTCAGCTACGCTGAGCTGTGCTAAGCTGTGCGGAGCGGACCAAACACAGCTCTTGACATTTTTGAACTCAAATATTTGAGCGCTGTCATTCGTCCGCATCACACAACTTAGCGCAGCTCCGCTTAGGTGGAAACGCACCCTAAGAAGAGATGGATAAACTGGGTAAAAGAAGACATGAGTAAGTAAGTAAGATGAATACTGCGATGACGAGCGATAGGGGAGTATGGAAGAAAGAAACATGTTGTGCCGATCCCACTTAAGTGGAATAAGGGCATGCAGATCATGATAATGAGGATAATCGGTGTTCAATTTAGTTTAAAATTTTAGTCCCGTGGCGAATGGGTGGTGGCTCGTCTGGATGATCTCCTCAACTGGGGCAGAAAGAACTCAATATGGCCCCTGACATTCGGACTCGCGTGCTGCGCTCTCGAAATGATGCATTACGCTGCTCCCAGGTAATCAATCTTGTTTGCTGTCATTTATTACTTTGCGCTGTAAGTAGAACTTAGCCTATAGCTAATGGCTCGATAGCACGAGTTTTAATTATGAGGTTCTCAATTCGATCGATATATGTATATTTATTTTCTGTTGCTTCTTTTATGTATGACCGCGCATATCTTTTTACCTGGTGACTTTTCTTTAGTGTAGAGAATAGTCCCAAGTTGGTCCCATTTAAATTATATTCACATAGGACTAATAGTTCCTTTATAAAACTTAAAAAAAAAAACAATATCGTTTTTTGACTTTAGTCGAAACATTTCCGTCGGTTTTCTTTTTAGTTTTTTAAATGTAATTATTATTTATAATTTTCAGAATGCTCTAAGGAATTTTTGAATTCAACCAATTGTGAAGTCGTTTGTTTTTTGCAACTACATTACCGATTTTTTTGTCAAGTGGTTAGAGTTGCTTTTGATCTGTCCCCTTTATAATCTAAACTCCGTTACACTTGCTCTGATTATCAGAGCACGTCGATTGCGCAAGTGAACATAACGACTGGCATTGGCGCGTGGCGACCACAGATGGTAACCTGACGAGGCGGTGTCGGTTACGCGGTCACTGGTACGAAGGCTTGATTTATTAGCTATCCCTACAATCCCGCTTTTCAAATAAGGGATACTGCTCGTACCCATTTCATTACGATGTGGAAAACGAAAGGGTTTTTTTAGCATTTAACAAACCTGCCGGTTTCAAGAAACCACATTATGCCATACTACGCTCAAACACCCAAAACGAGTATTTAACTGCACTTCCCTTTAGAAGTAAAACTACTTAAATATACCGCCAGACAAGTTCTGCTACCCTGGTACTTTTACATCAGTTTTGTTGATTCCGATGAGAAATAACTAGGCCAGCAAAGATGTGACAAGGTTTAAAACTAGATAAAAAATGTATTTTAAGTTACATTCAAATCAATGTATCTACTTGGACATAATTCCAATAAGTTCCATCAATATAACAGTATAACTAGTGGAAACAGACGGTACTTCATGATTCATAATTATATTTCTGAGAAAGTGCATTGCTCATGCAAATTCAATGTACCGTATTACATTTTATGTTTGTGATACATACAAAAATTCCTTACCATTGTTATCATGCTCAAACCAACCGATTTGTTTTGAGGTTCCT
The DNA here is from genome assembly GCA_912999785.1 of Hydriomena furcata. Lineage (NCBI taxonomy): Eukaryota > Metazoa > Arthropoda > Insecta > Lepidoptera > Geometridae > Hydriomena > Hydriomena furcata. The sequence goes on from OU538839.1 coordinate 10,625,194, forward strand.
TTGTGAGTCTCAAATATGGCTTTGTAAAAACTTGCCGTCTTCAACAATGCCTTTGTTTTAAAGCCAATGGAGCTGAAATTATCGGCACCCTCGTGACACGATCAAAGGTCGAAACTTGGCATTTCAGCTATAAGGTCGTTTGAAACACGTTAATTTGTTGTTGTTGTATTTGAAGTGAGTACTACTTGAGCTTGTTTATCTAAATGCTGTTAGGTTGTCTTTACACTTATATCTCCATTGACGTAAGTACAACACAGATGTAACATTTTTATCACCCGGTAATATCTGAGGATGACTCAAAAAGACGATTATTGTTCCTTGAATGCACCGGTTACTGAAACCTAGTTATCTAATCGTTATCCGATCTGATGATCATGACCAGCAAGATGACTAAGAAAAACTAGCTACTAGTTTTAACAATCAATACAACTAAGACTGAATATCCTATTGGTCTTCTGTATAATACCAATACGATATTCAGTCTCACTCGCTATTCTTCTGAAGTACTCCACTAATCTGCCACTTATCTTATTAAGTGTCTATATCACACTCCAATCAGATTGTTATTCCAACTTATAACAACTTGCTTAAGTCAAACACAACTTTTGACACACCGTTTGGATAATCGTGATCAAAAAGTTTCTACTTTAGATACGACATGGATCGCTACGGCATGGTCTTTCGCGGTACCCCTCGGCAGACTGACGTCATCATCGTAGCTGGCACCGTCACCAACAAAATGGCGCCGATTCTGCGGAAGACGTATGATATGATGCCGGAGCCGCGCTGGGTGGTGTCCATGGGCAGTTGCGCTAATGGTGGTGGATACTACCATTACACATATTCTACTGTCCGAGGATGTGACAGGATTGTACCGGTAAAGAAAGCACTTAATTTCATTCCTTAGGGATTCTATCACTATAAGATCAGCATAACATTTAAGAACAGTCCTTTAGGTTGATTTCAAAAGTCTTCAAACAGGCATCTGTAAGTACTTCTATTTTAACATCATTATGACTTTTCTCCAGGTGGATATTTACGTCCCGGGATGCCCGCCAACTGCCGAAGCCCTGCTTTACGCTATGCTGCAGCTCCAGAAGAAAGTGAAGCGTATGCGAGTTTTACAAGTCTGGTATCGCCATTGAGTAACAATTCGCAATCGATATCTTCTATTTATTCCGATTAAAGTATGTACCTTTTATAAATCGCTCTTTTCGTCGGTGTCTTCAAATACAGACTTGTAGAAATTCAATTTAAAAATGCGACTACAGATGGTGCGTGAAAAGCAAGTATTTTCCCATTTTCTTGCGAGCACGTAGAAGCGATACAAACAGACGTTTTTTAGCATCGAATTCCACGCCGTTGTTCGATAGCTAGTTATTATGTTATTGGCAGTCCAGCAACTTAACGCCAGGTCACGTAGGGATACTTTGCGCTAGTGTATTTGAACTTCCCGGGTAGACTATCGGCACGATTTGAATTTGAATAAGGCTATAGCCTCGCAAGGCCCACAGTTATTTTTAAGGTTCACAACAAACATGGCCATTCCGGCCCAGCCCATTTTCCAGCTTTGTACTCATTAACGCCCAACGGTCCTTTACAGAGGACCTAAAAAACTACCTGTTTATTACTTTTTTACATTTCGCGGGAAATTAAGAATCAAATCAATGCATTTCTGAACGAAATAATAAGGATTGTCAATGGATCTGTTATTGGTCAAATCAAGTGGCACCTGTCAATTTGGAGGAAATTTGTAAAATAATGGGATGACACTGGCATGCGCTGGGCCGGAGTCACTACTTTTGTGTGGTCCTTTAGGAAGGACCACTGGGTCGTAATGACAAGTGGACGATGAGCAGCCCTGGGCCTTACGAGGCTAAGATGATATTCGTCTTTTTAATAATATTAACTTTTTACCATCTACCGATAAAGTTCCCATTGTTTATGTAAAGGCGCTTATCTTCTTATCGAGGCATACGACATGCCTTGCGCACCTTAACTTGAGGCAGAGGTGATAAAGAAAGGATGCTAAACGGGGCGGCGAGGTAAGCGGCGTAAAATGGATTCCCCGGCTTATCTTTTCGGGACAGATTTGGTTTCTACGAGTCTTTCTTTTATAACAAGAAAAAGTCAAGATGATAAAGCTTACGCGGGTTCTCCCTCGCGTGGTACGCTATATGCTATTATTCTAAATCAAAATCGGTTCAACGATACGCGTTATTGGAAAAATAGACGTGTTTATAGACTTTCGAATGTATGACATTAGTAAGATACTTGATGATATAATATAATGCGAGTGACAAGCTATTACATTATACAGAATATTGGCGTTAGTCCAACTCGACAACTCCCAGTTCAAACTACCGGTATATACCAAGTGGTTCCAGACTATACACGTCCTTGTCGAAAGGCCATCTGTTAGTAAATGCTTTCTGGACCACACAGCGAGTCGTCTCGCATCAATAAACACCATTCATAAACACATATCAAGACATTAACATTTTTATCAGTGGCTGGAACTATTATTATTAGTGGCAATTCTGTTGTCACCACACACTAACTAAAATTGAGCATTATACAAACGTTATTCTGTTCATGTTAAAGTCGAAACCTACAACTTCAGATAGATCAGCGTTCCGTATCCAAAGGGACCCTATTACTAAGACTTCGATGTCCGTCTGTCTGTCTGTCTGTCACAACGCTGTATCTCATGAACCGTGACAGCTAGATAGTTGAAATGTTCACAGATGATGTATTTCTTTTGCCGCTATAACAACAAATACTAAAAACAATAAGTGGGGCTCTTAATCAACAAACGTGATTTTTTGCCGTTTTTTTATAGATAATAATACTGAACTATTCATGCACGAGTCCAACTCGCATTTGGTCGGTTTTTATTAAGAATATATGTCATGTTGCGCCGACCCTACTTAAGTGGGGTTAGGATAGGAAGATGATGGGGTTAGTCTTTTTCTATTTTATTATGCAATATTTTACAAGTGCAGAATTCATATCAAATTTAGGTTGACGTTTTAAAATCTATCTAATATTAGAAATATAATCCAATTTTAAGGCTGTCACTAATGTTCACGTTAATTTAGACTTTAATGTGAACAGACAGAATAAAATGATCGATCGGTGCCAACAGAATCACCTCTATTATTTGCTTAAAATGTATGTGCTTAACACGTGCTCGAAACGGTCAAGGAAAAGGTGTTATGTTACTTAGAACCTGTCACGTACGAAATGCTAACATCGACTACATAGCCCAATAGACGCCTAATGGCTTAATTTATTGCTATAATAAAAAAAAACAGCTGTCAAACCGCTAAGGTGTGCGGGTCAGGAGGAACGGTAAAAAATGCGTTCTGATTGGCCAGTTCAATGTCACAGTCCGTCGCGGGGCACGTCGTGAATAGCGCTCAGTGTCTTATATCAGCAGTATAAGCCTAATGTGATGTTTGAAAGTAGTTACGCCTTGCATTAGGAGTCTGTGGTCTGTGTGGTCGATGGATGCTAAAAACCGCAAAAAGTGGTTATGTGCAAAATATACCTAATACCTGACGTGCCTAGTGCCTAGCCTAACCCCTTTACATCATCAAGGATCTCCACACGTAATGTGAGATTAGGATAAAGTTTTGTGTTCGTTGGGTGTACTAATTATTATTGAAAAATAAATGAAATATGATCACAACTGCAATTCCCAAGTACGGTAGACATAGGTACTCTCAGATCGTAAGCCGATTAGATCCTTGAAGATGTCTAAAGGAGGTAGTCAGAGGCAAGTCTAAACATTACGTTTGGCACAATACCCACATTTTGGTGAATACCTTAAACCCATTCAAGTTCTAAAACCCAAACTCTTCCATCTATTCGTGTTTTGATTCCATATTTCAGAAAGGTCTTTCATTTCAACGCAAACGCTGAAAAGTTCGCCATAAAGTTTCGGGAACCAGGAAGAGATTCTAATTAAGAGCCGCTGCTGAAACGTGAAAATTACATTCTTTTTGTAATTTAATCATTTCGGGGTCGCGACGAATTTAAACTTTGTTTTTGGGGCTTTCACGAGTACATAAACTCGGCTGAAACTGAATTAAAAACACCCTTTTCGCGACTAATTGAAAATATCGTCGCTATTATGTGTGGTATTTTCGCAAATATGTTTACACATACCACTTAAATAATTATTTTATTCTGTTTTTAGTATGTGTTTTTATAGCGGCAACATTATCTGTGAAAATTTCAACTGTCTAGCTATCACGGTTCATGAGATACAGCCCTGAGAGGGACAGACGGACAGCGAAGTCTTAGTAATAGGGTCCCGTTTTTACCCTTTGGATATGGAACCCTAAAAAAACAAACCTAGCTTTCCAGTACAGTCTTAATAATGACATAGAATATTTTTAATAGTTAATAGGGACCATTAACTATTAAAAATATTCTATGTCATTACTTTCAGGATAAAACATCTCGATCATCTTCGTTTTTGAAGAAATAAACCTAATTCGTGTCTCCAGAGATTACAATCTGCGTAATGTGTTTATCAAGCTCCATTCCTAGTAAAAAAATAATGATCTTTCTATTTTTTGATATTTCGTCTGGAATCACAATAAAGCACACTAAAGATAAATGGGAAACATAAACGCGAATGGTCCGAGGCGGATCAGGAAACAATGGGACCGGGTGTAACATTTTATGTGGGTTTTATTGCCTGGATTAAGTTGGAAGTTTATGCTGTAACAGGTTGGAAAAACTAACGAGGAATTTGTTTTTTGCTCGTTTGATCATAAAAACATAAGTTATGTAAACTTAAGTACGAGTAATATTTTTTTTTTATGAATGCAGATTCGTTTTTTCTCAATAGCCGTTTTGTTTTTTATGATAAAGATAACTTAAGGATTTAATCTAGATTAAATCACGATACAGAAACACGATTGGTAAAACATATCTCGATAGATTTATTTTCCAAAGTTGACTCTTCTAAAACACTAATTTAGTTGTTACTCAAAACTTTGAATAGCTTGACAGTTAATTTTTATATAGTTAGTTAGATAATCATACTGGCAGTTTTTGTTTTTTTTTGTATGGGCCGAGTCTACCCGAATAAGACGGAAAAAGTGATAAAACCGCATTATCTTGAAAACCATCAAACTTAAAAAGAAACTGTCTTTCATGTATGCTTTTTCGGCCCATACAAAAAAAACAAAAACTTCAAACATCACTTAATTATGATCTTCCCAAATCTCTACTATATAAATTCAACCTCCCTAAAAATCTGTACTGTTTGTCGCCATTTTAATTTCAAATCCCTTTTAGAGTCTACCCAACCCACGCGACCTTCCGAACAAGTGCAAAACCCGTTCTTCGTCACATTCTTCAGCAACATTTATTTCCTTGCGCTCCGCTTTATGTACATTGCGACTGTGTTAATCTTATATATAAAAATGAATTGTTCGTTAGTCTCGCTACAAGGCTACAACTCGATACAGCTGGACGGATACGGTTAATTTTGGTTTTAAATTATTCGTGGAAGTTCAGGGAAGGTTAATACGGTGAGAAAATACGGAAAAAAATGCGAGGAAAATAGTAAAACTACTGAACTGTTCCTATATTCTTCGATACGTTCAGAAACTTAAAAAAAAATCGATGAAAAATTTTAATAATTTCGGAACGGGAACTAAACACAACATTTTAATTCTAAAGAGGTAGGTACGAAGTTCGCTGGGTTAGCTAGTCAACAATATAAAAGCTATTAATTAAATGGATATTGGCAGGGCAGATAAGTTTACAGCGATTTGATCATCTTTCACCAGAATTTCAACCGTTACGTTTCCGGGCGTGTATAATTGGTGCGCAAATCGATTTGAATAGCAAACGATTATCACTCGATCTGAATCACATAAGACAATACCTGTCTTTAATTATCAATATCAGTCAAAGATAGATATATGTATATCTATCCGAAATTTATAAGCTAATTTATAAATTTATGACTAGTTTTGCTATACGTAAACAAGTGCTATATTGCTTGTAAACGTAATGGTGTAAACTGTAAAGTAACTGTTTTTAATAAATAATTGAATAATTGTACATACTTAGTGTAAAGAACACACCACACGATCAAGTCATGCGATATAATTCGATTCGAGTCTCAGCTCCAAGTTTTAATATTCGAAGGATGTCAAAATAAAAAAGCAAAGACTGAAAGACCGTTGTAGTCTGTGAAGATATCAGCGTTCCACAAGATAACATGTCACTAAGAAAGCCAGTCAACATTTATCCCCATATTCTTAGTTGTAACCTCGAAATATCTCCACCTCGACTAGACCTCAAAACAGTGTTTTAGTAGATTTAGTTAATAAAATTACCCCGATGATTCCTCAGTCAACAGAACTGTAAACTCAAGGCACCTCAAAATGTACCTTGACATTCCTTGACAGCTTCCGAACGACGCATACGTGTGACGGTTTGTTTGATGAAAATCTCCTCGGACTGATGACGCAAGGACGTAAATGAGGACCCTCCAAAATATCGATTTAACATGGGGTACTTTACGAGGGAAAGTTAAAAGGGCCTCGATGGAGTTTTGAGTCGAGGTTACAACTGAGTATATGGGGATAAATGTTGACTGGCGTGATAGAACGAATCTCTTGTAAAAAAAGTAGCACAGACAGACAGCCCTATCTAAATTGCATAATTCTCGTTAAAGCCGATTTATGAAACCTCACCGCATCGATTACCGCACAATGCATGTCGCTATGCGGTTTGTGATGAATCAGGCACAATTACTAACTATTGTTGACTCGATTCACACGATGTCATTGTCTTTTTAATCGATTCTCGTTATATCATGAAGCAGGGATGTCGCGAGCGTGTAATGCGGCTTTAAAGTTCTTGTTCTACCAACAAACTGGATAAAGCGTACAGCAACAGTAACATCCGCTAAATTGTTGTGGAACTGTGTACTATGGGAGAGTTAATTAAATCTATTGTAATGACTTCGAAAGCTCGGATGTTCGTAGCAACAGATCTACGAAACAAATACCTAAATTATTACAGTTTGTGATGCTCTGGAGGAATATTTTGTTTCATTTTTCCGTACCGAAAGTGTATAAACGGGACCCTATTACTAAAGCCGGGGTCCCACGGCGCGTAAAACGACGGGCCGCGCCGGATGACGCTCCGCCTGTGTGCGTCCGGCGCGTCGCGTACAGAGCGTTCCGAGCACGGGCCATCACGGATGCATCGTTCCCACGGCGCGTCCGTCTGCCTTGGCGCGGTCTGGCGCGTGAATACGCGGGCCGTGGAACCCCGGCATAAGACTTCGCTGTCCGTCTGTCTGTCACAAGGCTTGTATCTCATGAACCAATCTGTGATAGCTAGACAGTTGAAATTTCACAGAAAATCACAGATGATGTATTTCTGTGGCCGCAAATACTAAAAACAGAATAAAATAAATATTTCAGTTGGGCTCCCATACAAAAAACATAATTTTTTGCCGTTTTTATAGATACGGAACCCTTCGTGCGCGAGTCCAACTCGCACTTGGCCGTTTTTTAAGTCAGTTTCCAGTGCAGAAAATGGAACGGTTCATAATAGGACCATTATTCGGAGGAAAGGGGCCAAATCCCCCCTTATCCTAGGCCCTGCTCTAATGTAATTACCCAGTTCAATTGCGAAGAGGAAGCCTGTGACGATGACGGGGCGAATTCCGGCGAATCAGTGTTCACTTGTTGGCTTTCAGATTGCCAGGAAGTTTAGATAATAAGTTTATTAGACTCGTGTTTTGATTAAAAAGCTTTTTAAGCTTACAGTTTACGACCTTAGCTTATATATTTAGTGCTACCTACGTGTTTCTTATGACTCCATCAATAAGTAGCAAAATAGATTTGGTTCTTTGTAGTTGTGGAGAATTTGATACCTGAGGAAGACAACAAGAGAGATACTACGGTGAAAACTTTTTATAGGGCCAAAAAAACACATTCCATGTTGTCAAAAATGCCCAACAAAATGCTAACGAAATTTGTGACACAACTCAACACCCAGCATTTCACTCCGCATTTACATACTAAACATTTTGGATGCTTTAGAACTTTAGCTAGAATTCGGCTAGAATTTCAGGATCCTAAACGTACCTATCTACTTAGCGTACGTATGCCTATGGCACATGAAAGAGCCCCGATCGTTATGCGCTCTCCGGGGACCAATCCTGCTGAGTTATGTCTCTGAGCGGCGATAAAGACCTTACTTGGGTCCTAATAGCATCGGTTCTGAACTGAGAGTAGGTATACAGTTACTAAATGTTTTGGTGCAAAAGGTACAATATTCTTAATCATAATCAGACAATTTGTGGGGCGCTTACGAGGGTGTAGTTCCCAATTTTAACCATTGTTATATAGGGCCATTGAACCGGTTGCGGTGCCTACCCCGGCTTTGAGCATTTTCAATTTTGGCAGTCAAAACTAAACATAGAAAACAAACTTGTTTTAAATCTATAGTTAACTAGCCGACCCGTGACAGACGTTGTCCTGTCAAATTTTGATTGAAAAGCAAAATCCCCATTTACAAAATGATCCGCCATTTATTGAATTCATTAGTGATAAAAAAATGTGATAAATGACGAACCGCTCTACCGATTTTGTGCAAACTTCACATAAACCATCTACTAAATAGTCCGAACAAAGCCTAAACATTTGATTTGGATAGGTGAGCCCGTTCTTGAGTTATAAAATTACAACGAAAAGTGGCATCGATTTTTATATATATAGATAGATACAATTTTTTGTCTTTGGTCCGTTTTGATAATATTTCGTGGTTTCATTTTCGATATAAAATTAACAAGTAGTCCTTTGACCTACAAGGCAACATTCGCACGTTTTTTAAGAATTAAATAAATAAGTATAGCATTAATCGATTACAAGAACTCGATTAAAACAAACATTGACATCCCTTCCCTACGATATCTAGCCATGGCAGCTCATTCTTTTTCCGTGCGAGGCAACGAGTGCACGCGTTCCTCCCTACGTTCGAACTTCTGTTATTTCTTAAGGTTTTGTATCGTTCACGATGCCCAAAAGAACCTACGAAGAAAAATTAGAACATTACATGAGAAAGATGGAGAAATTAAAAGATCAAAATCGTTGTAAACGGAGACGTCGAGACGATTTTTTCTCATCCTCAGATCAAGATTTGAATAATGCAGGTTAGTATATGCCTACATTGCTTTGTTTATATCGCACAACTACTATTCGAAAAGAAAGTTTTGTTACGATAATTTGCCATAGATTCAATTTCGAACGCGGCAAATATTATACCTACCCGCCATAGATTCTTTAAAGAACGAGGCGATTGGATTCGACTTATGAACCAACTATACTTATTTAAGTAGGTACCTACCTACCTATTCTCAGCTTATAACATTAAGTGAGGTAATATTCTTCTCCGTAGGAGACGAAACCGGTTTCTGGAACCAAAATGAACCACAACTAGATCCCGTCGAAACGGTATTATCGAATGATTAGAGATTAAACGAACTTACCTTAAGTGAAGTTCTATCCAAATTATACGATTTTGCTTCGTCCGAGAGATTAGAACATTTGTAGTATACGTCAAAGGTATCGCCTTATACCACTAGTTGAAAGCAGAGAATCTGTCATTTTTTTTTTTTTTCTTTCTCCGACCTACCGCCTGGTTTGTTACTCATTTAGTTTAGAGTCTGCGTCCTGGATCCCTTAATATTTCACATAAGTAGGGGGTCGTAGGGCTGGGAGGGAACTAATCTCTCGGACGAAGCAAAATCGTATAATTTGGATAGAACTTCACTTAAGGTAAGTTCGTTTAATCTCTAATTATACTATCATTTTGCTTCGTCCTTCGAGATTAGAACATTTGTAGATTTTGAAAGATAGTGAAATATTAAATAAAACATTAATTACACTCATTTTTGTTATGTACTTAATAATTTCTTTACATAATTAGGTAGGTAACTGAAACATTCCATATGAAAAAAATTGAGTTAAGTACTCGTAGGTATTTAACTCTATTGATTATGTAGCTAAATAATAATTAAATCACAATTTAATCGTTCTCAATATTTAGTATTGATAAAGCAAACTGATCAGATTGATCGCACTGGATTTCTCTATGATAATATTTGGCAAAAACTTTAGAGTTTCCACTCCACCCAGCTGTATTACGTATAGTAGCAATATTGATACCCGCTCTATGAGCCGCTGAGGTGGCTGCGTGCCTGGTGGAGTGAGCAGAGAATATGGTGGTGTCAACTCCGCTAACTGATAGCGTGTTTTTTATCCATCGGCTTATGGTATCCTTGGATACTGGTTTATGAGGTCTTTTGAAACTAACGAATAGGCTGTTTTCATCTTTTCTTAAAGGCTTCGTCATGGTAATGTATGCTAACAATGCTTCCGCTGGACATATTTCTGGTCGGTCTTTATAAAACGGAATCTTAAGACAAGGTTGGGTAGAACCAGGTCTTGACGTTTTTATTAATTCATATATTTTGATTAGGATATGTTGATTATTAATAACTATATTTTTTAAATTTATTTTTCCTATTGTCTGCACCCTATGTGCTGTTACTAGCATGAGTAATGTAACAACCTTTTTTGTCAATTGCTCCAAACTTAAGTTAGGGTTAGGATACCATTTTGACAGGAAATCTAAAACTACTGATGGGTCCCAAGTGATATTATATTTAGGGACTGGAGGGCGAAGTCTATAAAAACCTTTGAAAAGCCTATTTACACGATCATCAGACCCTACTCTCGATCCTAAGATCAAAGACAGAGCGGAGCGATGACTGTTGAGTGATCCATATTGTAAACCAGATTGAAATAGTTCAGTAAGAAAATATATCACCATTGGAGTTGACGCCTCATAAAACTCAATCTTGTGTTTTTTACAAAAAAATACCCAACGTCGTATTGCGACGTCGTACTGTTTTATCGAATTTTCGGACAGAGAGGCTATCATAATATCTAACGATGAAGGTGGTACGCTTCTCTTCAGTAGTGCTGTCCTGATAACTTCCCTGCAATCAAGGTCAGCTTGGGGTGACTGTTGGAAATAGATGATAATACATTATCGCAAGGCCTAAATTTTATTAATTCGGAACCTAGAAGTTCTTTAAATAGTGGATACCAGGGTTGTGTAGGCCAGAAAGGAACTACAACAATGCCCTCGGCCTTATCAGTAACTATCTTTCTTAAAACTTTTAATATTACCGCAAATGGGGGAAAAGCATAGAAAGCAAGGTCTTTCCAATTTATAGTAAAAGCATTTACAGCAAATGCTCCTGGATCTCTATTCCATGAGATATATTTTTTACATTTATGATTAATTCTGGATGCAAAAAGATCAATGTTTGGTCTTCCTAGGACTTGCGCAATTTTTTCAAAGGCTTTCTTTTCTAATTCCCATTCGTTGTCTGGATGGGATCTTCGTGACTCCGCATCTGCTATTTCGTTATCTTTTGAACTTATGTATGAAGCGAACACGAATATCCCGCGAGCTTCACACCACTGCCATAGGGATTTTGTTATGTCAGTAAGATGTGGAAATCTTACTCCTCCCATACGATTGATGTACGAAATAGCAGTTGTGTTGTCGATACGCAGTAAGATCTGACAGTTTTTAAAATTCTTTGCGAAAACCTGTAAGCCTAAAAAAGCTGCCATGAGTTCTAGGTAGTTAATGTGTTTAACTGATTCTAAGATACTCCATTGGCCACTGGCGGTCTCCTCACCGCATGCCGCCCCCCACCCTTTTTTGCTAGCGTCAGAAAAAATTTCTAAGCAATAGCAGTCTTGCCTAATAGGATTAACTGCAATATCAATAGATCTAAGCCACCAGGTGAAATCCTTCAGTAGATACTGCGGTAACGTCATGTAGCTATCGTAGTTATCCGTGTTACACAAAGCAAGGTATTTGCATCTTTCCATTTGCTTGGTGTACATCCAACCGTACTCAATTGCAGGGCAGGATGAAGTGAGAAGTCCTAGCAAGCGTGCAAAGTATCTAATTTTGCAGCGAGATTGCAATTGAAATAATTTTAATTCCTTTTTAATTAAACGTCGTTTTTCATTGGTCAAGGCAACGTGAAAATGTTTGGTATCTATTAAGAAACCTAGGTATTTACAAACGGTATTTGGAGTCATACAGCTCTTTTCGACATTGATAATGAATCCTAAGGACTCTAAGATGTCTTTAGTATGTAGGATATTATCCAGGCAATCTTGAAAATTTCTAGAAATTATACATATGTCATCTAAGTATATAGATGACATGTAGCCTAATGATCTGAGTAAAGACATTACTGGTTTTAACAATTTTGTAAAAACAAAAGGAGCTGTATTTATCCCAAAAGCTAGCACATTGAATTGGTAAATATTACCTTCGTATTTAAATCGTAAATACTTTCTATAATCTGGATGTATAGATACAAGAAAATATGCATCCTTTAAATCCAGAGTGGCCATGAAACTGTTCCTCGAAATTAACTTCAATGTTGTTCTCAAATCTTCAATTTTGAAGTGTACCGTTGTGATGTACTTATTTAAGGATTTGAGATTTAATATAAATCTGTTTTTACCATTGGGTTTTTTGACAAGAAAATAACTAGAGAGGAATTGTCCTTGACATGGTTTACAGTGTGAAATAGCTCCGCTATTTAAAAGTTCAGTGATAGCCACTTTGTATTGAAGGGATTCGGATTTTGATAATACTGGCAAAGTCGGTTCGTATGATTGGGAGACTGTCTCAGAAAACGGGAGCTTATAACCTCTGACCCATGATAAAATCACGGGGTCATTAGTTAAACATCGCCATTGATCGTAAAAATAAGATAATCGACCTGCAGAACGTACCGGGTCTAGCGACGTGGGCCTGGGTGACGATATGAGCGCGGCGGCGGTCGTGACTGCTGCTGTTGCCGTGGGCGCGAAGTCGATGTCGTCGGCTCGAACCTCCTCGCTGCTCCCGCTTGCCTGGCTGCCGGGAGTGGAGGCTTCTGGTTTAAATTCTGAGCCTGTTTAGTTTTCTGCGCTGGAATAAATTTCTTAGCGGGGGGGATTTTTATCTCAGCACCTGATTTGGTTATTGCCTTTGCAGCCTTGAGCGTGTCGGCAAGCTTTTCACCAAATAGAAAACCGTCGATATCCGTATTAAAAAGTTGATCTTTAATATCTTTTTTAATTGTGGAGCATATGAAGTTCCTTCTCGTCATAGACTCGTTGTATTGTGAGTCACACATTAATCGACCAGCTTCAATCAATAATTTTATTACAGCTTGGTCTTTTTGTTCCAAAGAGAACAATCGAGTGAGGGCTTCACTGATGCAAGATATACTTGCCGCCACCTGGATCTGTTTATTTTCCAATGCCTTATCTTTTTTGATGAGCATTTCCGATAAAGCTGCCTTTATCTCGGGGTTTAACTTCGGGGCGTCAATTTTTACGCAATTTTTGGGGATTTGATGCTTTTCGAGCAGTTCCTTTTTTGAATCTTTGGATAATCCTGTCGTAGCGATGTGCTCCCAGCGCACCGCTAATTCATCTCGAATATCAGGCCCATATTTTTTGTCCTTTGAAGGCGATTCTCCCAATAGATTCAGAATTTCCTCATCTAATTTCGGCTGATCTGGTTCTGTATCTAGAGGAAGTTCAGCTTGCTGTACGTCTGTGACAACAACTTGCGTAGATGAGGTAGAAGTTTCGAGTTGAGTCACTTCTACAGTGCTTGGTATTACATGGACTTCCGATCGTACTTCTATTTCATCTGAAATATAAAAAAATACAAGTCCTTGTAGGTAGGTACTAAGGAGTATCTACCTACTACAATTTTTAGGTATTTTAAAGCGAAGGGTCCATCCCTATCAGATGGCCACAACCTATATACCATGTACCTAAATTACTAGGTTTTTTAAGTTGTTTATGTTAAAAAAGCGAGGTGATAGTCCTTGAAAACTATCCACAACACTTAAATTATTATCTACTCACATAGATGTAAACATTGTAATACGTAAATAGAGTGAGGGTAACATTCCGTTTAAATGTACACAATCACTAAGTAGATACGAGGTACCTACTATTTACTAGATATTTAATATTCCGAATTTCATGTGAAGGTAACATCCCCAGAAGATGTACACATCACTAATTGGAAGGTGACGTCATGTCAATATTTGATACGGAATAGTCCTAGAAACTATTCACAATATCATGGGTAAAGGCACGCAATGCACGAAGCCTACCTTCATACTCCGATTGCACTGGGGTAAACATCGCTGACGAGTCGCTAGACTCGGAACGACTTTTCCATCGTTTGCCCCTTTTAGCAAGCTTCCTTTCAATTTTCCTTAACTTTCGTCGTAGATAATCATCACTGTCCTCGTTTTTGTGACTTCGTTTCGGCATCGTTTTACACTTTTGATAAAAAATAGGAATAACGTGGTGTTCGGCGAGGCACTAAAACGCGAAATGAGTAACAAACCAGGCGGTAGGTCGGAGAAAGAAAAAAAAAAAAAATGACAGATTCTCTGCTTTCAACTAGTGGTATAAGGCGATACCTTTGACGTATACTACAAATGTTCTAATCTCGAAGGACGAAGCAAAATGATAGTATAATCCCGATGAACCTGGACTAGACGCCACGTTGGAGTCCAATGCGAGCCAACCATGTAATCTTACGCCGGCGTCGGTGCCAGCACCGGCGCCGTCAGCATCCGCGCCGCCTGCGCCTATTGAGTCAGAACAAGCCGTGGTTGACTCGAGTTTTCCACCATTGGACCCAGACATTCTCTCCGCTCTCGGTGAGGCAACGGACCAGGGACCAACATGGGGTGAAGACATACATAATAACTTAATCCAACTATGGAAACCGCTACTTATAAAAGGTATGACCAAGGAGAACAAAGAAAAATTCTTAAAACAATATCTTGTACCTGGTAACTGTACGTTACTACAGGCTCCGAAACTAAACATCGAGATCTCAGCGGCAATTATCGAGATGATAAGATTACGCGACAAAAAAGTCGAAACTAACCAACAACAACTAGGTGCTGGAATTACGGCCATTAGTAGGGCCATGACGTCACTACTAACGAGTGACAATAAAATTGATGCGATCAAAACTCTTAGTGATGGCTGTCGCATTTTATGTGATTTGCACTATAATGAGTCTCAAGCCCGAATCAAAATGATCACACCCGGTTTGGCCAAACCATTCCTCAATGTTATTCAAGACACTGAGCGTGATGAGACACTTTTTGGCGCCAGCTTACCGGACAAAATCAAAGCCTCAAAGACCATTGAAAAACAGGGGCTGCAGATTAAGAAGACCGCTCAACCAGCAAGACCTAGCCCAGCTGTTGCTCAAAACGACAATACCAGCTCGACATCAATTCCAGGGAAACTGGACCGGCCCTCCTCGCTACCCGGCGAACAGGGGGGGGCGGAGAGGTCAGAGAAAGTTCCCTTCGACGTCGCGTCGAACAACTTCGACAACGACGACATCTCTGCAACCCAGGGCGAATCAGTGCCGATCAGGTGCCCCAACTCGCACATAATACAGGTACATTCGGGCCGAATACAATTTTTCTACAATTGCTGGCTACATATTACAAGTAATTCGAATGTTCTTGATTGGGTTTTAAATGGTGTATCAATTTCTATTACTATCGGGTCTCGTAAATATCTTAGATTTCAGTATAATACATCAAACTCAAGTGAATTAATTACTTATCAATTTAATTCCTTACCCTATGGCCTTTCTATATCACCTATGTGCTTTACCAAGATTGTTAGAGAGGTTGTAGCTCATCTACGTGGTCGCGGGTTCATATCTGTATGTTATTTGGACGATATACTATGCTTAGGTAGTAGCTACGACGATTGTCTACGCAACGTAAAAGAAACCGCCGCACTATTTAAATGCTTAGGATTCATAATGAATTTAATACAACAATTTAAACAATTTAATACACAAATTACGAAAAAAGTAATTTACAACCACAAAATAACTTGCAAGTTTTTAGGATTCACATACGACACCTCGAAAATGACATTATCTTTACCCAATGATAAGCAACAATGATAAGCCCAATGATAACAAGATTGCGCTGCTGGTTGAGAAGTTTTCAAAACTACCCTCAGTCACAATCCGAGATTTTTCTCAGCTGATGTGTCGGCATGTCCAGCGATGCGTTACGGTTGGTTATATACCAAAACATATACAAAAATATTTATTTTTACAGCAACTTAACTCATTTGACACTAAAGTCAAACTTCCTAGCATCATTTTTGATGACCTTAAGTGGTGGAGCGAGAATATTTACATAGCGAATAGTCCAATAAAAAACCCATCTTATGTAATGGAGATTTACACTGATGCATCACGCACTGGTTGGGGTGCATTTCGTGATTGTTCTAGAGTTAACGGGGCTTGGAAAGACTGTGAACTTAAATATCACATTAACTGCTTCGAGTTATTTGCTGTGTTTTTAGCCCTCAAATGATATGCTCGAGAAAAATCAGAATGTGCTATCTTGCTCCGAGTAGACAATACCACATGTCAGGCCATAAGTTACATAAACCGTATGGGCGGTATTCAATTCCTGCATTTAAACACACTTACCCGTGACATTTGGCAATGGTGCGAGATGAAGAAAATATGGATATTTGCTTCGTACATAAATACGAAGGATAACATTAAGCTGATGAGGAGTCCCGTAAGGTTAATCCTGACGTAGAATGGGAATTGAAGCCTTAAATTACATAGTTAAAAAGCTGGGTCAGCCGAAAATTGATTTGTTTGCTTCTCGCATTAATGTCAAATGTCACGAATATGTTTCTTGGAAGCCAGACCCCGACGCGATAAGCGTCGATGCATTTACAATAAGCTGGGGGTCAAAATTATTTTACGCCTTTCCGCCGTTTTCTTTGTTGCTAAAATGCATTCAAAAGATTTCTCAAGATCAAGCTACGGGTATTGTGGTTTTTCCTATGTGGTCGGCACAGGCATGGTATCCGCAACTAATGCATTTATTAGTTGCTGATGTAGTAATTTTAAAACCACGTACAAATTTAGTATTGTCGCATTTCAGACGACAACACACGCTACACCGGACGCTTACCCTGGGAGCAGCGCTGCTCTCCGGCGCGCGTTCTCCCGCCGCGGCACGCCACCAGCCGCCCTAAATCTAATGCTCGCTTCACTCTCAAATAGTACTTTACAACAGTACGGTGTTTGTTATAAACTATGGTGGCAATATTGTCAGGACAATAACACAAATGTTTTCGAGGGCCCTATCTCACATACCATTACTTTTTTGACGGAGCAATTCGAAAAGGGTGCATCCTATGGTACTCTAAACAGTCACCGCTCAGCCCTATCCTTACTTCTCGGAAACAATTTAGGTTCCAATGACGACATTAAACGACTCCTTAAGGGAGTGTTCAAATTGAGACCATCTTTACCCAAATACTCAAGTACTTGGGACCCGCAACTAGTATTACGTCACATTTCCGAATGGTTCCCAAATGGCCAACTAAGCCTAGAAAAATTGACCAAAAAACTTGTCGTTTTACTTGCACTATGTACTGCACATAGAGTGCAGACTTTTTCATTAATAAAACTTAACAATATCAAAGTCAACCCAAATGGTATCGAGATTGTCATAAATGATTTAATTAAAACCTCAGGGGTAGGACGGGTCCAGCCAGTTTTATATATACCTTACTTTACTGAAAACCTTTCGATTTGCCCGGCTACAACGCTTGTAGACTACATGTCTTTGACAAGGGAAATAAGGCCCTCGAGTATAGATCATCTCTTAATAACTGTGAAGCGTCCTATCCGGAACGCGACAGCACAGTCAATAAGTAGGTGGATCAAACAAGCGTTGTGCGCGAGCGGCGTCGACGTGGCGGTGTACAGCGCACACAGCGCCCGCCATGCCGCCACGTCGACGGCACGCGCGGCCGGCCTCAGTCTAGATCAGATCCGGAAGACGGCTGGCTGGACTTCGTCCTCTCAGACCTTTGCTAAATATTATAATAGACCCATTGTAAAAGAGTCTAACTTCGCAAAATCGGTGTGTTTACCTGACCAGGCCAATAATTCAGATTCTAATTAAGAATAACCTACTTTATGTTATAACGATTTTTACTTGAACCAATGAAAATGCCTATGGTTTGATTTATCTCGTGTTTCATTTGTAGAGCATATACTTACAGTACCTTTCTACAAATAATGACAAAACGAAATCTCTAAACATCTACTTGTTAATTTTATATCGAAAATGAAACCACGAAATATTATATATGATCAAACGAACTTTTGTGAAGTTCGATCGATATAATATGAGTGGTTTCATTTGAAGATATAAATATCACCCACCACACCCAAAACCCAGTTTTGTATAAACACGAGAAGACTTGATTACCAGTCACAACTTTAAAAAAAAATGAGCTGCCATGGCTAGATATCGTAGGGAAGGGATGTCAATGTTTGTTTTAATCGAGTTCTTGTAATCGATTAATGCTATACTTATTTATTTAATTCTTAAAAAACGTGCGAATGTTGCCTTGTAGGTCAAAGGACTACTTGTTAATTTTATATTTTCAAATGAAACCACTCATATTATATCGATCGAACTTCACAAAAGTTCGTTTGATCATATATTAGTGACAGTTGTGATGATGACAGGTATAACGATACCTCTAGATTTGATTGACCACAACTAATTATTTACTGTTTTGTCTATTTAGATATGAATAAATTAATAAATAAATATACAAAACCTACTATTACAAAACCTTTGCTTAACCTAAGAGATAGATAAATAAAATACTCTATTCTATGTTGTTTAAAAATCATCGTTTTAATATTTTTTTCAATATAAACCGTTTATTTGAATATAAAATGTTGTTAAAGTACCCACAACCAGCGCTCTCACCCTAGTTAATTCTTGCGAGGTTCGGCTATCTAGCTCGGCTCTGGCTTATAATAATCAATTACAAGGGTCGGTCTTAATTGTGTGTGCAGTGTTTCTGTGTGCGTAAGCTCGGGAGCGCTCAGTATCATTTACGCACACAAAAGCACGTGTCTATACATATCACAACTACAAGAGCAGCTCACCAAAGGACAAAAGAATAGTTTCCGTGAGATGATTCATATAATTTCTAAAGCTAACTCACTGCACGGTTGTTCATGTCAACTGCCACCATACTCCAGCTATAGGTTGTGGGTTTGATCCCCACCCAGGGCAAATATTTGTATGAGACATCTTCAAAGGATCTAAGCGTCTGGGGATCTGAGAGGATGTCTACCGTACTAGGGGATTACAGTCGTGACCCTATCTATCTATCTATCTATGAACATAGATGTTTGTTCTGCGTCTGGATGTTAGTATTTACCATATGTATGTATTTACAAAAAAAGTATATAAGTATTCTATCAGTTATCTAGTTCCCATAGTACAAGCTTTGCTTAGTTTGGGGCTAGATGGCGCTGTGTAAAAGTGTACACTATATTTGTTTATTTATTAATTTTATTTATAGTTTGATTGCATTATTCTCAAACCTACCATTACTATCCGAAATAGGAGTAGAAATAATAATGTTCAAAGAAAACCAATGCCCAAAACGTTTGTGAGTGGTTCTTTCTTAATTTATGAGAGTGACCCAGATTCGAATGGTGCGGAAAGAAATCGAACCGCGCTTTGAAATAAATTGTCTGATACCAGGATATTTTTGCGCGGATATTCGTCTTATAGGTATCAACTTTGTTCATAGCCTTATTTATTTGACATGGGGTTTCAAACCACTGGATTAATTCACTTAAGAGGCTGCCAGTCGCTGATTGCTCTTTTTCGAAACGAAAAAAGAAATACTTCTGAACAAGCCACATCTCCTATTTTTATAAGTATATTACTTCAGGTTCCTACCTAGATTTCTATTAAGCTGAAAACATAATAGCAGAAACTTTTCACGATAAAAATATTATTTCAAAATGATACGTTTTAGAATTTATGATCGAAATATTTTATATACCTACTATTAAAATCAACTTGTGATTTATTGTTAAAGATAGGTAATATGTAGATCTAGATTTCTATTAGGATAGATTTTTGATAAGTAATTATAAGTACATAATTTATATCATTAATTTATTCGAAAAGCTAAGGCGGACCACGCGCGGACGTGTGTTTGTCATCATTGCAGCGGTCGGTAGGATTATTTATCGAAGTGATTAAAGATGGGTACATCTTTATTCACATATACTATACACTAGCGACCCGCCCCGGCTTCGCACGGGTAGCATGTTATTATACATATAAACCTTCCTCCTGAATCACTCTATCTATTAAAAAAAACCGCATCAAAATCCGTTGTGTAGTTTTAAAGATATAAGAAAACAATGTATGTAACATACATATTACATACAGACGCGGGAAGCGGAAAGCGACTTTGCTTTATACTATGTAGTGATTATAAAATAGGAGATGTGGCTTGTTCACAAGTATTTCTTTTTTCGTTTCGAACAAAAATAATCGTCGACTGGCAGCGTCTTAAAGAGCTCTACCAACAATTTACAAACTTAGCGAGTTCGCAAAAGCTAATACCATTTTCATTCAACATAAAACAATAAAAATAGGATCACGACTGTAATCCCCAAGTACGGTAAACCTCAGATCTCGAGGCGCATAGATCCTTGCAGATGTCTACAGGGGATAGTCAAGAGGCACGTCATATTTGCATACATGCCCGCATTTTGTAGTAGTTAGCATTCCATCTTTCGTTAATTACTACCAGCAGTGAATACAACGGTTACTGTTTAGCCACAGTTCACGCAACACTTACTATGCTTGTACCGTTGTCACAGTTGAGATAATAGTTTGTTTACCGTCTTGGGCAATTATCGCCGTAAGGTCGGGGAGGCTCGTCGCGCCAGACCGTCCGTCCGTCGGCGCAGTGACTCATCCGTCGGAGGTGTGACCGGGTTTATTGCTTCACGTAGGAAACTGATGTTTTAATGAATAAACTATTCGGCTACCGAACCGAGGATGTGTAAAAAATAATCAATGTTTATTTAAATCGATTTTATTTCATAGATATCGATTTTGAGTTATATAAAAGTCGATTAGTCTTTTACTAAACAGAGCCATGTAATTTCACGCGGCGGCGGCGGCGTTGCGATGTATAATGTTAAGTTTGGGTGGTAAATGTTTGTATATAAGAAAAATAAATCGATTTATCCCGCATAATCGATTTATTCGTGAGAAAAGAAAAAGAAGATCATTAATTAATCGATTTTTTCACTCAATGTCACATCCCTTTACCGAACGGCATACGGAACATACTTAATTTATACAGACGATACAAACGGAAATCCACAACTTTTATTTAACAAGTCATAATTTAGCAAAATTTTCGTACCCTCGTAATTCGCCTTGAATGGGCAATGAGATATGCCAGTACGAATGGCGCTGGTGATTTTTTTTACCCCTTATACTTTTCTATTAATGGAATCCTTTATTATGTTGTCAATCCAATGAGCATCGTACCTTCCAACCTTGTCCATCATTCATGATATCAAATCATGACGTTGTTTCTAATTCTGGTCCCTTTCAAACATCAGATATGGACTTTATTGATGACCACTCCGGTAAAAGCAATTAATTTCTGTCTATTTCGAATAGTCCCGACGCTTCTGACGCCGTAATTTATATGAGTTTCAGTGCGTTTTATAAATACGAAAACATAAATAAATTGTAAAGTGTCTGACCTACGGTCTATGTAAATTGATTTTTGCCCCTGGGAGCTTATTATAAATAATAAATCAGAGTTGCTCATAAATCAGCTTTTTATTTCGTCGTTTCATAAATCATTTTCTTTTCAGATTCGCGGACTTTTGTTCTAAAACAAGGCGAGGTTTTATTCACTTATTTCAAAATTACGTCTATTCACATTATTTCAATGGGTACTTTGACATATATAATTTTCCAGCTTTTCTTTTCAGAAAAATCTACTGAAAAATTGTTAAATTTGGGTAAAAGTGAAATTGCTCTTTTCTATGGCCAGGACAACAATACCTAGTATAGTAATAAAAAATGTATATTTACTATGTTTGTGTGTAAGTATGTGAAACAAATCACTATGAAATTCGATTATTTTTTAGTTGTTCGAACAACGAGAGCCAATGAGTCACGCAAGCCGAAGAATGCACGCACGTTCCATCACGACGCATGGCATTAATTATGGGGGTGATTTATACCAAAACCTCGTATCAAATTAATGCAAAGTCATGGATAACGAAGGGTCGCCGGATTTCGGCAACTGGTGCCACATTGTTGCAATATTAATAGATGAGAGACACATCGATAAATCGGATCGGATCTCAGCATTATACTCGTTATATTCTGATATGAATATTGTATGATATTCTGATGATGAAAAGGAAGCACGCGTCACAAGCTACCTAGCTTTGTACGTGCCTCTTTTGACATATTCGAGTTTCTACAGATCTGAAAAGATGTCTACCATGCTTAGAGAACACGGCTTTTTTAGTGTTTCGAAGTCTACAAGAAACCCTTATAGTTACGCCATGACCGTCCGTCCAACTCTAAAATGAACTTGGAGAAGTAATCATAAAAATGTAGTACAAATACCATTGAAAATTATAACGTTGTTAGCTATTCATTACAATATTGTAATCCTGAAATAGCACTTAACATTAGCACACAGCCGATAAATATGCAAATAGTTTTTTATAAACGTGTGTATATTTAAAATAGCTGATGTTATTTATAAATAACCTCTACGTGAAACAGAAACACGTGAAGCTAAGTGTGTAATTAAAAAAGTATTTTTCGTTTCTGTGGCGTCCATTGGGTTTTGGTAAAGTAGTTCAAATTACCATATCTAATTAGTACCTACATGGTAAAGTAATGAGTAAAACGCCCACCATAAGCTTAGATAATTATTTAATAGGAAATAATCGTAATAGGCTCTTTTAGTTTCAGATCTAAATAAGTTTTCTGTTAAAAAATATTTTTAAGAGACAAGCTTTTGTAAAATCATTCAAACCATCGAGCATCAGCGCGTATGTCACATCATATAACATTGTCATCGGAACTTGACAAGAATGCAAAGTTTTTACTCAATCGCAGTATTTACTAAGGAGTTCCGTTGTGAGTGACTGATGAACAGCTCCTGACTCCATCATCAGATTAACTCACTGTTACTATATTATTGTATTGTCAACAGAACTAAAGGTTTCAGCTCGATCGGTTGGGGATAGCTGCTTCAAAATTGAGTTGCAAGATTCATACATAAATACATACATTGTTAAATAATAGCTAGTAATATAATCAACAAATACAACTTTTACATAATTGAGTAGACAATCATAATATATGTTTGATTGATATCGCATTTTTAAGATATGCGCTTTCATCTCATTTTCCGATGTAGAGGAAATTGAAATCCGTAATTGTTTTTCAATTTCATATTCTCCGGATTGGAAGTTCAAACCAAAACCTAGCCTGAGCTCTAGAGAGTTGCGCCAGTAATAATTAACAAAGTTTATCAATCCAATTTGCATAGCGCTGAAGTTGTGACCTTCACCGATGTGTTAGAAATAAAATAGAATGTAGTAATAACTGTCCTGTCAAGAATTCCCTAGTGCATAATATATAGTACCATTTTACAAGCTTTTATTAAACTTGCAATGTATGTATATAACTATGTTTGTTCGGTGACAATGCAATAATATGGTGACAGCGAACTATTCTGATGATGGAGTCAGGAGCTGTTCAACAGACCTCCTTAGTAAATACTTCGATTAAGTAAAAACTTTACATTCTTGTCAAGTTCCGATGACAAAGTTATGTTAGATGATAAAATGTATGAATTATTTTACAAAAGCTTGAAAAATATTTTTCAACAGATAACTTATTATGATAGTTTTAATGGAAAGCGATACCAAAGGACATGTACACTACCAAGTTATACATATAAAGTCTGGGTACACTTTCCATACAAAAGTATTTTACAAGCTTTTATTTAACTTGCAATGTACTTATGTATGTTTGATTGGATCAAATCTGATCAACTGATCTTAATAATGCGCGCGACTAAATAATCTCTCAAAATGAAAGTAATATTAAATCGGGCATTTTAATAAAGTAGAAGTAAACAGAAAATCTCTCGACTGCCATTCAAGTGATTGGCAAATTTAGCTAGAGATCGAGATGTGTGGAAGGAAGAGAGAGGCCTCCCGCCTTTGCCCTGCAATGGCACGATACGCAGGCTTAATAAATAAAACAGAAATCTCTTATATCTTGAGATAGTTCGTCTTTATATTCCACTTATCAGTAACGAGGGGAAAACGGTCTAGGTTGGGCGCTATGACCAGAAGCAAGGTCGACTTTATGAGGATGTATGGGTATTATGGGCACGGGTCGCTCGCTTTTATCTGTTTATAAAGAAGCAATAATGAAAGGGCGACTTGCTAGTTAGCGTGAAGAGCTTTTCAAACGTTTTATAGATAGTTAAGTTTGCCTTTCAGAATTTTCCGCTAAATTCGACAAAGAAAATTCATCTTCTTATGTGTTTTTGTTTAATATTCTGTGATGATTATAAAGATCCATCATATTTCTTTTAAGCCTACGTGCATGCAATTTTTAATTATAATTGATACTAATTGCGAAATTGCTTGTCTACATTGTGAGTAATCGATAACTCTTTTTGTCATCGGTTTCTTGATAAATAGTAGATAATTGAATAATTCTACAGTGTTTTTTCTTTCCACATTTAGATCTTCAAAAAACAGGGTAACTATTATCCATATATCTGATACACTTCAATATATGACACTAGCCGACCTGCGACAACTTTGTTCTGCCCAAATTTCAATAATCGCATATAAAAAAGAAACTTTTTAAATTTTTTCCCTATAAACCTTGTACTTAATGATAAAATAAATTACAAATTTTGGAAGAATGCGTATCATTCTTTAGTCAAAACTGATGTCAAATTTCTTGCATACCACATCTATACCACATACCTTCATCATACCTTTTGCGTTTTTTTTATCATTTTGGGATGTTTTCGATATATCTACAAAAAAAATCTTTTGTTAAACGACAAAAGATTTTTTTGACCCTGATTGAGGCATCCTCACAAACTTTCGCATTTATAATATTATTAAGATGTCCCTATAGTACCAAATAGCACACTATTCGCAAAATAATCTATTCTAGATGAGTGTCAAAATCTTGCCTGGGAAAGTAATCTCAAACGCACCAGGTTTCACCACTTTGAACTTGACCCAATTTAAACCAAATATAGATGAGATTTCGACAAGCCGGTCATTAGGGTCACGTACGGCACTAGGCTGCGATGAAGCAATCGAGATTAGAACGGTTCGATGGACTGGTTAATTATATCACTGGAAGACATACCTGGAAGAAAAGGGTATATTCTGTAACATGTGACAAGTGACGTTCCCCTGTCTAGTTCATGGTATAAGCAAGGTATTCATATGACCCGAATTGGATGAATAAAGTGTTATAATTCATGTTCCTCAAACCATATATTCATGTAGGCCCATCTCAGCAATAGTAGGACTATCATAGACAGTGTTTTGCGATATAAAGCAGCATAGTTTATCTGCCTGTTCTGACGCCAAGTGGTATCTACAACCAGAATAGTAATACAGAAGCGAAACAAATTACTCAGAGCAAAACACAGAAGTTGTAATGGTACCTAAGATAAGTATAATTATTTTCCCGATAACAATCGCCGATCCATTACAATCCGCCAACAAAGGAATAATAGAATTCGTACAACCGAAATCTCAAAAGAAAGCTTATCCATTTCAATCAATCAAAAGAAAGCTCACAAAAGAAACATTACAGATGCATTATTTGTTCTTTCATAATACACATAAAGTGCTTTTTGACGCGCAATCATTTATAAGAGGCATTTCTGCCAGATTAAAAGAATTTGAAATTAATAATGAGAAATTCAAAACACACGCACCAGTCAATTATCTTTGAATTTAAAAAGTACGTTTACATTATTGCGTGGAATCCACTCAAAATGCAAATGAACAGGAGGTATTGGCCATCATCCAGATGTTTTATTGCTAAGCACGGAGAGATAAGGTTTTGGCACGACCGACATGTTTTCATGGCCCGGTAGCCAATATTGACAGCAAAAGTAACTTTGCCTTCACCTTACCATCGCATAACCCTTAAGCATAATTAGATACGGTTCAATTTGGCGGACGCAGGCAGCCTATGGGACTAGACTTTGTTTGATATTAGTGCCAAGTCAACACGAGAGTCAGAGGCAGCTGTCCTGTCGTGTGATATCGCTCTTCACTATTATATCAGCTGTGTCGTATGTTTGGCATCAATGTGTGGTGTGCTTGCGAGTAATGACTTTCTCGACTTTAAAGCACATGTATTTAATTAAATGTGTGTGTTTATCTGTATTTCAGTTTATTAAATGTGTTTTCTTAGATGCTTTAGGAATCCTAATCCTACTTATATTATAAATGCGAAAGTTTGTGTGTGTGTGTGTGTGTGTGTGTGTGAGAGAAATGAAACTTTACAGTAATATAACTTATAAGTACCCTATGTGTTATTCTGATGTATAATCAGAATAACACATATTAGGGTACTTTTTATCCAGATACCGTGCGAAGCCGGGGCGAGCAGCTAGTGATATTATAAATGCGAAAGTTTGTGAGGATGTTTGTATGTTTGAAAATCAATCAATAAACGACAGAATGGATGAGGATGAAATTTGCTGTAGAATAAAACATAAGGTGGTTTATAATCCGAAAAACATTCCGAAATGATAAAAGAATGCAAAAGGGATGGTATTGGTATAGATGGCGCTGGTGTGTAAAAAATCTGACATCAGTTTTGACTACACAGGACAGGACAAAGTCTGCCACGGGACGGCTAGTGTAGAAGATATTGGCATAACGGGTATATAAAGCGAGATGAATGGGAGTGTTGGGATAGGAAGACCTAGGCGTACTTTCTTGGAGCAAATCGGTGACGTTTTGGAAAAAGGCCAGGTCAAGAATACACTTAACCGACGAGTGCGAATGTGAAGAATATTAAGAAAATGAATAAAACAAAACAGGTATGTCAGGATCGTAGCAAGTGAAAAGTCGTTAACTCTGCCTACCTATCTGAGAAATAGGCGTGATTGAATAATATGTATATGTGTCTATTCATAGACACAACAGAACTCTATTGCCTTTAAAAAACTGTCCTGTAAATGAAAGCAAGCCGATTTTGATGAACTTCGAAACAAACTAGACTTATAGCTTCTGAAGCCGCGATTATGTGAGCACGTGCTAAACTGTCATAAATAGTATAAAGCAAAGTCGCTTTCCGCTTCCCGCGTATGTATGTATGTATGTGTGTATGTTTGCTTATATCTTTAAAACTACACAACGGATTTTGATGCGGATTTTTTTATAGATAGAGTGATTCAGGAGGAAGGTTTATATGTATAATACATGCATAATATAGTAGAGAAACACTGATAATTTTAGAGGTTTCTAATGTGATGTCGTAAATAAACACATTTTTTTGTGCTTACATTGCAAATGCTGGCTGAACCCCACGAGATATATCAAAATAATGTACTACAGTATTGTACACCTTAAAAACGTCTACAAAAAAGTCCACGATGGTATTAGAAATGCATCATCTTACGCACAGCGAAGCGGGCACGGGTCAGCTAGTTAATAATACATAAATCCATCGATTTAAATAATTTAACGTATGAACACGAAGTATTATGCGAAAACATCTACATACGAATACCTATGTAATAATTTGGTATATATTATGCATATATGGTAATGGTATGTAACAGCTCGATGGACAAGATCGAAAGGTTGTTGGAAAAACTAAACGTTCAGGCCTTTATACTACCATTTTAGATGATTTATACAGTGCCTGGTAAAACTTTTTACATACTTATATGAAGCTGTTTTTAGGGTTCCGTACCCAAAGGGTAAAAACGGGACCCTATTACCTACTAAGACTCCGCTGTCCGTCTATCTGTCTGCCACCAAGCTGTATCTCATGAACCGTGATAGCTAGACAGTTGAAATTTTCACAGATGATGTATTTCTGTTGCCACTATAACAACAAATACTAAAAACAGAATTAAATAAATATTTAAGGGGGCTCCCATACAAGAAACATATGATTTTATTGCCGTTTTTATCGATAATGGTACGGAACCCGTCGTGCGCGAGTCCGACTCGCACTTGGCCGGTTTTTTTTTTATTAACTCGCTTTGTTTTATTTTTTATGAAATTTTGTAATGATTTTAAACTAACTTTCGATGAGCTAGATACTTGAAATCTGGACAATAGCTTAGAAGTGGACGAAAATGCATGAAAATGTGATAAAAGAAGAAGAAATGAAAAAATAAATAAAGAAAAAAACATGGCAATATTTTTTGTTGATTAGATTTTTATTTCTATCAAGTGCGTTATTACGTCCACAAAACGGTGAATAAAGTAGCCTGATAGTAAAGTTGTAAACAGTAAAGTCTTACCAGTGTGCGAAAAGAGATCAGGGCGAAGAAGATCAATTTGGTTCTTACCTGAAAAAAAAAAACAAAGTCAAATTAGTTGCGCAGTCCGACAAATAAAATATCTGCAATGCACAATACAAGAATGAGCTTGGAACAGGTGTAAGGTTTGGACAATGTCCAATTCAATTTCCATATGAATTGTTTTCCTCGTTTGGTTTAAGCTAGGTAGAAAATAAAATGTATTCAGGTGTTCAATATTAATAATGGTTTTAACGCCATACTAATAACCAGAATCGACTGCTTAAACAGCACAACACACACACACAAATAGGATCACGACTGTAATCCCCAAGTACGGTCGACATCAGTGGGGGTAGTCAGAGGCATGTTCAAACATTATATTTGGAACATGTCCACATTTTGCAGTAGTTAGCATTCTATACGTGACAGGTTGCAAGCCCATCGCCGCTTATAAGAATACTAACTGGTTTCCTCACGACGTCAATTTCGCATATAAACTTTTCGAACAGAAAAATCCTTTGATGCACGGCCGGAATTTTATTTTACTTTATTCGGAACAACAAACAGTTGATACATTAGGATCTTATAAAATAAAGTACTTATAAACTATGAAGAAATAAGTAAATGTACAACCCACTACGTTATCCTCACATTACTAAAGAAAAATTGTGAGGTTGTTGTGTATAAACTAAACAATAAAGAAAAGGTATGCGTGGCATTAACAAAGTGGGTTTATAATAATTATAATTTAATAAACTTATCGCTATATGGCATGCAATAAATCGCTATCTATCTATCTATCTATCTATCTATCTATCTATATACCTATCCATTTAATAATGCATTCCCCAGCCCCCTCCTAAATTCAAACCCAACACGGGCCAACACGGCTATAAGGCACAACAAATAAGTCAGCTTTGTAAATTTAAATAACCAATATTAGTCTTAAGTATACATAAACATTTATTTGCTAAAATAACAGGTTCCCTCGTTAATGTAAGACAAAGTTCGACTGGAAGACTGAAGGTAGATTTATATAAGACCGGGCCGAAGCCTAGACGGGCCCGGACGGGACACGGATCAGGCACTGTTTAATATAAACTGCTTTATACAAAACATTACATACGTTTCAAATCCGTGCCCGCCCGGGCTACGTTCGGGCACGGCCCGGTCTAATATAAATCTACCCTAAAACTATCGACGAAGTTCCTCTAACACTCCCGATAGTTGGCTGATTTGATTAACTTCTAACTAGTTGTTGTAGTTGTTAATTATGTATGCATGTGCTTGAATTTTTGAATAAATGATTATTATTATTATTATTATTATTATTAGTTTAGTTTCAGGTATTAGATTACTTAAGGTTGTTATGCCCGTCGTAATTGAGTGATGTCAAATTATCCCCAAAAGTATTTGTTATTATAATGAAACTCAACTTCGCCATAAGCTTTCCGGTATTGTTACTAAAATTGCCCTCCAAGTTCTAGGAATCCTCAACAATCAATACTTCTTTGGTATTTATTCGATACGGTAGCGTAGTAAAGTTACCTTAAGGCCTATATAGATTTGATACTATTATCAGTTCAATTTCTGCTACAAGGTCGAATTAAAATATTTGAGCAAGGCTAAAGTTTACGCAAACAAACGGATTGTCAGTTATTATAAACATAGAATCGACAATGATAAACAAAAACCGGCCAAGTGTGAGTCGGACTCGCGCACGAAGGGTTCCGTACCATTATCTACAAAAAAATGGCAAAAAACACGTTTGTTGTATGGGAGCCCTACTTAAATATTAATTTTATTCTGTTTTTAGTATTTGTTGTTATAGCGGCAACAGAAATACATAATCTGTGAAAATTTCAACTGTCTAGCTATCACGGTTTATGAGATACAGCCCTGTGACAGACAGACGGACAGCGAAGTCTTAGTAATAGGGTCCCGTTTTTACCCTTTGGGTACGGAACCCTAAAAATGGATCACGACTGTAATCTCCAAGCACGGTAGACATCCTCTTAGATCTTCAGGCACTTAAATCCTTTGAAGATGTTTAGAGACACGTCCAAACATTATATTTGTCACATTTTGCAGTAGTTATCATTCCATACGTGAAAGGCTGCAAGCCCATCGCCGCGTATAAGAATACTAAGATGACAAATAATGATAGTTTTATCGTTATTGTTACCTGCATTGCTTCAATTGCCAACATTAAACCTACAGCCTCCAGCTCGTGTTTTTATTTAATGTTACAAGCTGTTGAAGAGACCACTTAGGCGGTATTCCAAATTCTTTGCAGTTTAGGCATGCTTCCAAGTCTTCTGCC
The DNA here is from genome assembly GCA_912999785.1 of Hydriomena furcata. Lineage (NCBI taxonomy): Eukaryota > Metazoa > Arthropoda > Insecta > Lepidoptera > Geometridae > Hydriomena > Hydriomena furcata. The sequence continues at coordinate 10,656,139 of OU538839.1, forward strand.
AGAGGCCAAGGACATAACCATGGCCCTACAGACATCTGCCAAACGACAGCTAACAAAGGTCAATGGTGAAGAGTATTATCAACCGATGAAAAAACGAGAAGATTCTTAAAGCAACGGCCATATTTCCACTGGGAAGCTCGTTAATTATTATTTTTGAATTGTGTAGAGAATGATCCCGATTTTGTCCCATATCAATTGAATCCATCCCTCCCCCCTGAAAGAAGGGTAAGGTCTATAGTTGAAAACCATGATCAATGCCCATAAATTTTGAAGGTTTCTCTAGATTTCCCTGGAATTCTATCATCTCATGCTGACTTGGTGGTAATGGGACCACCTAGGAAGTAAAGGCTTTCAAATAAAAATAAAATTGTAAATCCGTCCACAAACGCCGGAGTAATCGATGAACATACAAAAAAAAATACAGGCGAATTGAGAAGCCCCTCCTTTTTGAAGTCGGTTAAAAACGCGGTGTGCACAGGCACTAAAACTACATGACACTACTGCAACTTGCATCATCATGTCAAGTTGGCAGACGCAAGGCAATGAAGGGCGCGATTTGTGTATTCATAATGCATGTCATATACACAGACAGTATAGCCAACAGCTTGTTCTGCCTTCAAGAGGTAAAAAAATAAAATAATCAAAACAATTTAATGGAACAAAACTCCTCATACTAAAAGTTGTTTTTTATTTTAGTTTTTAAAACGTAATTATAATAATGTGTTCTGGTTCATTTCCGTGTAGCATGCCAACGGTTACTTAGCGGTATTTACAACCAATAACTTTGTTAGTTGCTTCACGATAATGGGAGTTTGAAAAGCAAATTATTAAATAGTTATAGGCTCTTTGAAATCCAATGCTAAGCTAATGAAAAGCTGTAATGCAAAGTAAAGTTTTAGAATCTGATTAGATATTTTATGGTTTTTTTGTAATACTAAAGTAATGGAATAGTAGTCCAGGTGACAATATTCGAACATCAATTGTCAAAAGTAATTACGGTCGTTTCATGCATCGTTCAAACTAGTCGAAACAATGTAACTTTGAAACGAATATTGTCACGAAATTTCGTTTTCGGTTAGCTAGTAGACCCCCAGAATCCTTGGGAATAAGAACTTCGAAAAAAACCGTCAGTATACTGCCGCTATGTTAATATTCCAAAGACAAAGTAGTTAACGACGTCAAATTCTAGAGAATCGTGATAAAAAAGAATAAAAAATGCTAGTCTGGTACAACATTAACTTTAGTTTGCTCGGCAACGATCTTCTTCATAATAGTAATATTTTATTACCGTCTTTATTTATTGGAAAGGCTGTCTATTCGATTGAGAGTTGAACATATGTATCTGAAGTTCAGATACATATGTTCAACTCTCAATTCAACTATTTCAGATTCTGAACTGAAGACCGAACAAAGTTCTCGAATGGAGACCACGTACCGGCAAGTGCAGACAACTTAATGAAGAACACCGGCACGCTCTGGATGAAATCTGCTTTCAACCGGTCTTTATGGAAGTCAATGGAGGAGGCCTACGCCATAAGACGTCCAGCTGTGGTCTGGGGACCAGCGCTATTAGCAGCGTTGGCTTGCTGTTACTGGGTATAGCTCAACTCAATGATGTAGAAAATATGATGAAAAAAATATGACGACTAAATACGTTGTCATAAAATATACCGTTTTCTTGTAATGTAATATTTTATTATCATCAACATCTTGAATGTGTATGGATGCATCCACATTCATTCCTAACATTCTTCTCGTTACATGATTTTTTAATCTTTCTTCTATCCGTTTGCGACACAACATAAACTATCCTATTTGATCTATGTATAATGTAATTTAACTTTTTATAACAATCGCGAAAATATTATACTATAGTTATTCTGTGGGGAGTATCGAACCCACATTCAATTTCTACACAGAACAAGCATTTGTGTCACAAACAAGCATAGATGTTTGTTTTTAGTCTAGGGGTCATAATGTATTACAAAAAAATTAGGTAAACGTATAGATATTTAATCAGTTTTATCGGTTTCAATTTGATTTATTATGTGCTAATAGTCAAATTTAAATAGTACGAGTATATGCTTTACATAGTTTGGGACCATACTGGAACAGACTAGGGTATATTGGGACATAGATGGCGCAGTGAAAAATATCTAATATCCACCAATATTTATTTTATTTCACTCTCTACAGTGAATAATTCTTGGGTCTTTTTAGTCATGTTATTTTTTTACTCATACGAGTAAACAATGAAATATGCCCATTCAACCAGTATCGATCGGCCAAAATGCGAGTGCTCTATCACACGCAGCATTGTTCTACAAAATTCACCAACATCGTTTCCGGCACGCCAACGAAGAACAAACGCATCAGAACAATGCTCGTAAATGAATTTTACGAGCCATTTATAGTGAAACACGTGTTGTATAGTTTATGGAAAGACTTTCAATGGATAAAATACGACTTTTTATTAAATTTTGTATTACACTAGACTTTACTGGAGGATTCGTGACGCATAACTGCATATATCCTGCTCCTTATTTGCTGTCTAAAAATGGTTTTACTGATTGTTTTGTCATCGGTTCCTCCTGCCAAATCTCAACTTGGTCACTGAACAAAGGCCTACTAAAATCTTGTGTCACGGCTAACGCATACAAAAAACAAATTTATTAGGCAGTAGGTAGAGAGTACAAATATAGGTAGAGCTCTGTCTGTGGAAGCTTGATAACATACAGTATCTACTAAAAACATTATCGTATAATATTTTTACAATAAAATGAGAAAGGGAAGAAAGTCATGTTACGAGAAGAATGTTAGGAATGAAGGTGGATGGATGTAGACATAGAGGTAGGCCAAAGAAAAGATGGATGGACTGAGTGAAAGATGACATGGGAAGAAAGGAGTGAATGATGAAATGATGACTGATAGAGGGAAATATAAGTAGCTACACATGTTGTGCCGATCCCACTTAAATGGGATAAGGGGAGAAGTTGATGATGATTACAATAAAAATCAGTAACCAAGAAGCTACACATTTACATTTCAAAGAAAAATATCTACAGAATAGTCAAATAGAAAAGGGATCGGCTTTTTATATCAAAACTCATCCATCACAGCAGATTCAATTTAAACGAATATGTAAATGCCGTAAGCTGACGCAGAGCCCTACATCTATTATCCCGTCTAAAAATAGGGTCGTACTAATTTACCAAGCTTCGTAAAACCACGTAATTTATTGTTTGGAAGGAAATATTTATTCTTTTAGGGTGGCCCTCTTTAGGGTATTCTCTAATGATATTTGATATTAGAATTTTAGACAAGCCAAATGTTTATTTATAACTAGCTGACCCGTGCCCGCTTCGCTGTGCGTAAGACATTTCTAATACCATCGTTGACTTTTTTGTAGACGTTTTTAAGGTGTACAATACTGTAGTACATTATTTTGATATATCTCGTGGGGTTCAGCCAGCATTTGCAATGTAAGCGCAAAAAAATGTGTTTATTTACGACATCACATTAGAAACCTCTAAAATTATCAGTGTTTCTCTACTATATTATGCATGTATTATACATATAAACCTTCCTCTTGAATCACTCTATTAATTAAAAAAAACCGCATCAAAATCCGTTGTGTAGTTTTAAAGATATAAGCAAACATACATACGCGGGAAGCGGAAAGCGACTTTGCTTTATACTATGTAGTGAAGTTACCCGTAAAAGTAAAAAGCTGGAGCAAAAAACCTGATCTAAGCCAAACCTGGAGTAAGCATTCCGAAAAACATTCGAAACTATTGGAATAAATAAACAAAATAAAAATAAATATTGGTAGACATTTTACACATCGCCATCTAGCCCCAAACTAAGCAAAGCTTGTACTATGGGAACCAGATTGCTGATAGAATACATATATACTTTTTAAATACATACATTATAACACCCAGACACAGAAAAAACATCCATGTTCATCACACAAATGTTTGTTCCGGATGGGAACCTAAAACCTACATCGCAGAAGGCAGAGTTACTACCAACTGATCTGTGAGTGAGGAATGCTACTAATGTTTAAACAAATTGCCTTCAAAATCATGTACATATAACAGCTGAACGTCGCGAGGCGTTAATGCATAAAGACAAAGGAAATCATTTAAGGACATGCTGCGTACACCGATACCCTTCCGAAGGTCGACTCGCATTCCAGAGCGTGATCGGAATGGAATTCTCTTGATGTTTATTCATAATTCCATCAAATATTGCAAACGGCTGCGTAGTTTTTACTGCGTCGTGGTTGGTGTTTCGCATTCCGCTGATGCCTTCTTATTTAGGCTCATTATCCATCGATCCGTTCGTAAACGTTTCGCATACCACCAATACCTTTTCTAAGACCGATTTTCTACTTCATTACTTGTATGCTTATCTATACAAATCCATATATGTATATAAAAGAAAGTCGTGTTAGTTACACTATTTATAACTCAAGTATTAACTCCGATTTGACGGGAACGGGAACGGGAACGGAATCGGGAACGGGAACTTAACACAACATTTGTTTATTTTAAAGCGATACGAAGTTCGCCGGGTTAGCTTGTATTATATAAAAAGGAAACATTAATATTAAAAACATTTTTATTTTTGTATGTTTGTAACGAATAAACTCAAAAACTACTGGATCGATTTCAGAAATTCTTTCACCATCACATAGGGATGTATCATGCATTATACCCGAGTAACAAAAGCTAAACTAAATACACACACAATGCACTTTATATTTTAAAACGCTATTGCGGAAAAGGCTCTCCTTGCATACAAATAAGTAGATATGATTCTATGTAGGATCCATTACAATTTAATCACTTTAAATTTGGCTCAGAACACAAGTGGTCTGAGAAATCAAGTCAAAGATTTACCACCAAGTCCTTTAAAAATCATTATTCCCAAACTTTAATCGGACTGTGAAATTAGTCGTACTTTTTAACGTCGAGAAAGTTTTCTCGTAACCTGAATTTATGACTTTGGAAAGATATATTTTATTCGTGAGCTCCGAAATAGTTCTTAGTCTTATGTAGCTTTTGATAAATTAGGACTGATATCGTTTAGTTTTGGAAGCTTTTGCATAAAATATAGATGTCTAGTTAAAAGCCAGACTTTAAATCAAGAGCATTAGCTAGTCTAGCAAATCATGGTCTGCACTATGAGAAAAAGGTGGAATCTAAACTGGAATAAAAACGCCGCCATTTTTTTGTCTATTATATTCTAGACGTGCGATATTTTATGAAAGCAATGTATATACCACTGGTTCAACCTAACCACTTTCCTAAGCTTTAGAAAGCCCTTGTTCTAAAATCCTGCAACAAATCCACAATCGTGGGAAAAGTTCCATCTCTTTTAATATGAGGATGGTGTGGAGGACCTTTTCAAAGTAAGCGAAGCGTGAGGGTTTCGCACAGCACTCTCCGTGATTAATGTGCTTTCGGTTATTTGATACGTTACGTGACACTTGGTTGAGGTGAGATTTACGTTTATGTTGAACACGATATGGGTTATATTAGACAGGCAACAGACAAAGGCGTTGAATGTAGGCCATAAATAAACTGTTGGAAATATTATAGACTGCCCTTTGGGGAATATACAAATGCATAATTTGAAAGGGAACCACGATGACGAAGCAGAAAACAACAGACACTCGATCGTGGACAATGGAATTTGCGGCAGTCACAGGCAGTGGATTATCAAGAAGCTTTTTATGGAAAAACCCTGTGGATATCTGGTATTTATATAAGGACTGCTAAAAAGTTACACATTCCACCACAAAACAATTTACCAACGTAAGTAATTATGTTTAATCTCTCCAATTCTGGGCGCCATACACCAGGACCATAGAGTACTATTAAACTCATTAAACATAAATGTTTACAAGTGTGTTCAAAAGTGTTGAGTAAACGAACCGCGCGGGTCACGAACGCCTTATTTATGGGCCATAAGCTGAAGAAGACAAGGTCTACCTAGTATTAACTCGGGCAAATGTGAAGGTAACGCGTGAACGCGAAAGTTCACGGTGTTTCATTCCCTGATGCCATATATATACCCGCATTTTATAGATAGGCTAATCTAACAAGAACAAAATCCTAAACGCCTCATTAAAAACATCATACTTTCAGCTATAGGCAGTCCACTGCTGAACATAGATCTCTCCCAGCCTTCTAGAGCTACAAATAAAGTGGATATTCACCCCTTACGGAAGCTCATAATCATCTGACATAGATATCACTGCAAAAATGCAGGAGCTTCTTAGAACTCTATCTAAATGACTCTATGATGAGATAAAGTAGTCGAGGGCATATCGACATAATTATGTCTGTTACCAAGCCACCGATAATGAAGTTACAGCTTCCCAACAATAGCTTGTAAACATAATCTCATAGCGGTACTATAAAACCGTGTTTTTCAAGATTAAGCACCTCATTATCGCTCTTCTGGCTACCATGTGAAACATACAGCCTCATATTTCATGTGGGAGCAGGTGTTTAATCTGGGCCCATTAAGATACCGAGTAGCTTAGAGCGTGACCGAACTCGTATCATATCGCTAAGAACGTTCAAGGGTATGTCTTTCACTGGCTTGGCCGTGACTCTCTACATGCATGATGTTTTTATTATTGTATACCAAGCACTTAGTCAAAAAGTACTTACGTACTTAGTAGTCATCTGGGTATTTTAAGACAGATAAAACGTAGCAGAGTCAAAGAAAACACGCGATGTTAATAATCTAATTACAGACCAATTTGTCGACATCAAATAACATATAATTGTCGAGAAAGTTTGTTCTATTTACGTACAGAAAATTGAGAGTACACCGTAAAGCTCACAAGTGAATTATGTAACAAAACTCAATTATAACTTGCTAATTATTGTTATTAATTACCTAATTCGATGGAACAATAACCGCCTGGCACAGAGCTTCCGTGTATTAAAATGGCTTACGATACGGCAACGGCGTAAGCTTTTTGTCAGGTTCTTAAACCTATAATACCCAAAAGCTACAACTGACGCTGAAGTAAAGCTAGTAGACACATAAATAAGGATAGAGAGATAAGGTTAACCCATAAAGCTCCGTCAGACAGATCTGTGAACAGAGAAAATGGGTGATGAATTTTGTACCCATTCTGAAAATCTATATTCATAAAAAGTTATCCATATTTGGTCATCTTGGTCACGCATCACGCGTGCACTGCTGGACCGATTTTGCTAATTCTTTTTTTATTGCGTTAGTGATTTGCCAGGTAAAAAGTTTCGCGGAAAATTTGAAAATTCGGGCTTTTTTCTATGGGCTTATTGAAATCTGATAGGACGTCCGTCGGGACAGCTAGTATGGAATAAAACAAACATAGTCCCTAGGCTCGCTATGAACCTCAAACTTAGCAAGCAAACTAATAATGAATTAGCAAGTTACCAACCCGAGCATAGTTTTAACCGCAGCATAAGTTGTCAGAAGCCCCGAGTTTCATAGGATCACGAATCCAATCACGAACCGTCCCGAGTTCTGATAACATGTTCCATCCCGTCACACCAAATCCCTTTCGCACTTCAAACAACTTTGTTTGTAATGAGAATTGTTCAGGTCTGGCCATCGGATCTCGATGTGGATTTGCTAATACGTTCCTGACCTCAGCACCCTTATATGAATAAGTTATGAAGGATCGTCAGCAGATCATCCTCCATTTCCTAGCAATTATATCGGGTATATTTAGACTAGACCTCTTTAGACATATTTAAAGTTCTAAGCGCCTTGAGATCTGTGAGTATGTCTACCGTACTTGGGGATTACAGTCGTGATCCTATTTTTTTATATTACAAATACATTAACACTATTAAAAACACAAACACCGCTACGTATACCGATCCCTTAGGTAAAAGAAGCTTGCTTGCTTTTTCCTGGAGAATTAAGACTTCGATTGTTTTTGTATCATCTACCATGGAAAAATAGTTTTACTTTGAAACATTCTATGATTTACAATGCCATAGTGGTGGCAATAATGCCCACATATGAATTAAAACTAAAGTGGAAATATATCGCATTATGATTTAACATTTTGCCAGTATTGTTTTAATTTTGAAAACACAGTTTTTAAAGGATCTTAATACAACCTGTATACTTCTAGGAACATATAAGTGTAACCTGCCTTGAGTATTTATGAGTCCAGTCAGGTCGTTCTAGTTTCCTCGATGGGTTTTATAAGCAGGTCCAGTGACAGAAACTGATAACATTGGTATGAATTATTGGAGTTTCAATGGAATGAGCAAGTGACGAGCATAGAGAGATACGAGTTTATCTTAATTATTAATAATATTATAAACGCGAAAGTTTGTGAGTTTGTTTGTATGTCTATGCCTCAATCAGGCCTAAACGACAAAACGGATTAAGGTGAAATTTGCTGTAGATGTAGAAATATTTGCCAAATATAACATCCCCAAAATTATTAAAAAAACGCATAAGGGATGATTTTGGTATGGATGGCGCTGGTGTGCAAAAATCTGACATCCGTGTTGACATCAGCCGTCATAGCAAGGTGCGTTACTCTATGCGATAATCGAAACTTGGACAGGACAACTTCTGGGGGGAGAACTTCCCGAAGTTTATGGGTCTGCTAGTTATACATAAATAAAATACCTGTCTACAAAGTACGGTAGACAGATATCCAAGTGCTTGGATGTCTACAAGGAGCCAGAGGCATGTTTGGATTCGCGGCCGGGATTTAAACCCATAAACTTTAGGTTGAAAGTCGAGGTACTACACTACACCAACTTATTTAACTGGTGGAGGAAAACCACGTCTGCTACGAACTGTGTTTAGGAATCTGGTTGGGAGAGTTGGAAATCATGTTTACATTACAATGTTGCATCGTATTAGTTTTATACACAAAGTATGTAATTGTAAACATTTTGACTAAAAACTGTTGATGAATTTGAACGACGGGTTCCTGTTCATTCCTTTAAGTTCGTATTTCCTTGTAAAAGTTAGTGGCCAACTCTGAAATTACATCTCTCGTCTCTTAGGTACTTCGTCAAATTATCATATAAATATCATAATATACAATATAATTGTCGTGCTCTGTCGACGCCATTAATATGTATGATTTGTGAGGTGCTTCTGAACTAATTACCAGATTACGCCAAGCATCGTTTGTTGATATAGGTACATTAATTTGTCATAATATGATGTTTAACGCATCTATGAATTTCTCTGAAAATCTCCGCAAAACACCTTTATATCAAAATAAAATATAATAGCCTACACTACAGCAAATATTAACCTACCTCCAATTTAAAGGACATCCCAATTTTCACCTAAATCCAAATATCCTCACAAACATTCGTATATTTATAACATTACTAGGAAGGATTCATAGTTATAAGTTTCCTACGAAGAGCTATGCGGAGCAGCACTAAGATGTGCGAAGCGGACCAATGACAGCGCTCAAATATTCGAGTTTAAAAATGTTGAGCGCTGGTTTGGTCCGCTATGCACAGCTTCGCAGAGCTCCGCGTGGGTCGAAACTCATCCTCAGTGTCTACACAGTATTCCGTTCGAAACAGTTTCCAAAAGTTCTAGCATTCCTTTTTCACGCGCGTATATGCTTTTCCATTCGAATGTTATTGCACGACTGAACTTCAAAATGTATTTCCTCCACCTTTGGTAAGTACATAAGTCGAAACTTCTATGAATGAACGAGATGACAATCTATGAACAGAGTTGTTCAATAAAAATAAGTTTGCACAGTTCTCAACACGACGGCTTGCTAGGTATAAGTTTCGGTAAAAAACGAAATCTAAGTAAGTAAGTATAAAAAAGTTAGTTTGAACTGATTTGTAAGTAGGATTACGAACATCGATGATTATCTAAAGTAAAGTAATTACGGTCCTTCAAACTATTAGTCGAAACGATGTAACTTTAAAACGAAGAATCTTTTAAACGAGATTTCGTTTTCAGTTCGCGAGTGTACCCCCAGGTTTATTACGAGTAGTTTTTATATGTTATAGCTTTGATAAATGATGAATGTTTACAATGTGTGTTCCTGACAGAAGATGCTTTATGTTTTACTTGTATGTAAAATTAAATGATATAGAATCTTAGCTGTAATTCCCAAGTACGCTAGATATATTCTCAGATCTTCAGGCTCTTAGATCCTTGAAGATGTCTAAAGGGTGTCAGAGGCAAGTCCAAAAATTATACGAGTATTTGGCCCATGCCCACACTTTGCCGTACTTAGTATTACTTGTATATACTTGTAATGTAACGTTCTTCTACTAAACAGTTTAACACCGATCGCCTAGTTTCTAGTTCAACAGAAGTTGTCTAAAGTTCAGCTTTGAACTACGAAATAATGTAGTAATTTCAGTACTGCAGTCCAAGTTTGCAGTTTCTTGTGAAAGGGAAAACACTTGTCAGTTTATCACAGAAGTTGTTGCCAGTGCCTTCCTCCAATTTTGAAACTAAAACCTCGTTTAAAATATCGCTTACTTTCACACACAGCATTTCAAGCACAAACCTACCTATAGATACATTTTATTAAAGTAAACATAAACCATAAACCAACACATCCCATCAACTACGGAATTTACTGTATTGTAGGCATCGACTACATAGCCTAATAGACGCCTAATGGCTTCATTTCTTCAAACAAACAACTCTGTCAAGTCAGTGAGGTATGAGGTACGGGGGGAGTGGGGAAAAATGCATTCTGATTGGCCGGTTCAAGATGACGTGATTCACTAGGGATGGGAAGTGTTGTCATGAGTTGTCGATAGCAGTCAGAGGCACGTCCAAATATTATATTCGGCACATACCCACATTTTGCAGTAGTTAGCAGTCCATACGTGACAGGTTGCAAGCCCACCGCCGCTTATAACAATACTAACTACTGGTTTCCTCGCGATGCGATGCGATGCGACTGGTTTCCACCGTTTTAAACACGGGATCGGGATCGGGATCGGGATAGGGATCGGGATCGGGATCGGGATCGGGATCGGGATCGGGATCGGGATCGGGATCGGGATCGGGATCGGGATCGGGATCGGGATCGGGATCGGGATCGGGATCGGGATCGGAACGGGATCGGGATCGGGATCGGGATCGGGATCGGGATCGGGATCGGGATCGGGATCGGGATCGGGATCGGGATCGGGATCGGGATCGGGATCGGGATCGGGATCGGGAACGGGAACGCGAACGAGAACGGGAACTTAAGACAACATTTGTTAATTCTAAAGCGATAATATTATAAATGCGAATAGCAAATAGGTTACTTCCATGTAGGAACAACGCGAGCGAAGCCGCGGACGGAAGCTAGTTGGCAATAAGTAGTTTTACTAGTTAGGTCCAACTGTTGTTGTTACTACTATGTAGGTTTATCGATCATCAATTATTGAGTAGTGGTACAACACTATTGACTATCGACAAGGAAAATAACCAGTGTAACTTGAGCTTGTGGTAATGGTTTTTTAGCATAAACAGACGAGATGTGCACGGGTCAAGGAAGTGGTCGGTACTACTGCAGGTTTGACGCGCGGTATTTTTTATCGGCCGTATAAGCCTGATGTTTTGGATGACAGTGTTCGCCTTGCATGCGGTGTCTTCTGGGCTATGTAGTCGATGATTGTAGGTATCAACATGTAGGTACAACTGTAGTATGTTCTATCTCACGAAGACGGGTAGTTCTAAATTATGTGTGTAGTTTCAGTCACGCACACAAAAGCGCGTGTCTATAAGTACACAACACAACTACAAGTACCACTCATCCACCTTCGTGAGATAGGACAACTATACCACAACACTCAGACCAGAAACAGTTTGTAAATCATGCAAACATTTTTCCGGATCAAACCCGCGCCTCTTACATCTTGGCCATGCAATCTCCCGTCACGCCACAGGGTTCAGTTAAGTTCAGTTCAGTCCATGCATGTATGTATGAGCAGTCACTTTCATAAGCTGTATACTGTCGCAGACTGTACATACATCTGTCATCTTTAAAAACCGGCCAAGTGCGAGTCGGACTCGCGCACGAAGGGTTCCGTACCATTATCTATAAAAACGGCAAAAAAATCATGTTTGTTGTATGGGAGCCCCCCTTAAATATTGATTTTATTCTGATTTTAGTATTTGTTGTTAGAGCAGCAACAGAAATACATAATCTGTGAAAATTTCAACTGTCTAGCTATCACGGTTCATGAGATACAGCCCTGTGACAGACAGACGGACAGACAGACAGACAGACGGACAGCGAAGTCTTAGTAATAGGGTTCCGATTTTACCCTTTGGGTACGGAACCCTAAAAACCCAGGGGTTAGCATGAAACACTAACGTATCGACAACGTATCGTCCAAATGCCAAAACTGACACTTTTACTATACAAAAAGTGTCAGTTTTGATACTAGGTAGTTTTGACGATAGTGCTTCGTGCTCAGGCCCCAGGTTCCAAACACATTTCAACGCAAACTTCAAGTGCGTTCACATATTTTATTCTAGTATCCATCCAGGTCAACAATACCAAATTATTTCCCCTCTTATAGCGACGCAGAAACGTTCGCCAAATCTCAATAATAGTGATTTTATTTACAGAACTCGAACTGCACTAAAAATGTACTTGTAACATTCCCGCGTTTTCGAAAAGTTTGCTCTATAAAATGGAATTCTGTAGTGCAGCCCGGCTTACGGTAGATACTTGAGTTTCCTAGGATTTCTTTTATCCGCTGTCGAAGCCAGAGAACTGAGAGAGCTCGTGGAAATGCCATCATTTTACTTGTAGTACGAGGAAGATGAAAAAGTTCATATTACTTGAATAATTTCTTACTGAAATCAGTGTAATAGAAATAAGTATCTAATTTATTATACGAGTATTATGTATTTTTATGATTAAAGATTTAATCTTGCCTGATCTCGTTTCTTTACAAAAAAATCTGTAGTACCTACTTACTTCTAATATTTGTTTACACCAATATGTAGTTTAAAGAAGTTTGTAGTACATGGTTTATAAGCAAGACAAGAGCCTTATTAATTGCGCTTTAATCCTTTCACCACATAGGTTATTTTACAGGCCACCAGGGCCACTAACGTCAACGTGACGTAATATAACCATGAATGAACTCAAACTCTAAACGATCATAATGTCAATGTTTAAATTGAATGAACGAGGACCATTTTCTTAAATGTTGAACTAACATTTACCCGCAACGCGTTGATTCAGAAGAACGCGTTGATTTTTTCGTAAAATATTAAATTCCTAAAAATAAAGAGAAGAAAAAAGTTGCCTATGTTCATACCAAAACTTTAGACTATCTATATATCAAATTTCATTACAATCGGTCCAGATGTTTGGCCGTGTTAACGTTACAGACAGATATACATTTATAATATTAGTTTAGATTTACGCTAGTACTACTATTAACCAGTGATCCGATGAACGAACATCACCATACCACATCCATATTCCCCAAATCCATGTATTAACACTGCAGTTACTCGCATTTTATTTTGCGAGCTTTGCAGCACTTAAAAGCTTTTTAATTAAAGTTCTGAAAAGGATGTAACACCTCCCCCTTAAAAACTACCTATCCTAACTAATCTATCCTAATTACTAAATAACTTAAACACTACGACATCAAATACTACAACTGCTACACGCCCGACTTCATCCTACTACTAATTTTTTTGAATATAATTAAATTATATTAATTTAATGTAACTTATATTATGAGAAGCTAACCCTTAACTAGAACTAATCCTAATAGTTGTTATGATCTGATTTAACTATTTAAATTGGCCAAGTGATCGTCTATTTTTTATTGATTAGGACCGTACATTGTGATAAGGTAATAACTCTGATTCTTTTAAGATATTATGATTAAACTGTCTACCTACTTATCTACTATTCTATAACAATTCAGTATACAATTGAGGAAAGTCTAGAAGATATGCTGATATTGAGAATAAGGAGTAACGAAGAATAAAATATAGGTTTATAATAAATTTGTTAGACTTGTCAGTAATCTAAAATGTAATGTGATATACTCGGCTTAGATCAGTTCACCTCCCCGAACAGACAGTACGGCTCGTCAGCTCTGAACTGGGCACCGTTCCTCCGAGAGATAGACTTAGACACACCATCGGTGGTCGCTATCTAATATGGGGGGGAATGATATTAACTGTTGGTGTCATAGGTTCTGTCGGTCAATTCTGTCAAACAAGGGTCAAGAGGGCATAATCTTTTAGCAACCTGAGTCAGTGTGTCTGTGTTAGTCAAGCCTTCAAATAAATGGTTACTTTCGGATGCTAAAGAATCGATTTAATCGGTTCTAAAACATCCTATTTAGGTCTGATAAATACTTGTACATAATATAAATCATAATAAATAGAACCTTCAAGTCCATTATGAAGTAAATGTCTAATAAACAACTCTCCGTTGTTAAAATTATAATTGATATAATTTGTGATCCAGTTAATGACCACAAGTTAAGATAAGTTAAGATTCACATTGCTCGAATCATATAACTTAAACTCCAATTGTCGGGTCCACAATGATCGGACTATCTGAAGATTATTTAGTCCATATTTTTCGGACTTAATGAAGATTGTTGGTCAAGTCCACATTGTTCGGACAATATGATGCATGTTTGGTCCACATTGATCGGACTTCTCGTTTCCATTCTCACGTTGAAACAGAATCTCAAATTATCTCTCTCCAAAACAAAAGACAAATATACGCGATGATTAGACACTTCCTTCACAACAAGTCAAGTTTATGCAGTTGAATAAAATATAAAATATATAAAATAGCAAAGAACTTCAATCTATTATAAATAGAGATCCAATTGAGATCTATTTCGTAAATTGTTTTGAAGTAATAAAATGTCTCCTGTCCCTCTCCAACATCAGTATTGTGTACCTAAACTGCAAAACGGCCATTAAAATAAACCGTGATACACTTGGAAAGTTGAGAGAAGCTTTAAAACAAATCAAATCAAAATCACATATTACTATAGATATCAAGTTATAAAAACAACAAAAACAAATCAGCAAATTCTTCCACTTACCGAAAATAATCTCTCGATGCAATATTTCTATAATTTCTCAAACAAACACCTAGATTACACTCCACTCCTAGACGCGAGACTCCTTGGAATCCGCGTAATTGAAACACTGATTGTACACTTTGGGCTCTCCTTACATCAATGAGGTCTAACCAGAATCACAATGTAGTTGTCACCGTTAGGTATCAATTGTGTGTAGAGAGAAACCTTCTAGTCATATAAAAACCATTTAAACTGGTACTTTAAATCAACTATAGAATTACAATCAATTATAACAATAAACTTTTATCTAATTTTAAATCACAAACTTTAAGTACTAGAAAGACTTCTCTAGGGACCTACGTAGATAATTCCTACACAGCCCAAGACTCTATTCCCCATCGATTGAATCAAATATTCTAGACAAAACCCAACTCCCAAGTTAATTTATAATTACGGCAATTTAGCATTTAGATTTGAACTTAAATTATTTGAACACATAAAATTATAGAAAGCTTCTAGTTTTTTCTTTAAACGACCCAGCAACCAACAAATTGAGTCCCTTTAAAACCCTCAAGATCCCGGTAATTTCCCTTAAAATCGCGACCATATAATTAAACAATTACCTAGTTTCCCCTGTTCACACACGACCTATCCCAGCGAAAGCTCAGAGCCCAATCCCCGTCTCCCAGTCTGAATTTTTTCGTTTTAAATCCCCACGTCTGCTTATCTTAACTTCCCATTAAATCTCTTCTAACCAATAAGTGCTCAGCTCCAACGCTTACTAGAGACGTCACCAATACACTCGCATCAGATATACTCGTATCGAATATATTTAAATAATAGTTAGTGACTAATATTGAGTAATAACTGTGCGACCTGTGTTCTTGATTTCCGCCATCTCTCACTTTTAATGGAGAATACGACTTTGTCATATTATGTACTATGCCTCATCTCGCTACCTGCGGTGCGATGCGACGATATCCACAATAATTTGACTATTACCCAGTAATAGGTATAATAACATAATACTTATAAAGCGTTATATTCGATACCAGGCATACGATAACTTATCGTAAATGTTACATTTCCAGTTTCATTTTTTGTTTATATTTGGATGAATGAAACACTTTTGTAATATTGCCATATTCGAGTGAGTGCTTGGAATAATTAATTTCTGATTTCCATTCTCGATCGATGAACTATTCTTATGTCATTGTTAATACTGACAGGTGACAAGAGACATAATTGAGTTAACTTATATAATATGTCAATAAGTCTCTCTCTAGTCGATTAAGATAATATAACCTAATGATTAATAATTTAAATTTAAATCAATTCTTCGACAATATCTATTTTTGCGAATTTGTACGAAGGTCTGACTCGTTACAGCCAACCCCCAAAATTTACGCAGATAGAATATCGTAGTTAATTTTCAATAAGTAGAAAGTAGTTCTTCGCAAAATTAAATTATAATACATAAAGATATTTATAGAATATAATTCTCCATAAATACATGTATACATATATATTATTATAAAATATAATATGTAAATAAGAATATATTTATATATATATAATATCTTATTATCTAGAATAAAACAACACGGTCATAATGTAACCATAACATAAAACATACCATTATAATTACATTATAGTAGTAGTTTACCTCCTAATAAAATTTTGTTGTGTAAGTAATTTTAATTTATAAAATGTTCTAATTTGATTATATTTGGTTTCGATAACTATTGTGTGTGTGTGTATGTGAGTGTACCTATTGTAAGTGTTTTTAGACCGAGATGTCATTAATTATAATTTTGTACCGGTGACTAAGTTTTTGATGAACCAATCAATAAACAGATATCCAACTAGCCAGTCCGATCAACATCACATGAGACAACTTGGTTGTGAGGCAAGTCAATTCTGTAATACTCTGTAGCACAAACAGCTTTGGATATCAATCTTCCATTTCCTCAGGAGTAATCTACAAAGGTCTATAGATGAGGATCTTTCCCAAGGGTTAGACACATAGCTCTCCATGCTTGGAACATCCCACAAAGCACCAATCTCAAAACCACAAGTTAATAACACTCGGAGTATGTATAGTGTGCTTTAGGTCGAGCCTATCTGTATAGTAAGAACTTTCATGAAATCAGCGATCGCTGATGAAATATGTATCCTAACACCAATTCTCCTTCATAATAGTTCTTTGTAAGTGTATCGTTTATCGAAAACCAACTAAAATCAAACCGTCTCAATTTAGAATATTTGTTGAATCATCTGGCCCAATATTCCATTAAACTCTATCGCATATATTTCACTACCTCCAATCTAGCATTCATCTCTCTTGCACTTCAAAATTTAAATTCATTCTTCTCTCACAGAACATTATTCACACCCCCTCCCCACAATCATTGTTGTTTACGCCACCAGACAATACACCAACTATATGTAAACTTGAGAGCACGAAGATTTCATGTATAAAAAAAGATTTATTTAATTTGACATTACACTCAATTGAGTTTCTTTTGTATGATCCTGTTACCTTTAAAAACCATTACCAAGATCTTTTCCAAGATCTTTACCTTATCAAGAGTACCTTAGTTCGGTTCAAGAAAGAATACTTTTTCAGTATAGTTACCGAACATGTCAGATTACCATATGTAAATAAAAAGCATTTTATGAAATTAATAAATTTATTATTTAGATAGGGATAAAGAAAACTTCATACCCAGTCAAATATTTTATTTCCAATAAGAACGTTTCATTATTGTCAAAGAAACAAGAAGCAAGCGATGATCAAACATTGCTTTGCGAAGTCAAGCTCTTCAAGATTAAATAGTTACTCAAAGTAAAATTTTGCGCCACTATGTATGAAAAGCCATAATCTCTGTATTTTTATTTTTACATCCAATATTATTTTACACCCTGTAAATACTAGACATCCTGTAAATAAATAATTATGTTAATATGATGTAAAGCAATATAAGTAAGTTACAATAACCAACCATCATTATGAATTAGTTATGTAGTTGAAATTATTTTAATTTTTTTTTTTTTTTTTAAAACAGACGTTATTAAATCTCAAAACTATAAGAAATTCTCAAACTTAACTAAACATTTTTTTTTTATTATTATTTTTTTTTCAAATCACTGAAGTAACATACTCGTTGGTATGCCTTATTTCAATCTAGTCGGTTATGATGAACAAATCTAAAACTCAAATGCATAATTTAATCCAATCAAATCTAACCATCAAAGCATTCAAAGTTAAATAATCAACAAAGATTATTAAATAAAATATGATTGTAAAAATCATTAATTAATAATTTGATTTATCCGAAGTAATAGTTTATAATATCTCTTCATTATGAACCTTGAAAATTATCACATTGTTGTTACCTTATCAATTTCAACGACGATGCTAATATAAAATTGAATTTGTTTCCGGAGAACCATGAAATGAATAAATTAAGTATTTTAAACGTTTATGAGTTAAAATTCCTAACCATTGATAAATTAAAAAGATTTGTTTTGATCTAGAAAAACAATGAGATAAATAAACATTTAAATGTTATATATTAATTTTCCTAATATAATTTCCTTAGACATAGTAGAAGCCTAAAATCAATTGTTTAATTAAGTACCTAATGTATGTATAGCGTACCTAACTAAATTACAATACCTGGACATAGGTAATACATTAGTATATAATGTAATCTACCGTTTTATTAATGTGAAAATAATTTGATAAAATATCCTCATTAAAGGCTCACGGCGGTTTCATTTATGACATTTATACGTAGCCCTAGTTATTTATTTATTTATTTATTTATTTACAAAACACAGATCGGGTACAATCAATGGCAGATAGTGTTATTAAACCTAAATTAGGTCCGTCTTAACACTAGGTTCTCAATATAATATAATTAACCTTTATACAACAATTCTACTCAACACAATAATGAAGATAAACACAAAAAAAAAACTACAAATATCATTAAACCAAACAAATACAGTTAATGAGCCCACACTCACATACACCCATCTTTAAGCAACCAGCCAACCTGACAACTTCCTACCATAGTATTATTGACTTAGTCACAGATTAGGTAATAAGTAGTGCGTATTAGTAGGTACGGTGCGCGGTGTAGTGGTTACCTATCACTGTGTGTGTGCACATCATATTTTGCTATTTTATTAGCCTACAACTATTTTGTCTACATCTAATAACCTACATCTAATAACCTACATAAAGGATGCTCCATTTTATAATTGGTTTGACAAATTGTTTATAAAGTATTTTTTTAAATTGTATTTAATGTTCTTTGAAGTAAGTGCAGTTTTAATCTCTAGCGGCAAATTATTAATAAGATGAGGAAGTATAAATTGGGATGTTCTTTTTCCATATTCATTAGTAACATAAGGTTTAAGAAGTTTTTTTTATTAATCATACTTCTGGTTATTACGGGGTGACTTTTTTGAAATTGGATTTCTGTGCGGAAGAATTGTTCTACAAGAAGATTAAAGTTGACTTTATTATGTATAGGTATGACACCACAGTATTTAAAAAGTCCCATGGGATTCCCTGAGTATTTATTTTTAATTTTTATGGGAACTATTAATTTTAATAGCCTATATTGTATGTTATAAATCTGATCCAAGTAAGTTTTGTAGGTACGGCCATAACTACTCAGCCCGTATGAAACTGTACTTTCTACTAAAGCCTTATACATTGTTAACAACACATCGAATGGCACTCTGCTTTTTATTATGTAGAATTATTAGTTAAATTTAAGTAATTAAGTGTAAGTATTAGTTAAATTTAATCTTGACAACCGAATAGCTGATGAATTCTCCCATTGAAATATAATAGGTATACCTAGACAATAAAATATGACTAGCTTAACATGGAACTTTGAAAACCATGAATATACCAAACGTGACCATCTACCTTGTGTTCTTATCTACTGGTTGTATTACTTTGGAGTCCACATATGTATATCTAACACTATATACCTTGTCCCAAAAACAAAATGTGTTTAGATAGAACAATTTTGAGTTAAAGAGGCTGCTTATTCCATGAACCAAAAGTTGTATTTTCAGATAATAAAAGTTATTTTCGTAATGCAATTCGTAAGTAATTATTATTTTTCAAACTATCGTGATTAGTAGACATAACTATAGATTTTGACACGGGTCCCCATCACGCAACCACCCTTAATCCACTTTCCCGACGTTTCGGCCATGTTACAATAACCATGGTCGCGGGCAGACTGGAGTACTCGGAGCTACCGTCGAGAAGCGGAGGCAGTTGAAGAAACTACCCTCACTTGGTCTTCAGAAATAGAAATGTCCATGTTCACATTACGACACACCACACTGACTGTATCCACGCACTGAGATGGTCTATCGCGACACCCACACATAGTGACTACAGGATTCCATGAAGAAGAGAGTCTAAAGCCGTCTTCGCGATTAAAATTTTTTTGGGTACTTTTTAATTTCAATAGCTTCCCGGACTATTCTCTTGTAGTAATGGCGTTCACTTGACAAAACTTTTGGATCATGTAGTTCAATCCAGTGAGACGGACCCGAATCCACTAAATGCTCCGCGATCGCTGACTTGTACAATAACCGCGACCATGGTTATTGTAACATAGCCGAAACGTCGGGAAAGCAAATTAAAGGCAATTACGTGATAAAGACCCGTGTCAAAATCTATAGTTACGTAAGTAATTAATTTTGCAATTTCTACAACAGTGTATGATTATAATCCAACAGCCACCCATGCGCTGTAGGTATACCTATATATAAACACAAACCTTGTTTTCATACACTAAATGGGTTCGCTTTACCTGTATTAATTTTACTTTAAAATGCCATTGATCAATCACTGTTTGATCTCCTACGCCTAATTTAAACTCAAACACTAATACTAGCATTTGTTAATGCCTGTTTCAAGACGTTATTTCTTACATTTATTTTAAATTTATTCGGTGTGTAAGTTTTTGGCCTCTCAGTCCTCTCGTTTACTAATCACACCTTTCTCGCACTCCAATCAATTCAATTAAAAATTCTCAATTTAATATCAAATATATAGAAATCCCCATTCACTTCGACGTTTGTAAGAGTGGTGATATTACGTTCGAAACTAGTTACTGTAATACCTAAGTATACTTAATTATTGAAACGTAAAAATAACAATCTAATAACTAAAACAAAATAAAACGTACGGAATTCAAACCCATGACTTATCCACCAGTTTGCAATCGATTACAAACAATAAGTATGTTCCGTAATGAAGTAACTAGTGCTAAATCTACTACTACTACTACCTCTATTTAAACGCATAAAACTATACGTCTTTATATGATAAAATGAATTCAATTGAAATGTTTACCTGACCATATACAAAATACTATTTCAGTATTTACAACTTTGTATATACGCGAACGTGATAAATATTCTGATGAAGTTTCAAACTCAGTTATGCACCCACAACTAGCCTCCGTCACTCGCTTAAGGTCGCGCGATAAGTACCTGCTATCCTAACACACAAGTGATAGAGAAACACCGCACGTGAAGATTAAAATTAGAATATTAAAAGGATAATAAAATTTATAAATTGTATTTACAGTAAACCTTTCATTGAACTAATAAGAAAGGCCTGGAAGCAAGTTGTATAATATATTTAAAATCAATTTCATTTAATTCTTAGTATCCACGCTTTACTTCTCACATGATTATTGGATCAAACCTTTTTATTCGATTCAGAATATTTGTCACTATCAAACTCACAAATGTAAAGTTAGGGAAGGTAAACTCAAATTGACCATTCCATAAAATAAAATCATTTATAAAACATTTCTGTATTTAACTTGGTTGAGTCAACTCGTAAGGTATCCCCATACCGGCCTATGTCTGTCATCACCCGCTGTGCACTTGAAACTTTCCGATAAATCAAAGCAGTTAAACTCATACCTCCCTGTGTCACTTGACAGCAAGAATGTTTAGGTTTAGTTAATAAAGTTAAGTTTATAATATTTTAAAGTACAAACTAATTATAAAACTTAAAGGTATTTGTCGTTCTGCAGGGAAGTGATAGATCTGTTACGTTGTTACTTGTTAGTAACCTATGTCACAACTTCCAGCCTCTGTATCAACCCGCTATGTAAACATTCTAATATTCGTTGTATTAACTAATTGGTAATAATTTTATTTCACAGTGA
The DNA here is from genome assembly GCA_912999785.1 of Hydriomena furcata. Classification (NCBI taxonomy): domain Eukaryota; kingdom Metazoa; phylum Arthropoda; class Insecta; order Lepidoptera; family Geometridae; genus Hydriomena; species Hydriomena furcata. The sequence goes on from OU538839.1 coordinate 10,678,433, forward strand.
AGCCATTGTTTAGTCTTTGTTCATTGTCGACCTGCCTAAAATGCTGACTTTTGTTTATCCGTTCTCACAGAATCAACTAATTCTAAACGTACTTATACCTATGTACCTCTATAAGGTTGAGATTTGCATAGACACATTTATGGGTCAAATAGAAACACAATCGCCTAGTAAGTATACCGAGTACCTTTTTTTAAAATACACGATACATTATTTATTTTTTACGTAAGCACTTCTAGCCATCAAATATATTTAGGAAGGTAATTTCCCTTCATCCTTGTTGAGATTAACTGAACGTGAGATTGTTTGTGCTTAAACAGTATCTTACAAAAAATACGTGGCGAACCAATTAACATTCTTACAAGTGTCGAGTGGCCTGGGATCCGTCCCTTATGGAATTTCAACAAGCCTTCCAACTCAAAAAAATCTTTACCTACGCAAATATCTACCTAATCTGATATCTACTCTGACTGTTTCAAAGAATTGTCCAATAATGAACACTGTGAGAACTCATACTATGGCAATAAAATAGTTAATTTGTACCCATTTATGTTAATATTTAATTTAGAGCTCTCCTATTCAACTTAGAACAATATTTCTAGCTAATTGATTTCAGTAAGTTTAAATAAAATTAATAAGTCACCCTCAATTGGTAGGTAGTGTTACCTACTACGTATGTAAAATCGAGTAGATACAACTAATTTATTTTAACGTATCTAGTGGTGAAAAGCAATATTACATCAATACTAATTTATTTACGTTCGATAATGATTGTACTTCCTGTCACTAAATGTTATTACTTGTTTGTAAAAAGATTCGTTTTAGACATTTACATTATTTTGACTATACTTATGGGTTTCGTATGATTGACACTAGATAATAATCTTTAGCTACAATAATCCTTTTCTTTGATTGAATAATAAGTAAATGTAATGTGTGTAAAATGTGTAAATAATCAGTTAAACTGGATACCACAAATTGACGCAGTTGCCGGACGTCTTCGTAAACTGATTTGGGTTTTTTAAAAACCTTCGTCCTGTCGCTACCGCTAACCTTCTCAAAACTGTATACTACTCCTTATGCCAGTCTATTCTAAGCTATTGTATTTCAGTTTGGGGAGGTGCCTGCAAAACGAATCTTATTAAAGTCGAGAGAGCCCATCGCTCGGTACTAAAGGTCATGTTATCGAAACCATTCCGCTACCGAACAGAACTTCTTTACAGAGACTGCAAACTTATGTCAACTCGAAAATTATTTATACTACATGTCATCCTTGCTCAACATAAAAAAACCGTTTTTGACCCTGCTTTAATAGACAAAATAAGAAGCAACAAAAGAGTATGTAATGTGATAAGGTGTAACACTACTTTCGCTCGACGGCATTCATACTTTTTAGGGCCGTATCTTTACAATCAATTGAATAAAACCTTACAGTATTACCCCATGACTAGCTTTAAATGTAAAATTACACTCACAAACTGACTGCTTGACCAAGACTATAGTACGACGGAGAGTCCACTCTCTATACTGTCATAGCATTAGGTAACTTTTAATCCAATTCTATAAATCGTGCATAACGACTTTTATTAACTTCAACTGGTGCATACATAAAACTTAACAAAACATAAACGCATTCACTCAAACAAACATTTACACACGCATACATACATTTTTACCTCTTTTTTCTTTTAGTTGATTTTTCTCTAGTTTTGTTTTCTTTTACATTTACACAATTTTGTTTTCCTTGAATGTTATTTCATAATACTTTAATATAACTATAAGCTGTGGACACTACCAATTTTAAAATGTGAATTCACCTGAACCACTGACTGGCGGAGGACCTAGGTATGCCATCATACAGGTTTTAACCTAGTTTGGGTACCTATGTTGTTCCTATATTTGAATTGTGATTTAATATAAGAAATACCTTTGTTTATCTATGTATTTAAGGACGTTTGTTGAGAAATAAATATCTTTATCTTTATCTTTAATGATTAGTTAAGGCCAACTTAACCCCTTAGATTAAATAACTAATTTTATTACGAATACTAGATAGCTACAGATCTATTCAAGCAACCCCCCGTCTGTGAAACTTTTAAACCTTTTAGGACTTAAATTTTGAACCTAGATATTAAGTAATATCTTTTAATTAGATAATCCAAAACTCATCTAAACATCTATTACTGTTTCTGAACACAGTATCTCTGTCTCTCTCTAATTCAAGTGTGTATTTCTTTCTCTCGCAAGCTCAAAGCATTCTTATGAATACTAAGTTTAAAGACTAATAAAATTTAAGTGAGTATAAGCATAAATAGAGTAACTTCAATTAGATCGAACTTTCCATTGCATACAGTTTAATCAAATCCTATCCATTAACGGCAACAAATTGTGCGGTTTCAACCGCACTTAAATAATTAAAGAAACATTACAACTTGTATCTAAAAAATACTATTAAATATCCTGGTCATCACGGCATCAAATTGTAACACCTCCCCCTTAAAAACTACCTATCCTAACTAATCTATCCTAATTACTAAATAACTTAAACACTACGACATCAAATACTACAACTGCTACACGCCCGACTTCATCCTACTACTAATTTTTTTGAATATAATTAAATTATATTAATTTAATGTAACTTATATTATGAGAAGCTAACCCTTAACTAGAACTAATCCTAATAGTTGTTATGATCTGATTTAACTATTTAAATTGGCCAAGTGATCGTCTATTTTTTATTGATTAGGACCGTACATTGTGATAAGGTAATAACTCTGATTCTTTTAAGATATTATGATTAAACTGTCTACCTACTTATCTACTATTCTATAACAATTCAGTATACAATTGAGGAAAGTCTAGAAGATATGCTGATATTGAGAATAAGGAGTAACGAAGAATAAAATATAGGTTTATAATAAATTTGTTAGACTTGTCAGTAATCTAAAATGTAATGTGATATACTCGGCTTAGATCAGTTCACCTCCCCGAACAGACAGTACGGCTCGTCAGCTCTGAACTGGGCACCGTTCCTCCGAGAGATAGACTTAGACACACCATCGGTGGTCGCTATCTAATATGGGGGGGAATGATATTAACTGTTGGTGTCATAGGTTCTGTCGGTCAATTCTGTCAAACAAGGGTCAAGAGGGCATAATCTTTTAGCAACCTGAGTCAGTGTGTCTGTGTTAGTCAAGCCTTCAAATAAATGGTTACTTTCGGATGCTAAAGAATCGATTTAATCGGTTCTAAAACATCCTATTTAGGTCTGATAAATACTTGTACATAATATAAATCATAATAAATAGAACCTTCAAGTCCATTATGAAGTAAATGTCTAATAAACAACTCTCCGTTGTTAAAATTATAATTGATATAATTTGTGATCCAGTTAATGACCACAAGTTAAGATAAGTTAAGATTCACATTGCTCGAATCATATAACTTAAACTCCAATTGTCGGGTCCACAATGATCGGACTATCTGAAGATTATTTAGTCCATATTTTTCGGACTTAATGAAGATTGTTGGTCAAGTCCACATTGTTCGGACAATATGATGCATGTTTGGTCCACATTGATCGGACTTCTCGTTTCCATTCTCACGTTGAAACAGAATCTCAAATTATCTCTCTCCAAAACAAAAGACAAATATACGCGATGATTAGACACTTCCTTCACAACAAGTCAAGTTTATGCAGTTGAATAAAATATAAAATATATAAAATAGCAAAGAACTTCAATCTATTATAAATAGAGATCCAATTGAGATCTATTTCGTAAATTGTTTTGAAGTAATAAAATGTCTCCTGTCCCTCTCCAACATCAGTATTGTGTACCTAAACTGCAAAACGGCCATTAAAATAAACCGTGATACACTTGGAAAGTTGAGAGAAGCTTTAAAACAAATCAAATCAAAATCACATATTACTATAGATATCAAGTTATAAAAACAACAAAAACAAATCAGCAAATTCTTCCACTTACCGAAAATAATCTCTCGATGCAATATTTCTATAATTTCTCAAACAAACACCTAGATTACACTCCACTCCTAGACGCGAGACTCCTTGGAATCCGCGTAATTGAAACACTGATTGTACACTTTGGGCTCTCCTTACATCAATGAGGTCTAACCAGAATCACAATGTAGTTGTCACCGTTAGGTATCAATTGTGTGTAGAGAGAAACCTTCTAGTCATATAAAAACCATTTAAACTGGTACTTTAAATCAACTATAGAATTACAATCAATTATAACAATAAACTTTTATCTAATTTTAAATCACAAACTTTAAGTACTAGAAAGACTTCTCTAGGGACCTACGTAGATAATTCCTACACAGCCCAAGACTCTATTCCCCATCGATTGAATCAAATATTCTAGACAAAACCCAACTCCCAAGTTAATTTATAATTACGGCAATTTAGCATTTAGATTTGAACTTAAATTATTTGAACACATAAAATTATAGAAAGCTTCTAGTTTTTTCTTTAAACGACCCAGCAACCAACAAATTGAGTCCCTTTAAAACCCTCAAGATCCCGGTAATTTCCCTTAAAATCGCGACCATATAATTAAACAATTACCTAGTTTCCCCTGTTCACACACGACCTATCCCAGCGAAAGCTCAGAGCCCAATCCCCGTCTCCCAGTCTGAATTTTTTCGTTTTAAATCCCCACGTCTGCTTATCTTAACTTCCCATTAAATCTCTTCTAACCAATAAGTGCTCAGCTCCAACGCTTACTAGAGACGTCACCAATACACTCGCATCAGATATACTCGTATCGAATATATTTAAATAATAGTTAGTGACTAATATTGAGTAATAACTGTGCGACCTGTGTTCTTGATTTCCGCCATCTCTCACTTTTAATGGAGAATACGACTTTGTCATATTATGTACTATGCCTCATCTCGCTACCTGCGGTGCGATGCGACGATATCCACAATAATTTGACTATTACCCAGTAATAGGTATAATAACATAATACTTATAAAGCGTTATATTCGATACCAGGCATACGATAACTTATCGTAAATGTTACATTTCCAGTTTCATTTTTTGTTTATATTTGGATGAATGAAACACTTTTGTAATATTGCCATATTCGAGTGAGTGCTTGGAATAATTAATTTCTGATTTCCATTCTCGATCGATGAACTATTCTTATGTCATTGTTAATACTGACAGGTGACAAGAGACATAATTGAGTTAACTTATATAATATGTCAATAAGTCTCTCTCTAGTCGATTAAGATAATATAACCTAATGATTAATAATTTAAATTTAAATCAATTCTTCGACAATATCTATTTTTGCGAATTTGTACGAAGGTCTGACTCGTTACAAGGAGCTCGTCCAAACATTTATTATGTCTTAATTACACGTGTGTTTATACGACTTACGTGAACGGTGGTACCATTTCAATGGAGGTAATGAAGCTTTCGCTTAATAAAACAGATTTTATGAATTTACTCCGCGAATTGCAATGTTTCGCAACCGTAATATCATGAGACATTACGTAGCAATCTAAGAACAATATAAGGAAACCGTATGAACAATCCCAGATCGTACCAGACCAAATGTTAGATTCGGTCACATTTGCGTCGTTTGATTATCATTTTGTCATACAAAATATGGTAATGTTATATCGAAAAGGATGACGTAGAACGTTTGTATCATTACTAAGGGGGAGCTAGGCGGAGTAGTGGGGAACGGACCGTAAATTAACCAAATACAGTGTTCTAAATATTTGACCCAAAACTTTCGAGCACTATGATTGGTCAGTGGTCAGTGGTCCGACCAGCTCCGCGTCAAACGCACCCTAATAGTCTAACTAACATAATAAAATACATTAACAAAAATATTACACGTAGTAATTGAATCAAGTTTACTTCAGAATCAAGATTATTACACAACTCTCAAGTTACAAGTAAATATAAAGCTTAACAGCATAATATGAGCTTGTGAATACGAGGAGCAATATAAACCGCCAGATAAGCAATCTGAACATGAGCATGTACTTCGAGTTTATAGGTATTTCTCAGGACATAACCAAAGAAAACGTGAAAACGCTGTAATGTTGAGCACGCTGGTTCCTTCTTGGTAATGCCTTTTGGTTGTAGCGGGAGAGTTCAGTGTGTGCCTCAAAGATCCGCTCCAAGACCCAGAGGCCCCAAGATCCGCAGACCCCAAGAGTCTTCATGAGTCTTTTTCATGAACTTATTAGTTTACTAGACTCGCGTAATAGTAGGCCTAAAGACATGCAATTTAGTCTTGTCTTGATCTAACAGGACCGCATTGATGATACCTATCGAGTATACAACAGTTCATTGGCAATATGGCTGAAGTAGCAATAAAAATAGTTGTGGTCTGAGTGATCGTAATAAATCGATACATCTATATTACACGCATTAAATTAAACAATCTCACACACTTCAGACGGGAAAATGAGTCAGCTTCATCACACTCGAGACAGAGAATTTTTCTAGCTAAATTAGCTTGTACTATGGGAACCAGATAACTAATAGAATACCTATATTATATTACTAGCTGACCCGTGCCCGCTTCGTTGGGCGACAGATATTTTCACATCTGGTATTCCAATTTTCAAAATAAATTATAGCCTATATGTTGCCGAGGACTAATAGCTACATAACAAAAAAGTTTCATCAAAATCCGTCTCGTAGTTTTTGCGTGAAAGCCAGACAACAGACAGACAGACAGACAGACAGACAGACAGACAGACCGACAAAAAATTCAAAAAGTTTTTTTTGGCTTGTGTTTCTTGTATGAAGACCCCTAGGAGTATTTTTTTTAGTTTTTATTCAATGTACAGAATTGAACTCTTCTACAGTTTTATTATATGTATAGATTATAGGGTGTATTAAAACTACTCCTGAATACATTAAATAATATACAAGTTTTGTGAATACATACTTATCATACGATGAAATACTCAGCAACATAACAAACATCTAATATTCTCTTAATAATATAACTATCTTATTTTTTATCATAATATGCCAGTAAAGAACAACGACAAAGTGCACAACCACCAAGCATTCCCAAGGAGGGTTGACGTCAGGCAGGCAGCCAGTTGTAAAAAAACGTCAAATCCATTGGCAACATCTAGATGTTGTGCCGACCCCACGAGGACGTGGGATAAGGCGAAAAAGAAGAATTCTGGCTTTAATTTTCGTGTTTCTTACATTTTGCGAATGCTCGGTACAAAAATATGTACTTAAATGTTTATTATGTATGTATAAATGTATATTATTGTCGTCTCCGGGTCTCCAACGTTAATATTATTGCTGCAAATCGATTACACCTTATCAGATGTTATCGATATTTACTCAGCCTTCTAATTGAGCTTTCGCTTGTGAAAGTGAACTGTGGACTTGTAATTAGCTATGTCAGCCATACTCAAAGTGTGCACCGAGCCTAATATAAAACTTTAACTCTCTTCGATCAAACCTAATACCTAATATTGAATACCTACCGAACCGATCGATTAAATAGTTTCATACATCCCATTAGATTTCTTTTATTTTACTATTATTTATAGTATAAACTTACATTGTTATTGTTACTAATAATAGTTAAAGAATTCAAGTAACTTTTTCTTTAATTTTGGAGTTCCGACAAAAAATTCGCTTTTCCAACGGTTCCGCCACCAAAAAAGTTTGAGAACCGCTGAGCTATGTTATGGACCGTTTGTCGTCATATATACGAATAATTTATTAACACTTTAATTGCACTTAAAATAAATACAAAAAAGCGGACTTACTGTCAAGGCATTTTCTACTAGCCAACCTAATCACTAGTAGAAATGGTGGTTGGCAAGACAAACATCAAAAACTTACAAGATGGGGTAATTAAGATTAACTTAGGGGCGTCCATTAATCATGTGATGTTATTTTGCATTTAACGAAAAAATAAATACACGTGATATCTTACTACACCTCCCTCCCCCCTTGTGATGTTTCGTGATTTTTGCCGAACCTTGCCCCCTTTAGAGTCTCACATGGATGGCTCCTTAGTTCCTATTTATTTATTTTATGAGGGGGTTTATTGATAGCTGATAAATTATTTTATTGGCTATAATCAGTACCTACCAATGTTGGTATTTACAAATAGGTTCGTACAAAATCCTTCATACTGGGTTTACGCTTTGTTTCGTTATAAACTATTCCGATTAATGACTCTGATAAAATCTATAAAAACATCGAAATAACTTTACATTGGCACGAAATGTCCATAAAACCAATGCCATGGATAAACGGAAACTCTTGAACTTGACAGAAGGACGCAACATTGAGAGCACTAACGTCCACGAGGCATGCTACTTATCCAAATACCAACCTTATTCTAACTCTATAAGGTTCAATTTCAAAGTTGCTCTACTCTTACCTAGGAAATAAAAATAATGCTAGAATTTATATTGGCCTTTTTGACCCTTGACCGAGCTCTAGCATGGCCTAGATGGGGCTCGACAGCAAAATTGCTGAAATAAGTTTGCTTTTCAAGCATCTTACGGAATGCTGAATGGTAGGATAGGAAAAGTATTAGATTGTTTGTCTCTTCCGAGCTAAGAATAAAATAAATATTTAAAAACGTTATTTTTTTGCCGTTTTGTATAGATAATAGTACGGAACCCCTCGTGCGCGAGTCCGACTCGCACTTGGCCAGTTTTTTTATAGTTCCCCCGACCTGCACATCTCAACGGTGTGACAGAATTGTTTGTTTGAAGATATGAAGCCATTTGGCTATGTGGTCGTTGGGTGACACTACTCACTGTGCATCAGGTCCAGGTAAAGGGTAACGAGATCACGATACTTAAAATGACTACTCTTATAAAAAGCAAAAGTATTGTAAACAAATGAGTGCGGCTCGCCATTTTTTTTGTTCAAAATTAAGTAATTATTACAATCATTTAGGACAAAGCATTTTATCCTAATAGTTGTTATGTAGTAATTAGCACAATTTACTTTTAAAATACTTTATTAGATTTAGAACTTAGTATTTACACTTTTACTAGATTTAGAACTTAGTATTACGAACTTAGTACAATGAGATGTGTCGAATTTGGATGTTGGAAGTGAAGTGACTTGCTTATTCTAATGCCACTTATTTATACTAAGAAAGGTGTGGGAATATTTAGACATATGTTGGGGATTTACATGGTCGGGAATGTAAAGTATCCATAAACTATCAGTTGTAGACAACTGAGCCACTTATCCTAATAATTTATTTAAACAAAAGTATTGTAAGAACTTAAACAGTTTTGAAAGTTAAGTACCTATAAAGAATACAAAGGTCCTTAAGATACAATACTACTTGAGAATCACGTAATGGTTTGCAGGTTAAGTCAAGTACCAAAAAGGTCCTTAAGATTAATAAATTGTATAACGTAATGGTTTGCAGGTTAAGTCAAGTACCAAAAAGGTCCATAAGATTATAAATTGTTCACAGAACTACAAACCACTTATCGTAGTGCAACTTATTTAAACAAAAAATGGTCATGTGAACTAAAAGCATTTTTAAGGGTTTTGAAAGTTAAATACTTATAAATAATACAAAGGTCCTTAAGATACAATATTACTCGAGAATAACATATTGAAGGTATAAGAAATACGTGGGAATCACCTAGAATTAGTATTATGTAACATCTCCCCTCTTAGAATAAAGATTGGGCGTTAGTGCCTAATCTTTGGGAATGAGGTGATGTTAGAGGGTTTTCAGTGTTGATTTCTTCGTCGTCTGTTACGCGGGAAGACGTCTGATGTATATTTCTAAGCGGGATGGCGATATGTGTGCTGCGCTCTCTTCGGGAGTTGTCGAAGCAGTTGTTGAATATTTGAACGTATCCTCTTCCGTCCGATGATCGTCTTGTTTGATTGAAACCGATTGGACATCGTTTGCAGAGTTTGATAAGAAAATAAGAAGGGAGTATGATGCCTATCGTAAAATAGAACCACATGAAGGTAGAGTTGTTTCTATCTAGGAACGATTGTGACTTAGAATTAGCTTGGATCTTCTTCAATTCGTCTGAGTATTTATCGAGGTGAGTCTTGATTTTGTTAAGCGAATCCAAGGGCATGTCGTTGATCTTGATGGGAAGAAGATGTGGTGGTGCTTCAATGTTCTTTGTTATCTCAAAGCAATCATCCGTCCTTATGTCGGGAATTATAATGGGACTCGTCGCGTTTTCTTCCATTGATTGATATGCCGAAAGTGTGCTGTAGCCTGTGTGAAGCGTACACCCTTGTGATAGTGTTACAATGCCTGATCCTTGAAGCTTATGATTTGAAACTTCATTGTCGCAGTGTAGAACGCAGCTGGTTTCGGTGGTCAAGATGTAGAGCCATCTGTTGTGATGCAATGGTTGAAACGTCTGGATTTCCGCAGGAAATGTTGTCGCCGTGCAGGTTTCAGGAATAGTAGTTTTCTTGCTAAGAAGTAGTTGTAGCTCGCAGATGGGACGCTCCGCTGAGTCGTAGACCACAAGATCTTTGCAGACTCTGTTTCTCATAGCGAAGGTGATGCAGTTGTCTAGTGAACTCGTCGAAACATAATATTGCCCACTTGGATTAGTAGCCAGGTATATATGCTCAGGAATGATTGTGGAATAGTATGAGGAGTTAGGATGTTGTATTGGAATAGAATAGGTATGATACAAGGTTAAAGGATCATTCATGACGAGAGGAAATTCTAGAATATAGACTAATCGATTCGAATAAACATAGGCTGTCAAGAAGGAAGAATCTAGTAAAGTATGTAAGTTATTAGTAGTGACCGAAGTGACTAGCCTTCTGTTTGTTCTAATTTTATTCGATTTAAGAAGCTCATTGAACAACTTTTTAGAGCTTATGATTGAAGGATGAACTATATTACATTTAGCAAAAAGAATACTAGCTAGACAATCGTCAATTTCGTTTTCTAGGCTTGTAACAAGCTCTAGGATTTGCAAAGAAATAGTAGAGATATCTTCGTTTACTTTGATGTCGAAGATAAGAGTATCTGTCTTGTTGAGGTACGAGTTGAGACGATTAATGTTTTCATTAATTACTTGTTCGTCAAAGGTAATTTTAAAGATTGTTTCATTAAAATTTCTTACAGTAGAAGATGTAATTTGCAACTGTTTTTGCATGAGATTGCTTAGATCCAACTCATTTCGTTCAAGTTTATCGATGCATTCGTCGTAGCGTTTTGCATCTTTTGCATCAGGTGTACCTATAAGCCACTTAAGAACAGAACCAAAGTCGTCTAAGAGTTCTCTTTTAACACGAAAGTTCTTTCCTAAGTACATGTTGAGTTCAGCTAGTTTTGATTCGATTTTATTTAGATTTACGTTAAGGTAAGATTTGGTCGATTGAACGTTAGGAAGAAATTGATATTGAGCTGATGTCGCTTGGAAGTTGTTGGAAAGGCGAGTTAGGGATTCGAAAGATATGAATAGTGGTTTTATGTCTTTATAGACGATAAGCTTCCATGATCCATCAGATATTGAAATTTGTCCTTCTTTGTCATAAAAAATACCAGCATGTGAGGTAAGGGAATCGGATATTATCATTTGAGCAACGATTTTCGTGGTTACGCTGGAATAGAAGTAATTGACGAGTTAGGAAAATAGAAGAGTTCTAATATAAATTTAAACCTAATTTTATTATATACCTATACTTAACTTAGTGGACATAAGGCCGTAGGCGATTGGCATGCACTAATTGATTTTTGCCTGCTTTCTTAATTAAATAGTTTTCGTTGAAGCCTACACGTATTATTTCGCACGGACCTTCCCACTTAGAATCTAAATTATTTGGGTTAGGGACCCTTAACATTACCTTATCACCTATTTTATATTCGATAGTATTTCTAATTTTGCTATCGTAGCGCTCTTTTGCTTTTTCTTTCATGTTTTCGATGTTTTTGAGTGCAGTTTCACGAGATGCGTTTAGACGTTCATTAAGGTCTTTTAAATAATCGCATGCAGTGTAATCAGAAATTGGCTTAATGGAATAGAATGGACGCGGTTTGTATCCGAAAAGAAGTTCATGCGGCGTATAACCCGTGGAGCTATTAATCGAGGTGTTATGACACATGATTGCGAATGGAATGATTTGATCCCAATTCTTTAACCGTCGATTATGGTACATGCGAATGTGATCTCGTAGAGTTGCGTGAAATCGTTCGAGGGCACCGTTAGTTTGAGGATGGTAAGTTGTATTGAAAGTGTGATTAGAGCCGAAGAATTTCATCAGTTGTTTTATTACATTATTCGTAAATTCGGTGCCTTGATCTGAATGGAATCTCTTTGGTACTCCGTAGTGTTGGCAAAAGTTAAGCAATTGCCGTGCTACAGTTACCGCTTCTTTGTCTGGGATCGGGTATGCTTGTACATATCTCGTAAGATCGTCTTGGAGAGTTAAAACATATTTGTTATTGCCTTCACTGATGTCCGAGTAAGAGACTAAGTCCATTGAAACGCGTTCGAAAGATTCGGTTGATTGGGAGGTTATGACCATGGGAGCTTGAAAAGATTTTCTTTGTATTTTATTACGTTGGCAGATAACGCAAGATTCGACGTAAGTTTTTATGTCATTGGTCATCCCTTTCCAAAAGAATTCGTTTCTAATTTTCCTGGTAGTTTCGACTACACCACGATGTCCTGATAGAGGTTCATCGTGATAGGTTTTCAGGATATCAGGGATATCTTCTGACTTTGGATACTTAACTTTATTTTCGCAAATTGTGATTTCGCAATCATAGTTTTCAGCCAAGTATGTTGAGATATGAATTTGTTCATTATTGACTAGTTTACAGGTGTGGTCATTTTTAAGATCTGGGACAAAAAGTTGGGAGATAGTATGTTGTTGAAGACAGGAAAGCAGAGCTTTGAAATAGCTTTCAGCATCCCATGGGTCGAAGTGATTTGGCCTAGTACAGCAAAATATAAGATTTTGTTTATCATTTGAAATTAGGATATCCGTGCCATAAAGGTTTTTGATTTTTGCTACATAGTGCTCTACACCGGAGCACAAGCTTAAAGCTTCGTTGAATATTTCGTTTTGATCTGAGAGTTTGCAAGATGTGGGAATAAAGACATTTTTATGTCTGGGATCTAATAATCGGTCAGGTGAGAACTTGACTTTAGAGGATTCAAAACAATTGCGTTCTCTTATATCTAAGGCTGCATAATGTTCATAATTGAGTTGGAGATACTCCTCTGATGGAGAATTTGGAGTCGAGTTTGTTAAGTCAATGATGTTAGAGTTCATAACCGGAGGGCGGGAAAGAGCGTCTGCATTAGTGTTGGTTTTACCCGATTTATATACTATCTCGTAGTCGTACTCTTCGAGTTTTAATCTCCAACGAACTAGGCGGCTACCTGGGTCTTTGATGTTCATAAGCCAAACTAGAGGTTTATGGTCCGTGAGTATCTTAAACCTTCGACCAAAAAGGTAAGGTCGAAAATGCTTTACTGCCCACACTATGGCTAATAATTCGCGTTCTATAGTAGAATAATTAGACTCGGCTTTATTTAGTGTACGTGAAGCATATGCAATTGGCAAGTCTTTGCTGACTTCTCCTTGTGAAAGAATTGCACCTATCGCGTATTTTGAAGCATCAGTCGTTAAATTGAATTCTCTGTTGAAATCGGGATATTGTAAAATAGGTGTCGTTGTAAGGATGTCCTTACAACTATTGAATGCGCGTTGTTGTTCTTCACTCCAAACGAATGGGACATTTTTTTTAAGAAGGCTTGTCATAGCTTTCGTGAGTTTGCTAAAATTCGGAATGAACCTGCGGTAGTAACCAGCAAGTCCTAGGAATGATTTTATGTCTTTACAGGATTTTGGGACTGGAAATTCCTTAACAGCTTTTACCTTGTCAGGATTCGGTTTTACACCTTCGTTAGAGATTATGTGACCTAGGTAAGCTACTTCTTTTCTCATGAATTCGCATTTATCTGGCTGGATTTTTAAACCATGTTCTCTAAGGCGATTAAAGACTTCAGTGAGTTTTTGTTCATGTTCTTGAAGACTAGATGCGAAAACAACGATGTCGTCAAGGTAGACGAAACAGCGTTCACCTTGCAATCCATGGAGGACACTGTCCATGGCACGTTGGAACGTGGCTGGTCCGTTTTTAAGGCCAAAAGGCATTCTAAGGTACTCGTAATGACCGTAAGGTGTATTGAAAGCTGTTTTAGGGACATCTTTAGGGTCCATCTCTATTTGGTGGAATCCTGAGGCTAGATCTATTGTCGTGAAATAGATTGAGTGACCTAGTTTATCTAAAATATCGGAAATATTGGGTAAGGGATAGCTGTCTCCTACTGTTATGTCGTTGAGTTTACGATAGTCGATAACTACACGCCACTTTTGTTTCTCTGAGGCATCCAATTTCTTTGGTACTACCCAGATAGGACTACTCCAAGGGGAGGTGCTAGGTCGAATTATGTTTTGATCTAGCATTTTCTGAACTTGAGTTTTGACTTCTTGTTGATGAACGAAAGGGAACCTGTAGGTTTTCGTATGAATCGGTATCTCTGAAGTTGTAGGGATCGAATGTTTAGTGTGGTTTGTGAATGTCAAAGTTTCGCCTTCATAATAAAATATATCTGAAAATTCGTAGATGATTTTGTCGAGAGAGTCTTTCTCTTCGGCGTTCAAATGGTCTTGCCGTATAAGTCTGTTACTAGTGCCGTTACTGTTAACCGTTTTTGATAGATTTACTGGGAATTTGAGATTGTTTAATGACTTATCGTCGTTTGATAATAATGGAGTCGCTTGAACTATGGGAATAGAAATAATTTTGTCTTCGTTACTAGAATTTACGCAAGTGATTAAGAATTTGTGGTTTTTGACTGCGACTAACGCGTTAGGAATGGAGATATCGCTTTGAATTTGTTGTTTGTTGATTACAGCGTATCCGTCTTGAATATCATTAGTAAAACATGTGATAACGGTTTCTGAGCGTTGACCCACGAACTGTTCGTTTTTATTATTGGCTAATCCTTTTTCGCCGACATAGAAGAGTTTGTAAGAGCGATCATGGATTCTCATGGATTTTGATTGGACATAGATGTTAACGTTGAATTTTGACATGAAATCGTTACCTAGGATACCGTCGACTTGAATGTTGAGGTTAGCTACATGGAATTTGAATTTAGGAAAATTGTCTAGTGATATTTGAGCCGTTCCAAAACTTTGAATTGAGGATTGGTTACCCGAGATACCTACGATTGATACGATGTTCGAAACATCTAGAGGTGCCATTCCTATTTTCGCTTTATTTATGACCGAAATAGAGGCTCCTGTATCAACGAGTAGCGTGACTGGGTTTCCTTCGATATGGAATTGGCAATGTAGAAGATTTTCTGGAGGTACGTTAAGTGAGGAAATAGTAATAGGTACAGCGGGTTTGGTATATTTTGATTGAGGGTTTGATTTCGATTTTGATTTAGGTTTTGATTTAGAGTTTGATTTAGATTTGGTAGAAATGGAATTTGAATTAGTATTGATTTGGGAGTTAGTATTTGATTGAGTCGATTTTGATTCAGAGTTTGATTTGGATTTTGCATCAGATTTGGTAGAAATAGAATTTGAATTAGTATTGATTTGGGAGTTAGTATTTGATTGAGTCGATTTTGATTCAGAGTTTGATTTGGATTTTGCATCAGATTTGGTAGAAATAGAATTTGGACTAGTATTGATTTGGGAGTTAGTATTTGATTGAGTCAGATTTAGGATTTCAGTTTGAGTGCTGGCATCACAAAATTGTCTCCGATAGACTGGTCTTTTTTGTGGTGCCATTATGCGATTCTTGTTGAGCTGAAGCACGGGTGCCTGTCCCCGATGGACTGAATGAGGCAACCCATGATTCCTAAGATTACTATCTAGGGTTGGTTTAGGTTTTACCATCCTAGTTGGAGTGCCTCCGCCTCGATATCCATGTTCTGGTTCGAATTGGGGCTTGACATCAGTGTCCGGGCATTGGAGTAGCAAGTCGAAGCGGTTTCCGGAGTAGTGCCCATCTCTCCGGCCGCTTGAGAGTTTAAATTATTTACTCTAGCAGGGGCCGCAGGCCGTTGTTGAGACGTTTGTTGAACAGAGTTAAGATTTTGTCTTAGGTTGTTGTTATAAGCGCGTTTACGGCACTCCGAGATTAAGTGTCCCGGATATTTGCAATAGTTGCAAACTTTAGTATGGCTCTGTGATTGCTGTGGGATGCTATTCCTGTTTTGTGTCTGTCTAATTTCGTTCGTACGCATGCTATTATCTGTGCGGAAGTTGTTTGTTGGGTTTGGGACGCTTTTCTTATATAGAATTTGTCTAGCGTTGTTCATGTTTCTAATTTTTTCTTCTTGAATAGCCAAGTTTCCTGCGTCGGTGAGGTTAGATATAGTGTGAACCCTAAGCATTATACCTATATCTGAGTTTAACCCGTTAATAAAGACGTTTAGTGCCATTTCTTCAGTGGTGGCCACGCGGCCTTCCAATGTATTGTCTTTCGTTTCAGTGGATAATTTTTCAACGAGTTTGCTCCTACACATATCGACCCTATGAAAATAATCGGTGATGGATTCACTGGGTTTTTGAAAAAGAGATTGTAACTCTAGTTGTAAGTGTCCCAGCGTCTTTGTATGCGAGTACTTTTGAATTAAAAAACATTTTAAATCGGGCCATGTCTGAAACCGCTTCGTGTGGACGTCTGACGACCCTGGTCCCGTGATTTTGTTTAATGCGTATGTTAAAAGTATCTTAATTTGAGATTTTGATGCTAATTCAAAAGCTGAGTCACACGATCTAATGAATCGATAAACTTCTTGAGTAGGTTTGTGGGTGTCGAATTCAGGAATAAGTTGCAAAAGCATTCTGAAGTCTATATCCATTGTAGCGGATTCCGCTTCAGTTGTTTTAGAGTCGATGGACATAATGAATCGATGATCGAATAATTAAAGGAATCGAGATGAATGTTGTAGGATTAGGAAATAGAACAAAGGAGCATATAAGAATGAGCCACTTACCACAGTAACACAATAAATGTTTTGCGGATGCACATCGTTGGTTCGGCGGAGAAGATTAAAACCCTGTAGGCACCGTTTCACTGTTAGTCTTTTGTTTAATTAAACCGTAGAAACGTTATCTCCGACTTTTATTCGCGATTTTTGCATTCCTACCGGCTGCGCCAAAATGTTATGTAGTAATTAGCACAATTTACTTTTAAAATACTTTATTAGATTTAGAACTTAGTATTTACACTTTTACTAGATTTAGAACTTAGTATTACGAACTTAGTACAATGAGATGTGTCGAATTTGGATGTTGGAAGTGAAGTGACTTGCTTATTCTAATGCCACTTATTTATACTAAGAAAGGTGTGGGAATATTTAGACATATGTTGGGGATTTACATGGTCGGGAATGTAAAGTATCCATAAACTATCAGTTGTAGACAACTGAGCCACTTATCCTAATAATTTATTTAAACAAAAGTATTGTAAGAACTTAAACAGTTTTGAAAGTTAAGTACCTATAAAGAATACAAAGGTCCTTAAGATACAATACTACTTGAGAATCACGTAATGGTTTGCAGGTTAAGTCAAGTACCAAAAAGGTCCTTAAGATTAATAAATTGTATAACGTAATGGTTTGCAGGTTAAGTCAAGTACCAAAAAGGTCCATAAGATTATAAATTGTTCACAGAACTACAAACCACTTATCGTAGTGCAACTTATTTAAACAAAAAATGGTCATGTGAACTAAAAGCATTTTTAAGGGTTTTGAAAGTTAAATACTTATAAATAATACAAAGGTCCTTAAGATACAATATTACTCGAGAATAACATATTGAAGGTATAAGAAATACGTGGGAATCACCTAGAATTAGTATTATGTAACATAGTCTACAATCTACATATATGCTCGATACAGAGATAATCGTTATAATTAGCATAATACGCAACCGTTTGGAATCTATGTTTATTAGCTATTATTTTATAACCCACATCATTATGAATATGCATGCGAAATTAACTTTAAATTGTTTACTTAAAATTTTGAGAACCTTTCCCCTTTCCCGGGTAGCGTTAACGAAGCTATTGGTGGCGATTCTGTTGTGTCCATGTTAAAATTTAGGATTCCTAAAACGCGATCGCTCTTATTTCTTTTACATTAAAGTCTAGATTCGCGTAACCTCAGGATGATAGTTTTAAAGCATATACTAGGTGAGCATGAAAAA
Organism: Hydriomena furcata; assembly: GCA_912999785.1. Lineage (NCBI taxonomy): Eukaryota > Metazoa > Arthropoda > Insecta > Lepidoptera > Geometridae > Hydriomena > Hydriomena furcata. The sequence goes on from OU538839.1 coordinate 10,696,683, forward strand.
AGTGTTAAAAATGACTTTGTTATTTTATTGTACATCCGAATTATACGAAGATATGTGAAGAATCGTGACGTTATCACGGCCAAACCGCTGGGCCGATGCGATGGTGATTAAATTCCACACAGAGATAGTGTCTTGAGACGGACATAGGCAACTTTTTCTTAAAAAAATATTTCGATTATTAGGAATTTCTATGTTTTACGATAAAGTCGTCAACAATCGATTTCCTAAATCTACGCGGACGAAGTCGCGGGTAAAAAAGCTATATGTATATAAAAAAAAGCTTCAGTTGTCACTACCGCATGCCTCTCTTTATCGGCTTTCTGTTTAAACAAGAATCTACATCGGCGTGAATCAGAGCGAACCTTGAATAACAAAGAGTACATGATCCCTTTTCCGCAGTACATACCCATCAAGTAGTTTATCTTTATGGCAGCCATTAAACAAAATATTTGCGCTCTATTTTCTTTAACAGCGCAATAGAAATAATGGCACAATTTATAGTCACTTTGAATTAATCTAACCGATCTTAATCCCCGGCTCCAGCAGATTCCACTGTTTATTTTCTTGATAGACTGACAGAAATAGCCTTCCTTGTACTACTCAGCTACATCAGCCTGTGGCTACCCTTACGTACTTAGCTTGGAATGTGTCACACTTTGCAATCATTTAAGATCCTTGAAGATTTCTACGTCACAGGCAGAACATTACATATGGTTCATGCCCACATTTTGCAATAGCTAGTATTCTATATGTGACAGGTTTCACGCCCATCGCCGCTTTTAAGTCACATTTTTCAAAAATGTTTCATGTTTCACATTTTTCAAAAATAGCGTGTAATGTTTTCAAAAATACAAAATACGTCCCCAATGTTACTCATGACTTTGTAACACAATTATTGGAAGTCATGAGTAACATGAGATACTTGATACATAGAGTACAATATGACTGCTGGTAATACAAGTAGAACGACAGAGTGTATTCTATAGTGTTTTTCAAAACACAAATGTGTCCCCAATTTTACTCATGATTCGTAACATAATTATTGCAAGTCATGAGTAACATGAGATACAAGATACATAGAGTGCATTATTATGACTGCTGATAATACAAGTAGTATTACCAGAAGTCTCCTCTCTCCCTAATCCCCTACTTCGCCTACTCCCTAGGTTCGGTGCTGTGCGGCTCAATGCTGAGACGGGGACCTATTTGCCCCAACATGGCACAATCTGGAGGGCTATTTTTTAAAAACATGATTAACATGCTTACTGCTATTGATTGTTACCTATAGTTGTTGATCTCTTTTACTAATTGTGTTGTGCTTATTTTGGGAGTAAATAAATGTTTTTTCTTTCCTTCTTTCTTTCTTTCTCCCTCAGGAATGAAAAAGCTACTTTCGCTCTCGCATTGTGTGTTCAGGAAGCTAAATCTACTCCGATTTCCTTTAAAAACAAAACGATAATATTTTGTCTGGGCTAGTAAGATAAGAAGGGACGAAAAGTTCCATAAATGGGGCCAAGACACCGGATCCTTTTGTTCCCACGGCAAGCAAATTGCTCTGTGGTTACTCGTTATGTTACAAACGTTATTATATTTCTTACTAGCCGACCCGTGACAGACTTTGTCCTGTCAAAATTTCAATAATCGCATAGAAAAATACTATTTTCGGGCAACTTTTAAGTGGGGCTCCCATACATGAAAAGTGTTTTTTTTTTTTTCGTTGTTTATAGATAATGGTACGGAACCCTTCGTGCGCGAGTCCAACTCGCACTTGGCCGGTTTATTATCTACATAGTAGGATTTCAATATTAGGATTATTATTATATTCTTTTTACAAAAAACAGTTTAAAATTGGCCATTCACGTTTGTTAAGTAAATTATCAACAAAACACATGTTACAAACGTCACTTTAAACATTTTACTAATTTCTTGAAGGTCTAATCTACTTATGCCGTACCATTTGTTTAGCACATTACCACTTGTGACACAAATTGTAGAGCTACATTTTATAATATCAAGGTAGCATTTACATTTTGTGATTGCATGGTGGTATGTGGCCTCCATGCAGGCTTTAGCCTTATTACTGAGCTATTCTGCATTGTTATACCAATATCCAACTGCAATTATTATTTATAAACATTCTTTGATAAAATACCGTCTAATTCAAGGTTAGAACATAGTGTAGCTAAATGCGGTTGTGTCGTAATTTGTAACATAATAAGTTATCAATGATTATTGAGACATTGATATACTTAAAGACAGCAACATTGGCATATCAGTTCTGATCTAACAGAGCATATTTATTCTATGTGATCAATAACAAAAAAAAAATAAGTTAACGACTGTAATCTTCAAGTACGGTAGACATTATCTCCAGGCGCTCTGTTCCTTGAAGATGCCTAAAGGGATTAGTCAGAGGCACCTCCAAACATTACATTTGGCACATGCCCACATTTTGCAGTAAATAAAAAATAGAACAACAAAAAATGTATGCCTAATATTGGTTCTAGATTCAAACTGAGCAAACGTACACGAAAATGCCAAAGGAGAAAAATATTAGTATGTTGTGTAGAGCCATTACATTAGTACTATCAATGGCACTTTCCTATGGTACTAATATAGAGTGGAAACTCTACCATCCATCTGCCAATAAGGTCGTCAACTCAAACTACAAAACAAACATTTAAATACAGAAGCCAGAAGCTGAACTATAAACAAAAACACGACCAACCGCAGAATTTATAACAGTGGATATCTAAATGCGGTACTCTTGAATAAATAATTACTGTCCCTTTGGTAACACGCAATTAAATGCATTTAATTTCCACCACGGATATGAAATTAAATAGGATCACGATTGTAAACCAATCCCTAAGCACGGTACACATCCTCTCAGATCTCCCAGACGCTCAGATCGTTGAAGGGTTGGGCAGACACATCCAAACATTATAAATGTGGGCATGTGCCAAATATAATGTTTGGACTTGCCTCTGACTACCCCCACTAGAGATATTCAAAGGATCTAAGAGCCTGGAGATCTGAGAGGATATCTACTGTTCTTGGGGATTACAGTCGTGATTCTATTTATTTATTTTTTAACAGGTAACTAGTGATTAGGATCGAATGAAAACAGGAGCCAGCCAGTTTCTCGTACCTTGCACAAATATCGAGTACGGCAAACACCGTACTGCAGGCGCTCAATACACTCAAACTAAATAACCCATTAAATCCATAATAGATGGTAGTTGTCCCGCTAACAGGGGCCGGGAAACAAGAATAATAGTGCCGGCAGCAACTCATCGGTCAAGTGCACTCACTCGCCCACGATAACACATTGGAGCGTTGAGAGGAATTCTAATGAGCTGGAAACCCGATTTGGGTCACATCCAGACTTTGGCTTTGTTCCTGTTAGCTACTGTTCAAAGGCAAGGGTATATTTTATATAAACTGCCCCCAATTTTACTTCCTACAGACCGTAAATGGATGGACTGTGTGAAAGATGATATGGGTAAAAAATTTCAACTGCCTAGCTATCGCGGTTCATGAGATACAGCCCTGTGACGGACAGACGGACAGACGGACAGACGGACAGACGGACAGACGGACAGACGGACAGACGGACAGACGGACAGACGGACAGACGGACAGACGGACAGACGGACTGACGGACAGACGGACAGACGGACAGCAAAGTATCAGTAATAGGGTTCCGATTTTACCCTTTGGGTACGGAACCCTAAAAAAGAGTGATGAGTGATGGAAATGGAAGAATGACACATGATGTGCTGACCCCACTTAAGTGGGATGAGGGCAGGAAGATTATGATGATGAATTCTGTAGCTTAAGCTTACAGTAGTTCTTTCGCTCGTCGTGTCACTGTTTCGATTCGATCGATCGAACCATGAGCAGTTGAGCAGGCACTGAATTAAATATGTGGTTGATTTAGGTACAAAATATCCAAAAGATTATAGGTACACGAGTACGTTACATGTGTGTTTCCTCTTATTTTCATTCAGCCCACTTCCGCGACAGTGAGCAGAGAACATAAAAGGGTTTACGCGCGCTTCCCACTTCTATGCTCACTTTCATGCTCCCGGCCGCACAAGCAGATGTAGTTGATTTATGTACAAGATGACCAAAAGATTATAGGTACACAAGTATGTTACCGGTTAAAAGCTATTTTCTTTCCATTTGTCTTTCCTCTTATTTTCATTCCGCCCACTTCCGCGACAGTGAGCATACTCGTACAACATGAAAGGGCTAACGCGCGCTTCCCGCTTCTTTGCTTACTTTAATGCTCCCTGTCGCACAAGCAGACTCAATGTAAATATTTAAGGTACACCTTCGAACCTCTGCTTGCAAGATTCCTCACAAATCCGCTTGAGAAACCACAACGAGTTGGTGCTGAGTTCACAGACGCGATTTAGGTCACACAAGCAGTCGGCTTTGTTCTAATGAATACCACATCTATATTTCACAAGTAAACAGGCTTTGAAGAGGCGAGAGAAATTGCGGAAAATACGAACGGAAATGTTTCTTTCCCAGTTTCGTTGGACTCGAACATTTTGATAAACTCCTGGGGCCGTACTACAATCTCTAAAGTATAAAAGCAGTATTATTTGCGGTGCGAAAGTGACACTGTTAAAGTAAGTGAAACATGTTAAAGTAATACTACTTTAGTCTTACTTTAGAGATTGTAGTACGGCCCCTGTAGTTTTTTTTATTTATGAGGGTGACTGGCCTGGCCTGTTGTGTTTCTAAAATTGTAATGTAAATAAACAGCAGGTTCATTCATTGGAGGCAGGACTTAATGGAAACAGCGGAAGCTGAAAATAATAAATATTCGAAGGGTTCATGAAATACAGAATATTAATTCTATGAGTTTCTATACCATAAAACTAACATTAATATTATCTGCGAGAAATACTTCTTTAAAATTTTTAGATTTAAGCAAACATTATTCACTGCCAGTAAACATCTCTCATCTTTTCAACTATATTTTTGTAAATACATACTACATCAGAACCGTATATAATTAGATATATTTTAACATTTAAATTACGTGTCAACTCCCAAGCGTTCATTTAATTCAAATTCATTTCAACTGTGTGGCTGTGGAACTTTAAAATATCTGTCAGTTAAGTATAATTAAAACACATTATATAAGCGAAACTATTGCGTTCTTCAGGCTGAAATACCTAGGGGTTCGAACGGCTTATTTGGCACAATACCTTAAGGTGATATATGAAATGTTTGGTTTTTTGTATGGGCTAAGTCTACCCGGATAAGATGGAAAAAGTGAATAAACTGCATATCTTAAAAACCATTAAACTCAAAAAGAAACTGTCCATAATTTATTTACTTAGTATGATTATCTAACGAATTATATAAAAAACGAACTGTTTAGCTATACATAGTTTTGATTAAAAACGAAACTAGTGATTTTGAAGAACCAACTTTGGAAAATTAATATATCGAGAAAAGTTTCACCAATCGCGTTTCTGTCTATAATTTATCTAGATTATTATATCCTTAAGTTATCTTACTTTATGTTTTGCTGTTACTAAGAAAAAATGATTCTGCATTCATCAAAAACATTTATTACTCGTCTTAACTTTCGTTTTCATGATTATTTCAGTCAATACATACGCATACTTTTAAAAGTATAATAATAATATTATAGAAACGAAGTTTGATCTTACTGGCTACAATAGATCAGCATATCCATCCAGTGTGGTAATGCCGTCAGCATCTTATGGAAGAACTAGATCTGGATCATCATTTTCAGATGAGACTGTCTTTACTCCAAATTGTTTGTACAACTGTTTCTTGTATATGTTGTGAATATTGTGTAATGTACTCTTATTCGTTATTAAATTAACTCTGTAAACAAAGATGTCAGATTAAGACAATAAAGAAGATAACATCTTAATATAATTTGGCATAGACTTCTCAGACACAAAACATACACATGTAGCGATAAATTTGCTAAGTAAACTTTACCGTTATCGGTCACTCGTTACAAAATTCGGTCATGAATATCTTATCAGCTGTATATAACAGGGTTCATCATACAATAACATAATATACATACTAGCTGTCCCGACAGACGTTGTCCTGTCAAACTTCAATAATCCCACAGAAAAAATCACCTTTTCCCGAATTTTACGCTGGATTTTCCAAAAAGCGGTGCGAAATATTTAACGACCTTTTCAAAGACCTACCCAATATACACAAAAAAAATCGCTCACCAGGAAATGGCAATTAAAGTTCTAAAGTCGTTGGTGATTCTCGTGCTATTCAATCAATAGCTTATATTCTATTGACACCAATTGACAGAGCCCTTTAGAGTTCAGCGACACAGACCTCGGTATCTTCATCAGTTATTCTGGTGTATTCGAAACCAATCACACACGTTTAAACTATTCAATAGCATAACAAGCGGTCCACACATCAATATATTATACTGAACCGTAATCCTATTCCACTAAGATACATTTTAGCTTGGAGAGGAATAAGGATGATCCAATTGCAGACCGAATGTGCAGGAACACGTTCCAGCTGAGTCATATCGAAGTGTTCAGATCTCAATGCAAATAGACCTGCTGCAGGTGGGGTGGACTAATAAAATGGATTATATTTCAACCTTCGTTCATTCATCGAGTCAATGTGCTCATACATTTTCAAAACTCATTAAATTTAGTCCTTCCAGTGAGTTGCCACTTCTATCGCTCTGTCAAATAAAAATAAATAGGATCACGACTGCAATCCCCAAGTACGGTAGACATCGTTAAAAACTAAAAAGAAAACCGACTAAAATGTTCCGACCAATCGAAAATCGGTTAAAAATACACAAAAAACAATTGAGCTATCTGCCACGCTGGATGGCAAAACTGATCCGTTGTTCCAAATGGGCCTCGGCACTCGGATCACGCATCGCTTTCATCGGACGCCCTAAAATAATTTTGTAAGCCCGGAGGGCCTCGCTACCCTAAACAGCCCCAAAAGGCTCAAACATGTAACCCCTATCGGGACTTGCGAATTTGTGCCTTTTGAGGTCCTTCGCCGGCACCCGCCCTTACTGAAGACCGATATAATATACATAATATTATATTATTCATGATTACTAAGAACCCATTGTAGAGGTAGATATTGAACTTGGTGTGTGGTCAACAAGGTATGATCACAATTTTAAAATAAAATGTTATCCTCAGTACAAAAATTAAATGTATTGTGTTCACCAAGAATAATATAAAAGACTAGACATGAATAATGTAACACGTACCAGGAGATTAATGGTAGAAGAAGCGAAGTCACTTTGTGTTGTTAAAAATTTAAGACTTGAATACAAGCTTTGCCTACGTTTCCAGTTTGCGCTTTAACTTAAAAGCTTAGGTAATATTGCTCAGCAATGAATAAATAAACGACTTTGTCTTTACAGATACTCTAGTGTCAAGTAGGTACATGATATAATATCATTGTAAATGACACCATCTAAACAAATGTGCCATTTTTTTTTCAAACTCGATACGGAACCAAATATGCAAAAACTAGTGGAAACCCTTGCGACTTAGTTCACGAGAAAACACCGCTGCACCCCCTTAGAGATTGAATTTCCAGAAATCCTTTATTAGTTGCACCCCGACACTAAAAAGAATACACTATTATATTATTGTAACTATTTTTCAGAAAACTGAACTCAACGAGTTCATCAGCAAATTGCCTAAACACGTTAACACTGAAAGGGCGTTCCACCCAGTCAATGAACGACCACACGACATTCCTAGTTCCCACGGTAGGCCGCGCTGGCGAGCAAATTGCAGAATCTGGGCCAACATTTCGATCTACCTACGTAGTACATTCGGCTTGAAATTCCCCGAGGCATTACTTAGTCGTGTTTTTGCGTAGTTTACGGTAGACTATTTTGTTTTATAAAACTTGATACTGCGAAAACTGAACAACAGAATCTTAGGGTCTACTGCAAAGCTGGAATTAGAAAGAATGTGCTATTCCCCGAGGCATTACTAAGTCGTGTTTTTGGGTAGTTTAGTAGTCTACTGACTACTTTGTTTTTAAAACTTGTCACTGCGACAATTGAACAACATAATAGCTTACTGCAAAGCTGAAATCAGAAGGAATAAACTGCTTATGTCTTTCACCTAGATAGGTAAGTATGAATTAGGAGCACGATGATCAAACAATAGATCTAACAGAACACCAATAAATACATAACATGCACGAAATTTCTCACAAGCCAGAACCAATTGCACTGAGGCTAGCAGTGATTCAATCTACTCGCAGCTAGCAGTACATGTCGTGATCGAGTGCGGCAGACGTGCATGCATAGACAGACAGATACAGATTTGGGAATTAGGAGAAACTCCTAACTGTATCGGCGTTGATCAATTACGCCAATAGATTTTCCGCAGACTAGACTTGCAAATTGCACTATGTGGGACATGGAATGATTCATTCGTGCGAGCAACGTCTGTTGTGGTCAGCGTATTGACATCAGTGGACGAGACAGCATAATCTTGAAAGTTTGAAAATATAACTGTGAAAAATTCACGTCCACTCATATTAGATGGTCAAAAGATTCAATTCTTGTTCATATTAACAATAATATATCGCACACGAAGGTGATATTATGACTGACCTCACAGCTCAGTTGGTAGTAGCTCTGCCTTCTGCGCTGTAGACTGCAAATATTTGTGTGATGAACATAGATGTTTGTTCTGTGTCTGGGTGTTATTATGTATTAAATGTATATATTTACAAAAAAAATTAGGTATATAAGTTTAAACCTCAGTAGTCAGTTATCTAGTTCCCATAGCACAATCTTTGCTTAGATTGGGGTTAGATGGCGTTGTGTGATAATGTCCACCAATATTTATTTTTATTAAAGTACGTGTGTAATGTGAGTTAATCGGATGAGCTTGTGAATTGGCAGATAAAGATAAACATAAAGAGAATGAGAATCGAGTCAATTACATCAGGTGTAATTAGGGCTGCCATCCGTCCGGGTTTCTCTGGATTTGTCCTAGTTTAGAGGGCGACCGGGGAGCGTCCGGGCGGGGTTTCATTTGTAGTCCGGGTTTACAATTTGGCCACCCGCGACACAAGCACTGTGCCGGAATTGTGAAATCAACTTTTCGATTAAGGGAGCCGTTTGTGAAATATTAAGCTTTAAAGTGTATGTCAACATGTCCGGGTTCTGGGCTCTAAAATCCGGGGTTTTCACGTGTCTTGTCCTGGTTGCCAAATTTTAGAGATGGCAGCCCTAGGTGTAATATATATAACGGAGCGAGTATGTTTGATATAGCGTGCAGAGTGCAGTGCTAATTATGGCTTACATAGTGAGACTTGCATATTGCACTACTTGTTAGAACACACAAGTTCACAGTAGCACAGGAATCGAACCGTAGATAATGGACGCTCCAAGGGATCAAAACAAACGACCTAACGTTTGCAACGTGTGGTCGGGGCAGCGTAACGATAGCAAAGTTGATTTATATGCAGATGGAGACAATTCCAATTTACAAGTCAAACGAAAGTGGAAACTGGACGCTGAAACTTAGCTTGGGATCCAATCGTTGAGTACGGTATACAAACAACGTAGGTATTAGAATTAAAATGTAAAAAGTTCATCTAGGTTTGTGCATGAACTCATTCTCATTGTATTCAAATTGTGTTTTTCCCGTCTGTATGACCAAAAATAATACTGCAACATGCAAGATTGTCTTTTGTTTAGAATTTTATTTTTTGTTGAAAAGTATTTTTCAATGACAAACTTTTGTAAAATCATTCAAACCATCGAGCAGCAGCGCGCTATCACCTGTCACACCATATAACATTGCCATCGGAACTTGAACAGAATGTGAAGTTTTTGCTAAGGAGTTCCATTGTGAGTGTCTGTTGAACAGCTCCTGAGTGCACCATCAGATCAGCTCGCTGTCATTATATTATTGCATTGTCATTGTCACCGAAGTTACATAAGTATACAAAAATTCAGCTCAATCGTTTGGAGATAACTGCTTCAAAATTAAGTTGCAAGATTCTACCAGAACATTCATTAAATAAACATACATTGTACATTGCAAGTAAAATAAAAGCTAGTAAAATGCTATTCCTCATCAATAATAATTATAGTGTCATCTGAGATTCAGATTGTGACTTTTAGGGAATAATAAATATTATTTTCGTCTGAACTGTATATCAATTTGTTATGATATGCTGACCCATTCACATAGGCTATATACAATAGGCATATACAAGGCTTACGTAAGGTGATTAAAGTTTAGGTCAAAAGGCACTGACCTACAATAAGAAAAACCTTCAAGCTCAAGATTACGAAATACTAGTACCAAGCCGGTTACTCACGCACCGCTAGTCGAGATGCTATTGCTATTTTTGGATTAGTTAATAGGTTGACTGACTCATGCTTACAAATGAGGGCATATCGTGCTTTATGCAAAAATGTAATGCAACATATTCTCGTGTCACAGTGTTTGAAACCAAACTCCTCCGAAACGACTTGAACGATTTTTATGTTGGTTTTGTGTGTATATTTGGTAGGTATGAGAATAGGCCGTATAGGTATTTTTTATACCCCTAAGTGATAAAGCTGGCATAAAGTTACATGCTTTTTTTCTGTGGGATTATTGAAGATTGACAGGACAACGTCTATTTCTATATATTCCTAAGGATTCGCAAAATCCTCATAATTTTACAGTTCTGCTTGTCTCGGTTGAATTTGTTTAGTATAGGATTATAAGGATTTTTAGAAGTAACTTAATAAATCAACTAAGCATCATCCTTCAATATCCACCAAACAATATCCCCAACCAAATCCCCAGATGTAATATCGCGAAATCCGAAGGCAGTCTACTGTGGCGTCCATTCATCAATCACTATTCACTGGCATGGCATGGCAATCTAAACGGAATACTGCGCGGTAGCCATATCAAAACAAGCAGGCCAAGTTTGTTTGGATTCCCTGTCCAAAATCGAATGTTTGCTTTGTTGATAAATTGGTTTAGAAATCGATTAACGTTTCATCGTTACACTTGTAAATGTTGCGTTCTGGTTATGTGGAGCAAATATTCAACAAACAGCGATAAGAACGAACAGAGCACTATGTTTACAAAACATTAATGTATGGAATTGAGTCAAATATACTTTCGACAATTAGTGTCAATACGCATAAACCTTGAACTCTGTCAAAGGGCAAATAATAAAAGGAAAGTGTCGAACATAAATATTATGTAAAACCACAACAACCAAGAGATAAATAGGGCACACAGTCTCAAGTCTCGGTCTGATAACTCGCATAATGATCACGATTTTCATGATCGACGTACTCGTACCAAGGGCGCAGATACAAAGGAATCGTGCCTACCTCGCATATAAATTACACGCACACATATACGTTATTATTAACTATACTATACGGTGTTCTGTAATATCTTTAGTATACCTACTTAGCAAAAGGGTTTTCTCTTACTCACAATGACAATAAGCTTTGTTCTAGATCTTTTGGAAATCCGACTTGTTTCCATGAAAATATATTATGAAATAATCAGCTCATCAAAATTAGGGTTTAAATTACTTCAAATCTTAAAGTCAATCTTTGTTTACAATTCAACAGCTATATTTATGGTTTCTTTTTCGAAACTCGGAATATTGGAACTGCTGTAGTCTTCCAAAAAAACGACAATATTATTTCAAAACGATTTCACATTTTGTCGCAAAAAAAATGGATTTATTATTACTAGAATAATGTTTATTAGAAGTAAAATGTCAACAATTGATTTCTGTTAAAAATCCGAAGAAGTTTTACAAAACTGCCTATTTTTTTCTAAAAATACAACTTTTTTTGACATAGGAATCTAATCAAATTAGATGAGAGAGAAAACCCCAACCAGAAAATCAAGTTTGATCGTGTCTGTATAACAATGTATGGAAATTCATATTTTTGGAGTGTTTGTATTTTATAAAGATAAAAATACTAATTCGAGGACACGTTGTATAATGCGTGTATTGTGTGTTCACAATAATATTGCGTTCAAATGAGACGAAACCCTTGCGAGGAATTTAATTACAGACGATAAATGTAATAATAGTTAATTATGTAGCTGTTTATAACACAATAAACGTGAATTAAATTTTGAAACAAGAGAGCAGATTGTATTTGCGAGTTCTTGTCGAAGAAGCTTTTTCAATTATTACTAAATTAGATCTTGAATCGTTTGAAATTACAAACAAGAAGGGCAATTTAAGAGAATGATGAATAAACGCGGCCAATTAATGAGTAAAGAAAAATATAGGAATGATTTTTATTTCAAATTAATTTTACAAGTTGATGGTAAAGAACAAGCCCTGCAACATGTAATCATGTTTTTACAAAATAGCCCCACTGGATTTTTCTACGCATCAACCTTGAAGCGATATACAAAAATTTATGTAAATTTCATCTAGATATTTCCAGAGGCGCCACAAGGGTCAAGGCACAGTTTTCTCTTTTGAACTCTTGTCATTAAAAAACAACAATTCTATAAGTCACTAATTTCTTGCAGTAAACTTTAAAAGAACACAGCATTGAAATAAAAAAAAAAGTCGCCGCCTTCATTAAAATAACAGCTATCTCGCGAAAATGCAATGCATCACATTTTAATGGTCAATCTAGCCAGCGAAATAAACAAGGTTGATAATCTGATGATATTACAGATAATTCTAGCGATTAACTGCGGTCCAGCAGACCGTGAAGCACGCCAAGAGCAATCGACCCACCAAACTTTTCAATTTCATTCTGAAACAAAATTCCGTACGGTAGCGAAATTAAAAGTTTACGAATGGTTGGATTCAACTAGCAGCGTTTCTGAACTGTAAAGTCGATATCGGGCTTATAACTAACTGTACCTAATATATCCACCCACTATATGTTCCAGATGTATTGTATAGAAAGTTCTCTGTAAGCTAGCTTTGCTGTAACAGAAGAAACCTAAGTAAATACTTATATTTAAATTCATCTTAATGTTCTTTGAATGCTTTGATTCCAGTACAAAAGAAAGTCAAATCACTACCTACAATACAACCTTACATTCCCCTTATTCTACAAGTAGACCTATGAACAAGGAAAATACGAGTTTTGTTCTTTCATCTCACGTAACGTTCCCTGTATCTACTCATTCACTCATACTACATACCGATTGAACCCATCAATTATCGTATAATTCATTACGTACAGGTGAACTCACTAGCCTCGTACGTTGCTCATTCACCTCAATGTGTGCCACAAGTTCAAGGAACACCGATGACGAATGACTCCTCAATCAACGACCCGGTTTAAGGCGCTCCCAGTCGACGATTATTTTTGTTCGAAACGAAAAAATAAATACTTGTGAACAAGCCACATCTCCTATTTTATAATGTATAGTATATGTGAATAAAGATGTACCCATCTTTAATCACTTTGATAAATAATCCTACCGACCGCTGCAATGACGACAAACACACGTCGGAGCGTGGTCCGCCTTAGCTTTTCGAATAAATTAATGATATAAATTATGTATAATTACTTATCAAAAATCTATTCTAATAGAAATCTAGATCTACATATTACCTATCTTTAACAATAAATCACAAGTCGATTTTAATAGTAGGTATATAAAATATTTCGATCATAAATTCTAAAACGTATCATTTTGAAATAATATCTTTATCGTGAAAAGTTTCTGCTATTATGTTTTCAGCTTATTATTTTTTTATTTATTTTTTTGTGTAGTGTTAATGTGTGTTAAAAAAGCCTATATGGACTCCTACTTGTTGTCTGAAATAAATGATTTTTATTTTTATTTTTATTTATTTTTATTTATTTTAATAGAAATCTAGGTAGGAACCTGAAGTAATATACTTATAAAAATAGGAGATGTGGCGTGTTCAGAAGTATTTCTTTTTTCGTTTCGAAAAAGAGCAATCAGCGACTGGGAGCCTCTTAAGGCAAACGACCTAGTGAGCCAAAAAAATCTACACACATATTAAATCCTAATATTATTATAAATACGAAATTTTGTAAGGATGTTTGTATGTTTGAAAGTCAAACAGGCCTAAGCGACCAAACAGATTAAGATGAAATTTGCTGTAGATGTAGATATAATGCCCGAATAAAACATAGGGTGGTTTACAATCCGAAACACATTCCCTAAATGATTAAAAAAAAATGCAATAGGGATGATATTGGTATAGATGGCGCAGGTATGCAAAAAATCTAATCTGTAACGACACAGAACAGATCAAAGTCTTAGGGTCGGATAGTAAATACATATATATAATCTGTAGTTGCAAATCTAGGAGATATTAAGAACTACCCAAAATTGAATGTGACTAACTATTTAAGTAAACTTGCCAACAGTAGGTAAAGATTTCTTGCAGTAATGTAAGTGTTTTTTTAGCGTGAGACTCGTCCAACGGTAAAGGATTAATGTTATTTATACAAACCGGAAGATACGAGTACGATTGAATTTTATCATCTTACTTGAAGTGAAATTGATTTGTGGATATGAATCAACGAGATAATTGCGATCTCAGTTCGATATTATAACTAAAACTCCGACAGCAAAATTTTTGTACAGACCTTGGGTACCAGTAGAAATAAAATGTCAAAAGTCCCCATTGATACAATGAGTGCCAAAAAAGTTATTCAAGGTCAAACGTCAAAGTTAACTGTTTTTTTATTTTTCTCGAAAACGGTAAGTTTTATCAAAAGTATAACCCACATAAAAATTGTAGATCATTGAATTATCTCTAAAAATTGTCTCAATACATTTTTTTCTAAGACCTATCGTCCTATAGGTAGGCCTAAGATCTCTACCAAAATTCAGCTCTGTTGAAGTTTTGTTATTGAATTTGACCGGACTATTCTATTCAGACTATTAGAATCAAGAAACAAAAGCAACAACAATTCGCGTAGGTAGAGGATAGTGGAAAACATGAATAACATTATATATGAACCAGAAGCTGAAGATAAAAATAAAATTATCGAGGTTACTAGCACAATAGATAGGGTAGATAAAAAAACAATGTTCAATGCAAATGCTTTAAAACTTATAAAAATCCATAGTCTGTTCAAGGTTAAATCATGTTTTTATAAATGCGTCGTGATTGTTGTAACGCAATTCTCTCACGATATGCAATTAGATTAAAACCCATCATAATTATGATGCGAAGCGTAAACGGTTTAGTGCTTACGGACTCGTCACGAATGCGTATAATTTCCAAAACTAAAGTGTTTCAAGGTTTTATAGAAATATGACCATTACTGCAAAATTGTGCCTCTAGACATCTTCATAGGATCTAAGCGCCTGGATATCTGAGAAGATGTCAACTGTACTTGGGGATTATAGTCGTGATTCTATCTATATGGCCAGGCAAGTAATAAAATAGTATTTATTATCAAGTACAAAAAAAAGGAAACCTTTTTACAAGTTTTGTTGACAAATCTTCAACTAAGTCAGCCTTACCGTTATTAAAGACTTGAGATTTAAATAAATAAATCAACTATTAACTTCCACGTATTAGTAAATATTTATTATAATGTCCGCTTAAAAATGTTTTGATGGCATTCAAATCATTTGCGAAATTGTATTGTAACAATATTATGTAATATGTATTATCCTTTTAAAAATAAAATATATTGCCAATTAAGGAACCAATACAAATTCAAATTAATCTGCGTTAATTTCGACATCAGTTACCTCATGTCCAAGAAATCAAAATGTTGAACATTGTTTACCTCGTACATTTTAAACAACATATTCCATATATTCCGATCTTCAAAATAAATTATAACCTATTATGTTGCCGAGGACTAATAGCTATTATAACAAAAAAAGTTTCAACAAAATCCGTCCAGTAGTTTTTGCATGAAAGCCGGACAACAGACAGACAGACAGACAGACAAAAATTAAAAAACGCAAAAAAAAAAAAAAAAAAAAACGTGATTAATGGAAGGCCGGAGGGATTAATGGATGGAATGATGCCTAAGCTACGGGTTTCGCAATTAGCCCACATTGCCTTGACACATCACTATTTACGGGATAATCATCACCACTATCTATGAACTCTCCACAGAACCAACCAACACAATTCTACACCATAGATTTTTACACAGGTCTTCAAGAGCACTCCAGTCTGCCCGCGACCATGGCTATTGTAACATAGCCGAAATGTCGGGAAAATAAATTAAAGGTACGTGATAAAGACCCGTGAAATCTATAGTTATGTCTACTAATCACGATTCAACTCACAATACTGTTAGTATCAGCACAGCACAATCTGTGGAGCTCTATTAAGAACACCGTATCAATATAATAAAGAACAGGTGTGTTTTACCGCTTAAGCAAACAAAATTATAAAAATTTGCATAAGAATCTAAGTCTTCCTCAGACTCCATTTGATTTATTATACGTCTTACAAAAAACTTGAAGAAACAAAGAAATCTTTGGAGTTTTTTTAATAAAACCAAGCCAAGTTCCGCTTTCCCCCGGGAACTTCTTACCCTCTAGCTAGGGTGAGAGCGCTGGTTGTGGCCGTTTTAACAGCATTTTAATTTTCAAATAATAGTTTATATTGAAAAAATTATATTAGTATATTTCTATCTATTAGGGCATATTTCTAAAGCAAAGGTTTTGTACAGGCGATATTTTTTTATTAATTATTCATATTTAAATAGACAAAACGGGAAATATTTAGTTGTGGTCAATCAAATTTAGAGGTGTAACGCATCACAACTGTCACTAATCAAAACTGACTATGAACGAACAACAAATTGTATTAACTATAGATTTTAAACAAGTTTGTTTGCTATGCTTAGTTATTGACTGCCAAAATGTAAAATGACCAAAACCGGGGTAGGCACCACAAACGGGTCTTTGACCCTATACCGAGAACAATGAAAGAATAAACTGCGCACTTAATTTTATTAGCAGACTTCACAATTCCATTAAACTATTTTACTGCAAATTTATTAACTTGAGGGGCTGAATTTATCTCAACCGTTTTACCGCGTTTGATTATTGTATAACCTGTCAAGTGTGGAATGCTAACTACTGCAAAATGTGGGCATGTGCCAAATGTAATGGACGTGCCTTTTTTTTTCATTAGACATGTCTTTGTGATTTGCGTAACATTTCAGTATTTTTGACAAGAAACTATTGAGTATCAATAGTTTCTTGCAAAAAAATGTTATATGAACATATGTTGGGTTCACTTGCAATCAGGCTATACAACCCGGTCACAACATCTGTGCACCTGACCTCGTGACGTCATATCCAGCGAGGTGCACAGATATTCTAACCGGGTTGTACTCACATCTTAGTTATTAATTATTCTCTAGATGTCTTTAAAAAAATACATATTTTAACGATCCCCACCCAGGCAAAATATTTGTGTGATGAACATAGATGTATGTTCTGTGTATGGGTGTTAATATGTATAATACTAGCGACCCGCCCCGGCTTCGCACGGGTAGCATGTTATTATACATATAAACCTTCCTCCTGAATCACTCTATCTAATAAAAAAAACCGCATCAAAATCCGTTGTGTAGTTTTAAAGATATAAGCAAACATACATACAGACATACAGACGCGGGAAGCGGAAAGCGACTTTGCTTTATACTATGTAGTGAAGTAAATACACTAAAAATATATAAGTAACTATTCTATCTGTTATCTGGTTCCCATATTACAAGCTCTGCTTAGTTTGGGGCTAGATGGCTTTGTGTGTAAAGTCCGCCAATATTTTTTATTTATTCATTCAAACAAACAATTCTATCGAACCGCTGAAATGTGCGAGTCTGGGGGAGCGGTAAAAAATGCATTCAGATTGACCGGTTCAATGTCATGTCACAGCCCGCAGCGGGGCGCGTCGTGATCCGCGCTCGGTGGTTTACACAGGATCTGTAGTCCATATGTGTTGTCTCACAGTGTTCGACTTGTATGAGGAGTCCCGGCTGTGTGGTCGATGCTTATGCCCATACATAAAAGTCGTCCGGCCATTAGCGCTAAAAGCATTATTGATTACCACAGGACGGGCAGGGTACTGGTATAGCACTGTGACAGGAATAGGACAGACACTTGCCCATCAAATTAGCTTTGCTAATAGGATGGACAATTGTTTGTACAGCTTGTTAGGGTTTCGTACCCAATGGGTAAAAACGGGACCTATTACTGAGACACCGCTGTCCGTCTGTCTGTCACCAGGCTGTATCGAACCCTTCGTGCGCGTCCGACTTGCATTAGGCCGGTTTTTTAATAAGTCTTTATTTACCTCCTTTCAAATCAGATGTACCTACTCTATTTCTTCTAATAAAAGTTGGCAACCTTATCTGACCTGCAAGGTTATTTTGTAAGAAAATGATTATCATGTTATGATGTTGAATGCAATACTTAATGTTACAGAATACCTAATCTGTACACTTTTCATAGTAACTATTAAAAATCATTCACTCTATGGTGAACAATTGAACGTCTATACGTCAAACGAATACAATACCTCTCAAGTTAACTTTTTCGATGTGTGTGTGGGTCGGTGTGTAAAATTTGTTTAAAATTAAAAAATAACTGTAACACATATAAACCATTCGTTCTTACGTGAATGCAATACCTAATGTTACAGAATACCTAATCTGTACACTTTTCATAGTAACTATTAAAAATCATTCACTCTATGGTGAACAATTGAACGTCTATACGTCAAACGAATGCAATACCTCTCAAGTTAACTTTTTCGATGTGTGTGTGTGTCGATGTGTAAAATTTGTTTAAAATTAAAAAATAACTGTAACACATATAAACCATTCGTTCTTACGTTCCGTTATTAATTTTGAAAGATAGATAATTTAAACCACGACGAAAAATATTAAAGGAAAACATGGAAATATTAATCAATATCTATTGCAGTATAAATAATATATTTTTTTAAGAATATCACTAGTATCGTTTTTAACATATTTCACTCTATTTATCATAATCAATCCTACTGTCAGTAATAGAACTTCTGGATGAACGAATCGTAAATAGATCGAAAGTTTTCGATGGCCTTCAGTGGGCGGAGCCTAGGTGATTTATTGCCAATAATTATTGGACAGACGACCAATCTAGATGATAATCATTTCATACAAAATCACCCTGCTGACTTTATTTCTACAGAATTTATTCAGCAATGATGTTATTTTACTATTATTATGTAGGTTTTAAAAAGTTAAGTATGAACTTAAGTTTTATAAGACTCATTCATAATTTCCAAACTTAGTTCCAGACACATTCAAAACGCATCAACCCTATCGCTGTCACTATATTACCACTATCATTCGCAGGAATTAGTGAATCGGATAAACCCGGGGCGTTTTGTCCATTAATATTGCATGCAAGCTAATCTGCACCTAAACCCTTTATTATTACGGTCACTTCTTGTACTTCCTGTACTTTGCAGGCAATTGGTTTCCTTGGTAGGGCAAAGTGGGCAAACGTCTAGGTCGTCAACCCCGGTAAACGCGAAAGTGAAATCCGTCACTTGTTGCTACGATACCGATATACACGATACCAAATGAACGGAAACGTGCCTAGTGTAGGAATTAGAAGTAAGGAAGTGAGGAAATAAGGTCGAAAATCGTATGCTTAATAGTTTTTTTATGTATGTCATTTTGGCCATTCCATCTTCATTACGTATCGTATTATCCTAATGATATTAATAATGCGAAAGTTTGTGAGGATATTAGTATGTTTGTGCCATAATCAGACCTAAACGACAAAACGGATTAAGATGAAATTTTCTGTAGATGCAGATATAATTCCCGAATAAAAGATAAACTACTTTAAAATACGACAAAACATCCCAAGGAAAGGAAATTAAAAAAACTTAGTTTTTGGTATAGATAGGTGGCGCTGGTGTGCAAAAAAACTGCCATCAGTTTTGACTTCGGTCGTCATAGCAACGTGCATTACTCTATGCGATTATTGAAATTTGGATAGGGTAACAACTGTCACGTGTCTAATAGTATAATAAAATATATTTAATTAGGTTGGTATTAAAGTAGGTAATATTCAAGCCAAAAATATCAAATTCGATATACTATGTTACATTTCCATCTTGTAATATTTTCGAGGCGCTTTCTGAAAGTGATTTATCTTCAGAAACCAAACAAATCACTTAGCCGTTACAAATCACATTACTTACGATAATGAAAAACAAGCATACCTCAGGGCACTCCCTTGGATCCTTTGTTGTACCTAATTTACATTTCTGATCATAGCAGCATTTACCTGAAACAAAACAACGTTAGATAAATAGAGTAATCAATAAGTTCAATAACAAAGAACACATCATATTTCGGGGTTCGGCAAAAATCACGAAATATCACAAGGGTGGAGGGGGGTGTAGTAAGATATCACGTGTATATTTTTTCGTCAAACGCGCGCTTTCTTCGATCGCAACCTTTCTGTCTAGACATGTTTATCATTGTCCTTTATTTTCAAGAATAAAATTAGATTATACTTTATACCGTATTTAAAGATGATATTCTAAAAATTGTAAGATTCTTTGTAAGTACTAAAAAAATGTCGGGGTAGGGGTGGGGATAGTCTTAAACCAAAAAGGGGGGGGGTAGAAAATTCTAAAAAAAAACATTATTAACGTCCGGCCCCCTAGCAAAACAACAGTTAGATTATAAAGCTGGTTAGTTAGTGATGTAATAAAGAGATTAATGACTAATAAAATGGTAATGAAGACAATGCTAAAAGTCGTTCTCATTTAGCATTATAAACTTTTTTAGAACATGCCGTTTTTTAAAACAATGAGATGAGCTCGTTAGTCTATTAAAAGACTTTATTGAAGTCATGTAGCAGTCAAAACCGGCCAAGTGCGAGTCGGACTCGCGCATGTAGGGTTCCATAACGTTAGCTATAAAAAACGGCAAAAAAATCACGTTTGCTGTATGGGAGTCCCACTTAAATATTTATTTTATTCTGTTTTTAGTATTTGTTGTTACAGCGGTAACAGAAATACATTATCTGTGAAAATTTCAACTGTCTATCTATCACGGTTCATGAGATACAGTCTTGCGACAGACAGGCAGACGGACAGAAGGACAGCGAAGTCTTAGTCATAGGGTCCCGTTTTTACCCTTTGGGTACGCAACCCTAAAAATATACATTTATATTCAACCTTATTCATGAGTTTAATGATAATTGAGCCGTAAATGAGCCAATTTGTATTTATTTAATCTGGACATAACTAACGACTAACCTACCTGACCTAAAGATAAACATTTAACCTAATTAAGCAAAATATAAATATAAGTTAACATCATAAATTTTCTGATGAAAAATAATTTTCAATGACAAGCTTTTGTAAAATTAGCCATCGAGCACCGCCGCCTTTCACATCATATAACATCTGTCATCGGAACTTGACAAGAATAAAAAGTTTTTACTCAATCGAAGTATTTACTAAGAAGTTCCGTTGTGAGTGACTGTTGAACAGCTCCTGACTCCATAATCAGATCAGCTCGCTGTCACCATATTATTGCATTGTCACCGAAGTTACATAGTATGCCAAATTTCAATCGGTTGAAGATAACTGCTTCAAAATTGAGTTGCAAGCTTGCAAGATTCCACCTTAACAAACATAGTTACATACATACATTGCAAGTTAAATAAAAGCTTGTAAAAATATAATGCGAGTTACATAACATGCAGCATGCTAGATAGCAGTGATAACAAGTGTTTGTATCCAAACCTTACAATATATACACCTACATACGGAACGGATATATATTATATACATAAATCCTGAACTTGTTCCTACATAACATTTTCTACAATAATATTACTTTCAGTTATATTTGCGATAGAGGATGACCAATTTCAAGATAAAGGTTATAAAAATATTCACTATTTCCATATCTTTTCTACAAACCGATTTGATAATAGAAAAGTGCCAAGGTTAATTTAAAACAATAAAAAAAAGATTACATAATGAAATTGGCCAAAGATAAATGTTCAAGCTCAGTACTTTTGTTAACACATTTTATTATAAGTTTGGTTGAAATTGGATGGAAATCATAGAGAACTTAACAAGGCTAGATAATATTTATCCAAATGAGGCTACAATCATCTCGTAATATAACATAAACGACAAATAATAAACATTAAATTTATAGAAAATAAAAAATAAAATAGTAACTAAGAAGCTAATGCGAGAGAAATTTCAGCAAACACAATAATAATCTTGATTTTATCACTGTACTAGCTGTCCCGAGCAATAGACGTTTTTAATAATTCAATAGAAAAAGCACTTTCAGTTTTTTCGAACTTTTCGCTGGATTTTCCAAAAAGCGGGAAGAAATATACTTTACGAATTACGACCTATTATCATACCTACTAAATATACACCAAAAAAAACATAAAAATCGATCAAGCCGTTTCTGAAGAATATAGATTTGTCCCACAAACCGCCCAGATACTGGCTAGGCGACTTATATAGACAAGACGGCCGGATGCTGATCCTAAATCGATCCCCAAATCGGCAGTTTGCGCCACGCAATGCGACCGCAGTGATAAGAAAGGTCAGCGAGTCATTGACTGATAGCAAAACGAGGTTGCTATGCATAGGACCTTTTAAAATTAAATAAAGGATCGTCGCAGCAAAAGCAGATTTCATAAAATTATGAAAAGAGATTCGTATCAAATTATATTGTTATAAGACCTGTAGACTAAATAATGTGATAGCTAAATTCGTTATAAACTCCGCTACGCTCCGTTCTTCAGAAACTAGCCGCTCATTTCATTACAAATAATAAATTCAATAAAACCTCCAAGGCGTAACTTCCAGATGAACTTGAATAAAGATTGGAGCGAATTGAAATTGCCTGAGAGTGATCTTAAGTTGTTGGGAGTTTTATTGGAAATAGCTATCTCTAGCGCTTAAACATATCTTTGAATACAAACCTATATTAATCGACGTTATATGTTTCGGTCGAGCAAACTTTTGGATCATCATTCAGTATGTTATGAATGAACATAGGCAGACGCCTAAATGTTTATAAGGATCTAGGTATAGCGTTATGACTAGCACGTCACGTACTACGCGCCGTGTTTCGCGCACTCGAGTCATGTCACGTGCGAACCGCTAATTGAATATTCCCCACTAATCCCTATAAAACTTGTGCGTCACTGATGGACTATGGAACTAAGGTAGACACGGGATCGATATAGCAAGAAGACTAGATTAATCGAGATAATGAAGACGGACGTTTTTAATGTAAAATTATGGAAGCGTAGACATAAACAAAGAGACGAAAGAAAAGAAACATTCAGAAAAAGTAGAGACTACCTAACCCCCAGATTAAATCTTGAGTGTATATCGTTACTCCACATAATAATAGAGACCTATGACAAGAGTTGTTTAAAAACATAATATATGTAAATCGTAAGCATATGCAGCAAGAGGTACATTATACCAAACTTGAAAGAGTAAGAAAACATACAATACGGAATTCGAACAAAACAGATCTTTCTAGAATATTCATTTTTATTTAAACTTGCTTGTTAGAATAACATGTTGACGTTGTGTTCCATCTCTATAACCTTTGTTGGCGCATATAGGTAAAAGTTTAATTTGTAAAGATTCGAAATATAGCACTCAAGGATATTACATTTCGAACAATCAAGAATACCTATGACCCGCATATTAGTTTAATATTTGTACATAAGTAATAATAATAAGTCAATGACGGAAAACATATGTTTTTTTCATATATCTAGGTAGATATACTTATATGGAAAAACCATAAGTTTCCCGTCAAATTAATATGTATAAATTCATCAGTAGGTACTGATGTACGTACCTGAGTAGTAGGTACTTTTAATTATTATTCTTGTTTGAGCTTTCACCTTGTTCGATTGGCACCACACTGGAGCTCTACATAGCATTAAGGAAAGGATCATAAAAAAAAAGGTAGACCCCAAGCCGTGTTTGTTGCCTGATTCTTCTAGGCTTGGTCGCGTGGAATCGGCGTAGCTTCACCTAGTTCCTAAGACGTTTCAAAGTGATCCTTGTGATTTTATTGAAATAAATGATTTTTGAATTTGAATTTGAATTTGATGAATTCGAAAATAGTAGATAATCAGGATTAGATATAAATTTTTTTAATTTATATCCGCTATAGATACGTTCTAATTTTTAAAAAGGCAACGTGTTTGTTTTTTGATCAAATGTCTAAAATCTTACTGATTTCTGCGGAATTTTCTGAAAGTCTGAAATAATCGAAATACACCTAGACATTTTAATAGAGACAAATTTCATTACATTAGCGAATAGCTAGCCCACTCACTCAGCATAGTTGGTCGGTTGGAAGTGTCATTTTTATTTTTGATCTAACCATTAAATCTTGAACAAGCATTGAATTTGAATTAGTTTCACTTATATTCGTCATTGCCTCTGAAACAGTGACAGGTGAAATTTTTTAAACAATAGCAAAATGCAAAGATAGCGGTCCAGTGACCGGAGACATCGAGCAAGAGGTAATGAACGATGACAGTTACAATGGTGAAAGTGACTACTGATGCGGAAGATGACGATGACTACATCTGGTGTTCTAATATCATTTAATCATTCAGCTGCACCTGGTAACTAACATCCGCAATATCAAAATATTGTTTGGCATAAAAATTGTATCATCTCCGTAATTTCTTGTATAATAAAAAGGTTAGTACTTCAGTAATTATAATAAATTCTTTGCAATTACATGCTCTGTTACCTATACAAATTTCTGAACATTCGTTGGTAAGAAGTAAGAACTGAAAATCTGTCTCATGAACTTTTCTGCCTACGTCTTGGACTGAAGTCAATGCTCCGTCTTGCCTTTTAACCACGATGCAAATACAACTATCATTTTCGATTTGACTCGCGTCGTTAGTACTTTCATCTGTCGTGTCTTATTACGCTAATTTTATGACTAGAGAGTGATTCATGATTATTCGAACGAGTCGCTTTACGCTACAATCATAGATTTCCTTCGAACCACGTAGCGATTGCAAACCACAGAACTACCATTTTCAATTCGACACGCCTCATAAGCACTTTCGTTACTGTCGTGTCTTATTACGTAAGAATTGTTATTCCCAACGCGTCGCATTATCCTTCCTAATTTGGAGTTCCTCAAGCAGAATCTTCTCATCGATACAAAAATATTTTAAGATGGAAATCTTTTAAGATGAAGAAATTTTGTTGTCGCTAGGGGTGTACTTAGTGTGCTTGTGTGCTGGATATGTCTAATATAATCTAAATACACTCAATATACTTCATAGTTATCATTATTATCTAATTATATAATTTTGGAGGAACAAAAGGATGTAATTCGAGTTGAATCCAAGAAAATCCAGAAATATAGTTGTAATATTTTCTTTAGATCTTTTTGTTTAGATTTTCTAAGACAAAGATTTGAGAATAAAACATATTTTATTACTTTGCTCAACACAAACAAATACAGTTATATCCTCCAGCGATGGGACTTGAAACAGCTTCTACAAGATTTGTTCTTAAATTCTCTATTTCCGTGCGATTGCGTCTTGTTTCCATGAAGGAACAAAAGTGCTAAAAGGTGGTCGTCCCTCGCTCGATTGACTCCTGCTCCACCGAGCGCATCGGAGAAAGTGTCGCAATGACGTGTCATGTTCAATATTATGATAGCTCGTGATCGAGACCTAGCATTCTAAACTCTCTGTTTTTAAGTCTCAACCGTGCCAGTGGTCTTTCTGATTTGAAGTAGGACGCTAATAGCCGAGCGTTCGTTGCTCCTCACGAGTGCACTTTCGTTGGCGTCATGGCACGACTGTGGTTCATTATGCCAGACTTGCTGAATTTGTCCTGGTCCTTTTCCTTATGTCCATAAACTTGTATAATTATATAAATCACTACATAGTATAAAGCAAAGTCGCTTTCCGCTTCCCGCGTCTGTATGTATGTATGTATGTTTGCTTATATCTTTAAAACTACACAACGGATTTTGATGCGGTTTTTTTTAATAGATAGAGTGATTCAGGAGGAAGGTTTATATGTATAATAACATGCTACCCGTGCGAAGCCGGGGCGGGTCGCTAGTAATATATATAGTTCATTCATTTTCGTCAATTCATCACGAAAACAGAATGATAATTGACGAAGTCATGGTCACCTGGATTCAAAAGTTCCCCTACTTCCTCCGACAGAGAGAAACTTAAGAAGCTTAGAGTGGTGTCTTGAATACACAAGCCAATATTGAACTTGCAAAAAACGAGGCTACAAATTTACATTGCATATAAGTTGGTTTGTCCGTTAAGTTAACATACTTCAAAATATTGGTCATATGATAAGTAAAGGACCGATAACGAAACTACCGAGTATAAATATAAGTCATATCGCTACAAAATAAAAATACTTACAAAAATCAAGCATTGATATAAAAAAGTTCAAGATTAGATACATTCGAACTAGATTACACAACTTTTACAAATTAGACTTTTTGTTGTTAATTTTAGTTTAACTTCATAACTAGTGTAAACACGTCCACTCTTATCTATTATTTCTTTTTTTAACCATGGTTCTCAAGGCCCCAACGGAAGATCAGCGTAGGTTATTATAACCTGCATATGCTGAGTTGGGACCATTTTGCAACTTGCTTAATTAAGTACCTGCCCAAACCCGTTTACATCAATTAGTTAGTACTCTTCTATGTTGTATCTAAGTACTTAGGTACATCATAATTAATTGTAGGTACCTAGGAATAAATAGTTATAGTTGTACCTTTATAGTTGCAAATAAATGATTTTGATTTGATTTGATTTGATTTGAACTAGAAACACTTTAAAATTATCTAACTAAATAAAGATAACAAACTGATAAAATGAAGTTACCTAAAGTTATTTCAAATACACAACTAGCAGGTAGAGAAAAGGGTAGATCGGAAAAACAATACATAAGCTACAGATTACCAAAGTATTTTTAACCTATATTTTCCCACAAAGGTCTCCTTCATATTATTTATCTCAGTAATTCGCAGAAGTACCATCATCCTTCCTGGAGGACATCAAGATCGTAATGCCATAATTCAATGGAACAGTATAAATAAACAGTTATTCATTGTGTAAAAATAGACAACTTTATCGCGTGAATATATTCTACAACGTAGGGTAGGTTTGGTTTATTAATAGAATGAGTTTGCCGAAATATAGAGCACATAAAAGATAAAAAAAAATAACAACGATATCGATAGGGTTATCTATCACGCAGGTTACGATAAGCTCTACCACGAGAATCAAACAAAAAAATATCAGAAGCACGATGAATAATTCACTGTTAAAGTTTAATTCCAGTAGAATTTGCTCGCACTTGCGACTGTTTCAAAATGCTGAGTCACATCGGGGAAAATCAATAAATCCCAGTTCGAGGGTTCAATGTGGGTTTTCCAACACAGAGGTTAAATACGAACATGTGTATGCCTATGATTCGACTAGAAAGGAGGCGCTCAGAAAACTTAACAATAAACCTACTAATGTACATATTTGTATAAAATGACAAAGACGTTTGTCTTGCTTCCAAAAAAATCCACAACACGGCTTTAAAAAAAAAGCTAATGAAAGAAAGTTATAAGAGCTGTAGATATAGTCCTAAAGAAACGACATGTACTCGTCTATCAACCCAAACCGACGCCGAATATTTATGTAAATCCTCCTTTGAATAATTCCTAAAAAGGAAGCAAGTCAAACATAAATTCGTAAAAAGAACACATCACAGAAACAGATACCGGAAAGTTGTTTACACTATCCGATATAATATAACAGGATAAAGCTTTCCGCTTTAGTAATGCAGTTACGAGTATTGTATACAAATAACACAATGTTTACACAGACGAATCGTACTCTCCTTGAAGTTATGATGAAAATTTTATTGTGTAATAACACTATTGAAATAGAAATAGAAAAACAATCGAAGATCTGAAGAGTATCATCAATAACATATAAGTAGCCATTCCAAATCACGTCCAAAGTGTAATCCAGCAGAAAGAGAGTCCATCCAATCTTTCATATTCAATCTTCGCCACTTTCCCCAAGGCCCGTAATCTGATTTATATCCGGGGGACAAATCGATACTACGATC
Organism: Hydriomena furcata; assembly: GCA_912999785.1. Lineage (NCBI taxonomy): Eukaryota > Metazoa > Arthropoda > Insecta > Lepidoptera > Geometridae > Hydriomena > Hydriomena furcata. The sequence goes on from OU538839.1 coordinate 10,724,874, forward strand.
ACGCACACATACTCGGACTTCCTAATATTATATTCATAGTTGCATGGTTGAATTGTATACTTTTAGACACATCAGCAAGGAATATTTCTATTATACAGATGGATATGGCCATGTTATGGTTGTGTGAAATGATACGCGACCCGAAAGAAGGACATACAGAAAAGGCTATTGTAAAATTTATGAATTTAATGACTAATCTGTTAACATAATATTGAAATCTTCAGAATATTTAAAATTATTAAATGAAATAGAATCACGACTTTAATTCACAAGTAGGACTGAATACTCTTAGATCCTTGATGATATCTAAAGCGAGGCGTCTAAACATTACATTTAGCATATGCCCATATTTTTGCAATAGTAAGCATTCCATACGTGACAGTCCGCAAGCCCATTGCCTTTAAGAATACTGACTGGTTTCCTCACGATGTTTCCCTTCTTCTTTACGAGCACGTGTTAATGCGCATAAAAAAATTACAAATAGAAAAATCCATTGATGCACGGATGGGATTCGAACGACCTTCGGATTGAAAGTCAAGGTCCCACGACTTCACGACTTTTAAACGAAAATATCCATTCAGCACAAGCACAGAATTAGCAGCAAAGATAACTTCATGGTCATGCATGACAGAACACAATGGATGGTAACTTCTTAGATAAACAAACAATGCTAAACTGATGTGAAAATGACTAAATTGAAATCAGAATAATATTAAATAACAAAAATATTAAATGAAGTAGAATATCTAGACAGTTGAACGAGACCAAAATGACAATAGGAATTCATACAAGTGATTGAAGATAATGGATTCGATACGAGAAAACGTGGTTGTCAGTATTAGAATAAACAAACATTAGATTTCTAAGAGTGGCAGTATATGAACTGGTCTTTTGGCTGCTTCTTTATGTACTCGGATGTATACTGACTGAAAGAAAATCTTCTGGAAAAAATCACCGACAATAAACTGTATCAAGCCATATATAAGAAAACCGAATCACCTCGAAGGGGTGACTGTTCAAATTCTATTTCGCCGCCACAAGCCTCCAACGATTGGAGCTTTTGATCAAAATTACGTAACATCTTTGATGTTTAAGTATGTTTGATGTTAAATTTCGGTAATATTGTTGAAACCACTTTCACTCACAGCGCCATATTTGTTTGCCTCTACGTAATAGACTTTGTTTGTCACATTCTCAAATGAACTTTTTAGGTTATAATGACGTTTCAAGATGGTCAATTGTGAATTATTTTTGAATTGTGAATTTCTTCAATCGTGATATTTATTAAATTTTATGTTAAAAAACTTCTTATTTGATATATCGATGTAACAAACATAAAATAAAAACAGCCACAGCATTGAGAACCCCAGTCAGTAAAAATAATTACTTTGAAATTGCCTCTCAATTCTGAGCATAATTTATCATGTAGATATTTGTTTCCAGGCTACTTGTATATCAAATCGTTAAGTGGAATTTCGTGTTCGAAAGTTTCTAGATCTGGTAACTTGTAGAGGTACTTTACGATAGTATACGATTTCACCGTCATGTCGCTAATTTGTCACAGTCATTTGGATTTCTTGACATCATCATTAGTCTTGATCCGACAATACAGAGCTTTATTATTTACAGGGTTCCGTACCTTAGAAATTAAAAACGAAACCATCATAAGATTACTCTTTTGTTTGTCACATTGTATTTTTCTCGAAAACGAAGAGACGAGATTTGAAATTTGACGCAGTCTTCAAAGCTTAAAAAATTACAAAAATACCAGTCCCACTCTGTCTCTATTTTCTTTGTTACCAAAGCTAGCAGATAATCAGTCTTAGGTTTCACAAAAAGTCTGAAGTCTGCCATTATCATAGTTACTGAATCAAATAATATTATATTTCTACTTTTACCCCAATTTTGCGATCCCGACCCGTACTTTTAATGGATTTATTTATTTCTTCAGGGGTCGTCTGGGTCATTTTTGATTAACATGCAGTTTGATGTATTCCATTGTAATAAATCAGTCAGACAACAATGCTTCCTTAGTCTGTTTTTCGAGACCATGTTACGCAGACTTCGTCGTAGAAGTTGCTTCAATTCATCTTACTTTTATCCGGCAAGATGATTTGTCATCATCATAGAAGTTGTGATGAAAATATTGAGTTGAGAACGAAACACGAGACAAATATTTAGATAAGAAGCATAATCGGTGGTCTAATTCAAATGCGCCCATCATTCTGCTTCTTATGGTTATAACCGTGAAACTACCTTTGCATGCTCTACTTCGCCTGCAGTCAAAAGGTAAGGCGGTCGTTGCAAAATCTCCCTCAACTCCTCAAGGTCTTAGGATGAGACACAAAAGTTGGTGTTGTGACATGACGAATGACGCTAACTGTGGACAACGTGACAGGCGGTTGTGAAAAAGTTAATAGAGACGACTCAACCGCGGAATCGCTACAAAAAATGCTCGACAGCGACAACACGAAATTGGTATGACAAAGCTGTAAAGATGCAAATTTGCTTTTAAAACGCATTAGATGATTACTAATGCTGTGTAATGAATATGCATGTGTGTGTAACTGAATTAGTGTGTGCTCGCGAATGCACCAATAAGCAAGCATCGTTTAAATTGTGAATGAAGCTGTTCTGGAATGTTTACATGTACTAATGCATCGATAAGCTGGATGGAACAATAGAGCTTAGCGAGAAGTGACAACAAATTGTATGACGCTTATTGTATGCAAATAAACTATGTTTAAATTCTAAACGATTATCTACTGTTTTATAAAAATAACCGAGCGCGCGCTTCAGACTCAGACAGGAGAGGGTTCTGTACAGTAGTTTTTTTGGTTTACGAATATTTTCTATTTTCCATGGGAATTTAAACAGTGATGATTTTTGTTCATGTTTCGTCATAAACTAACATGCTGTACTGAAAGCAGGTTCACAAATGCAACCCTGTATAAATAACAAACATCAAGTCAGATAATATCTACATAATTACAATTAGTCACACATTCTAAGTCATTTATTTATAAGAACGCAAAGAGGGACCTCTGATCGATGACGTAGTTGTAGTAAAAACGGGTCAGCCAATACGAGAAAATATTTACATCAATAAGGAAAATAACATAACACTAGAAAATAACCTAGGAACTAAGCAAACCAAACCATAAATATATAACCATATACATATAAAAAACTTACAAGTTGTTTAGTTCTTCACACAATAAAAATATAGGTTCTGTCATAAATATAGTGATTCATAATGATGAAAGATGGAGGAAATTACATTCTGAAGCCAACAAATGGTAAAGGACAGGTAAGCGAGTAGACTTTAATTAAAAACATATCAATTTAAACCATCCCCATCCGTAAAACATGCCACAATCGTATTCCCCAGCCATCCAATATCAATTACAGCGAACACAACAATAAATCAACTGAAAACACTACTTTTAAATGACAACACAGTGGAAATTTAAAACAAACAAATATCGTATCAGCTAATGAATGTTACAGACGTCACACAAAAACGTGCCAAAAGCAATACACGGAAACTGGATGATGTATTCAACGATTTACAAACTTCCTAGTAACTTGCATAATCATGCAAAAAAAATAAGTACATTCAGTAAGATTTACAATGAGTGCATAAAGCGCCTACACGCATTTACAAGTACATTGTTTGTTTTGATGCGAGTGTTATTATTATGTGTTACTACTTTTAGGGATAAAGAAACACATGTGGGCAACAGATGTTGTTTTTGCGAAAGGCAGTTAGTGAATACGGTACGAGTCTTTGTATGAACCGAAAACCGAGTTCAATGATTCAATTATAGAATTAGCAGAAGCCTTTATTCATCAGTATCAGCAAATTAATTTCTCCAGAGACTGCTTGAACGAATTAAGCAATATCGAACGCTATCGCAAAACAAAGTCATTACATAAACTGATTACATAGTGGAAGCAGTTGATGTTGCTGTTTGTTGTAGTGAAGGATGCCAGAAACCATGAGATTACAAGACCGTTGCGACTTCGGCAACAAAAAAACATGAGCAGCCTCATCTCGTAAGGGTCATCGACATCGACCACAAGCAAAAAGTGCTTCGTTGTGTGTTCTCTCATTGCAAGTAACGGTATTGAGTTGTGCACCCGGCGCGAAATTAATGTTTAATGGTGATAGTAGATCGAACTAATGACAGAACCACATCAATCTTATAGCAATCCCTGCAAGTTTTTTAAACCTAAAGAACTTAGTACTTAGTTTTCGAAAGTTTCGTCCGAAACCGTTAGCTCATCTCTAACTTTCTATTACAAATTATGTGATGATAGGGAATGGATGGAGTTATAGTTTGGTGCTTATAGGAATTAGTGTTTCACAAGTCATTGCAATTTTACAAAACTTAATTTCTCTCATCTCAATCACGTCAAACAAATTCAAATTTAAATTCAAAAATCATTTATTTCAATAAAATCACAAGGATCACTTTGAAACGTCTTAGGAACTAGGTGAAGCTACGCCGATTCCACGCGACCAAGCCTAGAAGAATCAGGCAACAAACACGGCTTGGGGTCTACCTTTTTTTTTATGATCCTTTCCTTAATGCTATGTAGAGCTCCAGTGTGGTGCCAATCGAACAAGGTTAAGGCTCAAACAAGAATAATAATTAAAAGTACCTACTACTCAAGTACGTACAACAATAAAAAAAATAACTAAAGAGCTTCAGCACAAATTCAAAAAGCAACACAACATAGGTAAACATAGGTTGATCGTTTGTATCTATTTGAGTATTCCGAAGATGAATATCTTCTGATTTGTAATTCAATATCACCACATCATTCGTTATGGAAATTTATTCAATCATAAATGTTTACTCGATATTTTCTTTTCAATTCATTATCGTGCTTATTAAATCAAAGAATCAATTTTTTTCTCTCAGAAATTATTGCAGATGAGAGTATTCTTTGATTGATTTTATCAACTAATTAGATCATAGTAGTGCACTCTCACTGATTATATCTTATATAGAATAGTTTTATGTCTTCAAAGAAAAATATGGAAAGAAAATAATTAGAACTTGGAGTAATAAATCGGTTCAAGTGAGGAACCTACGGTGCATTGTGTCGTGTCGACGCGAAGCGAGTTGAAAACAATGAAACCTTTTTTCAATGCGGCTTACAATATACGCATCTGGCATCTGTATTATTCAATAGGTGTAGTGGGAATAACTTGCAAATTGCAGTCAAAATAAACGGAGTGAACTTCCCTCTTATATTTATGCGAGCCTGGTACTTTGTTTGTTAGTGGAAACAAAAATGAATTTACAGTTTAGTAGGTACTCGTATGTAGGCAAGCATGTATCAAACAAGAAGTTGAAGTTTTATCTAAGTTATTGGGTGAAAATGATTGACGGATCGTGGTCACCCTATCTCCTAAATTTGGGCGGCCGGGCCCTTGACATCGTTCCCATCTTATCAGAAAATGTCGATCCCTTGACAATTTCGAAGAGTGTTTCGAGAGATGCTTTAAAAAGATTTGACGGTTTATTGATTGCTTCGGCAGAATTGCAAAACGGAAAATTAGATTTCAGTTTCAGAGGCACAATTTTATCATGCAGTAAATTCAGGTATTAGATCAGATTCACCATTTGATTGAAGAGACAAACAATTCTCGACAATTTAAAATTCAGTGTAAAAATATTGTGGAAAGCTCATCAAATCACTACCAATCATCGCGTCAGTAAAACCCGTTGAAACTGTGAACTGTCAACATAATAGGTACATCAGCACCGACGATGAGCAGTCTGACGGCTACTTTGTTACGATTTGTGACGGAATTCATAATTTATTTTTAAAACGACCTAGCAATGTAAAATTAACTATCTTTCCTTCCTTATTTTCTTTATAAATGCTAAAGTTTGTTTGTTGGTTTGTCCTCCTTTTAGGCATTTTAAACCGATATTGGTATACCAGTGAGTTAGTTCCTTCTATTTAACATCCACATGTTCTCAGCTTCATTATATCAAATCATTATTCTATTCCATTATATCCTTCTTGACTGGCCTCGCAACTCGGTTGGTAGTAACTCTGCCTTCTGTGTTGTAGGTTATGAGTTCAATTCCCACCCGGGACAACATATATGAGATTAATATGATATGATGATATGAGCGGCGATGGGCTTGCAACCTGTCACGTATGGAATACTGCAAAATGTGGGCATGTGCTAAATATAATGTTTGGACGTGCCTCTGACATCTACATCGATCACTAGACATCTTCAAAGGATCTAAGTGTCTGGAGATCTGAGAGGATGTCTACCGTACTTGGGGATTACAGTCGTGATCCTATTTATTTTTTATTTTATTTTATGTTTTATGATATATGAGGTGTTAGAGAGTATCATAAGTATTGTATTTACACAAAAAAGTATATATATAAGTACTAGCTACTCGCCCCGGCTTCGCAGGGATGGTACCTGGATAAAAAGTAGCCTATGTGTTATTCTGATGTATAAGCTATATTACTGTAAAATGTATAAATAAACTCATACTAAGATTAGTTTCCGTATGATGCATTGTTATCATGAGACTATTTTAAAACGAGTTTTTGGTTGTTTCATTATACGAGTAGTTAATTGTTTTTCTAACGTTTCCGTGTGCTTCTTTTCATGGCATCTGTAGTTTTAGTTTTAACACTGCCAGGGGAGTTTTCGTTTTCGTTGTAGATATGTATTTCTGGTATGTTTAGCTGACCCGTGCCCGCTTCGCTGTGCGTAAGACATTTCTAATACCATCGCGGACTTTTTTGTAGACGTTTTTAAGGTGTATAATACTGTAGTACATTATTTTGATATATCTCGTGGGGTTCAGCCAGCGTTTGCAATGTAAGCGCAAAAAATGTGTTTATTTACGACAACACATTAGAAACCTCTAAAAGTATCAGTTTTTCTCTACTTTATTATGCATGTATTATACATATAAACCTTCCTCTTGAATCACTCTATCTATTTAAAAAAACCGCATCAAAATCCGTTGCGTAGTTTTAAAGATTTAAGCATACATAGGGATATAGGGACAGAGAAAGCGACTTTGTTTTATACTATGTAGTGAAGTAATTTGTATTAGTATTCTGTGCTTTTACTATCAAATTTGAAATACAAGTCAATGCGCTCAGAGCAAAGTAACTTACGGCCTTGTCAGTTTAGCAATAAATTAGGCATTAAGTGGATTAATGCAACCTTGGCCGCGATGTTTCCGCTAATTACAGCAGTTTTCAAACTAGTTAATTGTTTTTAAATTAATTACAATTTACAGTATATTAAGCACTTAAGTGATCATTGTTTGTCATTATTTGTGTTATGTTGTTCTTGATCTGCCTCGGCTTGGACCGCACTCACAAACAAACATCCAACTCTACACTCAGATTCTTTATGTTGCGGATTTTACCAATAACCTGCTACAGCGTGTATCGAACCCCTACATCTCCCCTCATCACCCCTTGCATCTCAGTAGAAATTCGATTACCATTACCACGCCACTTATGCATCGGCTCTCGAATATTAAAATTACACTCATGACAAAACTATTATCTAGCTAGACTCACAAAGCTACGATTCTAGGTTCACATCAATGAATTAGGTTGTGGGTTCGATCCCCACCAGGGCAAATAATTGCGTGATGAACATAATATGTTTGTTCTGTATCTGGATGTTATAAATATAATGTGTGTATTTACAAAAAAAAAGTAAAAGTATTATATCAGTTATTTCGTTCCCATACAAGCTATGCTTAGTTTGAGGCTAGATGGCGCTGTGTGATCAACCAATATTTATATTTAATATATTGTAATATTTATTTAAGGTACCACAGGTAAAGCGGAATGAATGGGTGAAACATAGCTTTCTAGCAACAATCAACAAATCAAAATCGGGTTGGCTACGTGATTGATGCGACATAAGCTCTGACCGCAAGTTCCACCTACTGAAGTATTGTGGTCCAAGCCAGCATAGTGTACTGACACGTGCGAGGGTGTGGGTGCAGATTGTTTGAGTCATTGTGGTCACAGCTGTGGTCATGTTACTGTGTCCGTACCATAATCTCTAAAGTAGGTAATATTACGAACTCCTAAGGCGTTGTCACTTTCGCACCATGAGTAATACTATTTTAATATTAGATATTTTAGACTCTAAACTACAGTACCAGTACCCACAAGCTCTAAATTTAGAGTTTGTGGGTAAAGGGGTAGGTAACGTGAAACTCATAACGCACCTCCGATAAATTAGAGATCTATACAACTCGAAAAAGATGAGTGTTTTCTGTTTTCAGTTTGTTTTTACTCCTGAAAATGTAGGTTTTTCTAGTTGTAAGTAACTCTATTTATCGGAAGTGCAGTATAGCCAGTTGCTTTGATTAAACCGAGAATGCACAGTTTTAGTTTTGATAGTTTTGGCAGTTGAGTACTACTATCATAGATAGGTATTATACACACGAGTTTATCGGTCAGTAATGCGGACGAGGTGTGGTGTTTTTTGCGGTTATATCAACGCAATAGTTACTTGCGAACGCATACATTTAAACAAATTAACAACTGAATAAATTAACTAATAATTTATCTACTGCGTTCGCAGTTTTATTGTTGGAAAGTAAAATTAAAAGAATTACTACCTGAATAGGTGTTGTATTGACGATAAGTATTTTTGCAGAGTAGGTATTGATTGATTTTGTTGGGTACAAGTTTCATTACTTTCGTGTAAGTAGGTATATCACTAGTAAAACTTCCGTGAGTGGTATACAGATACACATCAGGGAAATTATTCACGTAAAAAAATATCTATGTATATAATAACATTTACGGTGTTTTTATCGACGATTGATTTTTTAATGGAGTAATTTCCCATTTTTGACATTATGTGTAGGTAGATATAGTAGAATATTATGAACCTGTATACTACCTTGCCTATTTTGAATTGAATATCATCACTCATTATTATGTTAGGAGTACGTAACTACCTCTCATAAAATTAGCATGTCTCTTTTTCTGATGTATTGTCTGCTGACCTTGTTCAAGTATAAAATGTTACCTTTTGCTTCTACAGATGTTTATTTATTTCAATACATTTCATATTCCTAGAAGTGCGACTCATTGACAGTCATTGACAGCTTGACTCACTGTCCAAAATGAGGGTAATGTTTATCAAGTGTAGTGTAAGTGATTCTCTGCCTCATGTCGTGTAGCCGATCCGTTGGGAACAAGTAATCACGATTTCTTAGCTTCATCTGAAATCCGTTGGACTAAGGTAACGAGTGATCCCTTGAGAATAACCCCTTAAACAACTTGATGGATTTCGTTAAATAAGGTGACATTGGATTAGTTTTTATCACGAGAATTAGTGTTTCCGGAACCGGTATTCTTTGTAAGAACCGGGAATTTCGGTACTTTTTTAAATCGGTACCGGGATTTCCCGGTTCTTTCGGTATTTTCGGTTCTTGGCAGTTTTTGATTTATAAAACAAGTGATAAGGTTCAAAAGTCAACTACAATTAAGATCGACGAGAATAGATAACATTAAGAATGAATATATATATCAGAAAAATGATATAGAGCCGATAACAGGACCAGAGGTTCATCGCGCGCTTTGCAGCATGAAATATAGCAAGAGCCTTAAAAATCGGAGAACCAGTACCACTCCCGCACCTTACGAACCTTTGTAACTACATTCTTCAGACAGGTTCTTTTCCTCATAATTTCTGCCACTCCACCATTATACTCATACATAAAAAGGGTGAAAAGTCCGACATTGGCAATTATCGTCCCATCAGTCTTATCTCACGCCTTTTTAAACTATTCATGAAAATTATCGAAAATCGAATATCCGGTGAGCTCGATTTACATCAACCACCAGAACAAGCGGGTTTCCGCCGTGGCCTCTCCACGACGGATTATTTCCATTCCCTTAACCAGCTCTTAGAAAAACATGTAGAATTTAATATCCCACTTTATCTTGCATTTGTAGATTACTCAAAAGCTTTTGATAGCATAAAACATAAACCATTATTCGAGGCACTTTCTAATCAGAACATAAATTAAACTTACATTCAACTTATCCGTAATATATATAGCAATAGTACAGCATCCATAAAAACCTCACTCACGGGGCTCTCTTTCCAAATTGTAAAAGGCGTGAAACAGGGAGACCCGCTTTCTCCTAAATTGTTTACAGCTACTTTGGAAGAAGTGTTTAAGCGGTTGAAGCCCAAATGGGCTGAGAAGGGCATCGTCGTCGGAGATAGCAGGCTAACAAACCTGCGCTTCGCCGACGATATTGTCCTTTTCTCCCCCACAGCTGCAGAACTAGGCGATATGGTTCAAGGACTGAACCAAGCAAGCCGACCAAGATGTGGGACTCCGAATGAATATGAGCAAGACCAAGCTGATGACCAATGGCACGAAGAGAAGATTGTACGTGGAGAATGTGGAGATTGAGTATGTCCATGAGTATGTGTATCTCGGCCAGATAGTTTCATTCCAGGCACAACAAAACGAAGTTGCTCGACGCACCGAAAACGCCTGGAGAAGCTTCTGGTCGATGAAACATCTTATGAATGGCGAACTGCCACTCTGCAATAAGCGCAGACTTATGGACATGTGCATTCACCCAATTCTAACGTACGGTGCACAGACTTGGTTCCCAACAGCTCATGAGAGATACCAACTCGAGGTTTGCCAAAGAGCCATGGAGCGTAGTATCTTAGGAGTCAGACTCACAGACCGCATACGAAACACGATACTACGCTCCAAAACAAAAATAATTTACGTCACCCATAAAGCGGCCAAACTCAAATGGGATTGAGCAGGGCATGTCGCTCACATGCCGGACGATCTTTGGGCCAAAATAACAAACGATTGGTCCCCACAAACTACACGCCTTCGAGGCAGACTCCGGAGGAGATGGCAGGACGATCTCGACAGTCATTTAAATGACTGGCGCAACTTAGCTGGAGATCGAAAGGTGTGAAAAGAAGGGAGGGAGGCCTTTGCCCTGCAGTGGGACGATATAGGCTAAGATAAGATACCGGGCCCTAAAATTGCTGTGGTTTTGTTTATAATATCACAAAAATCATATTAGGAGTATGATAATACGTCGTATTTGAAGTAAATTACATTCTGTCACCATTGTTTGGTATGAGGAACAACGTAATACTTACCTTGGAGTCAAACGCGCGACACTTTTTTCTTACTTTTCGCACGTGGCGAGTCCTGCGAGGCCCGCCGAGTTATAAAAATAAAATTCCCGAAAGTACCGAAAGAACCGGGAATCAAATTAGATTTCCCGGTTCCTTGTTACTGACAAAAGAACCGGGAATTCGCGGTACTTTCGGTACCGGGATTTCCCGGTTCTGAACCCTAACGAGAATGACATAGGAAATTAAAAGTATTAAAAACTGGAATGTGATAGCTATAAGCCGCTCTAAGCCGCCATAGTTTATTTCTTACTAACCCGTGACAGACTTTGTCCTGTCCTGTGTAGTCAAAACTGATGTCAGTTTTTTTGCACACAAGTGCCATTCATACAAAAATCATCCCTTTGCATTTTTTAATCATTTTGGGGATGTTTTTCGGATTATAAACCACCTTATGTTTTATTCGGTTTTATGAAATTTGCTGTAGATGTAGATATAATATCTACATCTACAGCAAATTTCATTGTAATCCGTTTAGTCGTTTTAAAGCGCAATATAAAGCTTAATATTTCACAAACGGCTCCCTTAATCGAAAAGTTGATTTCACAATTCCGGCACAGTGCTTGTGTCGCGGGTGGCCAAATTTTAAACCCGGACTACAAATGAAACCCCGTTACTTTTGAGTTCCAGTATCTTATCTTCGTCTCTTCTGGTCTAAGGTCGGTAGGTACCTGTAGGACTCAACACGTATGTATCTTGGTCTTAGGACGGTGGGAATAAGTTCAATTGAATAATCCCCCCTATAACCTTGAGTTAAAAATGCCCATGTCAATCACCCACATCCTGGACACCCACTAAGGAATTTTGATACACAACGAAACATCCTACTTATACTCGTTCCTATAATCAAAATACGATAGCTATTTGCTACGGATGGTATAAAAAATAACCGGTCAAGTGCGAATCGGACTCGCGCACAAAGGGTTCCGTACCATTATCTATAAATAAACGGCAAAAAAAACACGTTTGTTGTATGGGAGCCCCACTAAAACATTAATTTTATTCTATTTTTAGTATTTGTTGTTATAGCGGCAACAGAAATACATAATCTGTGAAAATTTCAACTGTCTTGCTATCACGGTTCATGAGATAATGACAGACAGATGGACAGCAAAGTCTGTTTTTACAAAAACAAGTGAAAAACTATGACAACTGCAAAAGTAAAAATTAGTGTTCAAAGTTAAAACCCGCGTAATGAGAGTTGGTTCAAGGGAATATTTTAAACAGTGTTTAAATTTCTAACAAGAATGGAAGTAGAACACGATAATTTTACCTTGAATTAAGTTATTCTTATCTATAAGTTTATGAGAATGCTTTATGTAAAAGCCGTGTTGATAGAGTGGTAGGTACCTACCTCTACTTTCAATACGACTATCATGGGTTTGAGAAACGGTTGTGAATTAATGATTTCTATTAAAAAAATATGTATCTATATGTACTCTTTTAAATACTTAGGTATATATAAAAAATATATGTATAAATAATGATTATATGGAACAAGTTATAATGTACAATATTTATAGAAAGAATGATGATAACTGTATTAGTTATTAAAATTGTGTCAGAGCTACCAACGCCCCCCCTCCTGGACAAGTGCAGTTTGTACCTAACAGAATTACTCAAAAACGGTGTAGGATAACATTATGAGGTAACTAGTATTTTTATAAGCGGCAAAGGGTTTGCAACCTGTCTCGTGTTGAATGCTAAGTACTTCAAAATGTGGGCATGGCAAATGTAATGTTTGGACGTGCCTCTGACTAACCTTTTCAGATATATTCAAGGATCTGAGAGCCTAGAGATCTGAGAGAACATCCACCATACATGGGGATTACAGTTGTGATCCAGAGTACAGAATTTAATCACATCTAATTGGTTATTCATAGCATTGAATTGGACAAATATTTCATTCATATTTTTCTATTAAGAGTGTGTACAGATTACAGATGAACGATTTACTCATAGCTCAATAAACATTGAAAGTTTCTATCACACCGCCTGCATCTGTACTAACAATAACAACTGCTTGAGAACTTTGGTCTCATTTTGTTTTATCAGTATGTACATACTACTTCAATTACAACAACATGTACCTACAAGCAAAATACAGCAACTAAAACATAATAGCACATTTGAACACTAAAATAGAGCACAATGACGCAGTCCTGATAAGCCGGCAACAATGACACACGCATCACGAATGCATGGCTAAACAACAGATCGCAAGACAATTCAAACAAGCGTTCTGGCGACTACATTTCGCCGGAATCCTAACATAAACATCAATTAATACATACATTTACGCTAGTAACTAACCTGGGAATGCAATTAGAAGGCGTCCTGTCCACTTCCCAGGCCGCGAAGAGTTTCATAGGAACAGGTTTCGATGCGTTAGTCATCTTTTCGGATTTATTTTTCTCGGTCATCGTAAATGCACAGTTTTCACAGCACAGCACAAACGTTGGCCACTACTGGCATTGTTGTTTGATCACTGAACACGACACTGCATTCATTTTATTGATACGGCGCGATAACTAGCTGTAAACTACGCGAAAACAATGTTCAGTGATGATTTTCACACCATTTACGATAGCTCGTCGGGAATCGCTAAGATGAAAACGAACCAACCAGCCTACCGAGGGCATTCGTTCAATACGTTTGACAGCTCATTGACAGCTAGCTTTTTGATGTTGCCAAGTTTCATAGATAATTTTCCCAATTTTTGAATTAAAATCGAATTTAATTATTGTACCGAATGAATGAAAATGTTTTGAAGCATTGAAAGTATAAATTAATAGGTTTCGAATCAGTATATTATTTTTTACAAAGATTTTACTTAAAACCTTAAAATTATTTACTTATTTTGCCTATGATATCTAAAGGATAATATTGTTAAATTATGCTCATAGTTGGGTTTATATTACCATTTTGCTTATTATGCTGTCTTGCGCTGCAGGTTACTCTATTATATTTTCCTTGGAAAGACAAACTTCTAACTAAACCCTTATATTTTGTCACTGTCACAAGTCCTCTAAAATAAGGCAGTTAATATTTACTAGCAACCCGAAACTCGTGTGTTATTAATAATTAGTACAGTTAGAGTCAGCTAGATGTCGCTGTTTATATGCGTTCTTAAAATCATAGTAGGTACCAATACAATAGCAGCCAAAAACATTGTGGAGGGAGATCGAGTTGTTTCTGTTTTACAATAACAATACGAAGGTATAGCTTATCCTTGAAAATTAGGGTTGTATAGATTCGTGGCGAAGTTATAGGTAGGTAACCGATGTGGCTACCATTGATATTTTAATCAAATAAAACTAAAAGTCAACGAAAATAATATTTTTAATCAAGTACCAAAGAGGAAGAGCCCACCAACCAAACCAACAACTAAATAAACCTATAAAATAGTTATAACAAAATAGATACAAGTTTTTTTAACAAATTTCAACATTAAAATAATTAACACTTTCAAAATAATGTACTTAAATAGAATGGCACAAGTAATATTCACTTACAATCGACCCAAAAACCTTGTAAAATACTTAAAATTTATTTAGCTAGACTAGATTTAAATGACAAAGCTTACAACTAGAAAATAAAAATAATAATAGTACAAATATGTTGAATAAATCTTCTTTTATCAAAATTTTCCGGGATAATTAATGTTATTATTATTTTGACTTATTGCTTTTTTTTGTACTTCTGTGGCGCTCAACTAACTTCAGTTTACAGCGTAGTAGTTAACTTTATGGTTTGTGCAATAATTTTAAACAAGATAAATGATAATTCAACACTAAATATCAAATCAGAAGACTTGATGAATTACATAAATAGTTTATATGTAAATATGCCTACTAATCACGATAGTTTGAAAAATGTAAGGTACCTACTAATGGAATAATCTCTTAATGAGCAATGGAAGTAGGTACCTCCTAATCTGTTTACCTCACCTAGGCAAGCTATGATGCTAGAAATTCGATCAATTCGATGAATGGAATAAAGTTTAAGTATAGCGTAACAAAATGTTTCATATGAGCTGAAAAATCTAGAATTTGTAACCAAAAAGCTACAATAGCTATTATGAGATCTCCAAACTACATTTATTTTGCTGTCGAGTATCGTTAGCTATTTGTATGGAATTCAGCACAGCGCCTCTAGCGGTAACTACACTGAACTAAAATCTTCCATACAAATAGCTAATGATCTCGATAGCGACTGTAATTTGGAAATCTCATAATACGGCTACTGAACTAGGAAGAATAGGACTCAGATTTGTTAGGATTTATTTGATCTGGGAACAATGAGGATGATATAGTAGGTATTCGGGCAAGATCTTTCAAATATTCCCAAGACACCATGAACCTAACGGTGTAGGTTATGGGTCCAACCAGTTTTTTTATCAAGTACTATTGAGCCAGTGGTTCTGGAGGGTTACTTGGCAACTTCAGGAGGGCAGTCGGGCTGGGAGGAAGGATGAGCAGCACGGAACGCAGGGTGATTCTCCAGCTCGCGGTCAATGCGCAGTATTATCGGGAACGGACGCAGGTCCACGTGGAATCTGCAAAGAAAATGGATAATTTAGGCTTTATCAGTAATCTGTAGCACCTCAAATTAAACCGTTACAATGGAAAATGTAAGAAACCAAAAACTATTGTGGTTGTTAATTATTCAAATAGAAATACGTCTAATTACCATGTTATTTTCTTGTATTGCTGCCGTTTCAAGAAAATTCAGATGCTCTTCATCGTGAGCATCGCCCGCGACCGCGATCAACGGTGGATCGGTGAAATTAAATAAAACAATCACACTGTCCTTTTTACAAAAAAGCAGTTATGGGAATCCATTTTTAAATAATAAGTTGAGAAAAGAATTTGATAAATTAAATCCTAAAATTATCCTTACCACAAAATTAAAGCTCTACCTTTTGTAACACTTATCAAGACAGAAAAAAAAACATTATTGCATTGTGCTTGTGGGGATAAATAAATATTCTTTCTCTCTTACTTGTATGTCACTTATGTCACTCAACATGAAAAATATTACTAGGACACATAGCTAGGTTGTCTTAATGTACTTAGTAACTTTCTATTTGTATACTAGAAAACATCATTTTCTTTTTTTTTTTCCACTTTTTTTTCCAATGGCACAAAATGTTTCAAAGAGGATTTAGCTTATGTTTTACAACTGGCCGCCTGCCTGACGTCAAACCTCTTTGGAAAAACCTTCTTTATCTAGTAATATAAACAGGTATTTAAAAAGCTTTACCTTCTAGCATTAAACACCTGTGGAACCAAGCAACAGTCAGCCAATGTGATTTCATCGCCCACACAGTACTTCCCAGCATTGGTTGATAACAGCTTTTCTGTGGCACGGAACCCTCGCATGATCCAATGTTGTGCCCATTCCTTCTTCTTCTCTTCTCCGACGTGGATGAGTACTATGAGGTTCTGGAGGGGCTGGATGCCTGAGGCTATCACCTGAAATGTAGGAATGCCAGTTAAGGGTAAAATACGAGGGTACTTCACCAGCATGGTAATTTTAAAATCATCATTATTTTCCTGCCTGTGTTTTTCTTCCAACTCCTTCTATCAGCCGTCATCTCATTACTCACTCCTCTTTTACTCATGTCATCTTCCTAACAGTCCATCCAACTTTACTCGGCCTACCTGTACTTCTACATCCACTTTCATTCTTAACATTTTTCTTGTTACATGAACTTCTGCCTGCATCGTTTTATTTATTTATTTAAATGTTACATCAATTTTATTAATTAAATACACATTTACACTTAAATAGAAAAGAACAAATCAAAAAAGTAATATTCAAATTATCTACAAAAATCATAATAATAATAACAACACAACAATAACATACCCATATGATGCTAAGCCATTCCTCCTCAACTTTATTCACTTTAAAATATGGTAATGTTATAAAGGTAATGTAAACATTGTGTCATTGGCAATATTTGTAAACAACACTATTAGTTATGTATTTGATAGCTAATTTATGTACATGTGATTTATGTAATAAATGTGGGGGTATTTATTTACTATTAATTAAGACGAGTAATAAATATTTTTGATGAATGCAGAATCGTTTTTTCTCAATAATCGCAAAACATACAGATTTGTTTTTTATGACAAAGATAACTTTAGGATTTAATCTAGATAAATTAAAGACAGAAACACGATTGGTGAAACTTTTCTCAATAGATTTATTTTTAAAGTTGGCTCTTCAAAAACTCTAGTTTCGTTTTTAATCAAAACTTATGAATAGCTACACAGTTCATTTTTATATAATTTGTTACATAATCATTAATCATACTAGCAAGGTTTTCAAGATAATGCAGTTTTATCACTTTTTCCGTCTTATCCGGGTAGACTCAGCCCATACAAAACGTCAAAAATTTCACTTATCACCTTAAAGCTTTCTAATTGAATGCTAGATAGTTAGATTGTAGATATTTTTAGTAAGTCTTTGTTAATAGGAGTAATAACTTGGGTTACTTACCTCACAAATCTCCCGGACTTTAGCCCTTTTGAAACAGTCATCGGGCATCAGCGGCCTTTGTGGTCTTGTCTCCTCCAAGTAATGCATTATGCTAAGAGATTCCACTAGTGTATGTCCATCTGAAATATTTGTTTAAAAGTGATAAAATATTGTGAATTATGATGACAATAGGCTTGCAACCTGTCACATGTGAAATGCTAACTACTGCAAAATGTAAGCATGTGCCAAATATAGTGTATGGACATCTGACTAACCCCTTTAGACATCTACAAGGATCTGAACTCTGGAAGATCTGAGTGGATGTCTACCATACTCGGGGATTACAGTCATGATCCATTTTTTTTTTTAAATTATATGCTTGGCCTGGTAAATGAGACGTCAGTTACTGAGGCCTTACGAAGATCTATTGATAGTCAGGGAAGAATGTATCAGAACAGATGGACTAGTGCCTATGTGTTTATTGAATTTAATGAATGTCTGAACAGGTTTCAACTTACCTATACAAAGTGAAGGGACCTGTTCCATAGGATTGACTTCTCTATACTCATTGCAATGTTGTTCCCCACCTCCTTTGATAAGGCTCACTGCTTTTATATCGTACGGAATCTCCTTGAGGTTGAGCGCTATTCTGACGCGCCACGCACAAGAGCTTCGCCAGTACGAGTAGAGTACTGGCTGGAATAAAAAAAATAAAGAAATTAAATAATCACCATTAGACGGTGAGTAATGCATAACTAAAATTTGGGACAAAGATAGGGTTTACAAAATTACCTGGGCATGTGGAGGTACCTAAATAGAGTGTAAGAATAAGCATTATTTATTTACGTACCTTGGTCTCAACAATATCTCCCATTTTCAAGAATTTCTAGTTAAAAACTTCGCAAATATTTTGCACAATTATCGCGTCTCTGAGCACTGAAGTTATCAATTAAAATGAAGCCGGATACACGACTTGTTTAATTATTTAGAAAACAGGAATTACCGGTAGTGTATGTAAATAAATAGGTAGGTACAGACTTACCTTGGCCATAGCGGGTATATGACCGTTATACTTGGAGTAGTAAGCAATTTTGGCGGCGTTTATTCTGCTAGTAATCAAAATAACAAAGCTTGTTTTTACTGTAAAAATATATTTTCCACGAAGATTCATTCAACCAATTTCGCTATGTAGTACCACATCGAATAAAAGTGTAGTATACATACAATAAACTACACTCACCACTACGCTACGCATTGTCTTTCACTTCTTCAGTCTACAATTCTACATACATTCTACATGTACCTATCATCTATGTAGGTCTGTATATGTATAACCAAAGAGCATATAAGTGTATCTATACTGTAGTGTAGGTCGTAGGTCTGTAGGTGTAGGCTGTGGGTGTAGGGGTACCCCATATATATTCGTTACCTTACCAACAAGGAGGTTGAATTTTGTGATTCAGTACTAATTATGCGCAAAATCTTCCGAATTATAACTGTATGAAACTCTATTCTAATGTTTTGTAATAAAGTTTATTCTTGTCTTGCCGAGTAAGATTGAGAGCAAACAGGGAAGGGAAACAGGTATAAAAAGGAAGCCCACTGTCTTCCTCTAACAAATTGCCAGTCGAAGAAAGATATTCCGATGGTTTAGGCTGGGAACACTTATATGCTCTTTGGCTGGGAATAGACGTCCGATTCTTTCATCCGACAGTCCGATCCGATAGTCTGATCAGACTATCGGAAGGCGCTCGTGCCATACATTTTGTTTGAACAGCAATACACGTCCGATCACGATCCGATAGTCTGAAGGTGCGGTCTGCATACATTTGTACATAGACCAAATAGACGTCCGATTCCTCCTTCCGATTTGCTACCTGTCTCGCTCTTTTGTACTAAAATAATTTTCTGTTTCACTTACTCAAACTTTATCTCAGAATGTATGGCAATGTATAATTCTTTTTTGTAAATACATACTAACATCCAGACCCTCTGTCTCTAATACTAACTGCCGGGATTCGAACCCAAGAACGGCTTATTATGGCCGTAGAAAAACGGAAATGCTTAAGGGATACGGGCATTGAAGCTTATCACGATCGGCAAATGAAGATTTGGCTTGGGAGGACGTGTGCGCATCACAAGGCAGCTCGAGAACGACTGATTTCAAAAAATGTCTGACGCAAAAATCGGACGTGTATGGAGTGAATCCGATCCGATAGTCTGATCAGACAATCGGAAGCCAAATCGGACGTCTATTCCCAGCCTGAATGATGGTTTTGCTACCCTACATAAATTATGTGTGTCAAAATAAAAACCTTTGTGATTAGCGATTATCAAATAATAGGTACAGATATAATCCGTGCATAAAACGGTATAGGAAAACATCCCGAATGTTATATTAGGACGTGCCTCTGCATTTGACTACCCCCTTTAAATATCTTTAAAGAGTGTATGGAGATAGACGGCCTCACAGCTCAGTTGGTAGTAACTCTGTCTTCACTTCAGCGCTGTAGGTTGTGGGTTCGATCCCCACCCAGAGCAAATATTTGTGTGATGAACATAGATCTTTGTTCTGTGTCTGGGTGTGTACCTAGTATGTATCTTATGTATGTATTTACAAAAAAAAAAACGTATATAAGTATTCTATCAGTTATCTAGTTCCCATAGTACAAGCTTTGCTTAGTTTGGGGCTGGATGGCTAGTAAATAATAAATAAATAAATAAAATAAATATTGGTGGACATTTCACGCAGCGCCATCTAGCCCCAAACTAAGCAAAGCTTGTACTATGGGAACCAGATAACTGATAGAATACTTATATACGTTTTTTTGTTGTAAATACATACTTATTATACATAACACCCAGACACAGAACAAACATGTATGTTCATCACACAAATGTTTATCCCGGGTGGGGATCGAACCCACAACCTACAGCGCAGAAGTCAGAGCTACTACCAACTGAGATGATAGTATTTATTTATTTATTTATTTAGATCTAAGAAGAAGTTTACCGTAATAAAGGTACCTACTTGGGAATTATACTCGTGATCCTATTTCTAGCTAAACCATATTTTATTATTAAATCCATCATGTCTTTTCTTTGACATACATTCTACATCCCTTCACATTCAAAACTAAAATCGTGAATCGTGACATTGGAGTACGAAAACCTTTTTGATCTTTTTCAATTCCTTGAAAAAAATTAAAAGATAATTAAATGCCCTGACGTCATGACGTGTGACGTCAGTGCTTCCAGATTCACTGTAATTACAGTAGATTTACTGTATTTCAGACTTTTCTACTGTATACTGTAATGATAAAATACAGCAGAGAAATTGTTTAGTCACAAATACTATCAAAGGCAACATGCTAGCTCAGCAAGCCATTCGGCGGACTTCCGAAAATTGCGTGAATTTTAATCCAACTATGAAAATGATTTCAAGGATGACAGCAAAGATTTATGAAAATCACGAGAAAATTGTTCTGGAATAAGTAAATAACATAAATGTTTTTTTTTGACTAAATAATAAATGTTTTTTTGTATATAAATATATTATGTTTCATTTATCTAATAAATTATAGCAATTTTTATTGATAAACAAAGACATGAAGCAACTTATTTTCCTATAAATATTTAAACAAAATTTACTGTAATTTTGCTATAATCGATTTTGAAATCTACTGTATTTTTTTAGAAACTCCTGTATTTTTTAACTGGCACCACTGTAATTTTACTTTTGGGATCTGGAAGCACTGTGTGACGTTGACATTGTTGACTGTCAAAAGTTATACGTGACGTGCGCATGAATTCTTTTTTTGCTTTTTTGTTGTTTTAGGTTATCTTTAATGAGTGAGAGGGCAGTGGTGGACTGTTGTTTTGTTCAAAGTTTTGTTTTTGGTTATCCTAGTATCCTTCTACATTTCTTATTCCGGCCTGATAATAACTGCAATAATGGGAAAAAATAAAAAAGGACCTAAGGCGAATGTTTTCAAAGTAGCAGGTGCAAAAAGCCTAAAGAAAACTAAAGCAAAAGCTGTAAATCTTGGGCTAAAAAATGTAAGTATAAATTGCATCAATTGATATTATTATAATATTTATTTATTGCCTAATTCATAATGTGTGATTTAGCTTTTAAATAAATTGTGATCCAAATGCATCCATCATGAATCGGAGGGAACGGAATTGCTCAAGTGGTTATAATTTGTTAACATATAAACATGCCTCTTATTACCCCCTTTAGACATGTTCAAGGATCTGAGCACCTGGAAATCTGACAGGATGTTCTACCGTACTTAGGGATTACAGTTGTGATCTTATTTCAATTCAATAAGAATAAGAACAGATGAATGATCCAATAATCATTGCACTATCTTTGTTCCAGATCAAACAAAAAGTGTCAGATATAGATAAGGAGTTTATAGAAATCAGTAAAACCCCTAAACCTACTCCACCCCAGCCTGCTTCAAAACCCAAAGCTAATAAGAAAAAGAATAAGCCAATATCCAAGGAAGAAGTAGCAAAAACTGCAGAACAAATTGTCAAAATGGACTTATAGTATTGACGAAGCATAGTTGTAAGGTTATTTCAGTTTTCTATATAAAATATTTGTTGAAACTAACTGAATTCTTTAATTTAAGGAATCTTGCTGTGATTATAAATACATTAGGTAGTACAAGGATTCTCATTGGATACCAGTTACCAGGTATTGGATGTAATCTCCAAAAAATCAGCTTTCCCATACTGAAAAACTGTGACTATTTGTTTCTAAAGATTACACATACAAATAGACATATCAGTGGTCTTGACTTTATACTGTATTAATAACATTCTCTTTTAAAATTGTATATTCTCCAGAAGGTTGAATAGCTTCGGCCATATAAAAGTACCTTGAGTTACTCCAAATATATTAAAAATTATAGCTAACATTCAATAAAAACTAAGTAACATTAATCTTAGTGTGGTCTCAGATCTATGTATATCATACATAATTTATTATGTCATATGTATCAGGAATTACAACTACCATGGTACTACAAACACCTGGCTTATAAAACGCTTTATTTCAATCTTAAATAATAGTTCTTTAGAATTTGTACTGTACCTAAATGATGGAGTGGGATTGGGCGGGCCACGTCTGCCGCATGTCGGATGCGTTATGGGCAATAGCCACCACGGAGTGGATGTCCTTAAACGGAAAACGACCGCGCGGCAGACCACGCTGAAGATGGAGAGACGAAATTGACTCCCATTAATAATAATAAATGATGGATAGGCAAATCAAACATAGGAAAACAAGTAACAATAACAGTTATCCGTCTTTTATTGTTAAACTTTAACAAAAATAACATTATCAAACACTTACGCTAAAACAGTTTAGTTAAAGACTAGTTAATATAAATGACTTAGTGACTGGTGGATCTAATTTTCTTCCAAACTAAAAACAGCTTTCGTATTACGTAATTTGATTACGCGAAAGAAAGAGGTGTGTTTTGAAAGCAATTTACCAGTAAAAGAGCTAATACATTGTTCATGTCTACTCATACCTACTAAAATGCACATGAACGACATCTAGCTAAAGGTTTGAAAATGCATGAATCATAGAAAAATACCAACAGAAACCGAAAAGAGATGAGAAAGTACAAAATAATGGATGGAGGCGGCACGACGACATTTTATAGCAACCTCCCATATTTCGGTTATTGATGATCTAGAAAAATAAGTTCGTATGTTGATTAATTTATTCCTCGTCGGTTAGGTCCGGTTCCGCTTTATCGTCTTCGCTCGCTTCCGCCACGTCTTCAGCCTCAGGGGTCGCTTCGACTGGGGCTTCAGCGTCAGCTTCTGGTGTTGCGGGTTCCTCGACGATGGGTTCGGGCTCGTCAGCGGATGTTTCACTGGAAACAATAATGTTACATTTGTAATTTTTACCTTTTTAGATTTTTTTAAATTTGTTTTATTGTTTTAAGGTGCGCCTCCGTACGCGGGTGTAGTTCACACGGTTTATGCACTATGAAGATAATGTTTATTTGGTATTGTCTTCATTCTGTTTGATTTTACTCTCAGCATGGTGATGCAGTTTAACATCATTATTCAAGACCCTAATAAAAACCAACATTTCCCTTCACTTTCGTATAATGTGAAAATACTTGATGTTATCTTAGTAAGTAATTTAATAATATATTCTATATTTGTTACCTGGCTTCAACTTCAGGAACCTCTGCAGCGGAACCGCTGTGTGAAAGCTCTTCAAGGCGAACAGCGGCGAGCTCTGACTCTTGTCTTGCGATCTCTGCTAATTCAGCAGCCTGGAAAATCCAATTTCCACTTTTATAGGATGAACTTTTGCAGGTGTGTTCTTAGATCCAAATGGCATTCAGTTTTACTGAAATACTCAAAATGACCTTTCAGGGTAACGAACGAACGAACGTGAGCTGAATAGGCCATAACGTACGTAACCTACTTGAAAGAGCTTTAATATTATCTAGTTTTACTTGAAAGCATAAGTTTGTCTTACCAGTCGAGCAAGCTCCTGTTCCTTCTCTTCTTCAGCCTGTTTCTCAAGCTCTTCTAACCTCGCGAGTTCCTCTTGCCTTCTCTGTTCCGCTTGCCTTTCTTCAATTAACGCGGCCTCCTCCGCTGCCAACTTAGCTTCTTCAGCCAATCTCGCCTCCTCCGCTAATTTAGCCTCTTCAGCCAATTTAGCCTCCTCCGCTAATTTAGCCTCTTCGGCTAATCTGGCTTCCTCTGCAAGACGTGCCTTTTCGGCCTTTTTAGCTTCTGCAAGCTTCTTTTCCTCCGCTTTGCGGGCTTCTTCTTCTGCTAAGCGAGCCTCTTCCTCAGCTAAACGGGCTTCCTCTTCAGCCTTAATTGCCTCTTCTTCGGCCTTAATTGCCTCTTCTTCAGCTTTACGCTTGGCTTCTTCTGCTGCGCGAGCTTCCTCTTCAGCCCTCTTCTTTTCAGCAGCTTCACGATCAGCCTGGAAGATTACAGATGGTGTTTATGTTCCATAATTACATTGATGTTCATACTCATGTAAAACGCAGAATTGAAAGTTAAATTTACCTGAGCCTTACGGTCAGCTTCGCGTTTCGCCTCTTGCTTCAAAGCTCTAGAACAAAGAAAATAATAAATTGGTGTAAACTTGGTTTTCTCTTCTTCAATTTCCATTAGGTTCGTGACTTACTTTTCCTCGACAGCACGAGCTTCTTCCTGCCTCTTCCTCTTGATTTCGGCAAGGTCAACCGATGGGGTCATAACTGGCTCGACGGTGGACGAGCGGAAGCGAGCCTCGCGATCGGCCTTCGCTGCCTTCAGTTCTTCCGAAGGGTCATCCATCATTTTTGGCGCCTGGAACTTGCGACTCGGCCTCCATGGGAGCAGTTTCACTGCACCGAGGCCAGGGTTATGCGCGTTCTTGCAACGACCATCGGTGAAATGATTAGCTTGCATGCTAGACATTTCACAGTGCTTGATGGTCATTACAGAACACGGGACAGCAAGCGAGGCAGCACATTGCTCGTGATCATGACGTTGTTCATCACAAAGCTGTTACTCTGCATCAAGCCTGCGTTGTATGGAATCGCTATGGTGTCGTAATCATTTGAAGTGCTGCTTGCTTCATGCTGTGATGCGAATGGATCTATTTTATAATGTATCAGTCATTCAGTGGGAAGCGAGCATGTTGTAAAATGATATTGCTACGAGTTTAACATGAACACGTGTCTGACAAGGGGGATAGCTGTTGTGTACCTCAAGTTCATTAAAAATAATTATTTCGTTTTTGGCAGGTATATTTATATCTTTGTTTATTTATTCTGAGTAATTAATGTTAATTTGTACTGTAATTTTAGTATCAAAGCAAAGCGTTAACAAAGCCTAGAAATTAAAAGCGTGAATTCAGGAACATGAAACATGCAAACGATTAAAACAACTGCAGATTCAGTATAAAATGTTTATTGTTAAAATAAAATCAGTCGAGTTTAGTGAAAACGAGACGTCTCGGTCACCGATTAAATAAATTCGGCGCAAAATACACCGCTATATCACAACGATGACTAGAAAATAAACTAAATTATTTCGTTCGTTGCAACTCGTAAAAAATATAGCAAAAATAATAATCTGTGTATTATAATTAATGCTTAGAGTAGGTATTACTTTATGATCTCATGGTTAGTTTTGAAGAGCCCTAACTCGTTATACCGAGATCATAGAGCGCCGCGGGCGGGCGCGGCGCGAGCGGCTTGGTACCGACACGCACCCGCGCCGCTCCGCCCGCGGCCGAGCGGGTGAAGGCGGACTGAGCGGGGAACTACGCGCACTGCGCCGCCGACGGCTGTTGCGGCGCGCCTTTCGCTGCAAGAGACACCACACACAGGGTTAGACACGAACTTTATTCTTCAGTTTAATACCATTTTAAACGCCCTCTCGGCGCAATTTGCAATTTTAATATTTTAACTCTTCTTTAATCAAAGCGAAGGATAGACAGCTCTGCGATGCGACTGAGGCGAGGTACCTGTTACGTTATCGACGGCGAGCCCGGCGGCCGCGAGCCTGTTCTTGGCATAGAACGAGAGGAGGTTCACGTCGTCCCTGATGCTGAGCTCCTTGTAAAGAGGCCTGCGGTTGGAGAAGGCCTTTTTACCGGAGTAGTGCACGCAAGCGAGGTTTCCGCGTCCTGGCGAGAACACCTCACTGTTATCACGGGGGTCACACTGGAACTTAACTGTTAGTTGGTGGGAAAACAACGATACGGACGCTACACGAACACCACAAGGAAATTGGAAAGAGATCAAGCAATCAATTGTTTAGTTTCTCGGTTAACAGGGTGTGTCGCAATTGTATTGTGTACCAGCCGCGGTCGTCGGCATACTTACCGGTGAACTTCTTGGCAGGCTCGCTGTAGTAAGAGATTGCGTTGATGTTTCCGACTACATTGCGGTTTAGCGGGAACAAGAGCTTGTCGATATATGCGTCGTTGCTGAAACGGTACGGAATCGGCTCACCGTAAGAGTATCTGTAAAAGTTATCACAGCGGTCAGGTCATGAAATCGATTCGTCCGAAGAACATAGTTTGAAGGAGAAATTTGTCATAAATATAACAGAAAATAAGTCGTAAACCATTTTATTGGAGTACGAAATTGCAAAACATTGGCTGGCATTTAACCATGTCTATAATTAAATTGGTGATCAGTACAGCTTGTGCGATACGTAGCACGCGAAACTCGCGTGTTTATTATTTGGCTGAGAAATAATACACCCACGTTCTATGCTCTCACTCCTTAAGAGGCTGTGAGTCGCTGATTGCTCTTTTTCGAAACGAAAAAAAAAATACTTCTGAACAAGCCACATCTCCTATTTTTATAAGTATATTACTTCAGGTTTCTACCTAGATTTCTATTAAGCTGAAAACATAATAGCAGAAACTTTTCACGATAAAAATATTATTTCAAAATGATACGTTTTAGAATTTATGATCGAAATATTTTATATACCTACTATTAAAATCAACTTGTGATTTATTGTTAAAGATAGGTAATATGTAGATCTAGATTTCTATTAGGATAGATTTTTGATAAGTAATTATACATAATTTATATCATTAATTTATTCGAAAAGCTAAGGCGGACCACGCGCGGACGTGTGTTTGTCATCATTGCAGCGGTCAGTAGGATTATTTATCGAAGTGATTAAAGATGGGTACATCTTTATTCACATACTATACATTATAAAATAGGAGATGTGGCTTGTTCACAAGTATTTCTTTTTTCGTTTCGAACAAAAATAATCGTCGACTGGCAGCGTCTTAACTCCTTATTTGCTAGAGCGTTCGAGCTTGGGCATTTCTCTAATTACTAGTGCAAAGTCAACAAACATTGCCAAATAACGAACGGTGAGCGTCTTCTCAATGTCAGTGCCAAAGCATCCGATAGACACATCAATGAACGAGTTATTTCTGTACGGTTACATCAGGTTTCATTAGGCCAAGAAAAATTTGACTTGTCATTAGAGCAGATATGTAGGTATAGGTACGAAGTCTTCTGACCCGACCCTGAATTCAAGGGTTAGCGTTAAGTCGCGTCTTCACCTGAACATTTACCGTGTGAGTTGTTGGGTGTTGAAGTGGCCTTCACAACTGAACTCCAAGGTTGTATAGTGTGCCAAATGCCAACATTCTTTTTATGCGGGCAATTGTATGACATTATACAAATTGTAATGGGATATCCTGTACAACTGCTGAGCCAAATCGGAAATATGGTACTTACGAGAAGATAGCATCTAGAGGGGCGTAAGTCTTGGCACGTGGCACCACAGAACGAGCGCGTGTCAGCAATGAAGCGGTGTCGGCACGGATGCGACGGCTCTCGTCTTCGAAAGCCTGAAACGTATAAATGAAACCTTCAAAGATAACTCGAACAGAAAACAGATCAAGACCATCCAATCGGAACTACTAGTAATATATTATTCAGAATTAAAGCCCATTCAGCACATTCTGACATTATCGTGTAAAAATCTTTAGGCGTTGTGTATTATTTGAGAAACATTTGGAAATAAGCAGAATCTCTGAAGGTTTTGCTGACCATGTTTTTATGGCACGCTTCTGCATCTTTTTCTTCAAGTCTAGCGTTGAAGATGCTTACTTACATCTTATCCTAAGAGAATAATCTTCTAACCTTAGTGCTGTCTGATCTGAGGAAGTCATCGACAGCAGAAATGGAGAGCTGAGGACGGTGCTTGTACTGGATGCGGTCGAGTTCGCGCAGGACCACAGATGGACGCACGCGGACCCTGACGATATGGTGGGGCACCTCAGGGTAAGTGGCGAGTCGAGTCATCGTGCGAGCGGTCGGACGGTATATCAGTTCAGCCTGAAATTTGAACGGGTTTTAGAAGAAAGTTTAACGCTCTATTTTAGTTATTTTTAACTAAAATCGTAATGCTGAGATGCTTGATCATCGCTCATGATTTGCATGACGGTAAGCAAGCACTAAGCGATAAATACAGCATGGACGGAGCATTTAAATATTTTTCTTTAGCCAAAAGTGATTACATTGAAAGTGATTTCATTTTAAATTGCTTTAAATGATTAATGTTGTTACAAAAATAAGAAATAACGATCATGAAACGTAATCATCACGATGGAAAACTAGTTAGTGGTTAGTCAAACAATAAAAACAAACTTGAAGATGTTAATAAAGAAAGTGAAGTAATTGCTGATGTGATTCTTGAAGAATTTATTTTGGAATAAATAGGAAAGTTACAGATGTCATGCAGAAAGTAATATTTGTAACGGATTCCATAAAACTTACAGCGCAGTGGTTTTGGTGAGGCAATTTGATGATTTATATTTACGTAAGCTGTACAACGATTTGTTTATGATATGCCAAAACTGATGGCTATTTTCGGAGGGACCTTTCTGCGTCTCAATGGCGGAGTGAATCATCAGGGTGTGGTGTAAAATTAGACTGTTTAGTGTGCGCACACGCCGAGCCGCCTGGAGACGTGATATAGTAGTTATCTTACTCGTATGCTTTCAGGCTTGTAATCGGTTTATTATTTCACTGGCTTCATATCAAGTATTCTTTTATCTTTATTCTTTGATGTTTTTTATGATGAAAAAATCATATTATTATTTAAAGTAGGTATTTTCTATCTGATCTTTATTCCCATAATTTGAAATTCTAATGCTACCTACTTACACGTCTAAGTTAACTCAAGCTAAATTTGGCTTTACCTACTTGCGGTAGATTTGTCTACCATCCCCAATTCCCCAATGTATCAGACCATTCCTAATACTTACCTACTTACTCATGTTATAAACATTCAAATGAATTTTTAGGTATGTTTCCAGTAACAAAACAGGATATCGAATTATGTACGTAGGTAGGTACAGGTACAAGGCCGTCGTCTCTTTGCCAAAAATCAATTAGGTACCTATACCTATCTTCATACGGTCTCAGTTTTGTTTTCTTAAAGTTTCCCTTCATCATCAATGATCTACAGCCGGTAAATAAACATTGTGTTTCTATTGGCATTGAGAGTTTTACCCACTTTGCTGGTCAAGTGTTTTGTGTCATTGTAGAATTCGCTGATTCACTCAATCTTAGTTCAAGGAGGTACCTGTCTATTTATATGGAAATGACTCTCTGTAAAAAAATACTTGCAAAAGTTACTACAGTACTTATTTACTCTAGTAGATTAGGTAGGTATATTGTATTGTGATCTTGATAAATATAGAGATTTATATCGAGACGGTGAGGTCTTCTTTACCCAAGGCCCGTTATATGTTTTATAACACGAAAGAATTTTGTTTTTTCAGTTCGTTTTCATTGTAGTGAGATTGGCTACCTTCCAGGCATTTATTTGTTTGCGAATTGTGAAATGTTACAACGGTCTATTGCTTCACAGTTTTAACTTCAAGAATCTCGATTTCAATGTTCCATCAAACAAAGAGAAACTTTTAAAATTTGAAGAACAAAAACCATCGTTAGACATTTATGTGGACATAAGTAAGCTAATGAGCTAGCTAGCTAAAAGAACAATTTTTGAACCTAAGCGGCAAAGATTTTCTTTTTGATTTAAAACCAACTTCGCTCCACGGGATTGCAGGTTCTTACTGTCTGCATTGGAAATATTCAGGAGTATCCATCAGACCGAGTCTATTTGTTGATGTTTACCTATTCGCCGGACGCTATGTGCGTCAACGCGTGATGTTTACACAGCTATTGCTTCGCATGCCTGGGTTGGCTGATTTTCGAGTTGAAGGTCTCTCTGAAAGGTCTAATGTCGTCTTTTTCACGTTCATCTTTCCCAACATGACATCAACACCCCCATGTCTGATTTTGGTTGGATAGCGATTTGTTTAGTCATAAGTGGGAAGTCTACATTATTTCTTCTAATATACTAAAAACTTTGTTTCAAATGTGTTCATTCTTTTCACCTAAGCAAGTACAAACTATCACTTAGTTAGGAACCTTCTTGTTTAGATTTAAGGCTCGCAAATTCTGACTAGAGATGATTAGAACTAAACTACGTAATGTTTGGTGCATTGTTTCTACATGATGTGCTCTTGCTTTGCAGCTAATTCTAAATAGAGATGCTAGATTAGAACTAAGCTATATTCAGCAGTGTTTCTAATAATGTTTGGTGCATTGTGTTTAGATGATTGTGATATTTAGATTGTGCTCTTGCTTTGAGAAATTCAATGTGGGCTCGTGCATCGCTTGATTCTTCAGCCATAGCGCGTTCTACTCAATATTTACATATGTGCATTGCGATGTCCTACCATTGTATTCGACTCACCTGTGACAGTCTTGGTATGTACGTCACGAAGGGTACGTGATAATACGGGAGCAATGAGGAAAAGTAGTAGCTTGACGTCAGTGGCTGCGGTAGCAGGAGAAACAAAGTCTTAATAACTAGGTTCTTTGGTTTCTTTTGTAAAAAGTTCTAGGTTAGGTTCCTACCTATAATTAATGGAGTTTTGCAAGTTCTATGCATATTTATGTGTTGGTTCTCTATTTCTGCACACTACATCTTCACTTCATTAATATTCCTAACTATCCCAAATCTTTCTTGTTTGTTAGTTTTGCATTGATTTATGATGTAAATAAAAGTTTAGGTATTTGGTAATTCAGTTTTGAGTACCTACGTAAGTAAATAACTTTCTAAGAGGGTGGTAGGTAATTGTTTGCAATTTAAAACTGACGTTATGTTGGCAGGTCTAGTTCTGGTTTAACACAAAAGATAACAATAGGAAGACTAGAATAGCAATCAATACAAATAAACAAGTGAAGATAACAAGATACTTTGGTAAATTTCTCAGGAAAATTGTTAGTGAATCGATGCTCATCATCGATCTATTCCAGGTTTCATGTAAGTAACACAAACAAACAGGATTATTTAGAAAACGCAAGCTTTATTAAAAATTCGGTCTAAACATTTAACAAATACGTAATAATTTAATCGCCATTTTTAGCGATTTAAAATCGTTTTTAAAAGATCCATAACAATAAAAAAACTAAGATCATCGGCCGCTTACCGACATGGAAGCGGCGTGATCGCGCATTTTGCGGAATACTGAAAATACTGATTAGGTATCGGGGGGTGAAAGCGGGGGTTAGGGAGCAGGGAATGCGGGGGGCGGGAGCCGGGGCCTACACGCGGTACGAGTAGTGACGGTAGGTGTTTCCGTAAGGCAGGCGGCCGCTACTGGTGGACGAGTAGGAGTAGCCTCCGGGGCCACCCAAGTTGGAAGAACGCTCGCTGGAGTAAGAGTAGCCGCCGGGGCCACTGCCGGTCCTGCGCTCCACGTTTGTGCTGTAGGAGCTGCGCTGCGGAAGGCTCGAGCCGGTGTCGCGCGACGTGGTGCTCGTGTAAGAGTACGAGTACTGCTCGTCGGCGCGACGAGGAACTCTCGGCTCCCGGTCCACAACCACGTAGTGCCGCGGCGTCTGCAACAACCGCGCGATCAGCGACCGTCGCACCGACACCGCCGCCCGCCCTCGCACCCGCCCGACCGACAACAGACTAGCGAAAGCGACACACGAAGAGAAAACGCGACCGTCAGTACGAAGCGTAGTTGGAGTAGAAGATGTGCCGGCGCGGCGCGTGCGCTGGGATACCGTGCGCCTGCGCCAGCGAGATGTCCATATGGTCGCGGGGAGTGCCCAATGGATCGGCTGCGAAGGCTCGCTCGCGTTGGCCCACCGCGTTCAGCACTCGCGCGCGAGTTTGCTCTCGCGCCGAGACGTAAGGTGCCACAGGAGCCAGCTTGTACTCCGGCGTGGGCGCGATGTTCTGCCTGGTGGCAGGTTCCAGCGCGGAGGGACGAACGCCCGGCCGGTACCTGCGCCCGTAGGCCGTGACCGGGTCCGGCACGAGACTCGGCCGCGGGACGAACGGCACCTTCTCCCAGTCGCCGACCGTCGGCCGCTGCAAGCGGAGAATCGCCGTTAGTGGCGGGCGCGACTCCAGTCGCGGCTATATTTGGCGCGCTTAGCGGCTCCGCTTTCCGATTCTCGGTGCCGGATGACCCACTTGCGGCCCGATGCGGCGCGCCCTATCGATCCCTACTCGAGAAGGATGAGCTGCTTCGGATCCCTTATAAAAGCAATGTTTATACACAAGCGAGACGCTAGGGTACAAGTGAGTTCACTTGTGAAAACAGCGAACGCTGCGCGGGTCGATGAGGGGAACGAGCGAGAAACGCGATCCAGAGGCGGATTTCATTGAAAGGTTCGGAGGAGACGAGACGAAGGTCGAGGTGGTGCGAGGGTGCCCCCGGCTCCCGGGGAGGGTCGGTGCGCGAGGTTAGATGTTAGCAAAGGGGGGTTAACTCACCGTGACGCTGGAGTAGGTGGAGCTCGGCCTGTAGGGGCGGCGGGTTGTATAGAAATCACTTTCGTACACCATGGCTGCTGATTTATGATCGTTCGTCTGTAACACGCGGCGGTCTGGTCTCGACTGGCGTGAGCGCGCGCGCAGAGCTTCGACGCTGAACGTCTTATTTTTAGACCACTGTCATTGCAATTTTCACGTCATTCCCGCAATCCGCTCGGATTTTAAACAGAAATATTTAAAATGTTTTGATAAAGCAGCAAGTGGGTTAAGGATATCAAAGGCAGTATAGGAATGCAGCATACGACTCAGGGTTTGACCAAAATAAATGGTAACATAAAATACCTACCTATTGGTAAATCGATCTAAATGCTTTTCCAGTGAATCACTTGGAAAATGCGACTGGATGTGTAGGTATACCTACCTACCCACAAAACCCTAGAATCACCAAACAAACTTGTCATTAGAATGTGTAGGTTTATAACTCGTGGGTGTAGGTGAACTTGCACTTTTATAAATAGTCATCCTTACTATGCGGTTCCCTTTCGACTAGAATGATCCAATGAAATGATTCACCGAGTAGGTAGGCACCTACTTTACCCAAGTCTTATTTATTACGTGCCTAGGTAAAGGTACCTGGTATGGTAATAGCTTTGTTTCTTCTCGAATTGTAAACAAATGGAGTCGTAGTTTGATCTCTAACTAATGGTAAGTCTTAGTCACTAAGGCCAGAGACTAGTTATAAGAACTAGTTTCTGCTAAGACGTATCTACCTAGGTAATGGTCAGAAGGTCTTAAGAGGCTGTCAGTCGCTGATTGCTCTTTTTCGAAACGAAAAAAGAAATACTTCTGAACAAGCCACATCTCCTATTTTTATAAGTACCTATATTACTTCAGGTTCCTACCTAGATTTCTATTAAGCTGAAAACATAATAGCAGAAACTTTTCACGATAAAAATATTATTTCAAAATGATACGTTTTAGAATTTATGATCGAAATATTTTATATACCTACTATTAAAATCAACTTGTGATTTATTGTTAAAGATAGGTAATATGTAGATCTAGATTTGTATTAGGATAGATTTTTGATAAGTAATTATACATAATTTATATCATCAATTTATTCGAAAAGCTAAGGCGGACCACGCGCGGACGTGTGTTTGTCATCATTGCAGCGGTCGGTAGGATTATTTATCGAAGTGATTAAAGATGGGTACATCTTTATTCACATTACTATACATTATAAAATAGGAGATGTGGCTTGTTCACAAGTATTTCTTTTTTCGTTTCGAACAAAAATAATCGTCGACTAGCAGCGTCTTAATCAAGGTTTCCTTCAGAATCCGATCTAGTGGTATACAATTTTCCAAAAGCCTATCCAAATACTCATACATACGTTTCTGCCGTGCTGTCGCAGGCCTTCTCCGTCACTTGTCTGCGAGTTACCTATTTTTTTATTCTAAATAACCAATAATTGTGTTGAATCTGTTTTTCTTGAATAATGTCCGATATCATTTCAGCAATTTTTCAAATACAGATAATCAAATGATAATTGATGAACTTGATCGACTAATTATAGAAAATATGGGAACAAAGAAATTGTTCTATTACAACTAAGACAAGGCCGAGGGCCGTGAGATTCTGCTAATTTTTATTACATAAGTATAAAAAACTTTTTTAGGTTGATGTCAAGATCTTGCTTATCCAAAATTTAAGGCGTCTCCTCATGATATGAATGTAAGTAAAATACATTTTATGTAACTCGTTATTATAGGTAGGTACCTAAACTTGAAATTATTTTATCAGGGCAGATATTTCGATGTATCATAATAATACAACAATAATGAAAAAGTAATAGTCTTAACTATTTATTTCTTTCTCTTACAAAATGACGTTTTTAATTAAGAATTTACAATATATTTTCGTCATCCGAATGTGCGCGCGGAATAAATCACAGAAGTGGACCGACCGATCGACACATAAAATTTGGACCCAGAAAAAAACAATACAGATTAATCACTTCCATTATAATAACAGACTATACGGCGAAATTAAACACTTGTCGTCCCAGACCCACTGCTTTATTGACTGACCAGTGTTTCCATACAATAAATCATAACAATTCAAGTCAAACAAAACAACATGTGCCGAACTTAATATAAATACGTCAAAACGGTCTGGCGCGTCGTCGTGAGGAGTCTTGGAACATAGCTCAGTCGGCCAGCGCAGGGCGCCAATAAATATCAACGTATGTACACGAGCCCACTCGCGACACCACCCTATATATAACTTTTTTTTAAAAATTTATAATTTATTTCGTTATGTCCTATCTATGTAGGTCGACTAACAAGACCGTCGCGGTCGGCGCGTGACGGCCGTGGCAGGAGTCAGAAGCGGCTGGTATTGTCAAGACAATTCGATTCTGACCACATAATATATATACCACCAGAATAACATTCGGTTTGCGACCACTGACTTCTGTCACCCTGCACCTGCAGCACGAGTTGTATCACCGAATATATTTGTACATCATTATCAACTAGCCAATGTCTACCGTGTTTTAACTTGCGAGTTTCAGCACACCGCTATGTGGATCTGACGATATTTTGGACGCGATAATACACTATCGTTCTCATACATTACAAGTTAGTTATCATCTTACATAAAGTCGAGTATCAGACTACATTGGAATCGCTGAAAGTCGACACTTGGTAAATGTCGTGATAACACGTGCATGTGCCAAGCGCGAGCTCCGCTCACTACCATAGAACTAAGTTGTATTGCTAAATTTCATTTCGTCTTTTCGTAACATTACTTTTATCAATAAACACCAAAACATCGTCAGTATCTTCACACCCACAAGAGCGCAGAAAAAACAATAACAAGTATAAAAACTCTTTCATAATCAACACTTTTACACTCTGCGGATGATGAAGACGGAATTCGCGTCAGTGTGTAATCTCTTTTACATCACACTGACGCGAGCTTTTGACTGAGCGAACGGAACTCAACTTTATACAAATGTAGCTCTATTTGTGCGTTTTTATACATCATGATTTAAAAAATAGCCAACATTATAATGGGTAGCTTATCAAAACATAACATTTGCTACTCCAATGGAGCTCATATAGTTAACAGGCACTTCAGGTATAAACCGTTTTTAGCGCGGCCATATTTAACATCAACAGATTAAATAGGCAATCTCTGGATATTTAAAATGGCCTGAAGCGGTTTTTCTTAGTCTAGATACAGGATCGGGCACAAATAGAGTCTTGTTTGTATCAATGTCCTTCGCTCAGTCTATGGATTACATTACGAAATAATCGCTCCAAGTGATAATCTACTAAATTTGATAATTATAATAACGCTATCTACGTAAAATATTATTTTCTTGTAATAACTAAGTATTGAATGTAATATTGTATTTTTTTGTGCTATAATGCTCTTTCGTTCACGGCCGACGACTTCTATGGCATAATGAATCTAAATTACCCGCGATAGTTGTTTTGTAATTTAACGCATGACCACACTTCAAAATAAAATTATGTAAATTGAGTTTTATCACATTGTATTACGATTCATTATACCCTGACTGTGCGTCAGCAAGCGCGTACGTAAGTTTAGTAGTTGTGACAAAAGAATCAGTGTGGAAAAAAAAACATCACTTGGGAGCTTATTTCGTAGTGTTCGGAGTCAGCTCTAGACAAATCGTCCATGCGTTTAGTTAGCGTAGCAAAAGCGATAACAAAGTATTTTCCATACTTTAGTTACCGCTCTGTTTCAACCCTAAAACTGTGGTTTCCTTAGCCGCGACAAAAATCAACTATTTGATGCAAGTTATAAATCGTCGCCTCAAATGGCGTTCACCGACACATTACCCGAGTTCAATGTCACCATAAATTCAATAGCTAAATATGAAATCATGCTATAAAAAAAACTAAACAGTCATTGAACAACAGGTAAGTCCGGTGAACATTAATCATCTATTCAGTAACACACAATCCGACCGATAAGCTGTTTTAAACATTTATTGATACTCCAACAGATGTTTTTCGCTATCTAATCAATTCTTCAAACGTTTTTGTTACAATAGAGTAGAACAATCGGTTATAAACACGCGATAAACGCCCGTTCAAATATCAATAAATAATTTATGTATTAACAGCTGCTGTTTTCATTTGCTGGTTGTTGGCTACCATGAGCACCCAAGGAAACTATTAGTCTACGAAGAAATAGATAAAAGTTACATTTAGATATAGAAAGTAAGTAAGTTGTAGGTCAAAGAAAGCATAGAAACTTTAATTTTTATTGCTGCTTTCTCCACAAATATTATCAATAACGTGTTCTCGAGTCAAAGTTAATTTATTTCGACAAAATCTACAAGGATCTTTGGTTATTATGGGTGCTATGATTACCAACAGATGGATAACTAGCGGCCGGTTGATGTATCACTGATTATCAGTAGGCCTAGCTTATTGACCCGAAATCGTTCACGAAAGAATATCCGAATTACATTTGGACGAAGATTATAGCGTCTTTTTTCGTTCGAGTTGCGATTACTGTTCTCAAAAAGTAGAAAAATCGTCGCTTTTAACACAAAAAAATAAATTTTATATAGAAATACGGCTAATTACCACGTTACAGTATACGGCGTTGATCGCGGTGCTCATGATGAAGAGCATCTGAATTGTCTCGCAACGTTATCAATACAAAAAAATAACATGGTAATTAGCCGTTGCTCTATTTATTTTTTTCTACAGTTTTTGGCTATACTTTCGTAAAAGAAACTTTTCTCAGATCATCGAGCTAGACAAGTTTGTGGGAAACCACATCTCAGGCAAGGTTGCAACGTAACTTCGGCAATGGTGTCAACTCATGCTGCTAGTCTCGCATGTTACTGCGTGGGATATTGCGCGGAGGGCATCGCAGAGGCATACATCACGGGGGCCGGGCCACCGCTCCAGCCTGCACCGCCGGGCGCGCTCATGCGGTAACCTGGAATCAGACGAGGCGAAATCAAAACAAGAACTTACAAAAAGTATGTAATTAATAAATATTGGTGGACGTTTTAGACATCTTATCCCAAATTAGCAAAGTTATGGGAATCAGATTAATGATAGAATGAAATATATATACTTTTAAATTACGAGTACATAATTATATACAAATAGTATATAATGCTAGTAACTGTCTGATGTGACCTTATCACAGGCAAACCATTGGACCGATTGTGATGATTTTTTTAAATAAATATAGTTTAAAGACTCCATAGTCTTGGGACGGATATATGCAATCTTTTTCCCAAAATATTATTTTGGTTTTTTTCAGTGTTTTACGATAAAGTCGTCAAAAATAAATAAATAAATAAATATTGGTGGACATTTCACACAGCGCCATCTAGCCCCAAACTAAGCAAAGCTTGTACTATGGGAACCAGATAACTGATAGAATACTTATATACTATTTTTCTTGTAAATACATACTTATTATACATATTAACACCCAGACACAGAACAAACATCTATGTTTATCACACAAATATTTGCCCTGGGTGGGGGTCGAACCCACAACCTACAGCGCAGAAGGCAGAGTTACTACCAACTGAGCTGTGAGGCCAGTTTCAAAAATCGATTTTCTGAATCTACGCGGACAAAGTCGCGGTAAAAAGCGAGTACTTATATACAACCAGACACAGAACAAACCACTATGTTCATCACACAATTTTTTGTCCTGGATGGGAATCGAACCCACAACATTAAAAATTAAATAGACTACAATTTCCAAGTACGGTAGACATTGGTGACTTTTCTGTTATTTCCATAAACTGGCTAAAATTTTGTAAAATAGGTTTTCTTCCGTTTACATTAAAGTCAAAATTAGCGCAATAGGTGCTAAATTGAGGTCACAGTTCTAAAACTTAGTATAAAACTCCAGTCTAAACTGAACTACGAAGTCATTGAAACGCTAAGAAATGAGAGCTCATGTTATATTGGTCTCAAGATAAAAAAACTTGTTCGTCTTGTATAACATAAAACTTGGAATAATTAGAACTAATTTGAAAAGTATATAAAATCCTTTCATATTTAAATTGACCAATGTTTCCATAATACATAGTAATTTAAAAAAAAAATATGAAATGGGTCGACATACCTAATTCTATTAATTTTTCTCATTTGCAGGGTGACCAAGAAAGGAACAGTGTCAGAAATAACTACAACATTTCTGGTACGGTCAATAGAGACAGAATAAAAAAAAATAAAAAAAAACATGCAAAAATGCGCCCCCGGGTGGACTCGAACCACCAACCTTTCGGTTAACAGCCGAACGCGCTAACCAATTGCGCCACGGAGGCCATATGTGTTACGATGAAATTATGAATCCGCCTAGATTAGATTCCGCTTCGCGTGGCATTGAACAGGGATTTTAAATTGCCTATAATTAGACATTTCTTATTTTTTTATATCTGCAATGAAATTGTATGGCAAAGAATAGTTAAATGGTATGGCATAGAAAATTGTCATAGCCTATTATTGCATAACTAGCTTCCGCCTATGGCTTCGCTCGCATGATTGTTCTGTGTCTGGGTTTTACTATGTATCATATGTATGTATTTAAAAAAAAAAAAAGTATATACCTATGTATTCTATCAGTTATCTAGTTCCCATAGTACAAGCTTTGCTTAGTTTGGGGGCTAGATGGCGCTGTGATAATGTCCACCAATATTTCTTTATTTATTTATGATATTCGGATAAAAAGTAGCATCTATTGATTTTAACATGGATCATGATTTTGTTTTTTGAAATTTTGCAAATCTTTTCATCAGTTATGTACCTAGGATTGAATTTATCTCACTCCATTAAGTACGTATTATAAATTTCCAGGAAAAGCATTCCAAGCATATTATTTGGTTTTGCCAATTCGTTCCGTAAAGAAGGCAAACGGAGAAAACTCACCAGCTGCTGCTGCTTGAGGGTTGTAGTTGGCGGCGGTGTATTGCTGGTAGTATCCTGGTGCCATATATGCACCTTGTATTGCAGGGTAACCCTGGAAACAAAACAATTCTCATGTGTTAAAATAAATTAAATAAGTTTTCTGTTAAAAATATTTTTCAATGACAATCTTTTGTAAGATCGAGCACCAGTGCCTATCCTATCACATCATATAAAATTCTCATTGGAAATTGATTAGAATGCAAAGTTTTTACTCAATCAAAGTATTTACTAAGGAGTTCGGTTGTGTCTGTTGAAAAGCCCCTGACTACATCATCTGATCAGCTCACTGTCACCATATTATTGCTTTGTCACCGAAGTTACATAAGTATGCAAAATTTTAGCTCAATCGGTTGGGGATAACTGCTTCAAAATTGAGTTGCAAGATTCCACCTTAACAAACATACATAGACATACATTGCAAGTTAAATAAAAGCTTGTAAAATAGGTTGTAGCGATGGGCTTGAAACCTGTCACATATGGAATGCTAGCTACTGCAAAATGTGGGTATTGTGCCTAACTACCCCCTTTAATCATCTTCAAGGATCTAAGCACCTTGAGATCCGTCTATTGTACTTGGGGATTACAGATGTGATCCTATTTCAGTAATATATTCACGACTGTAATCCTCAAAGCAGACCATCACTCAGACCTCTGCTCACTGAGATCCTAGAATATGTCTTAAAGGGGATAGTCGGAGGCACGTCCGAACGTAACATTTAGCAGTAAATGGTTTTAAGACAACTATGGACTTAGATCCGTTACCATGAATGGTTAGAAATGTGGATATAATTTATAAAGGCAATAATTTTAAGTATTACCTTGTGAACATAGCCATTCCACATGACCAAGCATAACAGATTCAAACAAATTACCACTATCGCTTATCATAAACTAGTAATCAACTGTGACAATAAGAAAGTTTGAATATTGCAAATCTACATTGCACCAACATATTGCCAGGGCTGACCACTAGCATGAAATACTATTCAGGGGGCCATACCACAATTGCTTAAAGTAATATTGAAATAGTTGTATTTGCGGTGCGAAATAGACAGCGCTATACAAACTCGTATGGCGTTGTCACTTTCGCACCGCGAGTAAAACTGTTTTAATATTATGTACTTTAGAGCACCTGGTCTTACCTGAGAACCAGCTGGTTTATTCCGTGTAAATCAAGCTTCACCGATTTTTTTTTTAATCAAAGCTTCGGATTTAGAGAATTACAATTTCATAGTAACTATTAAAGAATCATTCACTCTATTCTAAGATTCTATAATCTAATTCTATGCTAAAATTATAAATGTGAAAGTATAAGTCTGTCTGTGACGTTATTACGGCCAAGAAGCTAGGATGATTATGATGAAAATTCTTATAGAGATAGTCTTCGGTACTTTTTTATTTTATTTTTAGAAATTTCAATGTTTTATGATAATGTCGTCAAAAAACGATTACCTGAATCTACGCGAACGAAGTCGTGAGTAAAAGCTAGTAGTGAGTAGTTACTATGAAAGTTATATTCTCTAAATTCAGAGCTATGGTAATAAAAATCGACAGTTGAAAAATCGATTT
The DNA here is from genome assembly GCA_912999785.1 of Hydriomena furcata. NCBI lineage: Eukaryota > Metazoa > Arthropoda > Insecta > Lepidoptera > Geometridae > Hydriomena > Hydriomena furcata. The sequence continues at coordinate 10,766,499 of OU538839.1, forward strand.
TTATGGAACAAGCTTGTAGGTCCTTTCACAACACTGGTTTTTTACTGGACATTCTCAGTGACAACCCAGTGACACTGCCCTTAATGTGACAGAGAACCAAAAGACATAACTAAGCAAAAAGGTCAAAGAATAAGGCTTACCTGTGCATACCAATATCCCATGCCTCCTTGTTGGTATGGGTAAGGGTACTGTGTTTGTGCTCCCATAGACGGCGGCGCTGTGGGTGTATTGCTGGAACTCTGAAAATTAAAAAAAAAACAACTGTTACTACATCTATTTTATTTTATTTTAGCCTGTATGGTCCCACTGCTGAGCAAAGACCTCACTCCCTTCTTTCCACACCGTTCAATCTCCAGCTAAATAGTGCCAGTCATTCAAATGACAGTAGAGATTGTGCCCCCCATTTCCTCTGGGGTCTACCAAGACAACGCCTAGTTTGTAGGGATAGTAATTTTGGCCCAAAGATCATTCGGCATGTGAGGATACATCCATATAGGATAAAAAAAATGCACAAAATACATTACTATCTCTCTATTCTCTACTTATCCCGGTACTTACAACTCATGGATATACCAAATAAGAGTAGTCAGAACAAAGAATATATTTAGAGAACCCAATGCTCGCTCACTGCAGCATGGAAAGTTATTGTGTAGTCATTAGTGCATTTATTATTAGTGCAAACTAGCTTATTATTAACCCGCAACTTCGTCTGTGTAGATTTAGGCAATTTTTTTATGACCACTTTATCATAAAACATTTAAATTCCTGAATATCAAATTAAAACTTTGGGAAAAAATAGCCTATGTCTGTTCCAAGACTTTTAACTATCTATATATGAAATTTCATCACAGTTGACCAGCGGTTAGGCCGTGATAATATCACAGATAGATATACCGAGTTACTTTTGCATTTATAATATTAGTATAGATATACATAGATAGTATAGAAGTATAGATATGGATTGCTAACTATTGCCAATTTAAATGATATGCTCTGATTACCCAATTCAGACATCTTCAAGGCTCTCAGAAAATGTGTACCATACTTGTGAATTACAGTTGTGATTCTTTTTATTTCAATTAATAATATAGTTCAGGAAAAGTAAAAATATGTCAATACAATAAACAATGTCAAGATAACTCATAAGATGACAATCAACTGACCTACATCACAAACCTAGACTAAACTGCACGTAATCATGATTATGAGCAGAGTTACGCCTACAAAAAAATTGAGTGGCTTCAGTGTTCTTGCTTGTGTTCAAATAGACCAATTGCCTAGAAGATTATGGAAATTTAAAGTGTCTGCCTTTAGAATCCATAAATGCAGAAACGAGTGAGCAGCTGAAACCATAGATGACAAAAAAATTGTCTTAAAGAAAAGTTTTTGTACATCGCCAATTATAAAAATGTATTTACAACCAAAATACCAAATCTCGAATAACCATTATATTTTGGTGAATAAATTTTTCTTTTCAAAACAAAACATCTAACAAGATTTTGTTCTTCTCTTCATAATGAAGCTAAAATTAGACGTCACAAATACATACAAGTTTAAGACAAAGAGACTATTGTTCTGATTTTGAATAACTTCTGTTTTACATTAATGTTACATTGTTGATGAAATAGTTAGAAACCATTGAGCTGTTTGAATCTGCACAGATAGTTTGATGACCTGAGAAAAGTTTATTTTACAGAAGTATTGACAAATATATATTTTTTTGTGATAAAAGCAGTGACTTTTTGAACATGGTTAAAATTACCTTCCTCATCCAAATTAAATTCTTGTCTATTCTTTCATAGACAAATCAATTTCTCAGGTCAACAAGATAGGTTTGCTGGAACCTTAGCATAACATTTAAAATGTGGGGATTCCCCCAGAGGAAATAAACAGATCCTTTGTTAGGCAATCAGAAGAATGAATGACTATTGTGTATTTAAATTGCTCCCACTTACATTTTTTGATAACAAAGGGTTGACTATGATTTTGATAAAAGTGCCTAATGTAGGCATACATTGTGTAATAATTTTTATCAGTAGTCATTACTATTTTACTACAAACAATGTTTACTTACTCAAAATACCAACTAGACTAATTGTTTGTAATCATTTACATTTTTGGCTGCAATATTTCAATTGTTATACCTAGATTTTTGTCTTCAGTAAACTGGGGACGATAGAATAAATACTAAATATCAAGAGGTTTGCAGGGAAGATTATCAAATGGATTTTTAGGCATGATCAAGATTATTTTCTAAACTATTGACTTATCAATACAAAAATAAAATAGAATAAATTATAGGTGATTATGTGATGAAGACCCATGTGAAAATCTATAGTTATACCTACATGACAAGTAATTTTTAATGACATAAACTATGGATTCACTTGGAAAGTGGTTACGCCTGATAGTTATGAGGATGTATATCATGTTGTATAGTTGGTAATATGAATCATTACAATGTTACGTCATCAGTTCAGTTACATACCCAGTAAATTTATTTATACTGCAAGTATCCATGTAGGGTCAAACCTTACACAATGCTTTTTACATACCTCCCTTCTTATATCACCTGTAAGAGATAGAGATAGAGTTAGAAACGAACAAACCTGGTTCTCAGAGCCACCATTCTCTTTCCCCCAGAAACATTTCACTGTGTGTCCACTTATTTCTGTGGTATGTGTCGCTTCAATGGCGTGCGCGGCTGCTTCCTTAGTCATAAACCTAATAAAGGCATAGCCTTTGTCTCTGAAAACTCTAATATCTTGTATTTGACCATATTGTGAGAATGTGCTTTGCATTAGCTCTTCGGTTATAACATTGCTTGTAAATCCACCACAGTAAACAGTAGAGTTAGTCGGTGAACTCTGGTTGTAAACCTCGTCAAATGTGGGCTGTTTCACTCGTTTGTTGATAGGGGCACCTTCGTTCGGGCCTCGGGTGTTGGTCGGGGGCTTACGCGTCGACCAGTTGGTGCGGATAGAACGAGATCCCAGCCACTGACCATTCATGGCTTGTATAGCTGCTTCCGCGTCAGCCTTCTTCACGAACGATACGAACGCGTATCCCTTAGATTTGAGCGTTTGTGGATCACGTACTATTCTACAATTGGATATCTCTCCAAACGGCGCGAAGGCATCCCGAAGTATGTGTGTCTCTATCTCAGGCGACAGGTCCCCGACGAATATGTGATGGTGGTTGCTAGTGTCCGTCTTAGGCTGGTTACCAGGACTTGTAGCCCAGTTAACCTTCATTTCCTTATCGAGGACCACTCGCTTGTTCATGGCGGCCAGGGCTGTAGCCGCCGCCGAATGATTAGTGAATTCCAGGAAAGCATAGGGGTCGTTGCCAGGTTCTCGTATAATCTTACAACCTTTTACTTCTCCTATTTGTCCAAACAGGGTGCAAATGAAAACTTCAGTAACACTCGCGTCCAAATTACCGACGTAGAGAGTTTTCGGGTGGCTTTCGTCGCCCATATTAGCTTATATTGTAATCTAGCGATTACCTAATTAAAACTATGAACACTAATATCGAAAATAATCGTTAAACGACGTGTTATTTCATCACATAAAACATTGGATGACGGATAAAAGTAGGAAAAATGTCGCAAACAGCTCCTAGAACTTCTCGAAAGACGTTGCTGTTGACTCGTGAAACGTTCACTTTTCGGAAACAAACGCATCTATAGACGAATTTCCGGTGAACGAAATTCAAAAAAGGAGCGGGAACAATATTTTCATACGTAATATACATGAAAACTCATTTTAAATAATCTAATACATGGAAGTAATTCATTTGATCATAAAAGTCTGCTAAATAACACGAAAATCTAGCTAAAATAAATTAAAATAATCTCGAATTTGGTTAACCACAAACAAAGTAAACAGAAATTCATAAACAAATTGAAAACTTTTCCGGAAACGAGTGTCATTTTGAAAGTCTATGACTCATCAGAAAGTGCTGTTTCGTTTACTAGTCACGTAACATCAAATTATGTTTTGGCGTAACCAGCAACGCTATTGGTGGATTACATTCTATGTATTCGTTTGACCAATCGGGATATGTTATATTTTTTTGTTATTTGTCTGGGTTGCCATCACGGACTACTATGATCCATAGACAATGTATTTTGGATTCTGTTTGGATTGATAACGTATCGTATAAATGATGAATAATAAATAATTGCCACTCACTTCCACTTCAAGGCCATTATGGACGCAGAAGAAAAACATACTTAAATTAGTGTTTTTCTATCAATACTAATAATATTATAAATGCAATAAAATGTAATAAAACTTCAGATAAAGATAGTATCAAAATCAAAAAAATCAAAATTATTTATTTCTGTACCCAAAATTACATAAATCTATCACTAGGTTGAGGCCTTCTTTTAAGTAATAAATACTTGTGTTAGAAGACCTCGCTCTTCCATATCGAGATTGTAGGTTACAGATCAGGCACTTAAGATATAATATAATATAAAAGAATCTAATTAAGTTAAACAGTGTAAGTTACACAACGCAGAAAAATTTAGTAGTAACCAAAAATAATTAAGTAGGTAATTAGTGATAATAAATATTAGGTGTGTGTGTGTGTGTGTGTGTGTGTGTGTTTGTGTTCTATGATATAATTTGCAAGAATGCTTCCGTCTCATCATACGTTTTTGTTTTCAACCAACCTATCAAAACTTTTCTTAAATCATAATATGTTTGCGGATAGATATTCAAGCTTTTATTAACCCGATTATATATATAAGCCGATTGTCTAACATACTGGTTTCTAGCAAACGTAGTTCTTATTGGTGGAATCAGCGCAGCTCTATCTTTTCTTCTTCTATTTATGTTACTTTGGTCATAAACGAGTGTTTTATGCAGTTTTGAAACTACTTGTAGAATATACAGTCTTCTAACGCTAAGCAACTGACTAGTAGAATAGAGCAAATCCGTAGGGTATCTGTATGGTTTTGAGTACATGACTTTAATTAAGGATCGTTGAGCTCTTTCAATCTCCACAAATTTAGATTTGGCTGCCCCACCCCAAACTGGAATGCAATATACCTATAGTATAAATAGTATAAAGTATATAATAATATATAAAAATAATCTATAGTATAAAGTCTTGGGACGGACACCATTCCCAAAATTTTCTGATTTTCAGGAGTTTCAATGTACCAGCTTCTTACGATTCAAAAATCGATTTCCTGAATCTACCGGACGCAGTCGCGGGTAAAAGCTAGTTTAACAATATTTTTTTTTTTTTATTATTTGGCTTACCTCACAGCTCAGTTGGTGTAACTCTGCTTTTTGCACTGTGGATTCGATTCCAACCAAGGACAAACATTTGTGTGATGAATATAATGTAGATGTTCGTTCTGTGTCTGGGTTATTGCCGGAGACACACTTACGTGTCGTGGCGCGGCGTGTCGCACCACTAGCCAATCGCAAGACAGCGTTTGCGACACGACACGACACCCAAATATGTCTCTAACCATATTAAATGTATGAAAGCGATTAGCTAGTTTCGTGTCGCGCCACGACACGACACGTAAGTGTGTCTCTGCCATCAGTCTGTCAGCACAACCAGTAATAAATATTGATCGTCCAAGCCATATGATTGACTTGCTTGAATGGATTGAATTAAATGTCATCACTCATCAGCATCTCTTTGTCAACTTGACGGACAGCTGGACATAGGAGTAATCTGGCAACATTGATTTTTTCTTGAACGAAAGACAGACGGACGACTGACGTGACGTGACGACCTGACGACACGACACGACAAGAAAGAGAAGAGGGTGTAGTTGTCGCGGAACGCTAAGTTCCGAAAAATAGTTTTAGCTTGAACAACATGCATTTATATTAAAATATTAGCCAGAAGAGGTCTCACTACCTCGCCTCGTTTAAAAAATATATATTCCATTCACAGTTCTTCTTATCGGCAAGGTTATAAACCGACTGACTTACACGTATGCAGTGCTTCGATACGATGTTTTAGTGATTTTTGTGACTAAACAGGCTATGAGGTGAACATAACATCCAGAGAAGATGATAATCGAAATGCTGCCACTGACCCAGAAGGACACCCGGACCCAGCGCGGTTTCGTTGGTAGGCTGAGTGAGAAGTTCCAGAGTTGGTGGAGACTCATATATTCGGATAAAAATTCTAGAAATTTATTCCTCTTTTTGATACTGAACTTGTCATTCGCGTTCGTGGAGTTGTTTTACGGAGTATGGACAAACAGTTTAGGTGAGTATTAACTGAATTCCATAGTTCTAAGTGGTTTTAATCAACCCCCTTCAAAGGTACTGATAGAACTCCCAATTCCTTGTTAGCTAGTTACTATGATAAAGTCTTGCCTAGCTTCTTGATGTCTTGGCAACCTATCAGTAACTACTAATTACATGTACTTTTTTAATAATAATTACGACCACTTCTTGATTGCCATATCTTTTTACCTTGTGATCGGACTTCAATGTTTTTTATGCTATTGTGTAAAGAATAGTTCCAAGTTGGTCTCATTTAAATTATATGAATGTAGGACTAATAGTTCCTATGTAAACTTTCAAAAACCAATATTGCCTTTTGACTTTTCGATAGGTTGAATCATTTTCTTTTTAGTTTTTTAAATGTAATAAAAAATGTTGTGTTCTTCCAGGTCTAATATCAGATGCATTCCATATGTTCTTTGACTGCACCGGCCTGGTCGCTGGATTGGCGGCCTCCGTGATATCCAAATGGAGAGCCAATGAGAGATACTCTTATGGTTATGCCAGAGCCGAGGTGCTAGCTGGCTTTGTGAACGGACTGTTTCTGTTATTTATTGCATTCTTTATCATGAGCGAGGCAGTGGAGAGAGCTATTGAACCACCAGAGGTAAGATCCTATTTTAGACACCTTTCAAAATCATATAATGGAATGTTAACTACTGCAAAATGTGGGTATTGTGCCAAAACAATGTCTGGGCGTGCCTTTGACTACCTTTTAGACGTCATCTTTAAGGATCTAATCGCCTTGAGATCCGAGAGCATGTCTACTGTTCATAGGGATTACAGTTGTGATCCTAATTTATTTATATTTAAAAAAAAATACAATCTTGGCCTTGGTCATTTAATCAACCTGAAGCTACTAGGATGTAGAAGTTGTGTCACTTATGTACAAATGTCCCATAAAGTTGTCCCCAAGCAACAATAAAGCTTTTAGGTAGCTAAGAGGTACCAAAAACACCACCTATGTACCACAACTTTTGTGCATAGTCATCGTAAAACATGTCTAGTCGAGGTTCTAAAAATAACATCAAAGAAAATTTATTCTTCTATATTAAAATAATTTTATCAAGTTTGTGGCAAGCAAGGTCATGTTTCAAGGAATATTAAATATAACAAGTTAGTTTACATATTATTTATGTTTCTATTTGCAGGGTTAAACAATAGATTGAATTATATTTAATGATATTATAATATGTAATAAGATTTGTGACGTGTAATAGTTTTTACCAATAAATGGATTATTCTGGTTTTGTTCAAAAATATTTAAATAATTATGTTTAAAAAACTAAAAACAAAACTAATTTCATGTTTATAAATAAAAATTATAGTAATGGACCAACTCAGAAGTATAGGCTTTCAAATAAAAAAAAAATTTGTAAATCCGTCCACAAACACCGGAGTAATAGCGTAAAGTTGGTTAAAAAGATTGATAATTGATAAATTATAAGGTTATTAAACTTTTTTTTATGTAAGATTTTAGTTATGTAGGTATGGATCCTAATTTAATTTTGATAAAGGCAATCTTAATATTTTCTATTGCATGTATACTTTGATAAGTCACATTACATTGAGCCATGCAATCTCGTAAATTCCATAAATTAATAACGTAGGTATATTTACCATATAATTCCGTAAATTAATAACCTTATTTCCTAATTAAATCGAACTCGCAACGTTATATAAGGAAGTTTTTTTATTTGGTTAGCGTGACAGGTTGCAAGCCCATCGCCGCCGGTTTCCATGCACCATTTTGAGCATGTGCACATATAATTTTTTAATCGAATTTTTACAGTTAACATAATTGCTTACAAAAGCAATAAGCTGGCTTATTTCGTAAAAATCGATCATTTTCATTGCCAGAGCCATGAACATCAGTCTAATTTAGAGAATACCATTTTTATAGTAACTATTAATGAACTACTAGCTGTCCCGACAGACGTCCTGTCAAATTTAAATAATCCCACAGAAAAAAAGCACTTTCCGTTTTTCCCGAACTTTACGCCACCCTTATCACTTAGGGGTATAAAAAATACCCTACGACATTTTCTCAAACCAGAATATACACAAAAAAAAAACTTAAAAATCGGTCAAGCCGTTTCGGAGGAGTTTGGTTACAAACATTGTGACACGAGAATTTTATATATTACTAGCTGCTCGCCCCGGCTTCGCACGGGTGGTACCTGGATACCTGGAAAAAGTCTACCGATTTTGTGCATACTTCACATAAACCATCTACTAAATTGCCCGAATAAAAAATACCCTACGACATTTTCTCAAACCTACAGAATATACACAAAAAAAAACTTAAAAATCGGTCAAGCCGTTTCGGAGGAGTTTGGTTACAAACATTGTGACACGAGAATTTTATATATTACTAGCTGCTCGCCCCGGCTTCGCACGGGTGGTACCTGGATACCTGGAAAAAGTCTACCGATTTTGTGCATACTTCACATAAACCATCTACTAAATTGCCCGAATAAAAAATACCCTACGACATTTTCTCAAACCTACAGAATATACACAAAAAAAAACTTAAAAATCGGTCAAGCCGTTTCGGAGGAGTTTGGTTACAAACATTGTGACACGAGAATTTTATATATTACTAGCTGCTCGCCCCGGCTTCGCACGGGTGGTACCTGGATACCTGGAAAAAGTCTACCGATTTTGTGCATACTTCACATAAACCATCTACTAAATTGCCCGAATAAAAAATACCCTACGACATTTTCTCAAACCTACAGAATATACACAAAAAAAAACTTAAAAATCGGTCAAGCCGTTTCGGAGGAGTTTGGTTACAAACATTGTGACACGAGAATTTTATATATTACTAGCTGCTCGCCCCGGCTTCGCACGGGTGGTACCTGGATACCTGGAAAAAGTCTACCGATTTTGTGCATACTTCACATAAACCATCTACTAAATTGCCCGAACAAAGCCTAAACATTTGGTTTGGATAGGTGAGCCCGTTCTTGAGTTATAAAATTATAACGAAAAGTGGCATTGATTTTTATATTTATATAGATTACTAGCGACCCGCCCCGGCTTCGCACGGGTAGCATGATATTATACATATAAACCTTCCTCCTGAATCACTCTATCTATTAAAAAAAACCGCATCAAAATCCGTTGTGTAGTTTTAAAGATATAAGCAAACATACATACATACGCGGGAAGCGACTTTGCTTTATACTATGTAGTGATAGAAGATAGATGGTTCTATGGAATAAATTACATAGATTCTATAATAGTTCGGTGACCAGAAAACTGCAAAATACGTTGACAATTCAATCATTTCCTTTCACCGCGTTGCAAGCTGATTTCATCACTGCCCCCTTGTGATAATGTCGACATTCCGTTGCCACATTTTATATTGGTTTCTTAGTTCGGCACGTATTGTGCTCACTTCTCGTCTGGCGACATTGTAAAACGTGATGTTACAGTATTTTATCTTATAGGCCACGTTTGTTGCTTACGATATTTTAAATTGACATAATGTAAGATTGCTGATATTTATTACGTGATCGAAATAAACCAGGTCTACGAGTCATACCTATTAGACGAATCAGCATTGTACTTTTTATCTAGGTTCCACGCGAGCGAGCGCGTTTGTGAAGCTGTTTGGTGCCTCAATCACGCCCTAACGGATTTGGATGTAACTTCGAATGTACATAGCCTATATCCTGGAATTGCAGATAGACTACTTTTGGTCTAGGTACCACGCGAGCGAAGCCGGTTACATGAACTTGAACGAAAAGATAGGTTGTAGGTAGTAGGTACCGTTTATCTACCTTCACATCCTGCTAGAGTATTCTAATCAGAATACAGTCTTTGTATCAGTATTTTGATTAGAGAATTCAATAAAAGCACGTTACTACGCCTATCGATATCGTAAACTCTCTATAACAAAATATAATTTATTAGAAGAGATTTATGGTTTGCGCAACTCTTACAGTACGGCCGGCGGATCTTGGCTTACGTGATGTTAGCCGTTTGGCTGCACTGCAGACAATTTTCGACCTTATGCAATAGCACAAAACCCATTTTCACGTCCTGGATGGCTGACCGTACTTTGATGCTAACGATTTATCCATCTTACTCCAACTTATCTATTTCCAGGTGAAACACGAGAGGCTCCTCCTAGTGTCGGTTCTAGGTCTTCTAGTCAACCTCGTGGGCATCTACGCGTTCAGCCACGGCCACGGCCATGGTCACGGCCATTCCCACGGCGGCCACGGGCACTCCCACGGTGGCCACGGCCATTCCCACGACGACGACCCGCACAACGACGCCGGCTCCGCTATCATGAGGGGGGTTTACCTACACGTGTTAGCTGATACCCTGGGCTCAGTGGGTGTGATAATCTCCGCGATTCTTATGAGGACGTTCGGCTGGATGCGAGCAGATCCTCTCTGCTCAATGGCCATAGCTTTGCTCATCGCCGCGAGTGTTGTACCTTTAGTGCGCGATTCGGCGGGTGTGCTTATGCAACGGACTCCTACCTCCTTCGAGCGGGCATTGCCTAATTTGTACACTCGTGTGGTAGGACTAGCTGGTGTACACGCGGTCCAGGAACCTCACTTCTGGACGTTGTGCACCGATGTACACGTTGGCGCGATAAAGATCGAGGTGGCGAAAGAGGTCGATCCGCGGTACATCACGGAGCAAACGGCCAGGATCTTCAGAGACGCCGGTGTGAAGCATCTTACTGTGCAGTTGGATTACTCCCCGCTATGATGCACGGGGAGCGGTAGGTCAGACCACGTAGTGGTGACGAATACTTGAGGACTGTCTGTAACGTGAACCCCTGTTGGAAAGGTGCATAAATGCGACAGATCTAAGATAAATCTTGCGTGTGAACCTGCTTGTAGCTAACATGCAAGACCGTGACCTCTCATCTGTGATTTACTTGTTCCGTAGGCTTCACCGATACTGGGGGCAATTCTGTTTTCTCGACAAATTGACTAAGTTTTGTAAAACGCTAAAGTTTCTATTCTGTTCACGTTAAAATCTATATTAGCGTAGCCAAGTGAAACTTCTAAAATTTTGGATTTTTTCTATTTATATTTCGTATAATTTACACACCAAAGTGTTTTTAGTCAACAATAATTTTCCAAGTTATGCTGATTACGTGATTACTGATACGTCGAGGTTCGAAATAAAATCGATTATACTACTAGTTTGTGGTGACGACAGAATTGCCAGTGTATTTTTTAAATGCACACTACTCTGACAGATTTGATTTGTTAGGTATGTGATTACCCAATGTTACAGGTTATCCTGGTCACATTAGCAACATGTTATTGTCGCGTTGTCTCCAACTTAAGGGTAATTTTTATATCAGATTCTCAGCTTTACAAGTTACAGACAGACTGAGAAAGTTGTTGTTGTATTAGTATTGTATGTAAATAAGAAAAGTAATAGGTAATTTTCGTCCGTGCAATTGAGTTGATGGAACATGTTCCGTATTGTATGAGATTTTTTTTATTTGTTGCTCGAAATTATTTCACCTTTGGTGTTTTTATTTAATTTATGTATAGAATATTTTTATACTTGCATTTTATGATGTTTTTAAAACAACATTGTGGAGATAATAATCTAGAAATATCTATTTCAATCAAGGTTCTAAATTATTATTTTAGAAACATTCCATCATTTATCCTATCAATATTTGTATCATAATTTAAATACTTAATTAAATGTTACATAAGAAATTTGTAAATGTAAAACATAACTCATAATTCTTACGATTTAACTTGGTTTACCATCATCATCGAAAGTTTGTCCTTACCTTTTTTCCTCCCTTTTTTTCCTTATACAAAATATACTATTGGCCGATGGTAAACCAGGCTTTTGAATAATAGGGTATGTGTAAAAATGGAAAAGGTATCGCTAAAATAAAAAGTAGTAGACCGCTGAACAGAATTACTACTTTATTCAATAGTAGTCTGTCACCGTAGGTAGAATGTAAAATAGAAAAGTGATCAATTTGCAATCACCATCTAAAGCAGCATAAAACGAATCAGTAGAAAGAAACCAGAGTACTATTATACGAGGTAAATAAACCTAGTAAGGCTCAAATTATGTTAAAATTAACCGTATTTTTTTTTCCATGTTTTCAACCAAGACCCTAAATACTTGAGTATTGTCTCTGCCTCTTGTAGCATAATAGCCATAAAATAAATAATTTCTAAGTGTTGTGAAATACTATGATGAGCTACTGAAACTAAATACATGTTTCATAGTAATTTTTTACAAGAATAAAATAATTTTCCGAAAGCATGTCGATTTTTTTCTGCAGTTTATCGGTTGGCGATTAAAATAAGATAAAGTTTAAATATTTTTTTATTTTACATCTGTAAACAGACTCGAACTCAATCATTTACAAGAAAACTATTAAATAAGATGTTTGTTTTAAGTGTTCAAAAATCTTATTAAATATTACATTTAGGTAAATAATTAAAAGATCTATTTATGTGGATAAAGTAACTGGTGATCTTGTGATGCAGTGAGACAAAGTTTACTAAATTAGTAAGTACAATTATTACTGTTCAGTCAAAAATGTACCTAGTTAAAAATATGACGTAAAATAACACCAGGGAAAACTTTGATCAGTGTTGCCAGTTGCTACAATAAAAAAAACAGCATTGCCGCTATAGAAAAAAGTTTTGTGCAGTCGATTCACCATTAACTTTATCCACAGCTAATTAAAATATACTATTCAATCAGTTTCTTGGCTTTGAAGTACCTACGTAGGTATAGGACCTGCCATGTGGCGAGACCCAGGAGACAGACCATGGAGAAGATGCTGAATAATAGGACCCGGTTGTTGGTGGACTCTGAAAGAGAATTACAATGGAGACTGTTCAAATCATTTTGTTATTTCTAGTAAGATAGTTGTTGGCACATTGACACAATAACCACAGGCCGAATATACAACACACAAAATTAAATGTCAAAACATCAACATTACCAGCCATAACTAGTTCTATTTCTCTGAATGGTTGGTTAGTTTTCCAATATCAATTAAAAGTTTAAAAGTATTTTTAGTTTAGGGTATTTATTTTTTATTAAAAACTAGCCCACTAACTGTCATAATGTAAATATAATTGTTAGTTAGACTACAACATCAACTCACTCCTATAACTATGTATACATTCATACATACAATTCAACTCAAATTAAAGTTTAGTATTTGTTCAAGTGTACAAAAGCAATTTGACTTGCTTGAAAGGTCACAAGTAAACAGTCTCTCAACTTACCATTAGTATCTCTCATCTCCTCCTCTCTTTTCCTCATAAATGTGAAGTCCTGGACAATGGCCTCGGACAAGTCTTCCAGCCTCTTCAGCTCTAATTCCATTGGCTTCAGCTTAGCGGCTTCGCCAATCTATTTAGAGCAATGTGATTAATAAAATCGGCTCAGTACTAGTATTACTGTATTACTCAGTATGGGTTCCGATTTATGGATTGATGAAGTAAGTATTATCTTCAAGGTTGCTGAAGAAACTACTTTATAATAATTTGTTCATCATACATGTGACAACTAAGTCCAGTCACAGCAGGAAGAATTTCGTACAATGACCTGCCATTACATATCTCTGGCATTGGCACAGAGATTATTGCAAACAGCTCTTGCATAGAGACTGAAAAAACTAGTTATTTTTACAGCTATATTGATCACAATTTTTTTCTTGTATTATGTAGTATTTTTGAGATTCTGCTTGGAAGTTAAAATTCAAAAGTATGGGACAGACAGCATATCCACAATGACAGGACTCTAGTACTCATAAAAATCGGAACCCTAAGCACTGGGTATTTGGGATGTAACACAATCACATATTTACACACAACATGCAATTAAAAAAAAATATAAATATATTTGTTGGTAATTCCAACCCATCTCACAAGTTTAGTGATAGCAGTATAAAATGCAAACATAATACACTTTAAGTTCACTCAGAAACAATGCACACTCATGTAGTTTGTAATAAAAACTATTATTGTGTGAATGTTCTTAAGATAGTGTGACACAATTTCCATGGTTAGATATGCAGTTTACAATGCAGTAAATTTTTCAAACCAGAGACACTCACACCTACCCAAGGGTTCTGTTGAGGAGCAGACAACTGAGGTAGTAGGCCCCAACCATATTACAAAAAATATTATGAGTAAAATAATAAATTGGATAGCAATATAACATTAATTTTGCTACTAAACAGACAAAGATGCGAAGAGCAACAAATTCCGCCAATCTGAAGAGTGCTCTTGGGTGTATGCACTTCATTCTTCCTGTACTTCTGCTGGGAGGTTTTCTGCTGGAGTGTGTGTGTATTTTACCCCAGGTTGGACTCTTGAATCAGTTCGGCGGAATTTGTTGCTATATTCTTTGTCCATTTAGTATTTTGAAAAGGATTTCCATCCCGCCTTAATCAATTATCTATTAATTTTGCTGTATATCACTACATGGTATAAAGCAAAGTCGCTTTCCGCTTCCCGCGTATGTATGTATGTTTGCTTATATCTTTAAAACTACACAACGGATTTTGATGCGGTTTTTTTTAATAGATGAGTGATTCAGGAGGAAGGTTTATATGTATAACTAGCGACCCGCCCGGGCTTCGCACGGGTGCAATGCTGATACTAAATATACTACAGAATGTCTTTATATAAAACGTTTTTTTTCACAGCTTTTTTTGACCCCTTCTCCGGTCCGGCTGCGTAGTATCACACGATTTCTATGATTCTTTCTTTTCTTTTATGGAATAGTTAATAATGTTAACTTTTTTAATGAGGGATGACTGAGAGTGTTATAAACGTAAGAGTAAACACATATAATCAGAAAGCTTCGAACTGCTAAGCTATCGGGAGTTACACGTGTTATTGTAAGTCAACCATAAAAGATAGACATATGCTGTCGTGGGATATTTTTTATATAATTTTAAGGAGAACATTTCCGTCATACATGATTTTTGTGTAGCTTTAACCATTAAAGTTGCACACGCGACGGAAGCTTAAAAAATGGAGTAACTTCTCCCGTTTTCCCAACATTTCCCTTCACTGCTCTGCTCCTTTTGATTGTAGCGTGATGAAAAGTTATAGTATACTTTCTCTCCAGCTCAGGAGTATGAAAAATAATTGTACCAAGTTTCGTTAAAATCCGTCGAGTAGTTTTTGTTTCTATAACGGTTATACAGACAGACAGACAGACGTCTGTCTGTCTGTCTGTCTGTCTGTATAACCGTAAAATTCAATCAATAAAATTTTACTGATTGCATTTTTGGCATCAGTATCGATCCCTAATCACCCCCTGATAGTTATTTTGGAAATATATTTCATGTACAGAATTGACCTCTCTACAGATTTATTATAAGTATAGATATAGATAACATGCTACCCGTGCGAAGCCGGGGCGGGTCGCTAGTGGTTGTATAAAATTAAAAACTTACCCCTTCATAATTTTTAGCTTCAATTCCAATCTTGATGTCTAATGTTACATCCTGGCTGACCCCCCGGCGTTCTAGAACAAAGATCCTTAAATAAATATTTTTAAAAGATAAATCTGTATTGTTAAATAAATGTTGGTAGACATTTCACACAGCACTATTATACCGAACTATGGGAACTAGATAACTAATAGAAAACTTATAAACATTTTAATAAATTATAACACCCAAACTCAGAACAAACATCTATGTACATCACACAAATGTTTGCCTTGGGTGAAGATCGAACTCAAAACCTACAGCGCAGAAGGCAGAGCTACTACCAACTATGAGGCCTGTCAGATTTGCTACATACCTTGAGGTACTTTTGATATAAAGCAGACTTCAAACACATCGTAAGTCTCTGTGACAAATGTGAATTTGCCCTTTGTTATTGTGTCCCTCTGAGATAGTATGTGACCTTTTGAATCTTTGACCTGTAAATAGCAATAATAGGAACCTTAAGCGTAACTAAGGTAATTTCAGCTTACATTAAAAAGCATAACACTAATTACTCAGTATGAGTTTCAAGTTATTGCAAAGATAAAGCCTTATTGTTTTATTTATTTCCAAAATCCAACTAAACAGAGCCAGCATGCAGGCTAGCAACTAGCTTAATAAGAAAGCACCTAGGACAATATGCTTAGTAGGTATACAAATGGTATTATAACTGCTTGTATCAGAATAGAGACACTACATAATTTTTACGGTTATATTTCCTTGATCATAACGGTAGGTAAAGCCTGAATATGGCGGACGAGCCAGAGGCATTTTTATAGCTTTTTTAACTTACACTGTAATCGACTCTCTGTCCTGGGGCTTCAGTAACGTCGTATTCTCCCGCCACAAGTACGTTGGCGTGCAGTTCCTCCTTCAGACATTTCTGTGTGTTCGGAGTCAGGGTCCACATGATAGCATCGGCTCCATGCCAAAATATACCCAAAAGTACCACGAGATGGTAAACCTCCATCGCTGTATTTGATCTTTTCCTCTATTCTACGTAAAATAATTCACAATTCATAACATCTAGGACAGAATATAAACATAAATTCGGTGTCAAAGGGACCGATGAGTTGGCCTGAAAAGCGAAACGTCGTCGTCGGCGTCGCGTCGTCGTTGCTGTCAGCTTGTCAAAATGTTGCCATGTGGCATGTGGCCAAGCTTTACTGAGTAGTATGTAACGTCTTCTCAAACAATATTTATTGTTCAATCTACTTATTATGTAAATTACCCTTTATTATTAGATTAGTTTCAATAACAATATTAATGTGAGACAAAAATAAATTACTTTATTATTAACTATATAATTCAAAATGTTTATTAAATGTGTTCTCTGTTTTTAAGTGATTTTTAGAAAATATAATTTAATTCGGTGATTTCGTTCATATTGAACTCTTTTCGGAAAAACATTATGCGTTATTCGGAATGTAGCGATCATTAGCTTTCAAATGTCAAATCATTATTACTTTAAGCATGAAAAGAGAAGGCAATACTTTAAATACCACGTAAAAGAGAAGAACAACTATATAAAATAATGTGCATTTGGCATTTGTTATTCAATTGGATGCACATTTTTGACACAACCAGGTTTTAAAAATTGAAAATGCATTTTCCACAGACTAAAACAAACTAATTGTAAAATTGTAATAATTTTCAGAAGTTGAATGTGAAAGTGCAAGGCTTATAACCCCCTTTCTTCAGAGTTTTTCGTGTTATTTCACTGTATTACTTTAATGTTTTTATCTGAAATGATTTATTGAATGAAACTCGCCAACCACCACAGCGACAAATGGATTTTGAACCATATTATATGTGATATAAGTTCGGCCTCGATCATTTGACAGTTTCTATTATTTTTTATAATTTCTAAAAAATCGGTTTCATTTGACTGATAATGTGAATATTCATGTTATTTTTGATCCAGCTCATCATTTAATACGCATAGTAATTAGTGCAGTGTTATTTAGTAAGTATATTTTTCCTGTATCAGTGTTGATACTAGTGTTTACATAATACTTATTTTATGTATGTTTAGTTTAGAATTTAGAATGTTTCTAAGTACTATGCAAATGTATTGCCAATATACATGAGAAATTAATACTAACATCTCAAGTTAGATAGTATAAGATAGATTACTTCATTAAAAACCTAGAAAATGACTTTTTTGTAGAACTATTAAATTGTTGCCAATTGGTGTTGTCCTGCATAAAAAAACAGTTCAAAGCTTATTGAATAGCTAACTAATTTAACTATTAGGGTAAAGAAAACAGATTTTAAATGAAACAGGTCAAAGCTTAACTAGTGTTCAGATAATAAACATCCAATTCATGAACTTAGTCCTGTATTTAAGTATGTAAAACTATTGTGTTCCTGTCTGACAACACTCAATAAACAGTACTATGTCCGAGTTAGGGAGGCAAGCGTTGAAGCTGCTACACAGTTTTTTACTTTTGTAGTTTCATCATACACTTCCTAAAGTACAATTGTAAAATTAAGTATTATTGTTCTGAATAAATCATGAAATGAAATGAAATGTGATAATTAGCCGTATTTCTATTAAAAATGAAATGAAACACTCGGTTTTAAGCCATATTATTCGATTTATAGACTTTATTCTTAAAGGAACATAATACAATTCACTTACTCAAAGAATATAGAATAGCCTTTCATTACTTGTAATCTAGTTAAAAAGGAAATTCAATGCAGTGCAATAGGAGAGTCACAGCTCAGTTGGTAGTAGCTCTGCCAGCTGTAGGTTGTGTGATGGATTCCCAGCCAGGCCAAATATTTGTGTGATGAACATAGGTGTTTGTTCTGTGTCTGGGTGTTATAATGTATCTTATGTATGTTTATGTATTCTATCAGTTATCTGGTTCCCATAGTACATATTAGCTAGTTTGGGGCTAAATGGCGCTGTGTGAAATGTCAACCAATATTTATTTTATTTATTTACTGCTTGAAATTAGTAAGATGTGACAAATATTTAACTGTTTATATTTTGGTTTCAGTTCTTCATCTCACCACAGATAATGACCCAACATTATAATACAAATGAATTCAATTCGAGGGAAATATGTGATAGACAGCCGACAAACACTTTGTGAATGAGGTAAGGTATTTTTTATGCTTTTAGAATGTGAAGTGACTATTAATATTTTTTTGCTTTGCTTTAATTCACACATGTGGAATGCTAACTACTGCAAAATGTGGGCGTGTGCCAAATGGAATGTTTGGACGTGCCTCTGACAAACCCTTTTAGACATCTTCAAAGATCTGAGTGCCTGGAGATCTAAGAGGATGTCTACTGTACTTGGGGACTGCAGTCGTAATCCTATTCTATTCCATTAATTCATACTTTTTATATTATTTTTTCTTGCTTAGTGCATGTTTATTATGGGGCTCTGTTCAAACCTTCTTCCTGTCGCTTTTTCATACAAACATGTTTTTTTTATTATGATTTTAAGATGAACAATAATAAAATAACTTTAGGTTCATTCATGATGACATTTTTAATATTTTCTTGCATGCTAATCTATCATGCTTGCGTTTATGAAACCTAAAATAAAATAATTTTTCGTTCTATGATCAATTTTTTTTGCATGCGCCACCTTCATTCTTTGTTTAACTAATAATATGCTTTGGTGATTTTTTTCCCATTTTCAGTAATTGTAAAATAAGTAGATACACATACTGCTTCAAGTTACTGGTGTCTTTGTACTAACAATTAATAACAAATGATATGTTGGTCCTTTGAGCTGGATTCTTATACATATTAAAGGTAAGTAAATTTCTGCAAATTGGTATTGTGCCAACATAATGTTTAGATGTGCCTCTGAATACCCCCTTTAGACATTTTTAACGATCTAATTGGCTTGAGATCTGAGAGTGTGTCTACTGTACTTGGGGATTATAGTTTCTTCCAGGATCCTTTTATTATTATTTTTTAACTGGGTTGGTACATAATAATAATAAGGGTTGGCCTTTTCTTAACGTTTGTCCTTTATTTAGGGGAAATTTCTGAAGTTAGTTTTTACTTTCCGATGAAACCGCTAGATGGCGTTGATTTTATGAACTTTGATAAGAAATTTATTTAATCATTATCACAGCATTCACAGCTAATAGGGATGTCCCAAAAAAATATTTTAAGGCACTTTGTATGACGACTTTTACCAAATTTTCATGTCTTGTTTTTAAGGGTCACGCTTCTTGCTGGCTCCTAATTTGTTTGAGTTTTTTATCTACCTACTTGTTTATTTTCATAAGATTGTATTATTCGAGACGAGTGGTACATTCTGTGGTGGGACTTGTACCGCTGTCCAAAAAAGAAGCTATAATAGGATAATGCATGTTATAAAGTATTGAAGTAGGTATTTATTTCATGACAATAAGATTGTTTGTTGGTTTAATAATATACTATAGTTGCACTTTAAATTAATTAACAAGAAACAATTTAGTGACATTGAATATACCTACTTAAGGCCCTGTATGTCGACGATTGCTCTTTTTCGAAACGAAAAAAGAAATTCTTCTGAACAAGCCACATCTCCTATTTTATAATGTATAGTATATGTGAATAAAGATGTACCCATCTTTAATCACTTCGATAAATAATCCTACCGACCGCTGCAATGACGACAAACACACGGGGCACCATGGGCGGCGCGTGGTTTGCCTTTGCTTTTCGAATAAATTAATGATATAAATTATGTATAATTATTTATCAAAAACCTATTCTAATAGAAATCTAGATCTACATATTACCTATCTTTAACAATAAATCACAAGTTGATCTTAATAATAGGTATCAAAGTATTTCGATCATAAATTCTAAAACGTATCATTATGAAATAATATCTTATCGTGAAAAGTTTCTGCTATTATGTTTTCAGCTCAATAGAAATCTAGGTAGGAACCTGAAGTAATATATTTATAAAAATAGGAGATGTGGCTTGTTCAGAAGTATTTCTTTTTTCGTTTCGAAAAAGATCAATCGTCGACATACAGGGCCTTAAGGTTGTTACTAGATGCAAACAAAGCACGAGCTTATACATTTAAATTTATTGGTATAGGTACTTGCTGTTCCGACAGACGTTGTCCTGTCAAATTTCAATAATCCCACAGAAAAAAATCACTCAGTTTTTCGCGAACTTTACGCCACCCTTATCATATAGGGTTCTTAGGGGTATAAAAAATACCCTACCTCTCAGACCTACCGAATATACACAAAAAAATACATAAAAAACGGTCATGCGAGGAGTTTGGTTACAAAAACTGTGACACGAGAATTTTATAAATTAGATACTTACGTAATAGGTAGGTACTTGCAGCGTAATACGAATAGGTACTATTTAATACCTCTAGGTATAGGTACTACCGGCTTGCAGTCACGATTTCTCATTTTAATATTACTTTACAACTACGAGTTAAATGAATGATCTAGTAAGTAGTTCCCTCTAGAACTGAATTCTCTTGATGTTTCGTTTTATAGTTCCTAGTAATCTCCAATAATAACAGGACTAGGTAGGTACGAAGGCATTGAAACTCTATTATGGGAGCTCATGTTGTATAACATAAAAGTAAAGGCGAATTTCACGTAATTTTTTCCCTGTATTTATCTGACTAACGTCATAAAGGTGAATTAAAGTAAATTTATATTTATCAACAACGGTTCATCAGTTGTTCTTCAGACGAACACACCTACAGATACAAATTACAATTTAACTATAGATTTTAACACGGGTGTCACGATAATTAGGAAAAAAAAAACAATTTGAATTTTTAGGGTTTCGAGTCTACAAGAAACCCTTATAGTTTCACCATGTCCGTCCGTCCGTCCGTCTGTCCGCAGCTTAGCTCAGAGACGCTTAGTGCTAGAAAGCTGTAATTTGGCATGTACCTATACACATATTAGTAATGTTAACAAAAGTCGTAGAATAATATCTTGAAAACAACTTTTCGATTAAGAGATCCGTTTGAAATATTAAGCTTTAAAGTGCCAATTTTTGTTAGAAACGAGGGGTCCCCCTCTAAAATCTAAACTATTGGGTTTGCAGGCGTGAAAAAATTCACGGTTGTAGTACATATTATATCGGTCATATCATATTATAGGTGTTAAAGTTTTCGGGTAATAGACGTAATAGTTGACCAACCTATAAAATGTATTCGAAGAAGAAATAATCATTTTTTTTGGTACAAATACCATTGAAATTACTTAAATGTTGTTAGTTGTGTCATAAACGAAACCCTACATTGCGCGTGATCCCTACACGCTCTTGGCCGTTTTTTTTATTCAGAGATTCTCGCTTTGTTTAATAAAAACAAACCATAAACTTACATAAAATTATTACACGACCGACAGCGGTCTAGCTATCGCAATCGCCAAGCATGTGCTGTGATAATCCAGCCAGCCCTGTAATGTTTAAAATGACGTAATATCGCGAAGTGAAAACGAGAGTGCTCGAACGGAACACACGAATATGAGCCTTATATCTCGCGTTTATATAAGCTCAGGTGGCTTGGCCGCGCGGCAAAGCGTGCGGCTGGGCGGGGGCGGAGACGAAAATATGGGTCGACAGCGACGCCGAGTAGTCAAGTTCAAGGCCACACACAAAGGGATGGTGGCTGCCAATCGCTAGATGGCGTTGCGCGATCCGAAGTTCGAAATTTTTGCGAGATCGGGGGTGAGGCGCGGGGTGCTAGACTGCCGGCGCGCCGGGCGGGAACGAATTTTCGGTGCAACATATACGTCGACACGCTGCACTCGTGTACAGAACGTCGCGACGCGCAGTACTTTCGCGCACTAGGCCCACACTAAGCTAGACATCACAATAACAAGCAGACATGGACTGGATGGAAATGGACGTGGTGCGTAAATTTTTGTTTTATTCTTTAGGTGTGGTTCGGCAGCCGGAAACCCCGGTTTGTAGAAAATTATTTCATGAAAATTTGTTTCGCCTTGACCTATCCTAACATTTTATCAGTGACACTGGACCCGGCTGCCGAATGTACCAATGTAAAGTTTTCTCACTAAGTGTTGTTTTAATCATTTTTATGCATAACGTGAGACCATTAAAATAATTATTTCTAGCCGATTGTGCACATCTTCTACACTTTTCCTTTTAAAACTTATAATGTGAAAAATACTTCGATATCGTGACTAATTTAAGTGGTTTTTGTGAAGAGTTCAATACAAAAAAATCGAAAAACCTGATCAAAAAAATCGAGAATCAATGTTTTAATTAAGGTGCTGTTTTTATTATATCTCTAATTGCCAAAAACCTGTGATACATTCAAGATAATAAAATATAGTTATAACTTTAAATCAGTAGATCATTTTGTGTACAGTGCCACGGAAGATATTCAGACCTGAGCGCATGCTAGGCTGTGATTTCCAATGTTTGATATTCAAAACATTTCATACATCTTGGTCATTAAAAAATCGTGTTCCATTTAGTGATTCTGCGAAGGTGTACGCAAATTGTCGAACGGTAAGTCTGAGCTGGGATTGGCACGCATGGAAAGCGAGCCCGACCTGCCTCAACACGCCGTGATCGATCGCGCCGCCTATCCGCCGCCTCGGGCTGTCTAACGGCTTCTATTTTTCACGCAATTCCTCGAGTTCTATTTCGTTTCGTATTTTTTGACAACTCTCCAAAGTTTTCGTTTGACGGCGTTTTCCCTAATCTTGATGCTCATTCAATTCTTTGCAGTTTCCTGATGTTTTAAATACGCCGTTTCTAATGTTAGCGTCATCAAATCTATACATATAATAAAACTGTAGAAGAGTTCAATTCTGTACATTGAATAAAAACTAAAAAAGATACTCCTAGGGGCATTTATACAAGTAACTCAAGCAAAAATGAAACATTTTGAAATTTTTGTCTGTCTGTCTGTCTGTCTGTTGTCCGACTTTCACGCAAAAACTACTGGACGGATTTTGATGAAACTTTTTTTGTTATGTAGCTATTAGTCCTCGGCAACATATAGGCTATAAATTATTGAAGATTGGAATACCAGATGTGAAACTATCTGTCGACCAGCGAAGCGGGCACGGGTCAGCTAGTTGCATAATAAAATGTAAGACATGTCTTAACATAGGCCCTTAGTTGGATATAACTTAATTCCTTTACCAGAATTGTAGAGCCATTTTAAATAATTAATTTATATAATAGTAGATTAACTTTATATAATAGTACTTAATATATAATAATACTAATACTACTAATACGCGTGATTGGATGACAAACACATCCAATCACGCCGTAACGGCTAGACCGATTTGGACGAATTTACAATAGACTTTCGGGACTTTAAATTATAATCAGATGGGGTAGGTACTATGAAATTTTGTTAGGTACTTCGCGAGCGAGACCGCAGACGGAAACTTGTTCTTATTAATGCCAGTTTCTATCTAATCTTTCGCGTGCACTTCGATGCATACTAAACGATATCGCATGGCCTTGACTGCCATTTTTATCTTTGCCGAATCTTTCCGTTTCTTGCCTACTGACACATATATAATTACTAGCTGCTCGCCCAGGCTTCGCACGGGTGGTACATGGTTAAAAAGTAGCCTATGTGTTATTCTGATGTTTAAGCATATTACTGTAAAGTTTCATTTTAATCCGTTCAGAAGTTTTTGCGTGAAAGAGTAACAAACACACACAACCTTTCGCATTTATAATATTAGTAGGATAATAGGTATATTCCCTGCGTTCTCGGCTTTGGGATTTATAGATATTTAATTGTATTTCTGATAAATCAGGTGCTTCATCTGTACTTCTTGGTAATATCAATTTCTTTATTCTTTCATTCTACTCCCACTAAAGCATTGTCAAATATTCTATAATATTAATCGTTTGAAGCATAATAATACCTATATGTTCTGTATTAATTTTATACCAATGTTGATAAAACGGTAGCGAATGAAAAATAAGTATAATATTATCCTAAATTGATAAATACTCGTACATATATTATTTCCTAAATAACGAACATTGGAACAATAATAATTAGCAAGATAAATTTGAATATATGATCATCTGTGGACTGCAGATGCTTGTCTGATATCAGCCGACCCGAGGTTACAAGACTGTGGTCATGGTCATCCAGGCATTAGATAACAAACGAATAGCTTGATCTGCTACTTCCGCAATCTCGTTCAATCGAGCTTGTAAACTAATAATTACTCCGTGAAATTTTTGTCACCAATGACAGATATTGCATATTATCATCATCATCTTCCTGCCTTTACCCGATTAAGTGAGGTTCGAACAATATGTATTCTTCTTCCATTTCCCTCTATCAGCCGTCATCTTATCGCTCACTCCTTTCTTACATGTTATTTTTCACACCTTCATTCCTAACATTCATCTCATCACATAACTTTCTTCCCTTCTCATGAAATGACACGCTAACCTACTTCTCCTTGTCTTTTCTGTTACAGGCGCTATTTTCAAACATACTTTGATATTGAAATTCCATATTTTACATTTTACCCATCCCTGTTCATCCACACATACTTATTACTTATACTTTCCCTTTAGAACCTTAGTCCTTTGTAACAATTACATAATACACCCAAAACTGCTGTATTAGTCATACAATTGGCATAGGTTCGCGATCAGACAGAATTATGACCGCATGGCCTTGATAAAATCGTGCAGTCTATCATACATCACCATTTGTCAATATTCTAAAGTCTAGCCTACCGCAACTCAAGCATGCTAGCGCTGTCGTTTTTGTTTAGTTCAATTCTTACAGGCGCAACACACCATTGATAAAAAAGCCGGCGGAATGCGATATGCAACGTTAAAAATATTCGATTATCGCGTCGCCGACAGCAACCGCAAACCCGTATCACTAACTGAAGACTGTAAAAACGATGAAAAAAATATTAATAATGGAGTATTGTAGCGTAACTATTGCGGCTCCGCTTAGGACTGGCGAAAAATTGGGTCTTTGTCGTCGAAGCAATATGCTCCAAGCGAGCCAATGTTTTCGGCGAATAAGAATAATTGGTTATAGGTAGAGTGCGGTGGGAGTGAGGGGGCTCAAGCGGGAGATTTGGCTGTTGGCCTTGACAATGAACCGGCGGCGCGCACACATCGAACGTTTTATTTGTGTTGGAAACTCACGCACACATAATTGAGAGTTCTTCCACGAATAGCGTTCTCCCTCCTACACAATTCGTCTATAGGGTTGACTTATATTAACGTGAGGAATTGAGGATTCTAAGCTTAATGTAATCCTTAAACTCTTACACCCTGATTTAAGCAGGTCATTAATATTTTTAGGAATTAAGGACTCCACGTCATACGAATACGAGTAGATACTAGAAACGTTCCGTTGAAACTGTTATCGGTTCTCGTCCATAAACTTTTATTTATCTGGGAAAATAGATACTCGTAATATCCACCAATATTATTGATTTAATCCGTTTTAGGCTCACGATTGTAATTTTTACGTATGGTAGATATCTTCTTAGATCTGCAGACGCTCAGTTCTTTGAAGATGTCTTAGGAGAGTAATCAGAAGCACAGCTTGGCTCGTGCCCACATTTAGCAGTACTTGTAGCATCGTATTTGATCTTTATACGTTACGTACTAATAAAAAAAAACAGTAGAGCTCGTAAATTTCTGCAAGTATTATTCTTATAAACTGCATCAAAAGCTCACCTAGCGTATTCCTTCCAACAGTAAATGCAAAGATATGAATATTTTTTGCGAATTATATTTGTGCTAAGCAAGCAGCCAGCCCTATATGACCGAAAAAGCTAACAAAATGCGGCCTCCCGTCGCGCCGACGCGCCTCGTGCCTGCCCTAAGACAACCTACATGTAGACAGCCTAGGGCTCTCCAGAGCCGGGATGTTTGTCGATAATACAGCCGAAACTCCTCACTAACGAGCCCCAAGTCTGACTAATGATTTTGCACCCTACCTTACCTCCTATCCTCCTAATCCCTATATTCTTAGTTGTAACCTCGAAATATCTCCACCTCGACTCGACCTTGAAACCGAGTATTGGTAGTTTTAGTTTATAAAATTACCTGTGAAAAATATAAAATTTATAAAATTACCGGTACCTCGAGATGTACCTTGAGCATTCTTCGACAGCTTCTGAACGATGCATGTTGTATCGTTTCTTTGACTTTCGTCACATTTAGTTTGAGGGACCTTGAAAGAGTTTGAGTCAAGGTAGAGTCGAGATTACAACTAAGAATATAGGGATAAGTATTTATGACTCGTACTGTACGTATAAAATTCTAAATCTAAATCTGCTGCCTTTGTGTGGATTGGATGTTGATAATGGCCTCCCTTAAGGCTTTTCTGTCTGTTATTACAGTTTGAAAGATGTTAAAATCTAAAACTTTGTTTTGTTACATCTGAGTACTTTTAAGAAGTCTCTTTCTAAATATTTTCTTATCTTTTTCCAGGACTCGTAACTATCAATTACATTATTTTCTAATCGTTAAGTGTAATAGTAATTGTAACATCATATATTCATGGCCGGGTTTGTTACTAAGTAGGTATAGTTTGTCACATCAAAATTAATCGCGTGTAAATAAAATTGTTTCTGTTTTAAGACTCGTGAAATGTTCTAGCGATAAAAATATTCAACTTCTACCTAAGAATACATTACATACTAAATACCTAAAGATCACTTGCTAACATGAAGTTCGGATTTTGAAATAAGTTGACTTACTCGTTTATCTTATCTTACTGTCTACATTAATTTTAACTGCAGACTGCAGATATAAATAGCTATAGTAGATAGATATTCGGATTTGGAAACCAGTTGAACTTATTCCGGTTAGTTTTTGTCTGTCTACCTTTTATCGGTCTACCTATGACATCATCGCGCTAGGCTTCCTGTGTGCTCCTTTTGTTAAAACGTTTGCTTCAAGACTCTAAACATATTGATGCTGTATTTTATTGCATTTGAATTATTCAGTCCGTTTAAAGTTAGGGTTGGCCTTGATGGGATGCCAATCATAGGTAACTATCTACCTTCTTAGGTAAGGTTTTATCATCTTCAGATTCAACTTGTTTGTCTCGATTTGCTCGTGGTATATGAGTTTTTGAATTCCTCTTACTTTGTCCTTATCTATCCATGCTGAACTTACCTACATTATCTCTGGAAGTCTGGACATAAATTGTCTGCTCTCTCTGTTCCTAATCAAGACAGAGCTGTTTCGACCGGCGGCGGCGGCGCGCCTGCCGTCCTTCGCGCATTCCTTTTTCATGTTCCGTGCTCTTTCGTCTATCCTTGCCGTTCTCGCCCAAGATTTCGGCATTAGAGTAACAACTAACCTACTTCTACAGTCAAATTCTTATTATTTTTCTTCTTAATTTTATGGCGTCTGTGGCTAGAGTCATAGAGTTGTTCTTTTTCTTTTTGCGTGTCAATGTTACAGAGATTGATTTAATTTTGCGCAGAATTTCGCCACTTTCACTCCATCCTAAACACTATATAGGAAGTAGGAACCCTATCACTACATAGTATAAAGTAAAGTCGCTTTCCGCTTCCCGCGTCTGTATGTAATATGTAATATGTATGTATGTATGTTTTCTTATATCTTTAAAACTACACAACGGATTATGATGCGGTTTTTTTTTAATAGATAGAGTGTTTCAAGAGGAAGGTTTATATGTATAATAACATGCTACCCGTGCGAAGCCGGGGCGGGTCGCTAGTATAGTATATAGGTTTGTTAAAGGTATGTTTTATCACTACATAGTATAAAGCAGTCGCTTTCCGCTTCCCGCGTCTGTATGTATGTTTGCTTATATCTTTAAAACTACACGGATTTTGATGCGGTTTTTTTTTATAGATAGAGTGATTCAGGAGGAAGGTTTATATGTATAATAACATGCTACCCGTGCGAAGCCGGGGCGGGTCGCTAGTTGACATTAAAGTGACTATGATAAGAACATTAAAAGCCTTGATAAAATTGCAGTTAGGTACCTAGTACCTACTATGAACAACGGCTATTTTATTCTCTGAATTCCTTATGACTTTAAAAATCTTTTTCTTTTTACTTAGTAGTTGGTGTATTTGGTACTTAAAAGAGATCCCTGTAGGTAGAAACGTAGGTATACCTTAGTGACTTAAGCCAATGTTTTGGTTTAATTCTTTGTCTACTTATTATGTTTACTAATTATTGAGTTTTTACTTGTGGGGGAGGAATAATTATATCTGTGTTCTTTCTTTTCTTCTTAAATATCTGCCGAGATAACTACAATGCAATCTGATTACAATAAACTACCTACTTCATCGGGATTATGTAAATCTTATCACCAAATACCTAATGGGGTTTGCCATGGCTATCACAATACCGGCAGCTCTGCCAATAGTCGTTTGGCTGTGCAAAGAACAGTTGACATACCTACCTACTTACGCGCATGTACAAATTATATTCACAAATACAGTTCGTATATTAACTTCGTAACGATTTACCGAGGAGTTTCTCGAGTCTTCTTCAGCACAACGTAAAATTTACCAGGCATCAGGCGCCGACTGTTTGACCGAACCTTTATTTTACCATCGGTAGTAATAAAAACTTTGGTTGGAGTGGATCAGAAACCTTGAAATCATGATGAATAGAAGGTGTTTTGTTAGGGTTCCGTACTCAAAGGGTAAAAACTGGCCAAGAGCGTGTCGAGCCACGTACAATGTAGGGTTTCGTAGTTTACACAGCTAACAACGTTACAGAAGTAATTTTCAACGATATTTGTACTAAAAAGTGGACACTTGACTCTAACAAAAATTAGCAATTTAAAGCTTAATATTTCAAAAACAGATCCCTTAATCGAAGTTGTTTTTACAAACCTACAATATATTTTAAAGACCTATCCAACGATACCCCACATTATGGGGTACGCGAGACAAAAAAATCATCCCCACTTTAGGTGTATGTGAGGTTTTTTTATAGATAGTACGGAATAGTACGGAACCCTTCGTGCGCGAGTCCGACTCGCACTTGGCCGGTTTTTTTGTTGACATTGGCCTTTTCGGCCTGCATGTTGGACAACGTGTAATTAATGATTTAAATAAGAAGGTAAACCAGCAAACGCTATTAGTTATTTAAATTTTAGTCTGGCAGATAATAGTTTTACTACCTAGATGATTATATGACTATGATGATATTATAAAACTTACTGAAATTCAGAAAAATAAAATGTTCCTACCTACTTTGTGTTACCTTTCCTTATTATTTGAGACTATAGGTATTTCCCATCGATATAATAATTTTATTAATTCGTTCTTCGGAAAAGACAATACCTACATAAGTTTTTCATTTTAGTCATAGATTAGAGTTACCTAATGCTGGAAAATGTTAATATTTTTTGAGTGTAGCCTCAATCAAACTTACCTACATTGAATTGCCTTACCTTTATCCATATACCTAAAGAGAAGAATTATAGTTGGGCACCTAGCTAAACTGCTTAGATGCATACTAAAATGATATCCTCAAGTTTCAGTTGAATAATAACTTTATTATTTTTTAACATGATTGTTATAAATTTAATTAGGTCGCATGATAAACACCAAGCACAAGCACCGAACAAACATGTTGCGCAAACAAAACGAAGGGCTTAGCACGTTTCATCACGTTTCATTCGCCGCAGCCGACCAATAAAAGCCGCTGTCACTTGGCATCGCTTCAGGAAAATTTAACGTTTTGCCTTTATTCGTTGAGATATACATAAAGGGACCAATCTGAAAGGCGAAGCGCACGTGGCTTGCTGCGGGGCGTGCGCGTGCGCTCACCGTGCTGCTTGGTGGGGGCGAGGCGGGGTCTGCTTGCACGCATTGCGTATGGGCAGTGCGTGAGAGTCGCTCAAACGACACGCTTTACCTCAATACTCCATTTAAATTTCATATAACAATTGAGCTGTGCAGTGCAATGACCTAGTTGTCGTGACAATGGGAGCGGTAAAGGATGCGTGGTTGTTTGCTAACATAAGCAACACGTTGGAAATGATTGAAAACTTGTCGAGAAACGTAAGTAAATCGAGTGCAAAAGCTTGAATTTGTCACACAAAATTGTCTTTATTATGTACTTTGATACAAAACAGAAAACTTAGAGGCTGTAAAACAACTCTACAAAACTACTTAAACTTGCACTGAAAGCTTCTCGCGTTATCTTACAATTTCACGTTTCTACTACTACCCTGTAGATTAGATTATACTAGACAAATATGTGAGCAAATCGTTACCAAACAAAAAATGTTGTCTATAATAATAAGTAGTTAATACCTAGTTGTTTTTATTTTCCAAGGCAATTATTATAATGAAGTAGAGATAAATTACGCGTTAGAAACACTGGTAATATCTACTAGATAGATATCTCATGCCCTTTGACTTGATATCACTTGGTATTTGATAATATTAAACACATTGTATGATTCAATGTATAACAAAACTACATTAATGACGGTGATAAGATGGTTAAGCGCTCTTTCCTTAGCAGATAACAATAGAAGTAAGGTGTGATCAAAATAATTGAGATCAATTGCTCACTAACAGTGAAAACTACCTTCTGAAACTTCCATAACTTTTGACGTACTTACCTATTTTACTAATTGATTAAGTAGGTAGGTACATTGATAAATTCCTGGCTAAAGATATCTAAGCAAATACCTAGGTACTTTATTTTGTGATTTTCTAATAGTTTATTTACGAGTGTTTTGGTCGTAAGCATCAAAGTTCATCTTTAGAACGTAGGTAGGTACTTATAGTCACGTCGAATTGTATGGAAACGTCATCGCTAAGTGCGTTCTAGAAGAAATGGCATAAACTTATAGTTTGCATGCAGGCATAATACTTAGGTGTTAGTTCTCTTGCGTTATCCATTCATATCAGCAAAAAATACCTATCATAGGCGGCTAAACTAATAATCATAACTCCTCTAATGCTTCGCTGTAGTCGGGTAGTAAGTAGTAAGATGAACACACCCAACAAATTCAAATTCAAATAGTAGTCGAGTTATTCTGGTATAATTTATAAGTGCTTAAATTTTCGTGGCTCATCTAGGAGCTTAATAAGAGGTATATACCTAGTTGATGAATGGTACCAATTTTTAACCAGGTAGACAAGTCAATAAATTGTCTTATTATACTCGTATATTAATGTAAAGAGGCAAAATAAAAAAACTGGCTGAATGCGAGTCGGACTCTCGCACGAAGGGTTTTCTATAAAAAACACAAGCAAAAAACACGTTTGTTGTATTTATTTTATTTTGTTTTTAGTAAGTATTTGTTGTTATAGCGACAACAGAAATACATCATCTGTGAAAATTTCAACTGTCTAGCTGTTCATGAGATACAGCCCTGTGACAGACAGACGGACAGCGAAGTCTTTACCCTTTGGGTACGGAACCCTGAAAACTACTAATGGCCAAAGCTATAAATATATTTATTTTTAAATTTCACATCAAAAGTCTTCTTGTGCGAATTTGGAGAAGGTCAGCTAGTAATATTATGAGGGGGGTTTAATAGGTAAATAGTGTTAAAAAAATTGAACGGAAAATAGTTTAAAGTTTCTTGAGGGCTTCGTCGGTTTGATATCGTCACGTTATTAGATAAATCACTCTTGCGTTTGCGTCACACGTTGGCGTAATAATTGGTATGGAGATGACTTCAGCGATCGTCTAGTCTTTTTAGTGATTGGCTGGTTTTCGATTACCTAGTTCCATATTAATTGATTAGTGCTCTGTTCAAACGAACAAACGTACCTACCTACCTACCACGGCCAAATGCATTTTGCGCATAGGTCAAGAAACTTTATAATAAACTAAATAAAAGGATTTTTAGTGAATTTTTTTAGTCAAAAAAAAATGGCGCAAAAAAAAAATAATTTTAAATTTACGCGGAAACATATTTCGGATTCGGAAGTGAATGGTTTTGTTACACAGAACGAAACTGTCATCTGTCAGCTTCGTAACAGTCAAAACCCGGAAGCGATAGCTCTTCTGGTTATTTTATAATAAATTTTCAAAAATGCGCATGCGCGATGACTTCAGAGCCCGAACGCCGGCGTTCGGACGGGGATTGAGGGGTTAAAAATCGTAACTTCAAGGCGATCTAGAAAGTTTTATTTAGTTTACAATTGTACTAAGTCGGTATCTACATAGGTACCTATACCTACTCACACTGCGCGACAGTCGATCGAGGAGAATGATTGAATAAATAAATATTGGTGGACATTTAACACACATCTAGCCCCAAAATCATCAAAGCTAAAAGCGTACTATGGAAACTTGATAACTGATAGAATACGAATTATACTTATTGTGGGGATACCAAACCCATAATCTACAGCACAGAAGGCAAAACTACCTACCGACTGAGTTGTGAGGCATGTCGATTGATTTCTAATAATTGGTATCTGGGTACGTGGGTAGGTGGGTACCTCCCCATCTAATTACCTACTAGCGCAGGTATGTAATCTACTACCCAGTAGATAATTGTTGGCTCATAGATAGACTTGCTTTACTCGTAGGTACTAGGTATAGGTAGTACGATGTCATATAATAAAGATATTCACAAGACACGTAATTATTATATGTTGTTTTTTGTAAACAACATTATAATTTATAATCTTTAAATTGACCTAGGTATTTTTTACTCGCGTACCTTAAATAATTCTCTTTCCTACAAATGAAATAATATTTTTTCGGACATTTCAATGTCAGGCCATTGAACTGCTATCGGCATTTATGTATCTTGTTGTACTTTTTTTGTCTACATTTCGTGTCATTAAACTAAGAAGGATGTACCTACCTACCTACCTAGAGTCACCTACCATTTGAACACTTTTTATGCCTTCCCAATTTTGGTTTTGCTTCATTCTCGTTTTGTCTGACTTCATCATCCATCATCATCAAAATAAATTTATTGGGATTAGGATTTTGACTCATTTATGCATCCCTATATTTGACATTAATGTTTCGAACTCCTGACACGTTTTAAATACCTTTTAAATATGGCCTACTTTCGAGAGGGGAGAAAAAAAGAAAAAATAATTATATGTAGGTACCTATTTAAGTAAAAAAAAAAAAAGAATATAATTTGTCTCCTTAAGAGGCTGTGAGTCGCTGATTGCTCTTTTTCGAAACGAAAAAAAAAAAACTTCTGAACAAGCCACATCTCCTATTTTTATAAGTATATTACTTCAGGTTTCTACCTAGATTTCTATTAAGCTGAAAACATAATAGCAGAAACTTTTCACGATAAAAATATTATTTCAAAATGATACGTTTTAGAATTTATGATCGAAATATTTTATATACCTACTATTAAAATCAACTTGTGATTTATTGTTAAAGATAGGTAATATGTAGATCTAGATTTCTATTAGGATAGATTTTTGATAAGTAATTATACATAATTTATATCATTAATTTATTCGAAAAGCTAAGGCGGACCACGCGCGGACGTGTGTTTGTCATCATTGCAGCGGTCAGTAGGATTATTTATCGAAGTGATTAAAGATGGGTACATCTTTATTCACATATACTATACATTATAAAATAGGAGATGTGGCTTCCCAAGTAACACAAAATTGCTGTTTAACAGCTGACTTGCAGTTCACATCGATACTATAGTCTGTACAAGCCTGCTCTTTAATAGAGTTATAGCTGGCTATTCAGCTGTTAAGCTGCTTAAATGGGCACAAATTTGTGAACCTTTAGTTCACATAACCTGTTGAATGGTATAAGTATAACGTTAAAATAGAGTTATAAGGGTAATCAAGCGTTACAAGAGACCATGCAAGCGGTTTAAGAAGGTAGTTGTTACCTGTTAAACAGACAAAAGCTGTAAAAGGAGACCCATTTACACTGTTATAACTATATTAGTTCACAAATAGTGCTAATATAGTACACACTGATGCCATTTTGCCAACAGCTGTTAAGATTTACACACGCCATTTTGTTAGTTTGTTTTTATCTTTGCAGATTCGCGTGCTAATGGAATGTTGTTGTGGTATACTTGTGGTTATTGTGTAATTCGCCATGACACACTATTGTATAAATACTTATTTTTGTTGTTTTTGATATACACAATATGTAAAATATTGATGGCAATGCAATTTTGCCGATAATACTATATCTATTTGAAGTACAAAATTTTCATGCGCCCCGAAATAAATGCATTTTTAGGTTTGAAACAAATAGAAATTTTTGCAGTGAGAAAAAAAATAAAAGTAGTTTATTTGATAAAATATATAATATAGTTTAATTACAGTTTTAACTTCTATAAGGACTTTAAATCAACTTGTCTAGGTTTCGTTTGGTGTGAAAATGATTCTAAATAAGCAAATTAGATAGTATATAAAAATGTGAAAAAAATACAAAATGGTGGAAGTTTTATTACTTAATGTGAACCACTTTCATTCTAATTTAACTCTATTAGCAGTACAGAGTGCCACACGTGATCCGTTAGACAGCAATGAGTAGGAAAGTTATATAGGCAGATTAGCGTGTACCTATATACAGCTATACGCATTACAACACTCTAAACATACACTACTGTACAGCTTTAGCCATTATAGATGTTCACAGCGACCCTCTTAAAATGTACCCTTATAGTGGTGTAAACGAATTCCTCAATACAGCAATAAACGTTATTTTACTCTACTTAAATGCTTAAATGGTGCCAGAAAAACAATAGCTGCATAGTAGTGTTCGAAAACGATATCTTTACACTATTAAGATGCCACTATACAGACTATAGCTGTTTATTCAGCTGTAAGATCACGAGTGAACCTTAATAAGTGCATAATAATGCTTTAAGTTCACAATGTTACCAAATGTGAATAACTAACCAGCAATTTGTGTTACTTGGGTTGTTCACAAGTATTTCTTTTTTCGTTTCGAACAAAAATAATCGTCGACTGGCAGCGTCTTAACTCTTTGCTAACAGTTATAATTCCAATTAGTGTCTACTTCTGATCAATGACGTCTAAAGAAAAGTTGTTTTGGTAGTCTAAAATAAGAAACTACTTATAGCTATCTAAAGATGACAAATCTATGTAGGTAATAGAAGAAAATAGGTAACTTTTTTTGTGATAATTAATATAGATTGAAAAAGAAAGTAAGAAAAAACTGGCATGATATTGCTTGATACATCGAAATTGAGATTTCACGAAAAAAATCGATTGTTTTTCAGATCCGTTCAGATTATACCTATCTACCATGATCTTATGGTCATCTTAAAACGACGAATTAACTAAACAATACTATCAGGATAAGCCACGCTAAGGTTACCTTACTCATTCGTTAATGT
This sequence comes from Hydriomena furcata, assembly GCA_912999785.1. Taxonomy (NCBI): domain Eukaryota; kingdom Metazoa; phylum Arthropoda; class Insecta; order Lepidoptera; family Geometridae; genus Hydriomena; species Hydriomena furcata. The sequence continues at coordinate 10,802,544 of OU538839.1, forward strand.
TCATACCTCCTATGTAAAGTAGGTACGTAAGCGTAATATATTATGATGATGCTCATGTCATGTCGGTCAATTGCGTGACAAAATAAAGTTCTCAAAACGCATTGCGTCATTTTTATGTAACAATGCGATGAGCTTCGAATTCGTAATGCCAGAGTTTGTTTACTGTTGCGATAATTGTTTTTGATCCTGTTTTAGAGATTTGCTTACTTAAAATAATTGAAAAGGGTAAAAGGGCAGTACCATTTACCCTTTTGAATTATTTTCGTAATGTCATTTCTATACGTAATGGTCTACTAATAATAATTCTAGTGACATAGATACCTACTTCTGTATGCGGATCTTATTAAAATAATAGTCTACCTACATACATATCCAAGTCAATAGTCTATCGTTGGCGTTGGTTTCTGGGTACATTTTAAGTGCTTTTTGGGTCCGCGAGCGCTGGTAGGTATAAACTTAGCAAAACTTGTAGGTAGGTACATAAAATATCGAATTCATACACAGAACAAAAATCTATGTTCATCGCACAAAATATCTGTCCTTGGTGGGTATCGAATCAACAAAATTATTATTTGAGTAGCGCAGAATTTGAAACATGAGAGAGGATGACGGCGCCTTTCCGCGGCTAGGTGAGGTGCGGGCGGCTGCGTGCCGGCCGGCCGTGGCGTAGGTCGGGCATGATGTCGACGGCCGAGCAATGTCACCCCGAGCGGAGATATTCGGCCCCCCCGCGCCTCCTCCTCAACACCCCCCCGAGCCCTCAGAACCAGCCGACTCACATCATTTCCGAAACGCAATTTAACGTCTGATTTGTCTTGGTCTTTAAATAATTGAATTGCTGGTCATGCTTTTGGTTTTTCCCTTGCCTTATTTGGTATTAGATGCAACCTAAAATATTATGTATTTTCTTTTTTCTTTTACTATTAGGTTTCATGATGGGTTTCATAGATTCTTTCGCGTGGTTCTCCTGGTTCTTTTGTTTGTGATAATAGCACTTGCTAGTTGTTTATGTAGGTTATGTCCCAAGTTCCGGTACGTTGAGGTAGGCTGTTGTATCTGCTGGTTATATAAGGTACCACGCGGCGATAGCGAGGCAGGTGTTTCTGAAATTTCGTCCGCGTGATATTGGGCGAAGTCGGTCGTCGACCTTTCGCTATCTACGTTATTTAGCCCGGCTCAATGACGACGCAATGTCGAATCGTGCGAGTTCACAGACCCAGTCGCGAGACGCTGTGCGTTCCATCCACGCTCAACCGAACAACACTCGACCGAATTTTATGGGCTATAGATACCTAGATAGGTGCTTGTGCTTTCAATGTTTGAATATTATGTTTTGATCGATATGTAGGTGGTCTTCTGATACTTTTTATTTTTGCTTGGAGTTATAGATAATTAATTTACGTCTCGGTTGATTTAGCATCTGTGAATCTACCAAAATAAAATTCAGACTACTTTTTAAAAATATTTATTCATTTTGTATGATACACCTACGTTACAGCCTAAGGCTTACATACCAGCCTTTTTAGGCTTACCTAGGCTTCTTGTGTAAAGCAAATTTTCTAAAACAGTAGATGAGACCTTCCATCCTAAAGGGCGCCTTCAGGGTTTATTTTTTGCTTTCCTAGGTCTCCAGTCTGTTATTTCAGCAAAAATGTATAAGCATCTTATTTAGTAGTTCCATATCTGGTATTCCGATCTTCCAAAATTATAGTCTATAAGTTGCCTAGGACTAATAGCTATATAACAAAAAAGTTTCATCAAAATCCGTTCAGTAGTTTTTGCGTGAAAGCCTGACAACAGACAGACAGACAGACAGACTGACAGACAGACAATAATTTCAAAATGTTTTTTTTTGGCTTGTGTTACTTGTATAAAGACCCCTAGGAGTATTTTTTTTCGTTTTTATTCAATGTACAGAATTGAACTCTTCTACAGCTTTATTATATGTTATGTATAGATGTATAGATTGTTTTGCAAGTGTAATTTGCATTACATATTTATAAAATTTCCATTCGGTGATTTTAAAACAGCTCAAGGTTTATATAATGACATAACATAACATAGGATGACGACTATAATCCCCAAGCACAGTAGACATCCCCTCAGATCTCCAGGCGCTTAGATCATTGAATATATCTAGAGGGGGGAAAACAGAGGCACGTCTAAATCGAAACATTATATTTGGCACATGCCCACATTTTGCAGTAGTTATATAGCAATTTCCATTCGCTAATTTTGCAACGGCTCAAGGCTTCACATCACTTGTTATGACAGCTGGACCGTATGTCGCCATAATATCAGCTCGGTCTGTTTGCTGTGTGTCGCGGCAGCCGAGGTTGCGCGGAAACCATGTGGCGGTCAAGGCCGATGTCTAGACGCACCTCCTCCACCCTCGCAGCCTTACAGCCCCCGCTTCAGCGAAGCAGCTACGCTATGCTACCTATTTTCACCTCCACCCGCTGCCGAATTTTACCTGGGCAAAGCTTTTAGACTACTTACCGATTTATACATCACCTAAAATTAAATAATCATTTTTAATAGATGATATTTTATAAGTGGTGATACGTCTTTTGGTATATTATTTATCAATTTCAGATCTACCTAGGTAGTATTTTTCCTAATCGAAGCATGCTCCGATTACGTAAATATTATAATAAAAATCGGCATTGTTGGCTTCTCGCCATAAACCTTTTTTCTTACGCAACATGAACCCTGAATAATTGCTTTTGTAAATTGAGTATTTTAGGCTAGTCTCCATAACCATTTCTCAGTCTCTACACACGCTCAAGACGCACCATATTGAGCGAAGCTATTTTCTATTTAACCCACCACGAATTAAATACAGGTACCTAGGTACCTACTGGGTACGTACTGGTGACCCAATGACTTACATCTGAACCCGCTATGAACTCGCGAGGTGAAGGGTATGGGAAGACAACAAAAACGCCCACTTTCGCTCAATAGGGCGATGTAGAACAATTTGGGTATCCTTGAATCAATACTGAGCGGTGCCTTTGGAGTTTTTACTGTAATGCTGGTGGTATTTATCTAAAAAAGTAGGTTTTTAAAGGTTTTTGTTCCAGTTTTAGTGACCTATATTAATCGATAGTATACGAGAAGCAGTATAGGTGCCCAATTTTCTTTAAAAGAAATATAAAATGATTTTGAAAAATTCTCAAATTGCGGTTAATATTTCACATAGATTATATATTTATGTACGTAGGTAGATACTTGTCTAGAAGTAGATGTGCGTGCATGTAATACATGAGTCAAATAGGCCATCTGTTCAAGCATTAGGTCTTTAATTGTTTCCCCCTATGGAAATTGTTTACCAATTTATACTTTTTATCACAATAGTTATGTAATATGCGTGAGCATTGAGTATTTAATTTATCGTAAAAAGAAACAGAGATATGATAATTCACGGAAAAATACTGAGTAACATGCTGCTTACCTAACATGTTGAGGTAGGTTCGCATCGAGCCGTTAGCTTTTTTATTCAGGCGTAGTTGTTGCGAATTTTAAATGTTTCGTCACTCGCGCGATTAGATATTTCTATGTTTGTTATATTATCTTTGGTTTTGTCGTGATTGTCTCTTGATCGTGGCTCTTTATCAACTTATTCAATAATAATGACGTTGTACTAAAGGTTTTTCGTTTTCCTAGTCTATTTATCTTAGTGTAAAAATCTACAGTTATGTCAACTAATCACGATAGTTTAAAAATTATTTTTCGTTTTCTTGTTTCTTTAGTTGCATTTATAACCTCAAATTATATTTTTACATGTACCTACTTACTTACCTAACTTATAGATAAATTTTGTTTTTTTGTCGTCTGAATTTTCATAATTTGGTTTTAAATTATTATTTTTTCTTTAAGCAGAAGAAATCGCTGTATGTAACAGCTATTTCTTCAAAGTCTTAGCTAGGTTAATAGAAACGTGCAGTCTCCCGGATATGTTGTTTTCATGAGTCACTTTGTAGTCAGCACCCCGGTTATTACCATAAGCGTGGTGCTGTGTCGTCGGTCGGCTTGAGCCTACCACAACACCAGTGTAGTTATAGCCTTATGTACGACACGTTGCTTGGCGGTCGGACTATTTCCAAATGACGTTTATCTACGAAGGTGAGATCGCGGACGCACGGTCGGTGAACTCGTTAGTGTGTTATGAATACCTACCTATACCTACCTAATACCTATTCGACAACACGTTACACATAATGTGCTGCGCAGTCCGGAATCATTCTATTTACATACGACTTTTTTTGTGAACTACTCGTTTAAAAAAATATTTGAATCGGTGATTGTTATGCGCTCGAATTTTCTATGTGATTGAATGAAGTTGATTTTCAGTAGTGATAGGTGGTAGGTTGATCCGTAGGTAAAGTTAGGTATTTAAGGTGCTGTGCTAGTTGGTCATCGCTCACCATGCGATGCGATTTCATCGTGTGATAGAACTGAGAACTAGACTATAATTTTGGTTGGTTATTCCATGATCGCGCGACTGTCAATTATGACATTAAGTACAGATCAGTACCTACGTTTGATCGCACGATCAGTTTCATTGGATGCCCGCATCAACGCGCGAGCGATAGCCAATTAGAACGGCGCCTATGTCTGGCTCGCTTTAAGCTACCTGCGCAACTTTGACCTACACCAATCCAGTAACCATAGACACGTTCTATTTCTATTAAGTAAGGTTTTTGGTATTGTTGGAACTGTTATTAGAAAAACATTAACAGAATACCTAATAATACGTTTGTTACGCCTACGCGTTCCTGTCGAGGGCCACTTTCATTAATGACTGATATGAAAATGTTTTTATTTCTTTGTAGGTAGATTGTTTCATTAAAATAACGGGGCTAAAACTGTTAAAAAAAAAGCTCGGGACTAACCAGGAATCTGAATTCTAATCTTCCAAGCATGATTCATCTTCCATTCTCACGCTCGAGGCGTCATTTCTTTCTTACTATAATTTTCAGTTGAGGTAGGCCTGTCAGGATGTCCTACCTCAACTGAAAATCAATAGACCAAGTCAAACGGCAGTAAGCACATTAAAAGAACCTGATATGTAATGTGTCTGTCAGGCTCAAAATTTAAAAGATAATTCGCAAAAATAACAATATTAGTTAACTTGTTTTTCACTTTAAAATTCCGTACGTATTGAAAATGTTTGAGCTAATACGTGATTCTACTCATTAAAACTCTTTAAATTGGTAATTAAATTGTGCACTTTCAGTACATTTAAATACAATTTAAAGATTATTAATGCATTGAGTAGGTAGTAGATACAGCCGTGCACTTGCCCATTTAACGCTTGCATCATGATTATTATCATACATAACACCGACAATGTCACGGGTACGATGAACTCAGTTCTTTATATCCTTGAAACTGTTTTTAGCTATCGCAGATAGATAAACGTGTTTTTTTTGTGAAACCGCTCTTCTGTAATTTCTTTCAGTAAGCTAAATAAGCCGACTATAAATTTGAGGCGGTTTGTTATATCAATCTTCGAAAATCTTACCCAAAACTCTACTTTCACAATCAAACAACATTTAGACTAAAATAAACACATCTGAAAAAAAATCTACAGTAATCTTTTGACTTATTGAAGATGGAAAAATTACCGATTTTTGTGCATGTTTGTGCCTCAATCACGCTTAAATTTATATGGGATCACCTCGGGTTCATCCTCTACAAGATAATGAAATGAAATGACCATTGAAATCATTCCAGCCGCTACGGAGTAATCGGTGTTGATATCGCACAGAGAATCACCTATTTTGAATTTGGTTTATAAAACTGAAAAAGTGTTTACGTTCGCCGGGAATTAAGCGAGCTTGAATCGCACGAGTGACGCTTGTTGGCACAGTTTTAAAGTCTCATACACCTTTGCATATTTAAACATATTTTCTATGCGCGGTGAGTCTTGGATGAGTAGGTACTAGGTATAGGTATAGGTACTCGTATATTAGCTTCGGTGTATTAAATTACATTACATATCGAAAAATAAAAAAAAATAGTGTAGGTACACAACTGTAATCCTTATTACGGTAGACATCCTCTCAGATCTAGAGGCGTTCAGATTTTTTCTCTAATAGGAAATTGCGTATTTACAGTGCTATATGCAAATTTTCTTCTGGTAAAAAGTAGAAATATATTCGCGAATGAATCTGCGGGATGTATCTTGTTGGCAATAAGGCTTGGCAAACCAGTTCTACCTACTGACTAAACAAAATGCAAGAATTGGATAGATGGTAGACAGTAGATATTATCTATTATTAAATATTTATGTTAAATTTCAACACAATCTTTCTGCTGCTTTCTTTTTACTGGCAATCTGGCATCCTGCCACGTAGGTAATAAAAAAGTGGGTATCTAGGTACTACCATTTAAACGGTTTTTTGTTTTCGAAATCTCTTTATTGACTGCTACTAACGGTACTATGAAAAAATAATGACAATACCATAAACACAGAAGACTTTTTTAATCTTTTTAACCCCGGCGGATAAAGATGTTTGTCCTGTGTCTGGGTGTTACTATGTATCTAAGTATGTATTTCAAAAAAAAAAGTATATAAGTATTCTATCAGTTATCTGATAGAATACTGTTGAGGATTTGAGCGCCTAGGAATCTTAGAGGATGTATTGTATACCTTACTTTGGACTTAGTCGTGCGTGACCCTATTTCTTTTTAAATTATTTTTACTTAGACATGCCCGAATGTATTTGCTGTTGGGTCACGTCATATCGCCAATGAGATAACGTTGACCATGTTGGTGGCATCACACGTGATCGGGCCTATTTATTATCTTGACATGTAGATTACAATGTATTCAACTACATAAGCTTGTCAAAATTAATCGGGCACGAATAGGTAAATAAATACGAAACACAGTACACATAAAGGATCGCTGTAGTTCGGAGTTACTCTGAACGATAAAATATTTGACAGGGAACAAAGGTGCTCGATATATCCCAAAGAGCATGCTTGAAATTGCTTACGTTAGTCAGACATCTGATCATTACATGCTTGGCTTACAATAATGTGCCTTTATTTATTATTACTACTGAAGTCCCACTTAAATTAATTCAGAATCTTTAATAAATATCATAAAAACTTTCTAAGTTCTGCGTGAGTTAAGCAATTCTTGGTACTTCTCTGTTTCTCTCGTTTCAAGGGGCTCCCAGTCGACGATTGCTCTATTTCGAAACGAAAAAAGAAATACTTCTGAACAAGCCACATCTCCTATTTTTATAAGTATATTACTTCAGGTTCCTACCTAGATTTCTATTAAGCTGAAAACATAATAGCAGAAACTTTTCACGATAAAGATATTATTTCAAAATGATACGTTTTAGAATTTATGATCGAAATATTTTATATACCTACTATTAAAATCAACTTGTGATTTATTGTTAAAGATAGGTAATATGTAGATCTAGATTTCTATTAGAATAGATTTTAATTTATTCGAATAGCTAAGGCGGACCACGCGCCGACGTGTGTTTGTCGTCATTGTAGCGGTCGGTAGGATTATTTATCAAAGTTATTAAAGATGAGTACATATTTATTCACATACTATACATTATAAAATAGGAGATGTGGCTTGTTCAGAAGTATTTCTTTTTTCGTTTCGAACAAAAACAATCGTCGACTGGGAGCGCCTTAACGAATGATACGAATGTAGTTTTGAAAATGACACATCGATAGTTTCCTTGGTACGGAATCATTGTAATATTTTAGTATTTTTTTTATGAAAAGCACTTCGCACATTCTAAAAGTTCGATAAATAAATGTATTACCTATGTAATTGTTGTGCTTAGTGTGATCCGTTTCAGGTGCAGATGATGGGATCGGTGAATGGCGATCCCATGCTACACCGAGTGAAGCAAGAGTCAGACCAGCTGCAGTACTCGCCGGAGCCCCAGCCTCCGCACCCGCAGCCATTGCATCCTCGCCAGATGCCGATCACACAGCCGCCTGAGGTAAAACTGGTAAAGGCTTTGTTCAACTAAGTAGAAACCAGTTCATCACCATCAACTTATCAACCATATTTATCACCGAACTGCCTCTTGGCTGGACTTTGATTTGGCCATCTTGTCCTTCGTATTGAAGGTTTGGTTTTCGTCTTATGCAAGCAACATTTTGGTTCTGACTTCTGTATTATGTCATGGCAGAGCTTTCAAGATTAGTAAAATTGTATAAAGTAACAAATATGAATATAAAATGGTTCAGCCATTATTATGTCGAAAAACACTCCATTAGTTCTGTCTCAAAAGATCGCCTTAAAATATAAATGCGCCGAAGTGCTGCCAGCGAACAGACAACAAAGGCTAAACTCATAAATAACGGTTAGTGAGTCACCTGCTTAGCTAGGTAGGTACCTAGCTATTGTATCGTAGGTTAAAAGTCGCGCTAAACCAAAATTCAACACAGATAAGGCTTTGGGTGAGGAGGTAGGTACCGACTTTATTGATAAGATTCTCGGACCACATTTTAAGGAATCGATTTCTAGACATTTTCGGTTGAAAATACCAATAAGCTGCGGAGGAATGCTGGGTAAAAAGTTGATGTTTTATCCATGACCAGAAAAAGAGTGTGTTATTTAGACGAGTAATGTGAGCTCTATAAAATACTTACATGAACCTATCCCAGTAAGTAGTAAACATGCCTCTTTACCACGCAGTTGGACCTCGAGCCCAAAGAAGAGGTGAAATTCTGCGTCTCTCCGGGAGAAACCACAATCGTTGGTAACACAAGTCCTGAACAACAGCACTGCTCGTCGACCACCGCTGCTGCGGCCAGTGGCGCTAGAGACGATGACGCACCTAGACGACTTTGCCTTGTCTGTGGCGACGTAGCCTCAGGGTTTCACTATGGTGTGGCCAGCTGTGAGGCCTGCAAGGCATTCTTCAAACGGACCATACAGGTACGAGTAAGTCTTGCATATTTTACCCCCCTGTTAACCCCCTGACGTGCAATGGTTCATCTCATACCACGAGAAAACTTTGATACTGCAGCAGTTCTGAGACATGAGGACTGACTCTATGACACTTTAACTATGTTTTTTCTTAAATCTTACAAAAATTATAGCTCCGCAAGTATGTGAGGATTTGATGATGTTTAGATGTTTGGCTCAATCACACCGAAACGAAACGGATTTATATATAGCTTATGCTCTAGAATAGCAAATTGGCTATTTTTATTCAGGTACCACGCGAGCGAATCCGCGGGCGGACGCTAGTTACTTATAAAATTTGTAACTGAAGTCAATGATCAGTCTCAAACTAGAACAGTATTTTTTCTTCTTTTAGTTAGAGGCCTAGGGATGCACAGAAACAGCAATTCCCGGAGTACAAACCATAAGTGTGTTGACGTTTGTACTCGCATGCAAGCCATACTCTTGGTGTGTTTTTAGTTTCGGTTATGTTACAACATCAGCAGTTTCTTTCCCAGGGCAACATAGAATACACATGTCCCGCCTCGAACGAGTGCGAGATAAACAAGCGTAGGCGCAAGGCGTGTCAGGCTTGTCGATTCCGCAAGTGCCTTCGCACCGGGATGCTGAGGGAGGGGGTCAGGCTGGACAGGGTTAGGGGGGGAAGGCAGAAGTATAGACGCGCGCCAGACACGCCAGCAACTTTGCAGCCACGTCCGCACCTAGACGAAATCAAGGCAAGTAAAAAAAATATTTGAAATAAGTTTATTTTGAAGAAAACCGTCGAAAATGTTTCGACCAATCGAAAAGTCGAGAGACGATTTCAGTTTATAAGTTTTTTGAAGGAACTATTAGTCCTATATAAATATAATATACATAAATATAATATAAATATAAATATATTATAAAGAGAAAAGTTTTGATTTTTTGTATTTTGTTTTTTTGTATGTTTGTAATGGATAAACTCTTTCATTCTCTCTCTCTTTCACCATTACCAAGCTACATTATCCCTGAGTAACATAGGCTATTTTTTATTTTACAAAAGTAATAAATCACTACATAGTATAAAGCAAAGTCGCTTTCCGCTTCCCGCGTATGTATGTATTATGTATGTATGTATGTTTGCTTATATCTTTAAAACTACACAACGGATTTTGATGCGGTTTTTTTTTAATAGATAGAGTGATTCAGGAGGAAGGTTTATATGTATAATACATGCATAATATAGTAGAGAAACACTGATAATTTTAGAGGTTTCCAATGTGATGTCGTAAATAAACACATTTTTTTGCGCTTACATTGCAAATGCTGGCTGAACCCCACGAGATATATCAAAATAATGTACTACAGTATTGTACACCTTAAAAACGTCTACAAAAAAGTCCACGATGGTATTAGAAATGTCTTACGCACAGCGAAGCGGGCACGGGTCAGCTAGTTCTTTATAAGAATGACGATAGTTTGAAGCAAGGTGTAAAAAATTCCCAAAAATTTTGCTTTTTTTCGTGTGCGCTACAAAAACTATTGATTGTACATAAACAAATATGATATATCGTCTGCTTACTGGTAAAAGTGAGTAAGTGCACTTTTTTGCCAAATTGAGTTAATTATGCAGTTCTTTTTATTTTTTTACGCTCTATCTACTGGTAAAACCTACAAACTGCTATGACGTACGGTTGCAGAGATAAGCAGTGTAAAAAAGTTGTATGTACAAAAATTTTGAAAAAAATATACCAGTAGAACGTCATAAAAATTCTTATTGCCTAAACCGTTCTATGTTCATTCAGTGAAAAAGCAATAAATATAATTATTGGTTTTTACATTTCTAGTATCAATAGATAATTTGATTATTTGAATAGCGTAAACGTTATAAAGTTATTTATTTCATTTTACTGGTTGTAAACTTTAACTCTGGTTTTAAAATGTATGGGCAAAAAAATAAATAAATGCATTTATGCTTTTTTACCCGACAACAGATTTAGAAGGGTTGTTAGTTTAGCAATCTATGTATGTAACCGTATGTGAGCAACGAGTGAAATTAAAATACATACAAGGTGACCCTTGTATAGTAATAGTAAAAAAAATAATAGAAAAACTAAAACTTAAAATTGAGAGGCACATAACTCAGAGAATTGTCAAAAGTTTGAGTAGAAAGTTTCTCGAGTGGAAACCATGTGTCAGAAAGCACAGCATAGGCGCGGGCCTATGCTGTGCTTTCTGACACATGGTCTTGTCATGGTCTTTTTGTTTAATAGCAGCGGTGCTATTAAACAAAAAGACGATCTTAAAAAGGCTGGAAGCCGTTGGTGTAGGCGGTACAAGATCATTCGCTTTGGAAATCAATGGGAGAGACCTAATATGTTCAATATGTTCAGCAATGAATAGCAATTCAGCAGATAATTATGATTCATGATAATAACAGGCTGTGTTCAAGAACAACGTCCGACGATGCACTAGACGTTCAGGAAGTCACATCTGGGCATTCTTGTGTGATAACACTTCAACATCACTCAGATACTACGAGCATCTTTATCAAGATGTTCAATGAATCCTATCCCGAGTCACCACAGGCTCGCCAGATTTAAACAGTTACATTCTGATGCAGATCAAAGCCGTGTGGTTCACTGCACCGTTATTATCGATGGATGCTAGCATCCATCATCATCGTGTTCCACTTGTCTTGTCTCACTGTAACAATGACCATTGCTGCCTTCATCTTCTCCTCCGGTCTGGAGAGCGTCGTCTAAATCAACACAATATAAATGCTTGCTCATCGCATCGATAGAGATAGACTTTCTACAACTTCAACCATCACAGTTAGTGAAATCTATGAAAACTCAATTTTAACCAGACAATACAATCTTAAATCGCGCTAAAGATGTATTTTCGATGTTATGACATAAATAACTCATACAAACATCAACCACACTAGAAAATAGATTAAGGTTTTATAAGAAACAAACTCTGAACTACAATAACTAAACAGTTATTTTCAAGTGAAGATACAAAACCATCTAAATATTAGATTCTAATTGAAATAGCATCTGACTAAAAATATTTAAGTAAAATAACTTTATAATAAAACCGTGGAGTTGGTCTATATTTTACAACTTGTTTCTAGCTTTTAAGTAGGTATTTAGACAGGTTTAAGTTTTAAAACTTTTAATTGAATTCATTAGTCACTTTTGTATGGAGTTGTTTGTAATAAGTCACTTACATTTACTGAAAACCTACAGGTAAAATAGGTTATATTAAACAAAATAGGCTATATTTTGGTTAATATCCCCAAAAACAATAATTACAATACTGTAGTTAGTCTAAAATACAGTAATATATTATAGGAAACGTAGATAAGTACCGTATAACATCAAATTAAGAAGATAGACAAAATTTACTAATTACAGGTAAAACGTAATAAATGCCTATCTCTCTGTATATTAATTTCATTTAATTAAGTTTTTACTATGAAAATAATATGAAATATGAGTAAATCTTGTAAGTAGGATGTTCAACGCAACCATTTGCATTAGCAGATTTTTAATTATTGATTTTTAACTAGGTTAAAAAAACACTCAAACTTTCAAATGTAATTTACTCGAATTGACAAAAACTGCACTTACTCACTTTTACCAGTAAGCAGACGATATATTGAATGTCCTTATCAATGCGCATAAGAAAGTCTGCAAGATGGTATGTCTCAATATTATACATTAGGTATAATAACCGTTTGTTGTTGAAATTTGTTAATTAAAACATGGTTTGGAACAAAAAGTGATTCTATCCATATCATGATGTATCTATACATATAAAAATCAATTGCTAATATTTCAATTTGATAATACGGTAACGGGAACGGGAACTTAAGACAACATTTGTCAATTCTAAAGCGATACGAAGTTCGCGGGGTCAGCTTGTCCTATATAAATACAATTTAAATGGGATCAACTGCGGGTTATTCTTTGCACAATAGAAAAAAATATATGATTTTTTACAGAGTTATAAAATGCATAACAGAATTAAGTCTAACGTGGTAGTTAATCATTTTAAATATAAATACAGATCTGAACTCTCTCTCATTTAATTTTAATATTTAATTAGATCGTGCCAATCTCGGGCAAACGCAGTGAACTTACGCCCGGGTACCATTGTGTTGTGTGTTGTGCGTATGTGCACCTGCGGTTGATTATTTTGCGCCTGCAATTGCCTGTACCCCATCATCCTTTCCTTTTACCTACGTAATAATTTGAACACTTTGCCTTGCTTATACCTAATTAATTTAATTTATCAGTTTGTTTTCACATTGGACATAATATAATTATTTACTTGAGATTAATTTACTTGTTAATAGTTTTTTAAGATGCTAATGCTTATTCATTCAATATGTGGATGATGTTGTGGGTCATACTTTTAATCAATACTATACCTACCTTAGATTTAATACAAATATTGTAATGTGTGACCGTCTTTCTTCCCAAATAAATAAAATAAAAAAATAAAAAAATAAAAATAGATGATTCCTCTCAATTTCAGGTCCTAGAAGCACTGTCATCGTACGAACCGGAAATGCTGTCATGCATGGCGCCACCTACCGGCGTGACAGAAGCTTCGATCAAAACTCTCGCCGTGTTAGCCGACTTATATGATAGAGAGCTAGTCGGAGTCATTGGCTGGGCCAAGCAGATACCTGGCTTCACTGACCTGCAGCTAAATGATCAGGTGAGGTTTCCCAAAGAATCACTCAGAAAGGAAAACAATAGACATAAATAATTCAATATTGCGTCAATATATGTTCAATATACACAGCGTCAAAGCGAACTAGGTGCTATAAGAATTAGGTTACTGATATAATAAATACTTTTATTTTGCAAATACATACTACTTGTAGATACTAATATTAATAAGAAAAAAATAATTGTTTGTAAATAAGTATTTACAAGTTTGTATATAAATTATTTTAACTATCAAAAGCTAAGCTACATTAATAATTACCTATTCAAATCAGAGACACGAAAATTGCTAATGTTAGCAATCATTTTTTTTCTAAAATCTTTTAGTACACATGTGCAAAGCCGGAGCGGGCAACAAGATATAACTACTAGGTTTTTTAATGCTATTCCATGACATAATCTATGTATATTCCAAGTTTTGAACCACAAATATCCTCATAAACTTTCGGATTTATAATGTTTGTAACTTCTATCAGATTCTAGTAAAATCAAAATTATACTCACATCTTGTTTATAAAATATAATAAAATCTCTTTGACAATAATTCGTCATCCACCGTCCATTCTTTTTCCATTCCCGCCAACTCACAACCTTTTTAAAATTCGAACTCTATCTACTAAAGAGTTTTTATTCTACCTCATACAAGGAGGCTGCACTATTATAGCGCCGACAATAACTCCGAGGCTAATTGAATGAATGAATGAATGAATGAAAATGCTTTATTGTACACCATTAAAACAAAATAATAAAGATATAAACTAGAAGAAACACTGTACAATGGGCGGTCTTATCGCTCAAAATCTCTTCCAGACAACCTTAATTATTACAAACCGAAAGGAATAATTGTATCTACATTGCATAATAAAATAATATAGTAGCTTGTTATTAGTTATTGTTATTAGTATTAGTGAGGTTATACCTAAAGCCGCATCATAACTATCATGATGATTAGATGATGCATTGTCTTATCAAAGAAGTGGGAAGTACAAAAACGACTGCTTAATTATTAAAACGGCATTATTATGTTTGGAACCTTGAAAATTGTTATTGTATATATAAATGCAACATTATTATTCAATACTAGCTTTAAAACAGTTGTTAAGTATATTATACCTACTAGCCGACCCGTGACAGACTTTGCCCTGTCTTAATTTCAAAATCGCATAGAGTAACGCACGTTGCTATGACGACTGATGTCAACAATTATGTCAGATTTTTGCACACCAGCGCCATCTACACCAAAAACATCCCTTTGCATTTTTATCATTTTAGCGATGTTTTTCGTATTTTAAAGCAATCTTATGTTTTATTCGGGCATTATATCTACATACATCTACATGACATTTACAGCAAATTTCATCTTAATCCGTTCTGTCGTTTAGGCCTGATTTTCAAACATACAAACATCCTCGCATACTTTCGCATTTATAATATTACTAGCTGCTGGCCCCGGCATCGCTCGGGTGGTACCTGGATACCACCAGACATAGGTATGTCTGGGATTAATTTTTAGATGTTAGTCACACGAGTAAAAGCAAAAACAGTTGATAGTCATCACAGTCAGATTATAATAAAATTTGCATTATTACAAAATAGCATAGTTATTACAATTAGGAATGCAAAAATATAAGTAATTTATTTTATTTTCATAACTTAAATGAATACCAACTTCTCGTATGAGGAATAATCCAATCGAATCCTATTAGTTGGACTAAACAAAATGTAAATGAAGACTAATTTTAACTGACTAACCTTATTAGTTAAGTAAATATGTATGTCGAGGCTGTCCGTCTTAGCCTTTTAGTGTTGCCACACCGATATATATTAAACTAGCTGCCCCGTGACAGACTTTGTCCTGCCCACAATAATCGCCTATATAAACTTCCAATTTTTTCCCTATAAAATAAATTAGGAATTTTGGTAGAATGCGTATAGTACAGTAGTCAAAACTAATGTCAGATTTTTTTGATAAAATAAATTACGAGGATTGAGCGACCTTAGTAGTTCAAGCTTTTTGGTAGAATGCGTTGCTATGACAATTCATTGTTTTCAATCTGAGATGTCACATTTTTTGCACATTTTTATTACACATTGGATAAAATTATTGATTGATTATATAATAAAATATAGTTAAAAACACGCTATAGTTATTTTATTTTTTTGTATTGTCATCGATCCCTAATAAATATGCAAAGTTTCAAATTAATCCGACGTTTTGAAGAAGGTCAAAATCAAGTTCAAAGATTCCGTTACATATGTATGTGTATGTAACGGAACGATCCAAGTACAATCCAAGCTTAATTTTATAAAGCGTGTTAAAAAATTATATAAAAATATTCGACTGATTGTTTACAGATGCGCCTCCTCCAAAGCACATGGGCGGAGATGTTGAGTCTGATGCTGGCATACAGATCTATGTCTAACAACGGTGGTACCTTACAACGGATCCGTTTCGCAACAGATCTGACACTGGACGAGCAACAGGCCAGGGAGATTGGAGCGCACGATCTGTATTTACAGGTAATTTATTTTAGTTTATTGTTAGGGTTCCGTACCCAAATGGTAAAAAACGAGACCCTATTACTGAGACTTCGCTGTCTTCTTCTGATTTTTTTACAGATGATATATTTTTGTGGCCGTTATAACAACAAATACTAAAAACAGAATAAAATGAATATTTAAGTGGGGCTCCCATACAACAAACGTAATTTTTGCCGTTTTTTTATATATAATGGTACGGAACTCTTCGTGCGCGAGTCCGACTCGCACTTGGCCGGTTTTTTTACATGTTGTGCCGACCCCACATTGGGTGGGAAAAGAGGAAGAAATTGATTGATTTTTATACGGTCTTTATAACGTATTAGTACGTATTAGTACCGGTATACTTACCTTTAATTTCTGCCTGCGAACATGGCTATTGAAACATCAGTTGAAACGTCAGGAAAACAAATTAAATATGATAAAGACCCGTGTGAAAATAAATAATGTATTTTAAGTTAGTTCCCAGGACAAATATTTGTGTTATGAACAAAGATGTTTGTATGTATTAACAAAAAATAAGGATGTAACTATTCTATCAGTTAACTTTTTTCCATAGTACAAGCTTTGCTTACTTCGGGGCTAGATGGCGCTATGTGAAATGTCCACCAATATTTATTTATAGTATTAGATGGCCGTCCCGGCTTTGCAGAATTTTACTAATGATTATTTTACAAATAAGTATTCTGCTATTCGGGATGGAAACAAATCTACAAAATTAATAAATTGTTTTTCAAGATTTTATTCTACGACTTTGTTGACATTACTAATATGTATATACAAATATACATGCCAAATTACAGCTTCTAGCACTTTAACTCTCCGAGTTTTAAGTGTTGTACCCAACCCGACTTTGCTTTATTAAAGCGATACTTGAAATTTTTGACTTTTTCTATGGGATGAATCTACCGGATAAGACGGAAGAAGTAATAAAAACTGCATTATCTTGAAAACCATCAATTTTAAAAAGAAGCCGTCTGTAATTTACTTAGCTAGTATGATTATCTAACGAATTATATAAAAATGAACTGTTTAGCTATTCATAGTTTTGATTAAAATCGAAACTAGTGTTTTTGAAGAGCCAACTTTGGAAAATAAATCTATTAAGAAAAGTTTCATCAATCGTGTTTCTGTCTGTAATTTATCTAGATTAAATTCTTAAGTTATCCTTGTCGTAAAAAACAAAAATATGTTTTGCGGTTATTGAGAAAAAACGATTCTGCATTCTTCAAAAACATTTATTACTCCTCTTATAGTAGAAATATATTAGTAAGATGTAATGTGATTTTTGTTTACAGGTAACTGGGGTCGCGAAACGCCTAGAGCGCGCTTCAGCATGTCGCGAGGAGTGCTACTTGCTGAAGGCGTTGGCGCTCGCCAACTCTGAGGCGAGGATCGACGAACACGCGGCTCTGAGGCGATTCAGGGATTCCATACTTGGCGCGCTTAATGATGCCGTTACAGCACTCAGGTAAACTATTCATTTTAAAATTTTAAAGTCAATAAGTATTTATTTCAATAAAATCACAAGGATCATTTTAAAAAGCCTTAGGAGCTAGACGAAGCTACGCCTGTTGCTTGCGACCAAGTGATATATAAAAAAAATGTTTAAAAAACTAAAAACAAAACCCACTTCATGTTGTTATAAGTCCAATACAAAATGTTATCCCCTATTTTTTCACCTCAGAGGTAGTATTTTTCCTCAAATTTAATTGCGTCCAAACGAGGGTAACCTCGCTCAATAAAATAATTTTTCAAATAGGTTAATAAATGGCAGATTTCAGAGGAAAACAAACCGATTTGGAAACCTCATATTATGTAGTTTATAAAAGCAATAAATAAATTATGAACACCTTGATTTTTTTATTTTATTAACAATTTCGAACCCAATATCCGTTAAAAAAAAATTCTACATAATGTTACCATGGTTTATTCCAGGCCGTACAACGCGAATTCTTCGATGCAACAGCTGCTTCTAGTGCTACCAGCACTACGTCTGGCAGACGTGGCTGTACGTCGCTTCTGGGCTTCGGTACATCGCGACCGTCGCGCTCCAATGAACAAGCTCTTCGTCGAAATGCTGGAGGCCTGTCTGCGGTAGAGACCTGCAGAACCCCAACTTTCCAGCTGGTTCGGTAGCTCCAGGTCTTGCAGCTCGTGGTAGTGTACAAACTCTTCGTGGATGAGTGTCAATGATAAATTTCACACGGCCTGATGAGGAGGTCTCCAGGTTCCCCAGGTCCATAGGACTTTCCAGCTGGGATAGCAGCTCCAGGTCTTGCACGTAGTAGTTTCAAACTCTTCGTGGATGTGTGTCAAAGATAAATTTCACACGACCTGAAGAAGTCTCCGGGTCTTGAGACGAATATTCTCCAGCGGTCCATACTGGCAACTTTCCAGCTGGTTTGGTAGCTCCAGGTCTGTGGTAGTGTGGAGTGTGAAGATAAATGGTTCGTACGGCCTGATGTAGACTCCAGGTCTTAGAGACGAGTATTCTCAAGCTGAACTTCAGGACTTACTAGGCCTATAGGGATCTAGGGAACTCTAGCAAACCACGTAATATTGTGAACAAATCCTTTGTGGAAAGAGATTGAGACATGTCAGTAATTTTCGTCTCTCGATCTGATGGTAGATGCCAACTATAAACCGACATTTGGTTTTACGTCTTTATTTCGTGCCACTTAAAATTTCTCTAGATGAATGGCTATAAAAAGCTGTTTATTTGACTTTAAGAACTAGTGTGGTGAAAGGATCCCTATAGAAACGTTTGAGCGAGGCGCGACACTTTAGGCGCGGCGGAGACATCTATGCGACGACTGTGTAAATACTATTTGCTCACTCCTTCGGTAGATGGCGCTGTTTTAAAGTTTGGTTGAATGAGTTAATGTGTGGCTGGAATTATTATGATTTTGAATTGAATTTTAAAATGCGGTACTCAGAGATGTCACACTTTAGTTTCCTGAGCATGGTTTGAATGTGGTCCTACTATTATATTATAAATGCGTATGTGACGTTTTGGGAAATATCTTGAATAAATATTTCGTGACCTGGAATAGCTATTGTGCCGCGGGCGGAACTTGTTTTTTGATAACAGTTTTTAACCTCCAAGGACTCTGGGTGCGATCCAGTGTTTTTTTCAATGTGTTATTAAGATAGAAAGAAATTAAGTAGAACTTAAAAAGTTTTTTCTTTCTTTGTTCTATAGTTGTATAGTGCGCTCCGCCTGCGTCTCATAAAAATCGTCGAAACAAACATCACATGAACATATCACGGGCGATTTAGTTTGCATTTAAAGTTGTGTAAATAATTTTCGAGTTAGACTGTAGTATCATGGCTGTGAATGGCATGCGTTATACCACATATCCAAACAGGCTTCAGCATCACGATTAACAATCGCAGAGTGCTGAATTTTGTTTGCATGTGTGGTTACTTTTTGTTGACTTTCTGTCGTTTCGTTTTAAAACTGAAGGTATCGTCGCGCCCCGCGCCCCTTTATGTACAAAACAAAAAATCCAGTACAAAACTTGTTACTAATTTTGTATTTTGATAAAATATTCTAGTTTTACTGCGAGGTTTCGGGTTTGTGTGCGGTCGGGGGAAAAAATACTATTAAATATTAAACTAGATAATAGATAAAAGCATTTTTTAGCTTGTGTATAAGGCAGGCTAAGTTGAGAGGATTCCCGTAAAACTATGTATAAAAAACATCTAGAAATACTAACCCCCATGTTTATATACAGTCTTTTAACAAATTTTAGAGGCACCATCATCTTTTAATATTTTTATGCCGTTTAAATAAAATGGTACACAAAAGTTTGTTATTAGTGGTAATTCTGTCACCATAAACTAACTGAAATTGATCGATCTTATTCTGTTCATATTTAAGTTTAAATTAGAGTAACAGTCCTGAAATTGGAATAATTCATCTTAGAATTTTAAAAAGTACATCTTACAGGAATAAAGTGGTGAATGTGTACCTTAGGGCAGTGTTCCGCAAACATTTTGTGTTCAAGGTACATTTGAAGGTACATTTGGGAAAATGCATTTTTTTTTCGGTACTTACACCACAAATTAAAAATCAGTTTTTTAATAATATTAATCAACATTTGTTATGAATCAACGAAATAATATTTTTTAATAATCAACAAAACTAAACTTTAAATTGCAGAAAAGGTATCTAATGCGAAACATGAGCCTGTTTAATTGAGCATCTAAATTTGGAGTAATCGTTGACAGGGCTGCTAAAAATACGTTTCTAAGATATCCTTATTTTTCCAAGGCACACCAACTAATGACCACGGTACACCAGTGTGCCGCGGTACACACTTTGCGGAACACTGCCTTAGGGGATCATAATATCATAATCATAAAATATAGCGTGCATAAAAACACGTGCTCAAAACGGTGAAGGAAAACATCGTGAGGAAACCAGCTAGTATTCTTATAAGCGGCGATGGGCTTGCAACCTGTCGCGTATGGAATGCTAACTACTGTAAAATGTGGGCATGTGTGTGTAATGTGAGGTGCCTCTGACTACTCTCTCTAGACGTCTTCGTCTGGAGATCTGAGAGGATGTTTACCGTACTTGGGGATTACAGTCGTGACCCTATTTATTTTGGCAATTATTGTACATACTTACAAACATTGTACATTTTCCCCCCGACTCGTACGGCACTCGGTAGATGGATGCATACAGCCGTATTCGGCGCATTTATCACTAATGTTATTTTGTTTTATTTCACTTTGTTTACATCGGCACTGCTCAGTTTCTTTGCAATTTAATTGCTAACTTGGGATTTTAGACCTTATGCTTTAGGTATTAGAGTACCTAGTATTGCATACTTTAGCATCAGCATGTACCCAAGGTAAGAATTAGTGAACGTTTAAAAATCATACGATGGAGTATCCTAAGATATATTATATATGTATATTATATTATATATGCTATTCAACTTTACCTATGTTAGTCGTTTTCACTTTAGTTTTTCGTGTACATTTTATTATTAATGCAGATATGAGTACTTTATAAGAATATATTTATTGTATTTACAAGCAATATTTCTATAAAACAAATATAAATTCGGTTTGTTTTAACAAATTAATCTCAAGTATGTCAGACAGTACAAAGTTAGTATGGCGTCTTGGGATATTTTTCTTAATTCAATCCAGAGGTCTGTTCCACGACTATAGGTGCATACATCTGTAGATAGACAATTTACTGCTATCGTGTTATTGTTAAGCGATTATGTACCTTACAAATTCAAATTCAAATTCAAAAATCATTTATTTCAATAAAATCACAAGGATCACTTTGAAACGTCTTAGGAACTACAGTATATAGTGACTAGAGTATACACTAGAGTATATAGTGTTTATAATCCTAATAATGAAAGTGGAACAGTATTCATAACGACATATACCTCATGTAACCTGTTACCAACACAAAGTGACTACGAAATAATAATGTTAGTTTGTAACTACAGTACGCTCGATGGATCCATGCCATCCAAAAATAAGCTGTATTGCGTTGCATTAAAATGTACAACGCTAAAGGAGAATGGGCAAAAATTTTTAACACTAAAAATAATTGAAATATAGTTATTAATTTTTACTTTCATGTTACTCTGAACGGACTAGCATTTCAGGAAATCAGTCATAATAAATTGTTTCAATTGATAAGACCTTTCCAACGATATAATGTCATCGCTATTGGAGGGCAATCTGCTCATTCTCCTTTAATACACAATTAGCTTCAGTGTAGATAAGATCCAACGCGCGTACCTACCCCTTAATGAGTTTAAAACATTTATAAATAGTTAATGTTATACATTACATAGATACATAGAGCTTTACTCTTGTTTTGGATTAACTAGATTATTTAAAAAAAAATGGCTATTGTATTAAAAAATAAATTTATATTTCGACGTTGAAAGTGAACAAGATGGTTGTAAAGGCGAATCAAATTAGGAATTAGGGTACACGCATTGTCTAAGTTATTGTAAAAATCGATATAAAAACGAAAGACTTCAAATGAATAACGAAAATCAATTGAACAAAACTATCTTCGCGTCATAGGTACCTAGGTTGATCCACCTGGGCCTCTTTTGCTAACACTATGATACTTCAATAGATTTGCTAAACTCTAAAAAAAGTTAGTGCCATAATTATGTCATAAGACTATTCACTTGTAGTATGCCCCAAGCTTTATGTTCATGCTTATCTTTATCGGATTCACATAGCGATTTCCGTTTGTTTGGTAATATGATCACTAAGGGTGTTCTTATAGGTCGTGAATTTAAAGTTTGGTGCAAACAGCTAATATTTACGAAATTTTAAATCTACCTTACAGAATATAAATGCTTTTTTTTATTTCTGTTTACTTCCCAAATATTTTTTTTTCTTTGAAGTGGCGCTAGGATATGGTAGAAGAGGTGCTTATAACCTCTTTTACTATCAGTAGGGTAGTAAAAGAGGCCCAATAAAGGTCTCTATTGACTGAATTATTTATTAATTAAATATTTTTACGGCAAGTACAAAAACAAATACTTACAGTACAAATTACACTAGCAGAGTTTATCCCAGCCTAATAAAAATAATCATAAAAAATACATTATACAAATTAGATTAGAGAATAAAAATTGTTGAGACTAGTTCTAATGGGCATAGTCATATCTCATAGTACAAGTAGGTAATCTATAAATACAATAATTATAATGCATGTGGGTACGGTAACGTTTCAGTCGGTAGAGACCTTAACATTGTTAAAACTAAAAGGACGATGTGTAACGAAAATACGAAAAAAAAGTACCTATTCAAGTGAGTTGTTGGCGTTCTGTTGTAGTTATTCTTATGTTAAGAATATTTACTTTACTATAGTTTTAAAAATAGTTTTAAGGGCTCTGGGTGGTAGTATCAGGGTGGATGATTGATAGATGTGCCAGATTGTAGATTTAAGTTTTATTTTTATGTGAAAATGTTGATGATCTGCGTTTATTAGCGATTGGATAAGATTAGGCGAAACTTGAGTCAAAAAAAAAAACTAAAGTTGTATCTAGGATTTGAAATGAGAACTGTCATGACGCCATCTTGTGTTGCCTTCTCTTTCTTTTATGTGAAGTAAAACAGAGACAGCCGAACAAAATGGCTTCATGACAAGACAAATTGCTACGATTTTAGGTTATGCGTCTCGGCAATTTTCGTCTGTCAATCTAGAGCTGTTACAACATTATCTAAGCTCGAAAATTACCTAGGAACATGAACATTAATCGTAGTACTGTACTCTCTTTAGAAGCAGTAAAGCCGCGAATCGCCTACTTATAAATGGGTTGTTAAAAAAAAAACAATCGATTGTGAGAAAAGAAAGAAAGCATTAACAATTTAACTGTCCGTTTATTTGTCGGTGATCACGGGCCGTAGTATCCTGTTGTATACAAGGTATGATACAGGACAAAAGCCTGCATTTTTCTTTGCCTTCAATACCTTACCTAAAGGGTCTTGTTTGTAAGTCTACAATTGACAGGTACCGGCGTAGTGAAAAAATGCAACCAATCTTATAGCTATAAAAGCTATATAGCTTTTTGTGCATCATTCAAACGCTCTGTACACGTTAACTGATCATTGTCGATACAGTCAACTTTAGTCTAAGATCTGGAAAGGAATATTTGACCAAATAAATATGTTTCTCGAAGTTTGGAAAAGTATATTTGGCGGGATTCCCACGAGTACATATTTTTGGGGTAACTGTACTAAACCCTTTAGGACCTTTTCTACTACCCGCGTATAAGTGACGGGTAGCTAATGAGGAGCTATTTAATGGTTCTTTACTTTAAATAGCTACCCGTTACTTATTTGAAGATAGGAGGGTAATAAATTAAAAATAGAGATGCGATGTCGCTTTATAATTGTTCGGCAAATGATCTCATATTATCCAGTGATTTCGGCTTGCTGACCACAGAACTATATTTTTTCCTATCGGACTAAGTCCAAAGTGAATGTAAACTATTTGTACCTAAATTGTAACGAATGGAATTCTATTTTTCATGTGTAGTTGATATATTTAAGTAGGCGTCTAGCGCTCTAGAGTTATTTGTATAAAGTAGCTACATTTTAAACCCGTGTCTTACTTTTTGTATTTAATGAATCGTACCTTATTTTTTTCTTTACATAATGTTATTAATGTGAACCGGTCCCGGAATTATGTGAATAAAATATTTAAAAAATGGTGAAATTTTATTTTGTGCTTTTATTTTACCCTTCCTTATTTACAGTACCTAGTTGTGATATTTCTAAACCCTACAAGTCTTAAAAGTAAAAAACAAAAACTCACTCCTCAAAACTAAAGGATAGTAAATAATTCATTAAATTTCAATATTTTATTGCTATTTCTTAATTTATATTTACAAATTCAGTCGTCCATTCCTCTAAGAACTCAACGACAAACTACACTATAGCGAACTGATCGTACAATAATTCTCTCACTTTGAAATACTCTTCGGAAAGTACGCCTTCCAACGCCACCCGCCCGTTTTCCAACTGAAAATAAAAATCACATAAATAGGATAAATAGGACACAACTAAATCACCTATCGAAGAGACATCTCAGATCTCCAGACTCTGAGATCCTTGATTATGTCTAAAGAGGGTAGTCAGAGGCAAATACAAACATTACATTTGGCGCATGTCCACATTTTGCAGTAAATAAATATATATTGGTGGACCTTATCACGCAGCGTTATGTAGCCCCAAACTAAGCAAAACTTGTTCTATAGAAACTAGATAACTGATAGTTGTTGTTGACAATAAATTAAAGTCTACCCGGATAAGACGGAAATAGTGATAAAACTGCATTATCTTGAAAACCATCATACTTCAAAAGAAACTGTCTATTATTCACTTAGCTAGTATGATTATCTGACGAATTATGGTTTATGGTTATTAGGTATATATAAATTACATCATAAGGAACCGTGTAAAAATCTAAAGATAACGGCTACTAATCACGATAGTTATAAAACTAATTTACCCGTCGTATAGCAAGCGTGCCGTTACAGCACTCCAGCGCTCCGCCCACGAACTCTGCGCTGAGCCCCAACCTCGCTATGGCCGCTCTTAGCTCCGACAGTCGCACCGCGTTTATGAATGAGGCTGCATGGGCGCCGCTGGTGGTAGCTGGTGCCGGCTCCAGGGATAACATCACTTCCGGATCCGGTTCTTCTTCATCTGAAAATTAAGTTTAAAATAATAATAATATTACATATAGATACACAGCTCCATCTTGCCTCGAACTAAGCAAAGCTCGTGCTATGAGAACCAGTAGCTATTAATTAGCTATTAATTATATATATTATATATTAGTAGCTATTAATTCTGTAAACGTATTTTGCCGATATTCAAAATACGTTTACAGAATAACTCTACTAATAATAAGTTAATAAGCTCTACTAATACTAATAATAATCGAAATCCGCAAAGACTTTGTATGCAAAATATATGTTTACAGTAATAATAGATAGAATACTTTATTTTCTTTTTTAGGGTTCCGTACCCAAAGGCTAAAAACGGGACCCTATTACTAAGACTTCACTGTCCGACTCTCCGTCTGTCTGTCACAAGGATGTATCTCAGGCCGTGAAAGCTAGACAGTCGAAATTTTCACAGATGTATTTCTGTTGTCACTATAACAACAAATACTAAAGACAGAATAAAATAAATATTTAAGTGAGGCTCCCATACAACAAACGTGTTTATTTGCCGTTTTTTATAGATGGTATGGTGAGGAGCCCTTCGTGCGCGAGCCCGACTCGACCTTGGCCGGTTTTTTGTATAAATATACTAATAATACATTATAACAGGACACAGAACAAACATCTATGTTCATCACTCAAATGTTTGTATTTTGTGTTGTTCATTTTCCAAAAAAAAACATACAAATCTTGAACTATTTTCATGTAATAATATTCTTACCGGGCGATGTGTCCGTGTGTCGAATCTGTCTCTGTGCGACTACACAAGAGAGCCAAGCTAGTTCGGCGGCACCTGCAGACTTCCATGACACACCTGACATCAGACTGTCAGTTAGTTTCACCTGTGAAAAACATAATAGGTATTTTTATTTTTATTTTAACTTTTAAGTAGTAGGTACTTTTAATTATTATTCTTGTTTGAGCCTTCACCTTGTTCGATCGGCACTACACTAAAGCTGGAAAGGATCATTAAAAAAGAAGGTAGACCCCAAGCCGTGTTTGTTGCCTGATTCTTCTAGGCTTGGTCGCGTGGAATCGGTGTAGCTTCACCTAGTTCCTGAGACGTTTCAAAGTGATCCTTGTGATTTTATTGTAATAAATGATTTTTGAATTTGAATTTGAATAAAGTTCCTTCTCATCGATTAGTGACTTTGACTCTGATTACTTTTTTACACTTAATAATCTACCTGATAAATGTGGGATTCAGTCGTAGCATCTATTATGTCTCCTTTGTTGGGCATGAAGATCTTTTCGATGCCTTCCGACTCGCAGTGTTTTCTGAAATTAAATAAATCTTTATTAAGGCGAGTAATAAATGTTTTTGATGAATGCAGAATCGTTTTTTCTCAATAACCGCAAAACATACAGTTTCGTTTTTCATGACAAAGATAACTTAAGGATATAATCTAGATAAATTACAGACAGAAACACCATTGGTGAAACTTTTCTCGATAGATTTATTTTCCAAAGTTGGCTCTTCAAAAACACGAGTTTCGTTTTTAATCAAAGCTATGAATAGCTAAACAGTTTATTTTTATATAATTCGTAAGATAATCATACTAGCTAAATAAATTACAGACAGTTTCTTTTTAAATTTAATGGTTTTCGAGATAATGCAGTTTTATCACTTTTTACGTCATATCCGGGTAGACTTAGCCCATACAAAACGTCAAAAATGTCACTTATCACCTTAAGCCCCATTAATATGATGCAAACTATGATTGTCTACCAAAAAAAAGTAAAGTAAAATCGGTCCCGGATTAAAAAATCCTAAAGACGGACGGCCTCAAAAGCTAATCACCAGATTTGGCCACTAGCGCATACAAACCTAATTTCTCGCCCAATTAGCCACCGAGGTCATTAAATTAAATTTATTTATTAATAGCAGAAATACAAAATGCCATTGTTTTGTTAGTATTTTTACTCGTAACTTAAAATCTATTTTAATGTAGAAGCCGTGTAGGCCGAGTGGAAGGTACCTCGACTTTCAATCTGAAGGTCGTGGGTTCAAATCCCGGCATGCATCAATGGATTTTTCTGTTCGACAAATTTATATACGCAACAAAAACACGTGCTCAAAAATGGTGAATGAATGGTGAACTCAATGGTGGTGCTTGTCTTACCTGAGAGTGTTAAGCGCGCTCTGACTTGCCCGCAAGCCCACTATCGACCGCGGCTTCGACTGCGCCACAACTCGCAGCAACGATTCGCCATCGCATCTCCCTTCTAACTCAATGTATTGGATGTTGGCTTTTATAGTCACTTGTCGCACGGATGATACGCATTTTGTAGGGATTTCTTGCATTTCCACTGTGAATATAGACAATACACATACATAATAAAATAAACAACAGTCACAAACATAACTATTGATTTTTACACGGTTCTTTATCACGTATCGGCACCACACTGGAGCTTTACATAGCAGGGAAATACAAGGTGTCTCAAAAGTAAGTTCACATTTGCTTATTTTATTACGCGAAAGCAACTATTCTGAGGGGCGCGGGGGGTATGTCAGTCGGTAGTCTGGCTCTTGGGAATTTAGTCGCTATGGAGCGTTTCTCTGGTGCGGACCGTGCGTTGTGCGTACGTGAGTTTTACAAAAACGGTAATTCGGCGACTGTAGCGCGTAAAAAAATCTGCAGTATTCGACATATTCGTCACTTTAATGATGCGCCTAGCACTCGACTCATTGCAAAATGGGTTGAGAAGTTTGAAGAGACTGGGTCAACTCTGGAGAAACCAAAATCTGGGCGGCCAAGAACATCAAGAACAGCCGAAAACGTGGACAGTGTTACTCAGTCTATTCGAGATGATCCAAACCTCTCGATTCGGAAGCGTGCTGTTGCTTTAAATGTGCACAGATCTTCATTATGCCGCATTTTACACAAAGATTTAAAGCTGCACCCGTACAAAATTCAGTTGGTGCAAGAACTGAAGCCTCAAGATGCTGGTCAGAGGCTTGACTTTGTAAATCAGATGATTGAGCGCTTTCCAACGTTCACCAACATCTTGTTTTCCAATGAAGCCCATTTTCACCTGAATGGGCATGTAAACAAGCAAAATTGTCGTTACTGGAGTGCAACCAATCCAAAACAAAAACATCAGAAACCGCTACATTCACCCAAAGTCACCGTATGGGCAGCGATGTCGGCGCGAGGAATTATCGGCCCTTACTTTTTGAAGATGGAAGGGGACGCACGCTCACAGTGAATTCAGAGCGTTATGTGGAGATGTTAGACGAGTTTTTCGTGCCCCAACTGCAAAACTTTCCTGGTTACAACCAAAGAACATGGTTCCAGCAGGATGGAGCAACTTCACACACGTCCAACAGATTTCTGCCTCGAGTTCGAGAAATTTTTCCGAACAAATTAATCTCCAGGCGAGGTGACATAAATTGGCCTCCACGGAGTCCCGATTTAACACCTATGGATTTTTTCCTGTTTCCGCCATGAAATGGCAGCCATCACGGAGACTACCTGCCGAGCTGTCATAGGCAATTTTAGTGCCCGACTAAATGAATGCCGAGAGCGCAACGGTTTACATTTGGACGATGTTATTTTTAAAAAATAAATTCCCAAACAGTGCTTCACATATATAATAAACATTTTTTCAATAAAGCTAAGACTTTTCTTTTAAAAAAAGATTTAAATGTGAACTTTCTTTTGAGACACCTTGTATATTATTCATCCAAATAAATGATGAAATTTTATTTAGCATGACAACAACAAATACTGATCAAATCTATCTATATATATAAAAATCAATTGCTGTTCGTTAGTCTCGCTAAAACTAGAGAACGGCTGAACGGATTTATCTTATCTTGGTCTTGAAATGTTCGTGGAGGACTAGGGAAGGTTTAAAAGGTGAGAAAATCGAATAATTGCCGGGAAAACCCTAAAAACAGCCCTTTACTTTTTCCCATACAAAAGTTTTCTAATTAAAACGTAGAGTCAATTTGAGCTTTATTAGGTTTGATAATACGGTAACGGGCACGGGAATTTAAGACAACATTTGTTAATTCTAAAGCGATACGAAGTTCGCGGGGTCAGCTTGTAAATTATAATTATGGTTGGTGGGAAGGTACCGTAAAGTACCAACTAGGGTTAAAATAAAAGAATAAAAAAAAAAGTAAAATAAAATTGCTTCGCCCACCCATATGACAAGTTGATATAAGATGATAGGATAGATGTTTTTGTTTTCTGGTTCTTCTAGGCTAAGCTTCACCTAGCTCCTGAGATATTTCAAAGTGATTCTTGTGATTTTATAATAGAGTAGCTGTCCCGTCAGACGTTGTCCTGTCTAATTCATTTTTTTTCCTTAAGAACCTTCTCCTGATAATAACGAATACAACAAAAAAAATAATTAGCGAAATCGGTTCAGCTGCTCTCGAGATTTGCGCTTAGCAACAAATCGACTGGCCTCACAGCTTAGTTGGTTGTAACTCTGCCTTCTACGCTGTAGGTTGTGGGTTCGATCCCCAGGGCAAACATTTGGGTGATGAACATAGATGTTTGTTCTGTGTCTGGGTGTTACTATGTATAATAAGTTTATGTATGTATTTACAAAAATAAAAAGTATTTAAGTATTCTATCAGTTATCTGGTTCCCATAGTACAAGCTTTGCTTAGTTTGGGGCTAGATAGTTTTGTGTGTAATGCCCGCCAAGATTAAGATTAGATTAAATGAAGGGTACCTTCCGGTTCCTGTTTCATTGGCGCAGCTGGTGCGGTGTCTCTGACCTCTCCATCGAGGTCAACGATCTCGGCTAGTCTGTAGTCTTCCGGCTGGAATTACAACAAACAAAAAGTAAATATAAGGTGAGGCAATATAATGTTGTCAGCTTGCAACTATGAAATACACTAATATTAATTTTAAGTCAGTCTTGATCATAATTAGAAGAATCATGATTTTTGTAACCCTGCTGCAAAATGTGGGTATCGAGCCAAACATAATGTTTGGACGTACCTCTGTTTACCCCCCTTTAGACATCTTCAAAGATCTGAGAGCATGTCTACTGTACTTAGGGATTACAGTTGTGACCGTTTTATATTATTATTTTTATAATATATTTATGCAAACTATGAAATATAACCGACCAGCACCAATCTGACTATTTTTGTCAATGATATTCTTCGTGGTATGGATGATGGCTTTCAGGTAGATGTCATATATACTGATTTTGAGAAAGCATTTGATCGGGTGGATCATATAATCCTTCTGCGTAAATTGCAGGAGCTAGGAATACGGGGCAATCTCCTTAGATGGATGGAATCTTATCTGCGCAATCGATCTCAAGCTGTTGTAGTTGCAGGGCATCGCTCTGACTTTGTAGACGTTCCATCAGGAGTTCCACAAGGCTCAATATTAGGGCCCTTGTTGTATGCGTCTTATTTGTATGATGTGGGTACTTGTTTTCAGTTCGCCAAATTTCTTATGTACGCTGATGACACCAAAATTTATGCATACATTAGAACTGTGGAAGATGCGCAAAAACTGCAGCTCGACTTAAATCACCTTTGTGACTATTATCGTGACAATAGAATCGGAGTTAATGCGGCTAAATGTGTTAAAATTAGTTTTACGCGTAAAATCAATAAAATAATAAACCAATATAACCTTGATAATATACCCTTAGAACAGACAAATGTTACTAGAGATCTTGGAGTAGTTTTTGACTCAAAAATGTTGATGTCTGATCATGTCACGGCAACAGTCACAAAGGCTTATAAAAATTTGGGATTTGTTTTGCGTGTCAGCAAGCCTTTCTCAGATCCGGAATGCATAAAAATGCTATACAGTTCTTATGTTCGCAGCATCTTGGAGTATTGTAGTGGTGTGTGGAATCCAAACTATATGATATATATTAATTCTATCGAGTCCATACAATCTAAGTTTATAAAAGCTCTTAATTATCGTTCGAACAAAATGGGCACATATGAAGAATCGTGTAAGTATCATAATTTAATGTCATTGAAATATCGTCGTACACTACTGCAAATGTTGTTTTTTCATGATGTTTGCAGCAGCAGAATTGTCAGTCCTGAGTTAACATCCCTCTTTCTACAAATAAAAGCTCCATCTAAACGCACTAGACACACTGCACTATTTCATGTCCCATTCAGTCATTCCAACTATGGTCAGAATTCTGTCATATGCCGCACATTAAATAGTTTTAATAAAGATTTCTCATCAATTGATATTGACATCTTCCACCAAAGTAAAGCGTCGTTCAAGAAACAAATTATCCTATCTTTACTTAACTCTTAACTTAACTTTTATACTTATCTTAGCTACACGTATTTGCACACACACACAGACATTACATAAATACACCACACATACATGCATGCACACATACACACACACACACACACACACACACACACACACACACATACATTCACGCCCAACATACACACGCGTACCTAATTTATCTTTGTTATTTGTAATTTCATAATTTTGCACGTCAACTACTG
The DNA here is from genome assembly GCA_912999785.1 of Hydriomena furcata. NCBI lineage: Eukaryota > Metazoa > Arthropoda > Insecta > Lepidoptera > Geometridae > Hydriomena > Hydriomena furcata. Next base: position 10,834,473 of record OU538839.1, read on the forward strand.
ACACATTGTCTAGTTTATAATCTTTATTTTTATTCATGTAAAAGCAAAGCAACTACATATATAAAAAAAAAAAACCTTGTTTAAAAAGTAAGAATCTGTTATTGGCAGTATGTTTAGTTAAGTTTTTTTTATGTTACATTCACAAAGTGCTGTTGATTCTATGATAAATAAATAAAAAAAAAAAATAATAATAATAATAAACTAATAATAAATTTAAGGTCCGTCTGATTTGATTACAATTAATTAGAAGAATCTTGCTTTTTAAAACGCTGCTATAATACAGTCGTGGTCAACTAATTAGGGACACTCTTTGGTTAAACCGAATTGTGAATTTATTTTTTATTTTCCAACGAGTCTAAACCATATTCCATATCTCTTACATGTAAGTATAATTAGTCATTTATGTGCCCGATTATACAAACAATAACAACTTCTTAAACATTAAACCTCTTTATAGTATAGCTGATAGATTATCGTAGTGCTATTTGTTCAAATAATGCTGGCTGGCTGGCCATTTAATTAGGGACACTGAGATATTGCGTTCTATTTTCAAAATTTGAATCTCAATACTTTTTTACTTCTTCTCTTATTGTTTCGTGGTAGTTTTGGCGGCAATCCCGATATTTATTTTAAGTTTTGAAAAATATTTTGAAGAAAAATGGGTAAAAATAAAAGTTGCGATCCAACACTACGAAAAATTATCATGAAGTTTGTTGTCGAGCATGGTTGGCCATACCGAAGGATAGCAGAACATTTAAATTGTTCAAAAACTATGGTATACAATGCAGTGCAACATGTCAGACGCAATAACACGGATTTAAATGTGCCCAGAACAAAAAGATCGAGAAAAACAACTCCGCAAGAAGATAGAATGATAACCAGGTTAGCTAAGAAAGATCCGTTTCTAGGCTCTATTTTAATTAAACACGAAGTGTTTGGGACAGACGAAAGAGCTGGTGTCTCAGCGAGGACCGTTCGACGACGTCTGGTAGAAGCAGGGTTGTTCGGAAGAGTGGCTCGCAAAGTACCGTTGTTGAAGAAAGAACATAGAAATGCTCGTTTGGCGTTTGCACGTAAATATGGACATTGGACCTACGCCCAATGGCAACATGTATTATTCTCTGACGAGACCAAGGTTAATTTGATTTCTTCAGATGGAAGGCAATACGTACGGCGTCCAGTAAAAGCGGAAATGAATCCAAGATTCACAAAAAAGCAGGTGAAACATGGCGGTGGAAACATTAAAATGTGGGGTTCATTTTCTGGACGTGGAGTGGGACCTGTGAGGAAAGTTCAGGGTAACTTAGACCAACATCAATACAAGGCAATATTGGAGGAAACGATGCTTCCCTATGCTGAGGAGCATCTCCCTATTATATGGACGTTTCAGCATGATAACGACCCGAAACATACCGCCCGTTCAGTCAAGTCGTTTCTTACCAGTCAGTCAGTATCGGTGCTAGATTGGCCAGCAAATAGCCCGGACCTTAACCCAATCGAGCACCTTTGGCACGAAATCAAGAAAAAAGTAGCCACTTATCGTACCACAACTTTAGATGAACTTAATGAAGCTTTTTGTGAGGCATGGGCAAACATTCCTGTCGAAACATGCCAGAAACTGATAATGTCTATGCCACATCGGTGTCAAGCGGTAATTACTAACAAAGGTTTTGCTACTGGGTACTGATTTTACACGTAATAAAATGGAGCTGTTAAAGATATTATAATACTGCAGATTATTAGTTTTGTTTAACTCTATTTTTCATTATAGTTTACTGTCCTTAATTAAATGTCCAGCTACAGATTTATACCTTAAAATTGAATACATGTTCAACCTTTGATATTAAATACTTTTTTCTATTTATTTATTCTTTTATTTACAGCCATTTAAGGCATAATAATCGGACCAAATTATGCAAATAATAGTTACTGAGAAATCAATAGGGTTTTATATTTGTATGTACATAACCGGTTATTGTTCTTCACTATCTTGCATGTCCCTAATTAGTTGACCACGACTGTATATACTTAGGGAAGATATGGATACGGCTCACCTTGATAATTTCACCATAATCATCCGCTCTGGTCCTCTCCTCATGACACGGATACATCGCGTGGTGCCGCTTGTTCGACTTGAAGCAACCTGTCACTCGGACGTCAGATCTGACAGGTATGTCATGACGGCCCGTGACAACCCACATTTCCAGCTCGCCTTCAGAGTCCGAGTCTGAAGATATGCCGGCTATTTCTTCTCTGAAAGAAAAAAGATTACGACTGTAATATTCAAGTACATACTCTCAGATCTCAAGGCGCTTAGATTCTTAAATATGACTGTAATGTAGTCAGATGCACGTCCAAACACTATGTTGACAAAACCACCAGTTTTGTAGTTGGGAGCAGTAGGTAGCTCTGGAAGATAATACAAATAACTGGGAAATATGAAGTTTTTCGAGCATTATGTATTTACATATTTGGCACGCTCTACAGCCCAAACGACTTGATCAATCACTACATATTATGAGGTGACGTTCGATTCGTCTCGATTGTGGGAGTGACATAAACTATATACTTTTTAAATATGGCGCTCTTCTCCCCAAAAAAAGGGGGGCATAACAATTTTTTTACAGTCGATATTTATAATCATTCGTTTTATCTAGTTTCAAAAAGGTTCTATTAAGTAGTGAACTTACTTGGGTGCATTTGTCTGATGTAACTGTTGTTGTTGCATCATTTGTTCGAGCTCAGCGCCTTCCAATCGTATTCTCTTCTTGACCGTCAGCTCTATCGTGCGGTTACCGCCTTTCTCTATTAGGTCTCGCGCTAGGGTGCCTGGTGATGTCCTGAAATTATCATGAAATTAACATTGTTTATATATATGTATATAGTCACCTTAATTTTTGATTTGATTTTAATGCTGGCATTTCTGTTTCCACAAACTGACTATAATTTCGTAATACAATCCTTTATTTTTTTTTAAGTTAAAGTCTAAATTCGCGTATCCTTGGGATGACAGTTCTAAAACTATAGTTTGGAAAAAACGTACTAAGAATACTTATGTACTTCATTCTTTTGTATATACATAAATAAGATACATTATAACACCCAGACACAGAACAAACATCTATGTTCAACATGAACATCTATGTTTGAAAACTCATAAATATAAAACGAAATCGTTTTAGTTACATCATTTATAACGAAAGTTCAAAGACTGGACCGATTTTTAAGATTTTTGATTTAATTTAATGTCTTGGTCTTGAATAGCAGAATAACTATTAAAATATCCCGAATAATTCTTATTAGTAAACCCGTGCAAAGTCGGGCCGGACAGCTAGTTTATAATATTAGTAAGATTATAGCTATACCTGGCAGTTAATACAATGGAATTCTGGGGATGTGGCGCCCATTGTAGGAACAAGTCTCTCGCAAAGCCAGTTTCAAGATCCGGGAAGGATGCCAACACCACTTTGGGTCCTGGGGTCCTTGTGACCTCGGCTACTGAATGACAGAGTTGCAGGTGACGCAGCGCGAAGGGGTTACTTCGGGCACCTTCGAACGCGCGAGTTAGCTTATCGCTCATCCATTCTATCTGTTCAACAAATGTAAATATTTAAAGATAGGAAAATAACGGTGTTGGCAGAGTGGGATGTACCTCGACATTTAATCTGAAGATCATTATTGGTTCGAATATCGTCTGTGCATCATTATTTATTCGAAAAAATTATATGCGCTTACAACCTGTCACATATAAAATACTTACTGCAAAATGTGGGTATGTATAAAGAACTTAATGTTTGGACGTGCCTCTGACTCTCCCCTTCAGACATCTTTAAGATCTGAGATGTCTAATGCTCTTGGAGATTACAGTTGTGATCTTTTTTTTTTGTCATGCCATGCTATCTTCTTCTATCCAAGATATTTACCTGAGACTTTGCGAATTCCACGACATTGTAGCTGACGTTGGACAGCAGTAGTAGGAAGTAAGCCACCAGTCCAGAGTCCTTGTTCCTCCACAGCTGGTCCAGCATGTGAGCTAGCTCCAGCACTCTGGCCGCTGTGTCACTGCAGACTAGCACACAACCACCGCCTCGGAGGGTCGTTAGGATTGTTGCTGGAGGAGATTTTTATTATTAACCTTTTAATATAAAATAAATAAATAAAATAAATATTTGTGGTCATTTAACACAGCGCCTTCTAACCCCAAACTATGCAAAGCTTGTACTATGAGAACTAGTGTTGCATATTTAATGTGGGTACTTCTCAAAACTTCTTACACTAACAAGGTTGACTAAGTATAAGGTAGTTTTGTAAAACTGTACATTTTCTAAACATAATAGTGGCGACTTGGATTAACGTGTACAATGGAGCGTAAATTAGTGAGATTCAATGAATTCAATGTGAAAACTGACAATTGGGACAACTACATAGTGCGTCTCAATTATTGTTTTGAAGCAAGTGGAATCACCGATGACGAAGTTAGGAGGGCGAACTTTTTTACGATATGTGGTGCTCAAACGTTCGAAACCTTTCTCGCGTTAATTACGCCAAAAAAACCGAGTGAAGTAACTTTTATCGATGTCGTGAAAATCCTAACCAAACACTACAGTCCGAAGCCGAACGAGATATCGGTGTCGTACAAATTTTATAAACGCGACCAAACTAAAGATGAAAAGGCATCGGAATACATCGCGCAACTGAGAAAAATCAGCGCTGAATGTAATTTTCCTAATCTGGAACGTATGCTGCGGGATAGATTGGTGTGCGGCATGAGCGATCGCAAGCTGCAGTACGAGCTGCTTAAAAAAGATAACCTAAAGTACGAGGATGTAGTTGAAGCCATGGTGTCGGCCGAGAGCGCGGGAAAAGACGCGCGCATGATGCAGCCACCGGGGTATGCGGTTTCGCACAACGCAAACACCGCCACCGCCGCGGCGGCGTCTTCGCCGTTTGTGGGGGAACCGATGGATGTGAACGCGATTAAAGTTAAACCGACGACGACCGTCCGTCTATGCTACCGATGCGGAGATCGTCACGGTGGTGAATGCCGTTTTGTAAACGCGGTATGTCACTACTGCAAGAAGAGGGGCCACATCGAGAAGATCTGCACCGCTAAAAAGAAAAGTAGCCCTGGAAAAGTAAACTACGCCGATGAAGAGTTTGACACGCAGTTGAACGGGATCTACAAGGTGGAAGAGGCGCGCACACGCGTGCCTGCTTTCGAGCTTCGAGTGATGATGAACGGCGTCGAGGTCTCCATGGAGGTGGACTCGGGCGCCGCCTTCTCCATCGTGAACGAGCGCACATGGACGCTGGTGCCGTCAAGGGACGCACCGCAACCGCTACGCACTCGCTTGCGCACCTGGAACGACTCGCAAGTGTCGGTCATCGGACAAGCTTCAGTGTCAGTGCAGTATAAGGACATTAAGCGTGAACTGAAGGTAGTAGTAGCTAGGGGCTCGTGGCCTAACCTGATAGGACGCGATTGGTTTGAGGCTCTCGAGATTTCTGTAAAAGTGAATAAAATTTTAGATGTCGACATGACTGCGACGAACGCTTTGATGTGTAAGTACGGGGAAGTTTTCAAGGACGAACTCGGTACCTACCGGGGCGACCCCGTTACGATTCAGTTAAAACCGAATGCAGTGCCTAGGTTTTTGAAGGCGCGGCCGGTACCGTATGCGATTAAAGATAGAGTCGAAAAAGAAATAGATCGGTTGGTAGGTGAAAATGTTCTTCGGCCCGTAGCATTTTCGGAATGGGCCACTCCGGTCGTTCCGATTATCAAAAAGAATGGTGCAATCCGCCTATGCGGAGACTACCGTAGTACGGTGAATCAGGCTACGGAGTCTGATACATATCCGATGCCTACTGCGAGTGAGGTTTTCGCAACAATTTCGGGGGGCAAATATTATACAACACTAGATCTCGACAGGGCATACACACAAGTGGTCGTCACGGACGTCACAGCGCGACTTTTAACACTAAACACATGTAAGGGCCTTTACACTGTACACAGATTAGCTTTCGGCGTGAAGGCGTGCCCTGGCATTTTCCAGCGATTGATGACGGCGTTGCTGGCGGGTGTACCTGGTGTCGCCGTGCTGATCGATGACGTCATTATCAGCGGACGCACCATGCCAGAGATGACGCAGCGCCTAGAGGCAGTACTGAAGCGGATTGAGAATGCAGGTTTGCGCCTCAACGGGAATAAATGTAAGTTCGCTAAGGAGCGAGTGGAATTTTTGGGTTTCGTGATCGACGCCGACGGTATTCATCCGGCACCGAGTAAAGTTGAGTCTATACTGAATACTCCGGAACCTAAAAGTGTCCAACAGCTGCAAGCGTTTTTAGGTTTGTACAATTTTTATGAGAGGTTCGTACCTCATAAAGCCACCATACTAGAGCCTCTACATAGATTGCTCGACAAAACACAAGAGTGGCTGTGGACTGACCGAGAACAAAGCAGTTTCGATACTGCTAAACGGCTTTTATCATCTGATCTGACTCTCGTACACTACGATCTGAACAAGCCGCTAGTCCTCACCTGCGATAGTTCAGAGTACGGAGCAGGAGCTGTATTGTTCCACGTCATGGACGATGGACAAGAGCGTCCTATAGCGATGGGCTCTAGAACACTACACACACACGAACGACGCTATTCCCAACTAGATAAAGAAGCGACTGCTATCATGTTTGGAGTAAGTAAATTCCACAATTACTTAATGGGTCGGTCTTTTATGATAATAACCGATCATAAACCTTTATTAGGAATCTTTGATCCTAAAAGACCGATACCTAATGTTCTATCACCACGCCTTACCAGGATGGCTTTAGTACTTACTTCCTATAGTTATGATATAACATATAAGCCAGGACCTCAGATTGGTCATGCTGATGGGCTTAGTCGTTGGCCCCAGCCTGTTCCTGAACAGCCTGAGCCGCAACTCTGTGACATATTGCTAATGGCAGAAGCTCCTGAAGATTTTCCGATTAATGTAGACAAAATAGCTTACGCTACAAAGCGTGACAAGGTTCTTAATCGGATAAGTCATCACATTTTATGCGGTTGGCCAGCCAAAGAATCAGATGAGCAACTACGTCCATACTGGTTGCATCGTACTGAGTTGTCCTTGCACGAGGATTGCATCCTCCTGGGCTGTCGCGTAGTGGTGCCGCCATCGCTGCGTGAAGTGGTACTGCGTGCTTTACATAAAGCACACAGTGGCATTGTTCAAACAAAATCACTTGCTAGAAGTTACGTTTGGTGGCCACAATTAAACAATGATATTGAGACTTTGGTACAGAGCTGCAGCAAATGTTTGGAAAACCGACACATGCCACCTAAAACCAGTTATGAATGGGTCATGCCAGCGAAACCTTGGTCCAGGCTAAATATTGATTTTGCTGGACCATATCAAAACAAAACTTTTTTGATTATGGTTGATGCATATTCTAAGTGGCCTGAGGTTTTCATCGTGAATAATATGACTTCATCGACAGTGATTCGGCATCTTAGAATGACATTTGCTATACACGGATTGTGTGAGACCTTGGTTTCCGATAATGGTACGCCTTTCGTCTCTTCTGAAATGAAAGACTTTTTAGAAGCTAATCAAATAAAACATATTAGGTCAGCACCTTTCCACCCATCCACCAATGGATTGGCAGAACGCATGGTACAAACCGTAAAAGACAAACTTCGCAAAATGAATGGCATGTCTTGGGATGTCAAAATTCCAAATATGCTTTTAGGACTACGAGCCACGCCTTGTGCAGCTACTAACAAAAGTCCAGCTGAGCTTTTGTTCAACAGACGTGTTCGAACATTACTAGACACAATCAATCCACATGATCAAGAGCGTAAAAATAGAGAAGATCAAGTTTTACGAAACAGTCAGAAGAAAAACAGACAGACAAACGTAGGTCAAAAAGTTATGTACAGAAATTTTAGCAGTGGGCCACGATGGTTACCAGGAACAGTTATAAATAAAGAAGGTCCGTCCAGTTATAGAGTTGAAACTGAGGAAGGCAATGTTATCAATAGACACATAGACCAGTTATTTAGGAAACAGACACCTGACACAACACAACAGGAAAATGAACAACCAGTTAGAAATGAGGAAGGGGAACCCGTAGGACAGAATATTTTTGGGGATGATGATGAGGTAATGGAAGATATTCCGGCCAGTCAAAACAATGAACCAATTATAGAGATACCAAGTCCAGACAAATGGGCAGAAATGCTAGGTATACCGGTAGAATCACAACCTGGATTTTCAGGTGGGAAACTTAAAAATAAGTCGGCTGTCCATGGAAATACTCCCTATTCTAGACCGCCACCGTCCGTCGGCGCCGTCCCATTATTGTAATTATATGTTGTAAGCAAATAGGATTAATTTGTATGTTTTTTCCATTGATTAGTTTTAGTTACTCTTACTTGATGTTCTATTAGTATATTATTATTTTTAGTTATTTCTATTGTATTTTGAAATGTTAACATACTTGGGGGAAAGGTATGTTGCATATTTAATGTGGGTACTTCTCAAACCTTCTTACACTAACAAGGTTGACTAAGTATAAGGTAGTTTTGTAAAACTGTACATTTTCTAACATGTTCTTTGCTACACAGCTCAATAAACATATTTCCTTAAATATGGTGTTTTAGTGAACATAATAACTAGATTACTGATTTTAATAAACTTACTCATCAACTTTTCATCTCTCAGTCTGCGCCTCTGCTGTACATAATCTGCATTCATAGCTCCCAACAACATTAACGAAGGCCTCATTAATCTCTCAATCTCGCACCCATTGAGATGCCGTTCCTTCTTGTGGTTGAAGTCTGGTGCATACACTATATCTTCTTCACCTGGGGCTGCGATGCGCCAGACGGTGCCACCGAGAGAGTGCCCCGCGGGAAGGGGCGTGATGCGGAGGCCTAGGCCTTTACCTGAAATATTTAGGTCGGAAAATAATAGTGGTTGCATAAAATAATGGCCTTATGGGATGGCGATTCCAATCTAAGGTTGCATTGTCAACAACTCATAAGACTGCCTAAAGAAATGTCTCATGTCACATGAAATTTTTTTTTCCATATTCATAAATGGGTTCTTCTATTAGTAAAAATTATATGCATTTCAATAATATATGTGCAAGAGATATTTGGCTTGCAACTCTAATGCAAATTACTGCAAATGTGGGCATGTGCTAAACGCAATGTATGTAATGTTTGGATTCCATTTAAATATCTTCAAGATGTCTACCACTCTTGGTGATTACAGTTGCTATTTTATTTTATATAATTTTTTTACTGTGAATTCTGTAAGTATAAAGAATTACAGCATGCATGGACGATCTCAGTTTACCTAGAGTTAGCTGTCTGGCTGCGCAGTAGACAACTTTCAACCTTATGTTGTGACAAAGCCATTTTTGCACCTACCGTACAGTACTGCCTTGGCTTATGTGACGTACAGTCTGTACCCAGTGTCGGATTAACCCTTAGGTAAGTAGAGCAATTGGCTCGCATCGGGCACACAGGCGTGGATTGATTAGGGCATCAAGTAATCTTGATCTGACTATACCTACTTAACTCTCACCTTTCATATCAATACTCTGATTGTATTTCAGCTGTATAATCCTATCAAATGCCATATCCACATCATCCAATGTAAATAAGTCAAAATCATATGCATTCTTGTGCGACTGGTACAGGTCGTACATAAACATCTGTCCCATTTTGTAAACGGGTAGTGTTGCATAGATGGGACAATTGAGGCCGAGTTTGCCGACTGCATAGGGTAAGGCTCCGAGGTGCAGGGGGTCAGAGTGTGAGATTAAGACAGCGTCTATTGTGTTTATTTGTCTGGAATAAGAATTTGTTTATTAGTTCTGTTTTTGATGTCGCTATATTTAGGTAGGTCGTCTTTCTTGTTGAAAACCAGAGATTTTAGGTTTACTAAGATTCTCTGCGACGTTTTCTAAAGGCATTGTCGATCTATTGTCATTTTCTATCGGCTTTTCAACTTGGGTTCATTGGTTAAATAGCCTTGTTTATCGAATTAACTATACTTACAACTCAGTTCTTACACGAGTTGATAATGTGCCTTTTCTGATCAATGTGAGTTATAAATTGCCTACGGTTACATTTATAAACTCTTTTGAATAAATCACCAAAACAAAGCTTCACTAACAAAACATAACCTCAAACGAACCTTTTTAATTCCTTTATAAACTCCATATCGAACTTCTCGTCCCATCCGCAATCTAAAAGGAACTTAAACTCGTCTACTTGGAGCACGTAGCAAGGTGGAGACTCATCTCCTGCCCCTGAGAGGCAGTGCACCTTGATGATGGACGTCATCTTCTACCACCGGTCTATTTACACTTTTTTATTATATCAAACTGCTTGCATCGTAGTTTTGGAGTACTGTAGGTATGTATGTATTCTATGAATTGTTTTAAACAACAAATTAAAGAAATAAATCCTAATTCTAATACATTTGTACGACAGAGTTTACTTTCGCTGTTTTCGCGGCGCAAGCTAAACAAACCGAAATGCAAACGTCAAAAATAATGAAATGTCAAAGTGACAAACGTTATTCTAATGGGTCCCCGAAACGATCAAGTGCACTTGACAAGTCTACGTGCTTGACGATTTCACTTGACGAGGGACTTGACGCGACTTGAAGGTGCCATCAAGTTCACGTGACACAGTCGTTCGCCCTGTGCCCAGAAAAGTGGTCGTCGCAAAAATTAATAATGGATATGAAATGAATGACAAATGAATAAAAACTTGTCAAGTCACGTCAAGTCGCATCAAGCGCAAGGTGCTTCAAGTGCCGTCAATCAAAATTTCCGTCAAGTAGGTCAAGCCCGTAGATCGCTTGACGGGACTTGTCAAGTCAACGCTGTAAACGATCAATATTCACTTCAAGCACGTAGACTTGTCAAGTGCACTTGATCGTTTCGGGGACCCATTACGGGACAAAATCAGCATGAAAATATCCTGCTTGGAATAATATTTATTTATTTGTTTCAATTGCCGATTTTACTAACATGATGAAAAGACGAATTTACTTAGAATTTCTTTATAAAGTTAGCAAAATTCAGAGGTCGAAGCGGTGACTGGTGCTTCATCCTTCTTACTTATTAAATCCAAAGCCCATTCCTTCAGATCATTCTCTCTTTGGATGTCAATAAACTTTTTAATACTTGGAGTCGATTTGCTTTCGTTGATTTTCCACACCATCTTATCAACTATTTCATTGAGAATGCTGTCACGATCTGCATTCGATAAACTTTTCGACTTTTCGATGGCAGTCCTCTTCTCATAGAGTTCTTTGTAGATGGTGCCTAAAAAGACGGCTCTGTTCATATTTTCATCCATAGTAGAATGCGCGGAAGAGCTTAGTACTTTCGCAACATTCTCTGAAGAATCGATAGTAATGACACAATCTGAATTGCCACTATATTTAGGTAGATCGTCTTTCCTTCTTTTGTCTTCTAAAAGGTTGTCTTCCTTGTTGAAGACCAATGAAATGCCTTTATTAGGATTCTCTGCGACGTTTCCTAAGGGTATTGTCGGTCTATGATCATTTTCCATAGGCTTTTGGACTTGGGTTGACTGGTTGGTAATAGCCTTGTTGCGAAGACTAATAAATCTGTTTTCAAGACGGGCTTCTGTGGATAATAAATAAAAATAACTTACATTATGATAGTTAAATATACCTACCTATATATAAAGATATAATCAAAAGAGAGAGTATAGGTAGGAGAATCAAAAGAAGGGAAGGAGTTGACTTACCATTTATTTTCTTAACGATGTAATGTAGGAGTAAGCCAACGAAGAACAGAGACAAGATAACAACAACGTAGATCCACCAAGCAAGAGATGCGATCTGAAAGTAACGACACGGAGGAGATCAAGAATATTTAGAGACCTTTTATTTAGCCTAGAACATCTATTACCTAGGTCTGAAACATTATATTTTATGAGCTAAGTACCTATGTTCCTACCTCCCTATTCGTACAATGCTAAGATGTACCATAAGTTAGGAAAGTACCTACCTACTTTTTTATGAATAGTAAATAAGTGCATCACCGTAGGTAGGTAGGTAGGTAATTCCTAAGTATGGCATCTACTACGAGTAGGTATCGCTGATTTAGCAAGTAGGTGGATAACTCGTTATGTTTATAGTCTCTTTCTTACACGTAATTGAGTTACATACTGTGTTGATCTTGAATAGTAATCTGAAGACTTGGGCGCTTGCTCTAGCAATGGTGACTAAACTTTTGGGCGATAAAGGCATTTTCTGCATTCCATCATTCAATGACATGACATGTATAAATAATGTACAGAAAAAAGAAGATTGAACTATAAAGAGTTCTCATTTGGAATAAGGTCGTATTACTTACATACATTTAAAGATCTTTCAGACTACATTTATCTAATAAAACTCAAGCAAGCTTAGGGCTACATATGAGGACTATACTTCCAAGCAGATGAAGCACTAGATACCTTCCTACTTAAGCACTGTTTCCTAGCACATAAAAGCATGAAATGAAACCCCTCTAAAACTGTTTTGCGCTTAGTTTAGGTACATTTAATTAGAACCAGCCTCTCATTTAGCGGTTTGAAACTCCTTAATGCGGGCAGAATGACAGGTATTAAATACTACAATAGCGTATTACGAGTACAAGCTTTAAGACGCTGCCAGTCGACGATTATTTTTGTTCGAAACGAAAAAAGAAATACTTGTGAACAAGCCACATCTCCTATTTTATAATGTATAGTATATGTGAATAAAGATGTACCCATCTTTAATCACTTCAATAAACACAAACACACGTCCGCGCGTGGTCCGCCTTAGCTTTTCGAATAAATTAATGATATAAATTATGTATAATTACTTATCAAAAATCTATCCTAATAGAAATCTAGATCTACATATTACCTATCTTTAACAATAAATCACAAGTTGATTTTAATAGTAGGTATATAAAATATTTCGATCATAAATTCTAAAACGTATCATTTTGAAATAATATTTTTATCGTGAAAAGTTTCTGCTATTATGTTTTCAGCTTAATAGAAATCTAGGTAGGAACCTGAAGTAATCACTACATAGTATAAAGCAAAGTCGCTTTCCGCTTCCCGTGTCTGTATGTAATATGTATGTATGTATGTTTGCTTATATCTTTTAAACTACACAACGGATTTTGATGCGGTTTTTTGTAATAAATAGAGTGATTCAAGAGGAAGGTTTATATGTATAATACATGCATAATATTGTAGAGAAACACTGATAATTTTAGAGGTTTCTAATGTGATGTCGTAAATAAACACATTTTTTTGCGCTTACATTGCAAATGCTGGCTGAACCCCACGAGATATATCAAAATAATGTACTACAGTATTGTACACCTTAAAAACGTCTACAAAAAAGTCAACGATGGTATTAGAAATGTCTTACGCACAGCGAAGCGGGTACGGGTCAGCTAGTCTATACTTATAATAAATCTGTAGAGAGGTCAATTCTGTACATGAAATATATTTCCAAAATAACTATCAGGGGGTGATTAGGGATCGATACTGATGCCAAAAATGCAATCAGTAAAATTTTTGTCTGTCTGTCTGTCTGTCTGTATAACCGTTATAGAAGTAAAAACTACTCGACGGATTTTAACGAAACTTGGTACAATTATTTTTCATACTCCTGAGCTGGTTATAGTATACTTTTCATCACGCTACAATCAAAAGGAGCAGAGCAGTGAAGGGAAATGTTGGGAAAACGGGAGAAGTTACTCCATTTTTTAAGCTTCCGTCGCGTGTGCAGCTTTAATGGTTAAAGCTACACAAAAATCATGTATGACGGAAATGTTTTCCTTAAAATTATATAAAAAATATCCCACGACAGCATATGTCTATCTTTTATGGTTGACTTACAATAACACGTGTAACTCCCGATAGCTTAGCAGTTCGAAGCTTTCTGATTATATTTGTCTACTCTTACGTTTATAACACTCTCAGTCATCCCTCATTAAAAAAGTTAACATTATTAACTATTCCATAAAAAAAGAATCATAGAAATCGTGTAATACTACGCAGCCGGACCCACCGTGGATAAGGGTTAATTTTAATGCAGTTACAAATATATGGAATTGTACGAATTGTACTCCAAAAATCAGCAATTGTACTAGAAGGGGTCAAAAAAGCTGTGAAAAAAAACGTTTTATATAAAGACATTCTGTAGTATATTTAGTATCAGCATTGCACCCGTGCGAAGCCCGGGCGGGTCGCTAGTATACTTATAAAAATAGGAGATGTGGCTTGTTCAGAAGTATTTCTTTTTTCGTTTCGAAAAAGAGCAATCAGCGACTGGCAGCCTCTTAACAAGTAAACGTCTCCAAAATGAGACTGTTCAGTGTTCAGCCTTGGGAATACAGTTTTCGCTACACCAATCGTATTCATCAGTCACTCACTGAACAAACTAAAACGCAACGCCTCGCACCCACATACTCCTTTGACTCGGCTATTAGTCGAGGTTAGAGTCGCGTCTGTTTTCTACCTACATTTTGACAACATGTTTGGACGAACAAAAAGGGGTCGTGGGAAGCGCAGAAAAGGTGAGTTATTTTATCGCTCGTGACTTTGTTGAACGCTCGGCTAAAAACAAAAACATACGTGGAGGTACCCCTATAAAAACATAATTCAATAATTTAACGCTTCCTACTGGCAGTGATCTGGATCAGTTGAGCTACCTATAGATTGTTTGCAACGGTCTTTAGACTCAACTGGTTCTTACCTATGTATTTTGTAAATACTCTGTAATATATTTAATAACATCTTATAGGTACTACCTAGGTGTATTAGATGTTATATTAGAGGACATAATTTAATAAATTACCGGCATGACCGACGCTCTCGCAATAAAACTTTTGGCCCAAAAACATTGTAAATCCATAGTTGATAATGTTTAACTACACTTGGATCCCGTAGGCTCGGTTAATGACTTGTAAATAAGGGGAGGGAGCCCGTCATTAATAATGGGGAGACTGTCTTCTACAGCTCCTTCGAGCAATTACTTCGTGTAGCGTAAGTGTACGGAGTAGGTTAGTAACTTTTCATACTCACATTACGTTTTAATATTACCCAACATTAGAAGCAGCGCGATTCGTGATCATGGGAAGATCAATGATTCAGTATCTTAGCTTAGAATTATTCGGATTTGGTTTGTTTTGTTGTATTATAATCATATTTAATCATAATCATGTTTTCCGAACAATTTTACTACTATTTATTATGCAGTATAATGAAACAAAAAAATAAATAGGTACCTACCGCGTTACGACTGTAATCCCCAAGTACGGTAGACATACACTCAGATATCCGTACAGATCCTTGAAGATGCCTAAAGGGGGGTTAGACAGAGGCACGTCCAAACATTATATTTATGCTCTATATACCTACCTAAATGACACAATCAATAAATGCCACAATATTTGGAAATACCTATTTGCGAACCGCAATATTTACTTTTCTAGCGTTTGCCAAAGCGTAGTGTTTTAGTGTCTGCCCTCGAGCTGCGTTCCGGACAAATTTAAACAAAGCCTTTTTGATAAACTATTCGAAATACTCACAACTTTGTTTTCGTAAAATTATTTTTAAACTGATTTCAACCTTCGCTGCAACCTTTTAGGGTTGAATTTCACCGCAACACCCTAAAATTCAAATTTATGTGCGTTGATACATCGATCTGTCAGTCAATAACACAGTTTTATATATATCACTACATAGTATAAAGCAAAGTCGCTTTCCGCTTCCCGCGTCTGTATGTATGTATGTATGTTTGCTTATATCTTTAAAACTACACAACGGATTTTGATGCGGTTTTTTTTAATAGATAGAGTGATTCAAGAGGAAGGTTTATATGTATAATACATGCATAATATAGTAGAGAAACACTGATAATTTTAGAGGTTTCTAATGTGATGTCGTAAATAAACACATTTTTTTTTCTACAATAAAGTCCGCGATGATGGTATTAGAAATGTCTTACGCACAGCGAAGCGGGCACGGGTCAGCTAGTTTTTAATAAATAAAGATGCATCCCCCAATTGTGTTCAAATCTTCTAATTAATTAACTAAATTCTAGTTGAAAATCTACAGTGTAGGTAGACTGTGGATTTTCAATAAGGACTGATAGAATTTAATATTGTACGGATACGGAATGATAATGACAAGAGAACATAGTCCATATTTGGTTCATTGTTTGATGTTGTCCGTTGTAACTTTGCCTGTGACCATAGACCACAAATTAAACTTGACTGAAGTGACTTTTTTTACGATAATTTGGAGTTTAACGTCTTTTATTTAACTTGCAATGCATGTATGTAACTATGTTTGTTAAGGTAGATAGAATCTTGCAATTCAATTTTGAAGCAGTTATCCCCAACCGATTGAGCTGAAATTTTGCATACCTAATTCGGTGACAACATGCAATTATATGACAGCGAGCTAATCTTTCAGCAGACACTCACAACGGAACTCCTAAGTAAATACTTCGATTGGGTAAAAACTTTGCATTCTTGTCAAGTTCCGATGACAATGTTATATGATGTCACAGTTGATAGCGCGATGGTGCTCGATGGATTGAATGATTTTACAAAAGCTAATCATATTTCCATTAAAAATAAATTAACGTTTTGTTACTGTAGGTATCTACTGAAATCCAAGGCATGTACAATCCCAAAGTATAAGTTGCAAATGAAATCTCTCCCTCAATTCCAATTAACTTGGACAAAGCGACAGACTCTTAATTTCAAATCGAACTCCATCACAGTAACTCAGTTTCAAAATCAAGCGGGCTGTTAATCAAATTTCTGTACAAAACTCCATTGGCGAACTGATTTGGTTCCAATCTTAAGGAACGTACCTACCCATTTTTTACCCCTCTCCCCCTGCTCTCTGCTAAGATCGCCCTCTTCCCCCTCGAGTTTTCACATTTTTTGCAAACATAGGAAAGATAATTTAAAAAAAAACCGGCCAGGTGCTAGTTGAACTCGCGCACGAAAGGTTCCGTACCATTATCTATAAAAACGGCAAAAAAATAATGTTTGTTGTATGGGAACCCCCCTTAAATATTTATTTTATTCTGTTTTTAGTATTTGTTGTTAAAGCAGCAACAGAAATACATAATCTGCGAAAATTTCAACTGTCTAGCTATCACGGTTCATGAGATACAGCCCTGTGGCAGACAGACGGACGGACGGACAGACAGACGGACAGCGAAGTCTTAGTAATAGGGTTGCGATTTTACCCTTTGGGTACGGAACCCTAAAAAATGACATTATTAATACGGAATGTTTGACGCGTGACGCCCAGAATGTGTGCATACCTATTAGTAGCTAAACGCTGCGCGCCATGTTTGAATACAGCTCGAAAAAGCGTGAGATTTTTAGAGAGGATATTGACTACGAGACGAAAACTGGGGGGGGTGGTATTTTCGAAGACCCCCCCCCCCCTTGATCAGATCACGTAGTATGGGTACGTTCCCTTACCAGCTGATAAATTGCGTAAATTTATTCTCGTGCCGGTATCGGAAACTACTTATTGGCAGGTCACTTACTTCATCCGAGAGCCAGTGAACTTTACATGTGCAAATTGCGCGGAAGGATATCACTTTGTACTTTTTAACCATGTTTAGTCGAGTAGGTACATTTTCTCACCTCGCAAATTTGCAATGTCTTTTATTCTTGACTCGACAGACAATTCTTTCCAAATTTTATAGAAATAACTACGTTTAAAAAACTATAAAGAAAACCGACGAAAATGTTTCGTCGAATCAAACCAATCGAAAAGTCAAGGGATGATATTAGTTCTTTAAGTTTTATGAAAGAACTATTAGTACTACTACCCTAATGTCCTCCTTATTTATGTCACTCCGTATTACTATCACTACATAGTATAAAGCAAAGTCGCTTCCCGCTTCCCGCGTCTGTATGTATGTATGCTTATATCTTTAAAACTACACAGCGGATTTTGATGCGGCTTTTATTAATAAATAGAGTGATTCAAGAGGAAGGTTTATATGTATAATACATGCATAATATAGTAGAGAAACACTGATAATTTTAGAGGTTTCTAATGTGATGTCGTAAATAAACACATTTTTTTGCGCTTACATTGCAAATGCTGGCTGAACCCCACGAGATATATCAAAATAATGTACTACAGTATTGTGTCTACAAAAAAGTCCACGATGGTATTAGAAATGTCTTACGCACAGCGAAGCGGGCACGGGTCAGCTAGTTATTATTATTTTTCAATGTCTTATACTAATATATATACAATTAATATTCAATAATCATGAATTAAAATAAATGTAATTTTTTTTGTGAATTCAAATAGGGGTGCGCCTATATAGATAGGTGCCTATCGTACAGGCTATCTCAGTCTAGTTTTGGTACCTGAGCCTTTAATACATTAATTTTATTAATTATTTACATTTAAAATCAGTGCATAATTATTAGTTTATACATATCTATCTGCGACACAGTTTTAATATCATCGTTTCCATTTTTGTACTGTACATTTTTGTTTAATGTTCCAAATAAAGATTATTATTATTATTATTAGTTTTAATCACTACATAGTATAAAACAAAGTCGCTTTCCGCTTCCCGCGTATGTATGTTTGCTTATATCTTTAAAACTACACAACGGATTTTGATGCGGTTTTTTTTAATAGATAGAGTGATTCAGGAGGAAGGTTTATATGTATAATAACATGCTACCCGTGCGAAGCCGGGGCGGGTCGCTAGTAATGTATAAATGCAGTGTTTTTTATTATTCGTGCTCAAATAAATAAATAATTCTTATTATTATTGTTTTATTATTGTTTATTCATGTAGAATATAATTTAAATGGGACGAACTTGGGACAACATGGGACTCTACAAAATAAAAAAGCATCAAAATCGGATCACCAGGTAAAATGATATGATCGTGTCGGTTAAAAAGCACTCTCAGTTTATCCCAATTTTTACTTTTCCGGGAAACTTTTTCTTTCATTCAAACATCGTCCGGAAAATGATGTTCGTAATCAAAATAAATATGAACCAATTCGGTCGAACCGTTCTCAATATGCGGCAAATGATTTTTTATTTATAGCTATAGATTGCTCGTCAAATTATTTTAATCAGTTACTGTGTGAAAAAAGGGTTTCCAACGCCAAGTTATAGATAGATAGATAGAAAATTCTTTATTGCACTTCATTTTCCTTATTGTAATTTGGAAATGGAATGGTAGTGTACTGTAGACTACACCAGTGTTCCGCAAAGTGTGTACCGCGGCACACTGGTGTAACGTGGTCATTAGTTGGTGTGCCTTGGAAAAATAAGAATATCTTAAAAACGTATTTTTAGCAGCCTTGTCAACGATTACTCCAAATTTAAACCGTCTATGCTCAATTAAACATGTTCATGTTTCGCATTAGATACCTTTTCTGCAATTTAAACTTTAGTTTTGTTGATTAATAAAAAATATGATTTCGTTGATTAATAATAAATGTTGAATCTATACTTATAATAAATCTGTAGAGAGGTCAATTCTGTACATGAAATATATTTCCAAAATAACTATCAGGGGGTGATTAGGGATCGATACTGATGCCAAAAATGCAATCAGTAAAATTTTTGTCTGTCTGTCTGTCTGTCTGTCTGTCTGTCTGTATAACCGTTATAGAAACAAAAACTACTCGACGGATTTTAACGAAACTTGGTACAATTATTTTTCATACTCCTGAGCTGGTTATAGTATACTTTTCCTCACGCTACAATCAAAAGGAGCAGAGCAGTGAAGGGAAATGTTGGGAAAACGGGAGAAGTTACTCCATTTTTTAAGCTTCCGTCGCGTGTGCAACTTTAATGGTTAAAGCTACACAAAAATCATGTATGACGGAAATGCTCTCCTTAAAATTATATAAAAAATATCCCACGACAGCATATGTCTATCTTTTATGGTTGACTTACAATAACACGTGTAACTCCCGATAGCTTAGCAGTTCGAAGCTTTCTGATTATATTTGTCTACTCTTACGTTTATAACACTCTCAGTCATCCCTCATTAAAAAAGTTAACATTATTAACTATTCCATAAAAAAAGAATCATAGAAATCGTGTAATACTACGCAGCCGGACCCACCGTGGATAAGGGTTAATTTTAATGCAGTTACAAATATATGGAATTGTACGAATTGTACTCCAAAAATCAGCAATTGTACTAGAAGGGGTCAAAAAAGCTGTGAAAAAAAACGTTTTATATAAAGACATTCTGTAGTATATTTAGTATCAGCATTGCACCCGTGCGAAGCCCGGGCGGGTCGCTAGTATACTTATAAAAATAGGAGATGTGGCTTGTTCAGAAGTATTTCTTTTTTCGTTTCGAAAAAGAGCAATCAGCGACTGGCAGCCTCTTAACAAGTAAACGTCTCCAAAATGAGACTGTTCAGTGTTCAGCCTTGGGAATACAGTTTTCGCTACACCAATCGTATTCATCAGTCACTCACTGAACAAACTAAAATGCAACGCCTCGCACCCACATACTCCTTTGACTCGGCTATTAGTCGAGGTTAGAGTCGCGTCTGTTTTCTACCTACATTTTGACAACATGTTTGAGACGAACAAAAAGGGGTCGTGGGAAGCGCAGAAAAGGTGAGTTATTTTATCGCTCGTGACTTTGTAAAAACAAAAACATACGTGGAGGTACCCCTATAAAAACATAATTCAATAATTTAACGCTTCCTACTGGCAGTGATCTGGATCAGTTGAGCTACCTATAGATTGTTTGCAACGGTCTTTAGACTCAACTGGTTCTTACCTATGTATTTTGTAAATATTAGAGGACATAATTTAATAAATTACCAGCATGACCGACGCTCCCGCAATAAAACTTTTGACCCAAAAACATTGTAAATCCATAGTTGATAATGTTTAACTACACTTGGATCCCGTAGGCTCGGCTAATGACTTGTAAATAAGGGGAGGGAGCCCGTCATTAATAATGGGGAGACTGTCTTCTACAGCTCCTTCGAGCAATTACTTCGTGTAGCGTAAGTGTACGGAGTAGGTTAGTAACTTTTCATACTCACATTACGTTTTAATATTACCTACCCAACATTAGAAGCAGCGCGATTCGTGATCATGGGAAGATCAATGATTCAGTATCTTAGCTTAGAATTATTCGGATTTGGTTTGTTTTGTTGTATTATAAATCATGTTTTCCGAACAATTTTACTACTATTTATTATGCAGTATAATGAAACAAAAAAATAAATAGGTACCTACCGCGTTACGACTGTAATCCCCAAGTACGGTAGACATACACTCAGATATCCGTACAGATCCTTGAAGATGTCTAAAGGGGTTAGACAGAGGCACGTCCAAACATTATATTTATGCTCTATATACCTACCTAAATGACACAATCAATAAATGCCACAATATTTGGAAATACCTATTTGCGAACCGCAATATTTACTTTTCTAGCGTTTGCCAAAGCGTAGTGTTTTAAGTGGGTGATAGACGTACGAACTTATAGTACGCGGTTTTTAAGATCGCGAACTTACTCGGCTCGACGTTAGTGACACACGTGAAGCTTACTCACTCTATATTGCGAGGTCGTCGACTGAAGAAGCTTTGTGTTATTTAGGAATAATATCGTATTACATTTTAAAAACTAAAAAAAAGAAACGAAGTCGAAACAAAATGGCGGCTCGCGGCTCGCAATGCTGCCACACGTTCGAGCCATGACGAGCTACGAGCAAGATTTCAGACCGGTTGGATCGCCGACGATTTTGCGCGGCGGTTTTAAAGTACGCGTACTTACGGTGACACACAAGCGAAAAAGGTCGGCGAGCCATAAGTACGCGTACTTGCTCGTACGTCTATCACCCACTTTAGTGTCTGCCCTCGAGCTGCGTTCCGGACAAATTTAAACAAAGCCTTTTTGATAAACTATTCGAAATACTCACAACTTTGTTTTCGTAAAATTATTTTTAAACTGATTTCAACCTTCGCTGCAACCTTTTAGGGTTGAATTTCACCGCGACACCCTAAAATTCAAATTTTTGTGCGTTGATACATCGATCTGTCAGTCAATAACACAGTTTTATATACATATATCACTACATAGTATAAAGCAAAGTCGCTTTCCGCTTCCCGCGTCTGTATGTAATATGTATGTATGTATGTTTGCTTATATCTTTAAAACTACACAACGGATTTTGATGCGGTTTTTTTTAATAGATAGAGTGATTCAAGAGGAAGGTTTATATGTATAATACATGCATAATATAGTAGAGAAACACTGATAATTTTAGAGGTTTCTAATGTGATGTCGTAAATAAACACATTTTTTTTTCTACAATAAAGTCCGCGATGGTATTAGAAATGTCTTACGCACAGCGAAGCGGGCACGGGTCAGCTAGTTTTTAATAAATAAAGATGCATCCCCCAATTGTGTTGTCTGACATTGTGTAGAGTCTACACAATGGCAGACAACAACTGAAAATCTTCTAATTAATTAACTAAATTCTAGTTGAAAATCTACAGTGTAGGTAGACTGTGGATTTTCAATAAGGACTGATAGAATTTAATATTGTACGGATACGGAATGATAATGACAAGAGAACATAGTCCATATTTGGTTCATTGTTTGATGTTGTCCGTTGTAACTTTGCCTGTGACCATAGACCACAAATTAAACTTGACTGAAGTGACTTTTTTTACGATAATTTGGAGTTTAACGTATTTTATTTAACTTGCAATGCATGTATGTAACTATGTTTGTTAAGGTAGATAGAATCTTGCAATTCAATTTTGAAGCAGTTATCCCCAACCGATTGAGCAGAAATTTTGCATACCTAATTCGGTGACAACATGCAATTATATGACAGCGAGCTAATCTTTCAGCAGACACTCACAACGGAACTCCTAAGTAAATACTTCGATTGGGTAAAAACTTTGCATTCTTGTCAAGTTCCGATGACAATGTTATATGATGTCACAGTTGATAGCGCGATGGTGCTCGATGGATTGAATGATTTTACAAAAGCTAATCATATTTCCATTAAAAATAAATTAACGTTTTGTTACTGTAGGTATCTACTGAAATCCAAGGCATGTACAATCCCAAAGTATAAGTTGCAAATGAAATCTCTCCCTCAATTCCAATTAACTTGGACAAAGCGACAGACTCTTAATTTCAAATCGAACTCCATCACAGTAACTCAGTTTCAAAATCAAGCGGGCTGTTAATCAAATTTCTGTACAAAACTCCATTGGCGAACTGATTTGGTTCCAATCTTAAGGAACGTACCTACCCATTTTTTACCCCTATCCCCCTGATCTCTGCTAAGATCGCCCTCTTCCCCCTCGAGTTTTCACATTTTTTGCAAAGATAATTAAAAAAAAACATAGGAAAGATAATTAAAAAAAAAACCGGCCAGGTGCTAGTTGAACTCGCGCACGAAGGGTTCCGTACCATTATCTATAAAAACGGCAAAAAAATAATGTTTGTTGTATGGGAACCCCCCCTTAAATATTTATTTTATTCTGTTTTAAGTATTTGTTGTTAAAGCAGCAACAGAAATACATAATCTGTGAAAATTTCAACTGTCTAGCTATCACGGTTCATGAGATACAGCCCTGTGGCAGACAGTAGACGGACGGACGGACAGACAGACGGACAGCGAAGTCTTAGTAATAGGGTTGCGATTTTACCCTTTGGGTACGGAACCCTAAAAAATGTCATTATTAATACGGAATGTTTGACGCGTGACGCCCAGAATGCAGAATGTGTGCATACCTATTAGTAGCTAAACGCTGCGCGCCATGTTTGAATACAGCTCGAAAAAGCGTGAGATTTTTAGAGAGGATATTGACTACGAGACGAAAACTGGGGGGGGGGGGGGGTGGTATTTTCGAAGACCCCCCCCCCTTGAACAGATCACGTAGTATGGATACGTTCCCTTACCAGCTGATAAATTGCCTAAATTTATTCTCGTGCCGGTATCGGAAACTACTTATTGGCAGGTCACTTACTTCATCCGAGAGCCAGTGAACTTTACATGTGCAAATTGCGCGGAAGGATGTCACTTTGTTCTTTTTAACCATGTTTAGTCGAGTACCTAGGTACATTTTCTCACCTCGCAAAATTGTGATGTCTTTTATTCTTGACTCGACAGACAATTCTTTCCAAATTTTATAGAAATAACTACGTTTAAAAAACTATAAAGAAAACCGACGAAAATGTTTCGTCGAATCAAACCAATCGAAAAGTCAAGGGATGATATTAGTTTTTTAAGTTTTATGAAAGAACTATTAGTACTACTACCCTAATGTCCTCCTTATTTATGTCACTCCGTATTACTATCACTACATAGTATAAAGCAAAGTCGCTTCCCGCTTCCCGCGTCTGTATGTATGTCTGTATGTATGTATGCTTATATCTTTAAAACTACACAGCGGATTTTGATGCGGCTTTTATTAATAAATAGAGTGATTCAAGAGGAAGGTTTATATGTATAATACATGCATAATATAGTAGAGAAACACTGATAATTTTAGAGGTTTCTAATGTGATGTCGTAAATAAACACATTTTTTTTGCGCTTACATTGCAAATGCTGGCTGAACCCCACGAGATATATCAAAATAATGTACTACAGTATTGTACACCTTAAAAACGTCTACAAAGAAGTCCACGATGGTATTAGAAATGTCTTACGCACAGCGAAGCGCGCACGGGTCAGCTAGTTAATAATAAATGTTGAATATTACTTAAAAACTTATTTTTAATTTGTGGTGTACCTCAAAAAAATTCATTTTCCTAAATGTACCTTGGACACAAAATGTTTGCGGAACACTGCACTACACTACCATTCCCTTTCCAAATTACAAAGGTTACCTGAAAGATAATGCTAACAAGCATTACGTTCGCCTATGTACATGTTCTTGAATTGTTCCAATAAAGAATTTTGATTTTATTACTTACACATACTTACTAAAAATACATAAACTTACATACCTACATAACGTAATACTATCTACAAAAATTTAGGTAGACATAAAGTATATCAAAAACACGTGCTCAAAACGGTGAAAGAAAACATCGTGAGGAAACCAGTTAGTATTCTTAAAAGCGGCGATGGGCTTGCGACATATAACGTATGGAATGCTAACTACTGCAAAATGTAGGCATATGCCAAATATAATGTTTGGACTAGTCATTTTCAAAGGATCTAAGCGTCTGGAAATCGTACTTGGGGATTACGGTCGTGTTTTATTCTATTTTTTTTATTGTTCTAATTTAAGTTATGCTATTTTAGTAACAATTTAATTGTGGAAATGTATACTACTTAAAAACAAAAATACTCACTCAACTCACTGTGACGATAAGGCTCGCTAAAGTTAATTAGCAAATCCTTTCAAGGGCAATGTGTACGCTTCTTTAGCAGCCACAAAAGACATGATAAAGTACTTAGCATTAGTAATTTAGAAGCATTACCTAGTATAGCAAATAAACAATTTAAGTTTTCCTTTCAAACTATCGTGATTTGTACAAATAACAAATAACTATTATTTTTTACACGTCAGGAAAATAAATTAAAGGTAAAAATGGGCATGTGCCCAATGTAATATTTGGATGTGCCTCTGACTAACCCCTTTAGACATCTTCAATGATCTGAGTGCCTGGGGATCTAAGAGGAAGTCTACCGTATTTGGGGATTACAGTCGTGACTAGTCGTGATCCTAAATATAAAAATCAATAGTTAACAATTTTTAGGATTCCGTACCCAAAAGGTAGAAACGGGACCCTACCTATTACTAAGACTGTTCTATTACTATCCGTCTGTCCGTCTCTATCTGTCATCAGGCTGTATCTCATGAACTGTAATAGATAGTTGAAATTTTCACAGATGATGTATTTCTGTGGCCGCTATAACAGCAAATACTAAAAACGGAATAAAATAAATATTAAAGTGGGGCTGCCATGCAAAAAACGTGTTTTTATTTGCCGTTTTTTAAAATAATGGTACGGAAGCCTTCGTGCGCGAGTCCGACTCGCACTTGGCCGGTTTTTAATTTATAATTTTCATGTAATTTGCAGCATTGTTTATGTAATACATCATGCGCCGTAAATATACCAACTGACAGTTCCGATGGATTTTTGCACCCTGCTCTTAATTTTCGTGTTTACGCATAATTGCCGTGATTCCTGGGCAAAAGGCTCGTAAATCTGTCACATTCGTTATTTATTTGCCATTAGGTACCTACAGAAGAATAAGAACTGTTGCCGTACCAAAAGCTCAAAAGTAATATCGAAACAATGGCGGCGATTCTTTTGTGTCTACTCTAAAATTTAGGATTAGAACACGATCGATCTTATTCTTTTTACGTTAAAGTCGCGTAACCTCAAAATGGAAGTTCCTAAATTAATTGGACATTTCGTTTTTTTCCGTATATTTAGGACTAGCTGACCCGTGCCCGCTTCGCTGGGCGACAGACATTTCTAAATGTGATTATTTTGAATAGGTATGGCTTAAATGGCGATAGGTATCCGCGGATATACGCAAGTGGTCCCGCTGCCGCCGGCCCCGTGAGTATAGTCATTGGTAGCCACGATTTTAGTATCCCGCAACTTTTATATCAGTACTTACCCATTAAGGAGTAAACCCGCTGCAGAACATGCTGTGCATGGCACGCAACGCATCTTAGCTGCGTGGGTTAATTTGTTTGACAACGTGAGTCTACATTTCCACAACTGCACACGCTATTACGTATTTTTTTTCGTTTTTATTCAATGTACAGAATTGAACTCTACAGCTTTATTATATGTATAGATGTGCAAAAAAAATAAGAAAGTCAAAATTTCATTTTCGTTATCAACTTCTTACATGCTGACTAAATTTACGAAAAATTACGTGAAAAACCGTTACATTATTTAAAACTAGCCTACGTTTTAGAACTGTCATCCTAAATCCTGGTTACGCGAATGTAGACTTTAACGTGAAAGGAATAAGAGCGATCGTGTATTAGGAATTCTAAATTTTTGCATGGACACAACAGAATCGCCACCAATATTACTCTATATACCTCCTCATTGTGCGAAAGTAACTGTTTTGATATTACTTTAGGAGTTTGTGGTGTGGCTCCTAAGGTAAATAGCCCTTCATTCATTTTTTACGTATTCATTACGTAAAACACCAACGCTACTTGGCGGAAGAAATAGATAATATGGTGGTAATACTTACCTACTGCCTCGGACGACCCGAGGAATTCTACAACTTTTTATTTGTTTGCGGAGTTCAAATTTCCGATCTAGTTAAGCTATTGCATAGCTTCTATCGCGGGCCTTGAGCGTGGAGACCGAATCCAGAAATTTCGTAACGAAAATTTACGCAAAATTTTACGACACACTCACACTCACGCAATACGCGTGAGTGTGAGTGTTAGAGTGATTTTCGCATTCCAGCGCCATCTAGTTTAATTTGATGTTATTACGTTATTATAAGTACCTACTTTTCGCGGTCTCATGCGAGGCGACCGCTCGGAGTATGAGAGGTGAAAGATGTTTGCAATTCCGCTGGCAGGTGGCGCTATTTTACCACTATCAGTAAATAGGTGGTACTTCACAGACATGATCGACTAAAAAGTTTGAAATTGAATTATTGAATTCATGTAGTTGTAGGAAAACATCGTGAGGAAACTCGCCCCGCAATCTGGTGACTCCATAGATATAAGATGTACAAGATACACAAAGGCGGCTTGGAGACATGTCAAAAAAAATATGTACATGTGTTGGTGAATGTCTATGTGTGAGTTCCAAATATTGTTGTCCACTATAAAACCTCTCATTATCGATTATTAAAATTTATCAGTCGGTGGTTTTTTTGTACAGATAGCAATAAAATCAATCAATCGTGTAGAAAACAGGAACTGATATCGATATTTTTTTTTATATCAATACTTAAAGTGGGTTGATGGATCGACGTGGGTCGATGGGTTGGCGCGGGTCGACCTGTTGACGTGGTTCGTGGAGTCAACGTGAGTCGATGGGCCGATGCGGTTCATGACGACGGCAACGGACAATGACGACGACTACGGACGACAGGCGATGGTGACGGGCGAAGACAGCGAATTAATATTTTTTAAGCTATTGCATAGCTTCTATCGCGGGCTTTGAGCGTGGAGACCGAATCCAGAAATTTCGTAACGAAAATTTACGCAAAATTTTACAAGACACTCACACTCACGCAATATGCGTGAGTGTGAGTGTTAGAGATTTCTCTTTTTGGATTTCAAAAAATCGATTTTTAAAAAATCGATTATGTAAATTACACATATAAATCGATTTTTGTAAACTAAGTTTTCCGAACGCGAACCGAATCGTTCGTTGGCCATTTTCCCGGACGTGAACCTACATATAGTCGCCTCCCAAACGGAAACCGACTCATCGGTCTTGTCTCCGAACGCAAACCGAACCATTGATCGTTTTTCCGAACGTGATCCGACCAATAGTCGCTTCACAAACGGGAACCGATCCATCGATCGTCTCTCCGAAAGCGATCCGAACCATATAATTCGATTTTTTGGAAAATCGATTTATTTGTAGGGACAAAAAATCGATTATTAATTAATAGATTTTTTTCAATCAATATTACATCCCTATGACTCATGTCATGCCTGCTTAGAGTGATTTTCGCATTCCAGCGCCATCTAGTTTCATTTGATGATACTACGTTATTATAGGTGCTTTTCGCGGTCTCATGCGAAAGCTCGGGGTTTGAGAGGTTCGCAATTCCGCTGGCAGGTGGCGCTATTTTACCACTATCGGTAAATAGGTGGTACTTCACAGACATGATCGACTAAAAAGTTTGAAATTGAATTTTTGAATTCATGTAGTTAGGTAAATATCAAATCCTGGCCGTGCATCAATGGATATTTCTGTTCGAAAAATGTATATGCGCGTTACACGTGCTTATAACGGTGAAGGAAAACATCGTGAGGAAACCTGTTAGTATTCTTGAAAGCGGCAACGGGCTTGCAACCTGTTACGTGTGGAATGCTAAAATAAATAATTATAATTACATAAGTTGATAAAAAATGTTATGCAATAGCTTTACCGCTTTACCGAGTGCCACACGTCTTTTTTTTTAAGATTTTATTTAACTTGACTGGCCTCACAGCTCAATTTGTTTGGTAGTAACTCTGCCTTCTGCGCTGTAGGTTGTGGGTTCGATTCCCACCCAGGGCAAATATTTGTGTGATAAACATAGATGTTTGTTCTGTGTCTGGGTGTTAATATGTATAATATTTTTCATTTTCATTTTCATTTTCAATAATTATGTATTTACAAAAAAAAACGTATATAAGTATTCTATCAGTTATCTGGCATAGTACAAGCTATGCGAAGTACCACCTATTTACTGATAGTGGTAAAATAGCGCCACCTGCCAGCGGAATTGCAAACATCTTTCACCTCTCAAACTCCGAGCGGTCGCCTCGCATGAGACCGCGAAAAGTAGGTACTTATAATAACGTAATAACATCAAATTAAACTAGATGGCGCTGGAATGCGAAAATCACTCTAACACTCACACTCACGCGTATTGCGTGAGTGTGAGTGTGTCGTAAAATTTTGCGTAAATTTTCGTTACGAAATTTCTGGATTCGGTCTCCACGCTCAAGGCCCGCGATAGAAGCTATGCAATAGCTTAAAAATGATTTTTGTTTCGGCCTTCGAGCTCAGAGGACGACGTAGTCATACACGTATATAGACATACGACGACTACGTCGTTTAGGTAATGATTTAGGTATAGTGGCAAGTTAGTACCTAGGATTATAATAAACTTTTTGCTAAACTTAGTAGATCATTAACTCCAACTGCATTTTTCTAGTAACTAATGTTTAATCTGTGCCTTATATGGCAACTGAAAAGTCTGTGTATTGAATATATATACGTACCTACTTATACATACTTGTATATTGCATCGTATAGATAGACGGACGATCCACTTTAGTCTGAAACATCTCATCCAAAACTTTTACTTCCTCTGATCTAAGTCTGCATGAAGAAAATTCGCTTCATTCCATGTAGTACCTATTAAATAAAATAGCTCTTACTTGGTCGTCTTCTAGAGCTTCGTTTTTCTTTAGAAACGACCTCCGTTATAATGACGACCGTAAAACTTTAATGGAAAATTATTTCAGTTTCTCGATAAAAAAAAAACTTTTTTGAGCAACCGAAATAATAAGGCGTTAACAAAAATATGGTCGATTTCTGTCAGACTACAGTTGTCAGAGTGTAACTCTGTGACTACAGGTACAAACCCTCGTATTCAAGAACGACACTATGAGAACACGCACCCACAGTGGACGAAATCTTTTTTCATAAACATCACTTTATGTGTTGAGCGGCACTATGGCGCACGCTATCGTGTGTCTTTAGAGCTCAACTATGGCTAGAGGCACACGACAATGTGCCTCTAGTCACACTATGCAGTGTCGCACAGCACATAAAGTGATTTTTATGAAAAAAGATTTCTTCCTCTGTGGGTGCGTGTTCTCATAGTGTCGTTCTTGAATACGAGGGTAAGAGTGTGACAGAAAGAAACGTATGACGTTGTTCAGTCGGCATCGTCTTCTGGACCTCGTATTTCGCACTTTTAAATTAAGACTACTTCCTAGCCGGCCCATTTCAAACGTAAATATCTCGGGACCCCTTCTAGTACAATTCCTGATTTTTGGAGTACAATTCGTACAATTCCATAGAATTGTAACTGCATTTGAATAAACCCTTAACCAGGGTGGGTCCGGCTGCGTAGTATCACACGATTTCTGTCAGACTACAGTTGTAGGTACTAAGAGTGTGACAGGAAGAAACGTATGACGTTGGTCAGTCGGATCGTAAAATAAGTCGACCAGATATTTTTTTTGTCAGTTTGTACAACAGAATCGTTTCGATTTTTTTTTAGCCTAATACAAATTATATAAGAACTAGCGACACGCCCCGGCTTCGCACGGGTGCAAAGCTGATTCCTATAAACCTTCCTCCTGAATCACTCTATCTATTAAAAAAAACCGCATCAAAATCCGTTGTGTAGTTTTAAAGATATAAGCATACCTACATACAGACGCGGGAAGCGGGAAGCGACTTTGCTTTATACTATGTAGTGATTACCTTTCCAATCGAGTACTGATCGAATCGATTGAATACGGTTACTTTTATGAATGGGTTTTCCTGGCGACAGTGCTTATCTGACGATAGAAATGAAAGGACAATGGAACCTTTTCGTTAATAATAGTAATCTGGCCGTGTTTAGGTTCATTTGAATCCTACTCTTCCAATTACGATACCCAAAACGTTTAAACTTAAAAGGTAAGAGTAGTTTAGGTCAAGGAGTTTTGCCATCTACATATATCACAAGAACACGGCTTTTTCTTGAAATAATTGACGTTTAATACTTTTTAAGGTTTCGAGTCTACAAGAAACTTAATAGTTTCGCCATGTCTGTCCGTCCGTCCGTCTGACGCTTAGTGCTAGAAAGCTGGAATTTGGCATGGAAATCTGGAAAAACATTTTTTTAAGGTACCTCCCCTACACCGAAAGTCGAGATTTTTTTTTCTCGCGTACCCCACGGTTTGTTGTATCGTTAGATAGGTTTGCTTACTCGTATAAAATTTATTTAATGAGAAAATAATCTTTGTTTTTTGTACAAATACTTGAAAATTACTTATTATAACGTTGTTAGCTGTGCTAACTACGAAACCCTACATTAAACCAACGAAACCATACATACCCGACACGCACATGGCATTTTTTTCTGTATAATCTTATGGCCATTATAAAACGTTCAACGCCTTTCACGAACCCGAAAAATAAATGTCCCAAGTGAACTGGTATGTTTATCTAGCGTAGAATTCGCTGGGTATTTTTCGTAAGATGTATTTCTTAGAAATTGAAATTGGGATTGAATCTTAACGACAATTGTGTGGGCCGGGACGGTATGATGTTATGTATGAATAATGCGAATACCTTTACCTAAATAACTAAATTTATGTCATGTGGAAACTCAGAGGTTGTATAGGGACTCAAGGAAAACAAGTGTAGGTGTAAACTGAACCACATAAATAGGTATTTTGTGTTAATAAAAAATATATATTTTTGCTACCGAGCATAATATATCTTTGACAATGTTACGTCAAACCTGTAGGTAGATATAAAGCTACAGTCGCTAAATACTTTTTAGTTACATATTAACAACTGTTTTCTGCAAAACGGGAAATTACTCACGTAAAAATATATTATATTGTCTGTGAAGGCATCGAATTTTGGTATAATTGTGTACCACTCACAAAGGTTTTGAAAGTGAAATGTTTTTTTTCTTTCCTCGATTTAAGGAAGAATTATATTAGACCGGGCCGTGCCCGGGGCGTGCCGTGTACGTGGCCCGGACGGGGTACGGATTTGAAACGTTACATACATTTTGTATCAAGTAGTTTATATTAAACAGTGCCTGATCCGTGTCCCGTCCAGGCCCGTCTACTAACTAAAGACTCCGGCCCGGCCCGGACAAGGCCCGGTCTAATATAAAACTTTCCCAAACGCTGTTGGTCTCTGAGACCTATGTCAACGTTGCTGGACTATGGCGAGTTTTATCTGTTTCTCGATGAAGATTAGGACCGATGGCGATGACAAAGCAGTGAACCCATCCCCATATTGAAGGGTTAGTCGTGGGTTTAATCCCACAGTTTAACATCTAAATACAAAAACCTCTCGACAGACTGACACGACTATTAGTCCTAGAAATGATGGGGGTATTTTTTTGGTGTGTAGGGGTGCTCTTAGGCAGAAATTTCCGAAATTCAACCTCGAAATGAGCAGTGGGGGTGTGAGTCTGTTTGAAAAAATATCATGTGAACGAAATCGCGAAATATACATTATTTTTTGGTATGTTATCGAGTTTTATCTGTAATTCCAGTAATATCCCAAGTCTAAATAAAAAGAGGTAGAAAAAATTGTGTCGCGTATTGTTCGGCTACGTTTGCAAACACGACACATCAGAAATCTCTGACAGGAACTAATATCAAGCGGGATGTAAATCACAGAGGGATGATGGATTAGTTACGAGCGAGTGCGATCTATTAGTTTTGTCTGTCTGTCTGTGACGCATTGGCAGCGAGCGAATGTAGTGTTTTTGCTGAGAGCGCAGTGGTTGGCACGAGTAAGGAAACTTTAGCCGTTTTGGAGGTACCTCGACTTCCAATCTAAAGATCGTGAATCGTGGTTAGAAAATCCTAATAATATTATAAATGTGAAAGTTTGTGAGTTTGTATGTATGTTTGTTCCTCAATCAGGCCTAAACGACTAAACGGATTAAGTTAAAATTTGCTGTAGATGTAGATATAATGCCCGAATAAATAATAGACTACTTTAAAATATGAAAAACATCCCCAAAACGATAAAAAACGCAAAAAGGATGATTTCTGTATAGATGGCGCTGCTGTTCAACAAATCTGGCATCACAGACTAAAAACATTCAGTATTTTCTATTCGATTATTGAAATTTGACAGGACAACGTCTGTCACGGGTCGGCCGGTGTGAAGGAAAATATCGTAAGTTTGCAACCTGTCACTTATGGAATGCTATCTACTGAAAAATGTGAGCATGTGCCGAATTTTATGTTTGTATGTGTCTCTGACTACGCTTATTAGAAAGCTTCAAATATTTGAGTGCCTGGAGATCAGAGCGGATGTCTACCGTACTTAAAGTTGTGATTCTATTTAATCACTACATAGTATAAAGCAAAGTCGCTTTCCGCTTCCCGCGTCTGTATGTAATATGTAATATTTATGTATGTATGTTTGCTTATATCTTTAAAACTACACAACGGATTTTGATGCGGTTTTTTTTAATAAATAGAGTGATTCAAGAGGAAAGTTTATATGTATAATACATGCATAATATAGTAGAGAAACACTGATAATTTTAGAGGTTTCTAATGTGATGTCGTAAATAAACACATTTTTTTGCGCTTACATTGCAAATGCTGGCTGAACCCCACGAGATATATCAAAATAATGTACTACAGTATTGTACACCTTAAAAACGTCTACAAAAAAGTCAACGATGGTATTAGAAATGTCTTACGCACAGCGAAGCGGGCACGGGTCAGCTAGTTTTATATATTTTGTCTAATGTGTTTGTTAATTTGTCTATTTTTACGTAGCAACATGATATTTTGCATTGAGATAGTTCTTGAGCTACATGACATACAATTAGGTTTGATTTTATCCAGGTACCACGGACAGAAGCTTGTTATTACAAGCTTTTATTTAACTTGCAATGTATGTATGTATGTAATGTAACTATGTTTGTTATGGTGGAATCTTGCAACTTAATTTTGAAGCAGTTATCTTCAACCGATTGAGCTGAAATCTGGCATACTTAAGTAACTTCTTAACTACTATGCATGTATTATACATATAAACCTTCCTCCTGAATCACTCTATCTATTAAAAAAAACCGCATCAAAATCCGTTGTGTGGTTTTAAAGATATAAGCAAACATACATACATACATACGCGGGAAGCGGAAAGCGACTTTGCTTTATACTATGTAGTGACTAGCGACCCGCCCCGGCTTTGCACGGGTTTAATGATATAAACCTTCCTCCTGAATCACTCTATCTAGACTGGCCTCACAGCTCAGTTGGTAGTAACTCTGCCTTCTGCGCTGTAGGTTGTGGGTTCGATCCCCACCCAGGGTAAATATTTGTGTGATGAACATAGATGTTTGTTCTGTGTCTGGGTGTTAATATGTATAATAAGTATGTATTTACAAAAAAAAAAAAAGTATATAAGTATTCTATCAGTTATCTGGTTCCCATAGTACAAGATTTGCTTAGTTTGGGGCTAGATGGCGTTGTGTGTAAAGTCCGCCAATATTTATTATTATTATTAAAAAAAACCGCATCAAAATCCGTTGTGTAGTTTTAAAGATATAAGCATACATACAGACATACATACAGACGCGGGAAGCGGGAAGCGACTTTGCTTTATACTATGTAGTGATTAGGATTAGGATGTCTAGTAATATAAACTTTCATTTAAAAACGACCATACTGGTGCTAACCCTTCTTGGTTAGCTGGTTAGGTTGTTAGATCGAATGGTTTGATTTGATATCTGGCAATGCCACCTCATGCTTTGTTTATATTTTTGTTTTTGCTTTAAATTGTTATAGGTAAGTATCTATTGACTGGCCTCACAGCTCAGTTGGTAGTAGCTTTGTCTTCTGCGCTGTAGGTTGTGGGTTCGATCCCCACCCGGGATAAACATTTTTGTGATGAACATAGATGTTTGTTCTGTGTCTGGGTGTTAATATGTATAATTATTATGTATTTAGAACAAAAAAATAGTAATAAGTATTATATCAGTTATCTAGTTCCCATATTACAAGCTTTGATTAGTTTGGGGCTAGAGTGCGCTGTGTAAAATGTCCATCAATATTTATTTATTATTCCTACCATTTGTTTTTTTTTCTGGTGAATTAGGTAGGTACGTCGTGTGAATCGTAGTCCCAGTCAACTGATTCAAACGCTAAGTCTTAATATGTATAAATTACTAGTCTTAATATATATATAAACTAGCAGTCCGCCCCGGCGTCGCACGGGTGTAATAATGATTTTATGACTATATTTTTTACACCTTGGGTTACATTATCGAAGTTTTCATACGGATCTCTAACGTTTTTGAAAATAATCTATAGCCTATGATTTGATAATGTAGGATTCTAATGATAAAATAATTTTTGAAATAGGTCCAGTAGTTTTGGAGCCTATTCGATGCAAACAAACAAACAAACAATCAAATCTTTCCTCTTTATAATCTAACTAGCGACCCGCCCCGGCTTCGCACGGGTAGCATGTTATCTATCTAAACTTATAATAAATCTGTAGAGAGGTCAATTCTGTACATGAAATATATTTCCAAAATAACTATCAGGGGGTGATTAGGGATCGATACTGATGTCAAAAATGCAATCAGTAAAATTTTTGTCTGTCTGTCTGTCTGTCTGTCTGTCTGTCTGTATAACCGTTATAGAAACAAAAACTACTCGACGGATTTTAACGAAACTTGGTACAATTATTGTTCATACTCCTGAGCTGGTTATAGTATACTTTTCATCACGCTACAATCAAAAGGAGCAGAGCAGTGAAGGGAAATGTTGGGAAAACGGGAGAAGTTACTCCATTTTTTAAGCTTCCGTCGCGTGTGCAACTTTAATGGTTAAAGCTACACAAAAATCATGTATGACGGAAATGTTCTCCTTAAAATTATATAAAAAATATCTCACGATAGCATATATGTCTATCTTTTATGGTTGACTTACAATAACACGTGTAACTCCCGATAGCTTAGCAGTTCGAAGCTTTCTGATTATATGTGTCTACTCTTACTTTTATAACACTCTCAGTCATCCCTCATTAAAAAAGTTAACATTATTAACTATTCCATAAAAAAAGAATCATAGAAATCGTGTGATACTACGCAGCCGGACCCACCGTGGATAAGGGTTAATTTTAATGCAGTTACAAATCTATGGAATTGTACGAATTGTACTCCAAAAATCAGCAATTGTACTAGAAGGGGTCAAAAAAAGCTGTGAAAAAGAACGTTTTATATAAAGACATTCTGTAGTATATTTAGTATCAGCATTGCACCCGTGCGAAGCCCGGGCGGGTCGCTAGTTATACATATAAACCTTCCTCCTGAATCACTCTATCTATTAAAAAAAACCGCATCAAAATCCGTTGTGTAGTTTTAAAGATATAAGCAAACATACATACATACATATTACATATTACATACAGACACGGGAAGCGGAAAGCGACTTTGCTTTATACTATGTAGTGATATATAAAATGTCCATGTCACAATGTTAGTTATCGTACTCCTCCGAAACGGCTTGACCGATTCTCATGAAATTTTGTGAGCATATTGAGTAGGTCTGAGAATCGACCAACATCTATTTTTCATACCCTTAAGTGATAAGGGTGGCGTAAAGATCGGGAAAAACGGAAAGTGCTTTTTTCTGTGGGATTATTGACATTTGACAGGACAACGTCTGTCGGGTATAGATAACGCGTCACGCTGTTTGTCCGCGATGGACTCCTAAACAACTTAACCGATTTTAATCACACTTTGCACATCGTGTGCAGTTTGATCCAACTTGAAAGATAGGATAGCTTACATCTCAATTTATAGTCGCAATATTATTTTATTGCATACTGTTGACACAGCAACGCGTGGCTGGATCTGCTAGTCTTTTATAAATAGGTAGGTTATATTATAAAAATAAAAATTTAAATTTAATAGGATCACGACTGTAATCCCCAAGTACGAGACATCCTCTCAGATATTCAGACGCTTAGATCCTATGAAGATGTCTAGTGGAGGTAGTCAGAGGCACGTCCAAACATTATATTTGGCACATACCCACATTTTGCAGTAGTTAGCATTCCATACGTGACAGGTTGCAAGCCCATCGCCGCTTATAAGAACACTAACTGGTTTCCTCACGATGTTTTCCTTCACGTCCTTCGTACGTGTTTTTGATGCGCATATAAATTTTCGAACAGAAAAATTTATTGATGCACGCCGGGATTCGCACACGACCTTCAGATTGAAAGTCGAGGTACATCCCACTCGGCCAACAAGGCTTTTTATAGCAAACCTTCCTAAAAGTGTTTAGTTTTAGTGTGTGTGTCTTTCAGATCTTTGAAGATGCCTGAAGGGGGTAGTCAGAGACAAGTCATAGCTACATTTGGCGCATGATTAGATTTTGCAGTAGGGTATATTAATATAACATAGGATGTATAACCCTAATATCAACTTTCTATTGGCAAGGCGTTTGTTACAAATAAAGTTTTTTCTATTTCTATTTATTATTTCTGATAATTCCATACGCGATAGGTTGCAAGCCCATCGCCGCTTAAAATTAAAGCTTTTTGTATTACATGTGCGAAGTCAGGGTATAGCATTTGTATTCCCAAATGAGCATTAAAGCTTAATCCCCTAATTCAAAGCTAACAAAATACAAAACGAAATTATGTTTCAAAATTAGCCGCTGACATAATTTGTTTCGAATTTATGTAAAATTCTAAGGACAAAGGATTTGATCAATGATATTTTATTTAAAGATGGGTTACACTACATACGCCCTATTTGATTTTATCTAAACAAAATGGAATAGGATCACGACTGTTATTCCCCAGTACGGTAGACATTCTCTCAGATCTTCAGGCACTCAAATGTTTGTACATGTCCAAAAGGGTTAGTCAGGGGCACGTCTAAACATAACATTTGGTACATGATGAACATAGATGTTTAATGATGGGTGTTTATATATATATTAAGTATGTATTTACAAAAAATAGTATATAATTATTCTATCAGTTATCTGGTTGGTTTTCATAGTACAAGCTTTGGTGAGTTTGTGGCTAGATGGTGCAGTATGTAAAGTCCGCCATTATTTATTTATTTATGTCCACATTTTGTAGAAGTAGCATTCCATACGTGATAGTTTGAAAGCCTAGCCGTAATTCAAATTCATTGTTTTTCTACCTCATTGCTAAGCTTAGTAACATATCTAAATTTGAAATGTCTATGGTTCTGACGGTTTAATTCAGGTCACGTGTCCGCCGGACGGCCGGACGGACATACCCGTGAAATGTGTGTGCAGATGGATCTTTGTATACAAATGTTGTTATTACTTTAACTTACTCCTAACGTGCGGGTTAAATTGAGTGGGCACGTCTTAAGACCCAGAATGCGTCGAAACGCTTTTGAGTTTACTCAAATATTTTCGCTTTTGGTCTACGTATCTTCTCTAATATATATAATACTACCCGTGCCCGCTTCGCTGTGCGTAAGACATTTCTAATACCATTGTTGACTTTTTTGTAGACGTTTTTAAGGTGTACAATACTGTAGTACATTATTTTGATATATCTCGTGGGGTTCAGCCAGCATTTGCAATGTAAGCGCAAAAAAATGTGTTTATTTACGACATCACATTAGAAACCTCTAAAATTATCAGTGTTTCTCTACTATATTATGCATGTATTATACATATAAACCTTTCTCCTGAATCACTCTATCTATTAAAAAAAACCGCATCAAAATCCGTTGTGTAGTTTGAAAGATATAAGCAAACATACATACAAACATACATACGCGGGAAGCGGAAAGCGACTTTGCTTTATACTATGTAGTGATAGTGATTCTCGTGTCACAGTTTTTTTAACCAAACTCCTCCAAATCGGCTTGGCAGTTTTTTTTTCTGTATATTCAGTAGGTCTGAGAATAGGTCGTGGGGTATTTTTTATACCCCTAAGTGATACGGGTGGCGTAAAGTTCGGGGAAAACAGAAAGTGCTTTTTTTCTGTGGGATTATTGCAATTTGACAGAACAATGTCATGTTGACAGCTAGTATATAGAAAAAGAAGCAAATCGGAAACATTCAGAGAATCGTGATAATGTAGTTATTATTATAATAACTAGCTTCAGCCCACGGCTTCGTCCGCGTAATACCTGAATAAAAAGTAGCCCATGTGTTATTCTGATGTATAAGCTATATTACTGTAAAGTTTCATTTTAAACCGTTCAGTAGTTTTTGCGTGAAAGAGTAAAAACATACATCCATACATTCATCCATCCACACAAACTTTCGCATTTATAATATTTTAGTAAGTAGGATTAGTAGAATTGATTATATCTAAAAACCACTATAAATTATGTTAGTAATAGTAAATATCTAGAATTTTAAATGACCCAGCTTTCTTCTCACTTGCCTCTTGCAAGAAAACTCTTTATCTGAAGAAATTACTTTACTTGTATGGATTAGTGTCACTACAAGGCAAGCGCGAAAACTATTTAGGCGCGCCATTCACAAACTGTAACATCGAGAAACATTATTATGTAGTACCCTACTAACTAATAATGCATCTGACTAACCCCTTCAACATCGTTAAAAATCTGAGCGCCAGAAAATCTGAAAGGATGTCTACCGTACATGGAATAGCAGTCGTGATCTATATATTTTTCTTAATCATCAGATCAGCTCGCTGTCACTATATTATTGCATTGTCACTGAAGTTACATACTCGTAAGTATGCCAAATTTCAGCTCAATCGGTTGAAGATAACTGCTTCAAAATTAAGTTGCAAAATTCCACCATAACAAACATAGTTACATACATACATTGCAAGTTAAATACAAAAGCTTTTAATAAAATGTAATGCCAACATGTTGCCAAATATGTCTGTCAATGAATGCCTCTCTCAAAACCCTCGAACACGAACAAGTTTAATACAGATACTTAATCCTAAATCGATAGCTCGATGCTAACAAGATAGTCTCATGTTTACAGCATTTAGCGAACATCTTTGTTCACACATGATATAAGGCAGATAAGAGAGTTACGTGTTTTTCAACCGAGGAAAAAAGGGAGTTCTCAATTCGACTATTCATATTAGGAAAGAAAATAAATGTTAGGAAATAAATATAATAAATTATTATTTATCTTTTCTTATTCACATAATATAAGGTGATAACCCTTGCCTAACAGTATATTAAACACAATAGAGTTATAGACCTGGTTACCTACCTCGGCTTTGGGCATTTTCAATTTTGACTGTCAATAAATCAGCATAGCAAACAAACTTGTTTAAAATCTATAGTTAATACAATTATTTGGATATTGTCCGTTTTGATTAGTGACAGTTGTGATGCGTTATACTTCTAAATTTGATTGACCACAACTAATGATTTCCCGTTTTGTCTATTTAAAATATTAAAAAAAACGTTTGCTTAATCTAAGCGATAGATAAATACTGATAATTTTTCAATATAAACCGTTTATTTGAAAATTAAAATGTTGGTAAAGTGCCCACAACCACCCTATATCAAAAGTAACAAATGAAAATGGCTGATACACGTACAATAAAATTGGATTGTAGAACTTTTAGGTTACGCGTAACGTAACAGTACTAGACTTTTCAATTCGGGGGTATTACAAACCCCTGAATAAAAAGGACACGTGAAAAATACATTTGAATATCACGTGTCTGTCTGTACATCACGATCCTCAACATATCAGGCTGAGCTTGCATAGTGAAGGCTCCTGCGCTGTTATTTAACCCCTTTAAACGTTTTCAGTTGTATAAGTTTTCTGTTGAAAAATATTTTTCAATGACAAGCTTTTGTAAAATCATTCAAACCATCGAGCACCTGTCACATAATATAGCATTCCCATTAGAACTTGACAAGAATGCAAAATTTTTACACAATCAGTATATTTACTAAGGAGTTCCGTTGTGTCTATTGAACAGCTCCTGACTTCATCATCAGATCAGCTTGCTGTTACCATATTATTGCATCGTCACCAAGGTTACATAAGTATGCAAAATTTCAGTTCAATCGGTTGGATATAACTGCTTCAAAATCTAGTTGCAAGATTCCACCATAACAAACATAGTTACATACATACATTGCAAGTTAAATACAAAAGCTTTTAATAAAATGTAATGCCAACATGTTACCAAATATGTCTGTCAATGAATGCCTCTCTCAAAACCCTCGAACACGAACAAGTTTAATACAGATACTTAATCCTAAATCGATAGCTCGATGCTAACAAGATAGTCTCATGTTTACAGCATTTAGCGAACATCTTTGTTCACACATGATATAAGGCAGATAAGAGAGTTACGTGTTTTTCAACCGAGGAAAAAAGGGAGTTCTCAATTCGACTATTCATATTAGGAAAGAAAATAAATGTTAGGAAATAAATATAATAAATTATTATTTATCTTTTCTTATTCACATAATATAAGGTGATAACCCTTGCCTAACAGTATATTAAACACAATAGAGTTATAGACCTGGTTACCTACCTCGGCTTTGGGCATTTTCAATTTTGACTGTCAATAAATCAGCATAGCAAACAAACTTGTTTAAAATCTATAGTTAATACAATTATTTGGATATTGTCCGTTTTGATTAGTGACAGTTGTGATGCGTTATACTTCTAAATTTGATTGACCACAACTAATGATTTCCCGTTTTGTCTATTTAAAATATTAAAAAAAACGTTTGCTTAATCTAAGCGATAGATAAATACTGATAATTTTTCAATATAAACCGTTTATTTGAAAATTAAAATGTTGGTAAAGTGCCCACAACCACC
Source organism: Hydriomena furcata (assembly GCA_912999785.1). Lineage (NCBI taxonomy): Eukaryota > Metazoa > Arthropoda > Insecta > Lepidoptera > Geometridae > Hydriomena > Hydriomena furcata. The sequence continues at coordinate 10,876,785 of OU538839.1, forward strand.
CTATATCAAAAGTAACAAATGAAAATGGCTGATACACGTACAATAAAATTGGATTGTAGAACTTTTAGGTTACGCGTAACGTAACAGTACTAGACTTTTCAATTCGGGGGTATTACAAACCCCTGAATAAAAAGGACACGTGAAAAATACATTTGAATATCACGTGTCTGTCTGTACATCACGATCCTCAACATATCAGGCTGAGCTTGCATAGTGAAGGCTCCTGCGCTGTTATTTAACCCCTTTAAACGTTTTCAGTTGTATAAGTTTTCTGTTGAAAAATATTTTTCAATGACAAGCTTTTGTAAAATCATTCAAACCATCGAGCACCTGTCACATAATATAGCATTCCCATTAGAACTTGACAAGAATGCAAAATTTTTACACAATCAGTATATTTACTAAGGAGTTCCGTTGTGTCTATTGAACAGCTCCTGACTTCATCATCAGATCAGCTTGCTGTTACCATATTATTGCATCGTCACCAAGGTTACATAAGTATGCAAAATTTCAGTTCAATCGGTTGGATATAACTGCTTCAAAATCTAGTTGCAAGATTCCACCATAACAAACATAGTTACATACATACATTATATTGTTAAATAAAAGCTTGTAAATACCTAGAGCCATATAATTATATTCGCCATGTGGGGTGATTAATGGTAATTCACTGAAATTTATATAAAACACTAAAACATACGAAGACACTAATAATAGTGCGAATAAGATTTTTAGGGATAAGTTGCCCGGAAAATTGTAAAATTCTAAAACCTGAAATAGCTTTTTTTCTATGGAAATGGAATTATTAGAATTTGGACGAGACGTCTCTAAATTATTCATTGATATTTTGAGCGGGTATTTATCGTGTTATTTCCTTATTATTTTCTCATAACGAGACTCAGAACAATAATAAGGTCAGAAAGCGATAAATATTCATCTATTTAAAATAACAACAAATGTATATTTGGCTATGAATAAGTGTGACGGTTCCACCGTTGGAAGAGGGAGGCCTCGGCATATTTCCTTGGATCAAATTGATGACGTTTTGGAAAAAGAACAGGTCAATCCTACTAATCCTAATAATATTATAAATGCGAAAGTTTGTGATAAGGCTGCTATGTTTGTTCCCTAATCAAAAATAAACGACAAAACAGATTAAAATGAAATTTGCTGTAGTACGTTGTTAAAAAATCAGAATAAATAAAAAGGGAACTTATAATTCGAAAAACAACCCCTTTATGACAAAAAAAAATACCAAAATCATCATAGATAATATCATGGCGCTGATGTGCAAAAAATTAGACATCTTATAGCGATAACATTGAGTTGTCATAGCAACGCATTCTACCAAAATGGTTGAATCCTACTAAGGTCGGTATAGGAAATACATTTTGTCAAAAAAATCTGACATTAATTTGACTACTGAATGATACGCATTCTACTAAAATTCGTAATTTATTTTATCAGGACAAGGTTTATAGGAAAAACATTTGTAGTTTCCTGCAAGTATTTCTATGCGACTATTGAAATTTGGACAGGACAAAGTCTGTCACGGGTCGGCTAGTAATATGCGAAAGTTTGTGAGTGAGTGAGTGTGTGTGTGTGTGTGTGTTTGTTACTTTCACACGCAAAACTACTGAAAGGATTAAAATGAAACTTTGCAGCTTATACATCAAAATAACACATCTATAGACTACTTTTTATCCAGGTACCACAGTGACTATGCAGTTTTTGCGTGAAAGAGTAACAAACACACACACACCAACTCACTCACTCACTTACAAACTTTCGCATTTATAATATTAGTAGGATATTAACACCCAGACACAGAACAAACATCTATGTTCACAGAAATATTTGCCTACCTACAACCTACAACCTACAGCGTAAAAGGCAAAGTTACTACCAACTGAGCTTCGAGCCTAGTAAATATTTAGCTCTATGACAAGAACATTTTGGCAGCTAGAGCTCTGGCTACCATCGAAACTTCCATCAGTCGAGCCCAATGTGGCTTTGTGTGAATACTTTGTATACATCCTACCATTTTGTATACTTATATCATGTGGGAAAAACTGGATTTTGGAGATATTGGATGGATCGTCCGATATGCGGAATGATATTTTTTTATTTCGCTGCTGCGAGCACGAGAGGCTTATGTGCTTGTTAGGGTTCCGTACACAAAGGGTGAAAACGGAACCCTATTACTAAGACTCCTGGGCTCTATTATTAAGGCTGTATCTCATGAACCGTTATAGCTAGACAGTTGAAATTTTCACAGATGATGTATTTCGATTACCGCTATAACAACAAATAACTAAAAACATAATAAAATAAATATTTATGTGGGGCTCCCATACAACAAACGTGTTTTTTTGCCGTTTTTATAGATAATGGTGCAAATGCTCAAAGGGTTCCGAGCGCGAGTCCGACTCGCACTAGACCAGTTTTATTTTGATTAGATTATACGATACCCTTTGGCATTTCACATGTTGAACTACACCCAGGAATTACTAACATATCAGTGTTTGTTTTTTTTTTGCTTTAGTTTACAATAAATAAAATAGGATCACGACTGTAATCCCCAGGTACGGCAGACATCCTCTCAGATCTCCTGGCGCTCAGATACCTGAAGTAGCCAGAAGGACGTCCAAGTATTACATTTTGCACATGCCCACATTTTGCAGTAGTTAGCATTCGACACGTGAGATCTTGCAAGCCCATCACCGCTAGGTTTAAATATCATTTAGAAAAAAGGAGGTTCTCAACGACGTGTATGTGATACGATTTTGTTTTTTTTTGTTTTGTGCAGAGAATAGACTCAAGGTCCCATTTAAATTAATCTAAGTGTTCCTTCATATACCCAAAAAACTATATCGTCTTATGATTTTTAGATTCAAATTCAAATTAAAAAATCAGTTATTTCAATAACACAAGGATCACTTTGAAACGTCTTAGGAACTAGGTGAAGCTACGCCGATTCCACGCGACCAAGCCTAGAAGAATCAGGCAACAAACACGGCTTGGGGGTCTACCTTTTTTTTAATGATCCTTTCCTTAATGCTATGTAGAGCTCCAGTGCTGCCAATTGAAGAAGGTGAAGGCTTAAACAAGAATTTTGATTGGCTGAAACTTTCAGTTATATAATTCGGCTTCTATGGATATGATATTTTATTCGTAAAGCTTATTGGAAACTAAGATACTGGACTTCCATTTAATATTAATGAAGATATTTTGATCTTTATCATTTTCAGAAACAATGTACAAAATTCTTCAAATTGTCGATTTTTATTTAGTTTTCTTTCTTCCATCAAGTCGCACATTTAGCCTCTTTTGTGAAATGCAAAGAGTTGATGATAAAACTAAAAAACTTAATCAGTTACTCTACTAACTCTATTTATTTAACTGAAGTTAATGAAATGAAATAAAAAATACAATCATTAAACAATTATAATATTAGTCATTAATCTTATTAATTTTTCATTTTTTCATCATATTTTTTTGTTGATGCAATACCTATTTCACGAACACTCGATTTTCAGTCGGCCTTAGTTTAGGTTTTGGCTATTTTTTGGCCGAAACCTAAACTTAAGCCGAAAGTAGATTTCTTGGCCGAAACTGGCCGACACCAAAACCGAACTTTCGGTCGGTCACTAATTATCACTATATTCATATGTGTATAATAAAATACTTTGAAAATAACTTTCAGACTGTAGCAAACACATTTATTAATATTTTTGGTCCAGAATTTCTGTAAAGTACTCTTGTTCCAGCCAAATTATGATAAGATGCTTACTCTCAAAAGTGAGGAGTACGTAAATCGCTTCAGCAGGCACTCACGGCCTCTCTTAATTGGATAGTAGCTCGTTCGTAGCGGCTCCGTAGCAGCTCGTAGCAATTCGTAGCAGCTCGTAGACCTGAGGCTCGTTAGTGCATTTTGGCATTGCTGTAAAAATTCGAGGGAATTCGAGTATGATTGAATGTTGAGAACATTTTATTAAGTTTCAGTATGACGGTAACTGAATGGTGGTCGAGAAGTGGTTATAGAAATGTGGGACGTCCAGCAGCGAGATGGGCTAACGGCTGACTAGTCTCAGACCGCGATGAAAGGCACAAATAAAGATAGGCATATCCCTGTATTTTTTAATAGATAATAAAATAAAACCTTGGCTAAAAATAAAAACATAAAAGCAAGTCTCTTTCTAACTCGCTAAAAACCCAAAAACACTGTCCCAGTCACATTTATCTTAACCTTTAAAACATTATACAGCGAAGAAGCTCTCCAAATAGGTAAACCACCTTCAAATATAAATCCGCATCTATAATATCCGAATTTTGACAAACATCACAGCTATTGGAAAATCAATTCTAACATGTAGACTGAAGGTTTAGATTCGCATCTTGCCTTTACTTCGCCCGCTGCTTAGAATATGCAAACCATAGTAAACACTTTGGCAAGGACCTCTCAGGCACTCGCCTTGACATCGATTTAGGCTCACGCTAAATGGCTAATGAATAATTTGGGCACGCGTGCAAAGCTAAATGAGGAAGGCGCCTATCATTTTGTTCTTGGTGATCTTGTGTATCTGGACAGAGAGCTCAACTCTTGAATTTATAGTTCTTGTGTACAAAGCAGAAATTGAATTGAGAGAAGAAATTTAACAAAAGTAGATGACGTCATCTAAAATTAATCACTACATAGTATAAAGCAAAGTCGCTTTCCGCTTCCCGCGTCTGTATGTCTGTATGTATGTTTGCTTATATCTTTAAAACTACACAACGGATTTTGATGCGGTTTTTTTTAATAGATAGAGTGATTCAGGAGGAAGGTTTATATGTATAATAACATGCTACCCGTGCGAAGCCGGGGCGGGTCGCTAGTTTAAACATAAATTAAGATCATACGCTTAAAAATATCCAATAACTCCGAAATATTCGCGTTCATGCGTTTATTTTGATAGTCCACTGGCCGCTGCTCTATTGTTCCAAACATTATAAATATGTATGTACAAATACGTAATTGTTTGAATGTCTGAAAATAAGGTAAATAAAATCACGACTGTAGTCCCCAAGTACGGTAGACATCCTCTCAAATCTCCAGACGCTTAGCTCCTTTGAAGATGTGTGCTGATGATGCTTGTGGGGGTAGTCAGAGGCACGTCCAAACATTATATTTGGCACATGCCCACATTTTGCAGTAGTTAGCATTCCATATGTGACAGGTTGCAAGCCCATCGCCGCTTATAAGAACACTAACTGGTTTCCTCACGATGTTTTACTTCACGTCCTTCGTACGTGTTTTTGAAGCGCATATAAATTTTCGAACAGAAAAATTTATTGATGCACGCTTGGATTCGAACTCACGTCCTTTAGATTGAAAGACGAGGTACATCCCACTCGGCCAACACGGCTTTTACTTATTTTTAACATTGAAAGTCTGAAGATCGCGTCTGAAGATCTGAGAGGATGTCTACCGTACTTGGGGATTACAGTCGTGATCCAATTTATTTTTTTATTTTAAAAATAAGTAAAGGTTTTCTTACATAATTTCTAGAGGATTTATAAAGCACTAGCTTTTACCCGCGACTTCGTAGATCCAGGAAATCAATTTTTGGCAAAAAATATGATATCGTAGGGTGAGAGCGCTGGTTGTGGGCATTTTAACATTTTAATTTTCAAATAACCAGTTTATATTGAAAAATGATTTAAACGACGATTTTTAAACAACATAGAATAGAGTATTTATCCATCTCTAGGTGAAGCAAAGGTTTTGTAAGAGGCGATATTTATTTATTATCATCATCTTCCCACTTAAGTGGGGTCAGAACAACATGTGTACTTCTTCCATTTCCCTCTATCAGCCGTCATCATTATTTATTAATTCATAATTATTCATATTTAAATAGGCAAAACGGGAAATATTTAGCTGTGGTCAGTTAAGTCTAGAGGTATAACGTATCGTCACCAATCAAAGCGGACCATCTACAAAGAATTTTATTAACTATAGATTTTAGATTAGTTTGTATGCTTAGTTTATTGACTGTAAAAATAGAAAATGACCAAAACCGGGGTAAGCACCACAACCGGGTCTTTGACCTTACGTAAGTTCAGTGTTCGTCTGAACCTTCACTTTGTTCTAAAAGACTTCCAAGAACTTTATGGGATAATGGTAAATCGCATCGCACGTTATAAATTAGGTATTCAGTGCTTCCAATCGACTAATTGCCATGCGAGCATGACGCGACGACTCGGAACTTCTTCAACTTAAGAGTTTTGCGAATATTAAGATTCTGTGAGTTAGATCGGAAGATTTGCACAGAAACTTTGACGGTTCATAAACTGCGCCTTTACGAGTATTGTAAACTTAAAAGATTTCACGAGAATGCTGATTTTAAATAGAAATGACGAAAAACGGCTAAATACCACGTTTTTAAGGTTCCGTACCTAAAGGATAAAACGGGACCCTATTACTAAGACTTCGCTGTCCGTCTGTCCGTTTGTCCGTCTGTCTGTCACAGGGCTGTATCTCATGAACCGTGATAGCTAGACAGTTGAAATTTTCGCAGATTATGTGTTTCTGTTGCTGCTAAAACAACAATACTAAAAAACAAAATAAAATAAATATTTAAGAGGGGCTCCCATACAACAAACGTGTTTTTTTGCCGTTTTTATAGATAACGGTACGGAACCCTTCGTGTGCGAGTCCGACTCGCACTTGGCCGTTTTTTTTATTTCTTTTAACTTTGGAAAATGAATCTATCTAGAAAAGTTTCATTAATAGCGTTTCTGTGTATAATTTATCTAGATTAAATCCTTAAGTTATCTTTGTCATAAAAAAACAAAACTGTATGTTTTGTGGTAATTGAGAAAATATTCTGCATTCTTAAAAAAATATATTCCTCAGCTTAATAGCAAACTGAAGACAATAAAATACCTAACACAAGGTTTTCGCCCACTCAAAGTCTTGTACATAATGAGCTCGACAGTGTTTTGTTGCGGGACGTCCCACACAAAACACACATTTAGAACGGGCGTGGTAGTCTTCTGTTTGGCCTTCCTTTGAATGAAGTAGGTAGAGTTGATGAGGTCAATGGTCTTAGGGGTAAGCTAGACAGAAGAGACGTAAGATGAGGACGCATTGTCGACCTATTGTTGTAAACGTGCCCCGTCTCTTCTGTATGTATTGCATCGCGACGCTTATACTTTTTTAATAATTAATAAAATAATAATAAATATTGGCGGACTTTACACACAGCGCCATCTAGCCCCAAACTAAGCAAAGCTTGTACTATGGGAACTAGATAACTGATAGAATACTTACATACTTTTTTTTTTTTTGTAAATACATACTTATTAGACATATTAACACCCAGACACAGAACGAATATCTATGTGCATCACACAAATATTTGAACTGAGTGGGGATCAAACCCACAACCTACAGCGCAGAAGGCAGAGTTACTACCAACTGAGCTGTGAGGCCAGTCAAACGGTACATAACACTACTCGTCTTACGTTTCTTTCGTCTATCATGTCCCATAAAACAAGGATGTAAAAGCGCGGCAGATGTAAAAAAGGTTTAAATATCTATTGCTGTAAAATGAGGTTGTCAAATTGCAGTTCGTTCTTTTTCATGCCCAAGAATATACAAAAATAAATGGTCGAACAAAGAGGTTTTATAATGTCAAAATAACACCTACTGGTTCGTTTATACCTATCACTCGTTTTCTTAAAAATCCATTCCATTTTCGAAATAATAAAGACGATACACAGGTAGATATTTAGGAGAACTGGCTGGTGGGGTTTGTGTGACATAACTGACAAGTGACAGGTGCTTCAACCTTTCCATTCATCCATTACAATACACCACATAAAACTGCCCTAATAATAATCTCCCGCCTATAAACCGCTGATGGGAAAATAAAAAGGAAATCCTCGCTATACAGTCGGGATCGACTCAATTATACCCAGGACGAGTCGTGTAGAACTCATTGCATAGGATATATCTCGAAGTAGGGCGTGGCTGTTGTTGAAGCGAATTATACCATCGAGCAAGCTCAATAGACGCCTAATTTCTTCGCTTCATTTCTTCAAACAAACATTCTGATTGGCCGGTTTAGTACCACAGCCCGCCGCGTGAATCGCGCTCGGTGTCTTATATCAGCAGTATAAGCCTATATCTGTTGTGAAAAAGTGTTAGCCTTGCATGAGGAGTCTATAGGCCGTGTGGTCGATGATTTAGATATATGTGTAGCGGAACCATAACTAACTTATATTTTAATGCAAACTTTCTTACTTTTTATGCACTTTCATACGATCCCGCCAGGACCAGCGCATGAAACTTTATCTAGTGCAATGTTTATTATAGACGCGTAGATATGACACCAAAACGCAAACCAAAGCGTAAACATATTGTGAAAACTGAATGGACAGTTGAAATAAATAAAAATATTTTATGTTAGCATTTCAAGTCCAACAAGTTGACATCCATGGCAGTTACCTGGCAGCAAAAGTCATAAAAATTGTCCAGTTATGTATTTTTGGTTTATCTCAAGCTGAATATTGGACTCCACCCAATTCGAGCATCCCATTTCGCGCCGCGCACACTTTTAAACGTTTGTACTTGACGTTTATTTCCTTTTTATTCTTTGTAATCTACGAATTTAATATAGCCGACATAAAAATATAGCGTTTGTAAAAATTACGTGCCTATTTAATTTGAAAGTTGAACTTATGGGACGTTTTTTAAATAATGTAGATTTTTTTTTCAACCATGTTTGTTGGGATTTATTTAAAACGTTATTGAAATTGCTTGTGTTCTAGGTTAAACACTAGATTCATTTTGTTTTTACTTTATAAATCAGATTACAATAATTATTGCTTTTAAAAATAAAACTGTTTATGGTGAAAGTTTGTCTAGAAAACTTTAGTTATTTTTTTATTGTTGAACATTTGGTTAGTACTTTTAATTATTAATCTTGTTTGAGCCTTCACCTTGTTCTTACGGCACCACACTGGAGCTCTCGTAGCATTAAGGAAAGGATCATTGAAATAAATTATAGACCCCAAGCCGTGTTTGTTGCCTGATTCTTCTAGGCTCGGTCGCAAGGAACAGGCGTAGCTTCACCTAGCTCCTGAGACGTTTCAAAGTGATCCTTGTGATTTTATTAAAATAAATGATTTTTGAATTTGAATTTGAAAATATCCAAACATATTTATATTCATTTATTATTAATCGTTTAGTTATATTTATTTTTACCTTGTTTTCTCATCTCTCTTTTCTTTTTTGTTACCAAGTAATCTCATCAACTTATGAAAATGTCTAGATAACATGTCAATCTATTCTTTGCTGTGTGCACATAGGTTACGTCTCAAGCCAGATTATATTTATATTTTTTATTGCATGTTATGTGTTTTGTTTACCTAATAAATAAATTGTATATCAAAAGTATAAATATAGGTATAAATAAAGGTAAATACGAGTACCCAACAAACACGATAGGTAGAATGACAGACAATAGTCTGTCGGCGTAGCTAACAGGCGGACCTCACAACAGAGAACCTTTCTGGTAGAATAGAAAGAAGTTGTTGCTTTCGAGATGAACGAAATTACATATAAAACAAAAGATAGCTCATGTTGTTATTTTTCTGATAACACTTTATGCAGCTGTAAAACTTTTTATGAAATGCGCGACTTATACTCGCGCTCCGATCTTTTATTCAACTTTAGGCATTATTCCGAAAGCAATAAATACCAAAATCACTTGTAACACGTTGAATTTATCGTATCATCCACGTTGCGTCAACTGTCAAGCGGTTGTCATCGTCGGAGCCCACCACTCTTTAAAGATCTTTGGTCTTTGTTCAGCGGTTAGGTACCGAGGTTCACGTTACGCTGGCGAAGTAGGATTATAATTTTTGATCCTCGGAGTGCACTAAACCATATACGTGGCTCATTAGTTCTTGATCTCGTGGTTAACGAGGCGAGTCTAATTGCGACGCAGTCTCTGCCTCAAAAATACCGAGTGGAAGAATATGGAAGGCAATGGTAATTTAGAATTTATGTTTCACACTCTTTTGAACTTTTTGCGGTGGCAATGTTTTTGTGTTGTTTTAGTACTGGCTGGGGATTTACTTAGATTTGTTTTAGGTGTGATTCGTCTTAGTAAAAAATATAAATAAAATATTGGTGGACATTTCACACAGCGCCGTCTAGCTCCAAACTAAGCAAAGTTTTGTACTATGGAAACAAGATAACTGTTAGAATACTTAAATACTATTTTTTTTGTAAATACATACATTATTAATGATCTACGTTAATCACACAAATATTTGTCCTGGGTGAGGATCGAACCCACAGCCTGTAGCCTGTAGCTGCGCTGTAGCGCAGAAGGCGGAGAATCTATTAACTGAGCTGTGAGGCCAGTCATATATTACATAAACGGTGAAGGAAAACATCATGAGGAAACCAGTTAGGTAGTTATAAACGGCATACAATTTATACTAATATTATAGAGGAAAGATTTGGTTGTTTGTTTATTTGCATTGAATAGGCTCCGAAACTACTGAAAATTGAATTTGAACTAAACGATTTGAAAAATTCTTTTTCATCCCACCATCTCGGAAAGAGTATTTTTGCTCTTCAATATCTGAGTGCAAAAGCCGTTTTTATTCTCTAGAGGATAAAGTAAATTGAATTTAGAACATCGTGTGCACTAAGTTTGTGAATTAAAAAAATCATTAAACCTATTTACTGCTACCTCTATGGTGCCGAATATATCATACAACTTTTTTTTAATTTGTTAAAAACTCAGACTCGAAACCTTCTTAGTGTTCTTTTTTCAATTTGCTTTGTACGCGGTTCTTTACGGGGCATTTTTTCACGTCTTTATTATGATTATTCTGTAATACTTACCTGTCATAATGTAGTAGTTAATACCTAAACTGAAATAAAAGTACCTATCTTGTGATTGTAAACGTTTTTTTTTTTGCATTTAGTCATTTCCTCGCTGAGGTGGAATGAAAAGTTACGTGTTGCACTCGAGTGCAAAGATTTTTCACCTCGTGCTCTTTTGATTCCCTCGCTTGCTCGGCCATCAAAATTGAACACGCGGTTAAAAAGCAACTTTTTTTTGTCGGTTGAAAAATAATCACTTAGCCTAAGGCCTTTTACCTTAACAACGAAATATCCTATTATACACAAACAAAAATGTCTGGTCGTATCATTTCATAATAAGAACATATTTAAGAAAAAATAGTTATAAGTATTTTATCAGGTATCTGGTTTCCATAGTAGCTTTGCTCAGTTTGGGGCTAGATGGCGCTGTGTGTAAAGTCCGCCAATATTTATTTATATTTATTTATTTATTTATTTATCTTTCAAAAGACAGTCGAAAACGATGTGGCGTTAGTCCCGATAATCTTTTACTAACCGACCCGTCAAATTTCAATAATCGAACAGATAAAACTGGATTTTTTTAGTCATGTCAGATTTGTTGCACACCAGCGCCATCTATACAAAAATCATCCCTTATGCCTTTTTTATCATTTTTGGGATGTTTTTCTTATTTAAAAGTAGTCTATTTTTTATTCGGGCATTATATCTACATCTACAGCAAATTTCAACTTAATCCGTTTTGTCGTTTAGGCCTGATTGATGCACAACATACATACAAACTCACAAACTTTCGCAAAACTTAAGCATTTATAATATTATTAGGATTAGGATTAGGATAAAGATATCGTCGTTTATCGTTCTCAAGAGTAGAGACCCCCAGGTATATACATATGTACGTAGGTATATCTATCCTATTTGCAGATAGGTATGCAGTACTCTCGAGATCAAGCTGGGTAATCCATTCAAAGACGCTGATGCGACTTCAAAGCGCGCTTTGTACAAGCTGATTATATCTGTCTCTGTACCGTTGACTAGCAGTCGTGACCAAGGGCGGATCCAGGGGGAGGGGGCCATGGGGGTCATGACCCCCCCCTGGGCTGGGACCAGGTTCATGTAAAACTCTTGTAAATTGACTTTGAAGTTTTGCCATAGTTAAAAAAATCCAGAAAATCTCTGGAGTCTTTGGACACACAGATTTAAATCTTTGGCTTATAAGCACACACAAATTTAAGCTACCCAACCTACTAGTAATTTAAGTAATGTAAATATATGCACTGTGTGTTATGCAGTATGCTGCCCCACACGCACTATGGCTTCACTGAAAATCAGCGCTGCATCAACTCTCGCTGTTGCAGCATATAGCTGAGTGGTGACCATTTTGTTGTCAATGTTGCCAATATGTATGTTTTTTGTTTAGTTTTAAGAAATTATGTTGACACAAAATAAATTTATTCTTTCTTTCTTTCTTTCTTTCTTTCTTTCTTTCTTTCTTTCTTCCTTTCTTTCTAGTTAGTTTTTGGCTACTTCCATTATGTTGACCCCCCCCCCCTAGCGCCAAAGCTGGATCCGCCCTTGGTCGTGACTGGCTGCGTTTGTGCTCCTAGCTGAGTCTGCAATAGCCGAAACCATTTTGATTGCGCTGCGACTGATGAAGGGTAAATAAATAAATATTGGTGTGTATTTCACACAGGATCAGCCCCAGATTAATCAAAGCTTGTACGATGTTCTAAATCATGTGTAGCGTGTGCTGCCTTTTTGAATTTGTGCTGAAGCTCTTTAGTTATTTTTCTTATTGTTGTACGTACTTGAGTAGTACTATTAATTATTATTCTTGTTTGAGCCTTCACCTTGTTTGATCGGCACCTCACTGGAGCTTTACATAGCATTAGGAAAAGGATCATTGAAAAAAAAGGTAGACCCCAAGCCGTGTTTGTTGCCTGATTCTTCTAGGCTTGGTCGCGAGGAATCGGCGTAGCTTCACTAAGACGTTTCAAAGTGATCCTTGTGATTTTATTGAAATAAATAAATGATGAATTTGAATTTGATAGGAAATTAAATTAAATATTTGATTAAGTCATCTTAGTTCTACGATTACATACGTTATTTTGTTATTTGTTTCTATTTGAAATCGGTAAATAGGATCACGACTGATAATCCCCAAGTACGGTAGACATCCTTTCAGATCCCCAGGGGTAGTTAGAGGTATGTAAACGTAGCAACATACCTGACATGTGAGCAGAGCATTCCAGTTTTGGTCTTTAAAAAATACCCTAGATATGCTTGGAACATAATAAATTCACAAGAAGCCTTATTTAAGTCAAATTTTGGCGAAATACTTACAGAAAACTTTATAAGTTAAAACCATATTTCCTAGTAAGTTGCAGTCTGCTTCACGACAAGTCACAGAAATATAAATAGTGTCCAGTTTCTACAAAGAAGTGCGGTGACAAAGTTTACCAGCCAAGTGAAACTCTACAAACTTTCCGACTTTGGGTGAAGCTACATATGTAAGCATGCGCCAGATTACTAGCAAAACTAGAGTTCTTTTTAACTAGATATTAAAAAAATATATAAATAATATAAAGGAGTGTTGGCCGAGTGGGAGATACCTCGACTTTTAATCTGAAGGTCGTGGGTTTGAATCCCGGGGTGCATCAATAGATTTTTCAGTTTGAAAAATTTATATGTGCATCAAAAATACGCGTTCATAACGGTGAAGGAAAACATCGTGAGGAAACCGGTTAGTATTCTTATAAGCAGCGATGGGCTTGCAACCTGACACGTATGGAATGATAACTACTGCAAAATGTTGGCACGTGACAAATATAATTCCGTTTATGACAGGTTGCAAACCCATCGCCGCTATTCAAGCTATGCTAAATATTTTGATAGAAAGAAAATTAAGACGAATTAAGATGTTTTTGATGAATGCAGAATCGTTTCTTCTTAGTAACTGCATGTTTTGCGGTTATTTCTTAATTGATTGTTAAGTCAGATATTTTCACAATAGCGGATTGTATACTCACCATACTATTAAAAATTGATGCAAATATTCGATTGAGGATCAAGCATTATCTATTTTACTCAAAACTCTTAGGCTGATATCATATCGTTCTAAAAACGCTACATGTATATATGATAGCTGTGTTACTATTGAAAGTGCAATGATGTGTAGTTCGACCCGTACTCGAAATAACTCACAGAAACCTCAAGTGAAACCAAAAAACAAGATAAACTTGGAGTTGCTCTTGCTAAAACACGGTTAAAACAACGTTTCTTTGAAGGAACTGCCGTTTTTAGGTGATTCTTATTAATTTGTTCTTTTGTCATTGCGAACATAGAGTTCGGAATCAAATTTGGCTTTTAACTCGACTACCAAAGTATGCTTAGATTCTTTAAGCTTGTAGAACGAATGAACGAAGAAAGATTGACAAACAGGTAAAAAAGGCGTGTGAATGAAAAAAAAAATAGGATCTCGACTGTAATCCCCAAGTACGGTAGACATCCTCTCCGATCTTCAGGCGATAAGATCCTTTGAAGATATCTAGTGGGGGTAGTCAGAGGCACGTTCAAACATTATATTTGGCACATGCCCACATTTTGCAGTAGTTAGCATTCCATACGTGATAGGTTGCTAGCCCATCGCCGTTTATAAGAATACTAACTGGTTTCCTCACGATGTTTTCCTTCACCGTTTGAGCACGTGTTTTTTTGATGCGCATATAAATTTTTCGAACAGAAAAATCCTTTGATGCACGCCTGGATTCGAATCCACGAAGAGGAACAGGAAGACCTTGGCGTATTTTATTGGACCAAATTGGTGATGTTTTGGAAACAGACCAGTTCAAGAGTACTAGACCGATGATGCATGAAAAATATGATGAGAGCGAATGAAGCATAAGAGGTTTGTGAGGATAGCAGCAAGTGGAAAGCCTTACTCCTCTGGGAAGCATATGTGATTTTAAGTATGTATGCATGTGCACATGTAAAATATAGGCTTCCATTAAAGCCAGTGCTGCTCCAAGTCCGTGCATGTGAAGCAGCATAAAGCTGAGAAGGGCCCTGTTTAACCCACGCAGTAGACTGTGTTTTTATGTACCCATCATTCTTCTTGTTATGTGTATCTATTTACCTGTGTGTGTGTCAAATTATTAGTGTATATTAGTGTCAGTATTTCTTTATTATTATTTCCTTCACCGTTTGAGGACATGTTTTTTTGTTGCGCATATACATTTTTCGAACAGAAAAATTCAAATAAAGTATATAAGTATTCTATCAGTTACCTAGTTCCCATAGTACAAGCTTTGCTTAGTTTGGGGCTAGATGGCGATGTGTAAAATGTCCACCAATATTTATTTATTTATTACAAGCTGACCCGGCAAACTTCGTATCGCAATTGACAAATGTTTTTTGAAGTTCCCTTTTCCGTTCCCGTTCCCGTTCCTGTTCCCGTTCTTAGGAACACACCTACATTGTTGCTTAGACAACAGTGAACTTTATACAATAGCAATAAAGCTCAAATTGACTCTACGTTTTAGTTAGAAAACTTTTGTATGGGAAAAAGAAAAGGGCTGTTTTTAGAGTTTTTCCAGCAATTATTCGAATTTTTCTCGCCGTAAAAACCATCCTTGAACTTCAACGAACATATAAAAAAAAATAATAGGCCAAATTGGTCCAGGCGTTGTTGAGTTATGCGCTTACCAACACATTTTGCGATTCATTTTTATATTATACTAGCCGACCGATGACAGACGTTGTCCTGTCAAATTTCAATAATTGATTGGCAGCAAAATCTCCATTTACAAAATGATCCGCCATTTATTGAATTTATTTGTTACAAAAATGTGATAAATGAAGAACCGCTCTACCGATTTTGTGCAAACTTCACATAAACCATCTACTAAATAGTCCGAACAAAGCCTAAACATTTGGTTTGGATATGTGAGCCCGTTCTTGTGTTATAAAATTACAACGAAAAGTGGCATTGATTTTTATATAAATAGATATATATTTCGAAGCCCTGTCTACAAGTCACCAGCTCTGCATCGAGACCCCTTTAATTTCTGCGGAAAGCAGTGGATTAATGGTACCGTCTTTAATTAAAAACCTTAAATGAAAACCCGCGGTTTTACGACAACACTTTTTTTCCTTTTTCACAGCGGAGGAGTACAACTAAGGTTTGTGGAATTTCAATTAGGTGGAGGTATTTATCGCTAGATTTGTAGGAAACGTGACTTTTAAGTTAGAAATTCTATTTGACTTTTGTGTTGTGGGTGCCCCCGATAATCTATTGCATTGAAGAGATGGAGAGGTGCGGTTTCGAACTCCTGTAACTTATAAAATACTTATTGGTGGGCATTTTACACATTACAATCTAGCCCTTAACTAGGTAAAGTTTGTACTATGGAAACCATCATCATCATTATCTGCCTGCCATCTGTTTCTGATAGGAATATATAATACTAGCCGACCCGTGACAGAAGGTTTTCCTGTCAAATTTTAATACTAGAGAAAAAGCAATTTCAGGCAACTTCCAATTTTTTCCCAACAAACCTTGTACTGATAAAATAAATTACGATTTTTTGTAGAATGCGTATCATTCATTAGTCAAAACTGCGTTGCTATGACAACTAAATGTTTTTAGTCTGTGATGTCAGATTTGTTGCACATCAGCGCCATCTATACCAAAATCTTCCTTTTAGCGATTTTTGATCATTTAGGGATTGTTTTTCGGATTATAAGTTTCCCCTTTATTTATTCTGATTTTTATCTACAGCAAATTTCATCTTAATCCGTTTTGTCGTTTATTTTTGATTAGGGAACAAACATAGCAGCCTTATCACAAACTTTCGCATTTATAATATTATTAGGATTATGGAAACCAAATTACTGATTTGCACTATTGCAATACATATAACACCCAAACACAGAACAAACATCCATGTGAACACACAAGTGTTTGTTCCGGGTGGGAATCGAACTTACAAACTACAGTACAGACGGCAGAGTTACTAACAACTACGTAAGATTCGAGGCCAGTCAAACTCCACAGTAGATATTTGAAAAACATACAAAAAAATTACAAGTACTATGACACCACAACACCTAGACCGGTGTTGTGGTGTCATAGTACTTGTAATTTCTGTTTCCCACGACACAGGGAATCATAGAGTGGGATTTGGATATGTAGGACAAGCCCCGGTTTTGGCCGTTATGTCGGTTTTGGCCACTTGTAACTTCGGCAGTCAATAAATAATGAATAGGATCACGTAGTCCCCAAGTACGGAAGACATACTCTCAGATCTCCAGGCGCTTAGATCCTTAAAAATGTACGTCAAAGGTACGACGTCAGAGGTACGTCTAAAGACTATATTAGTCACATGACAACATTCTGCAATAGTTAGAATATAGAATGCAGATTGTAGTCTATTTAGATAAAAATCAATGCCACTTTTCGTTGTAATTTTATAACTCAAGAACGGGCTCACCTATCCAAACCAAATATTTAGGCTTTGTTCGGACTATGTAATAGATGGTTTATGTGTTTAGTTTGCACAAAATCGGTAGACTTTTTATCCAGGTACCAACCGTGCGAAGCCGGGGCGAGCAGCTAGTTATTTATATTTTGTAAAATATCCGTTTTATGCATCGCTAATTAATTTGAGTGTTTGCAAAATAAAACTAACATTAAGAGCGTAAAGTTCGGTCCTCACTATCGGAAACTTGCAGTTTATGCCATGGCTGCATTAATACTAGCTGGTTATCTACAAATTCAAAAATCATTTATTTCAATAAAATTACAAGGATCATGTTGAAACGTCTTAGGAACTGGGTGTAGCTACGCCTGTTCCTCGCGACCAAGCCTAGAAGAATCAGGTAACATGGCTTGCCAATCGAACAAGGTGAAGGCTTAAACAAGAATAATAAATTAAAAGTACTAACCAAGTACGTACAGCAATAAAGAAATTAACTAAAGAGCTTCAGCATATTTGTAGCAGTATAGATAAATAGGTGCTCATGTCTTAGTAATCATGAGGAAACCGGTTAGTAACTGTAAGCGGCGATGGGCTTGTAACATGTCACGCACGGAATGCACGGAAAGGACATGTGCTAATGTGATGTTTGGATGTGCCATTGACTACCCCCTTTAGACATCTTCAAGGATCTTAGTGCCTGAAGATCTGTAAATCTGTAAGTCGACGATTGTTTTTGTTCGAAACGAAAAAATAAATACTTGTGAACAAGCCACATCTCCTATTTTATAATGTATAGTATATGTGAATAAAGATGTACCCATCTTTAATCACTTCGATAAATAATCCTACCGACCGCTGCAATGACGACAAACACACGTCGGAGCGTGGTCCGCCTTAGCTTTTCGAATAAATTAATGATATAAATTATGTATAACTTATCAAAAATCTATTCTAATAGAAATCTAGATCTACATGTTACCTATCTTTAACAATAAATCACAAGTTGATTTTAATAGTAGGTATATAAAATATTTCGATCATAAATTCTAAAACGTATCATTTTGAAATAATATCTTTATCGTGTTGGTCTTTATCTATTGGTATTATAATTATTTGTTTATGATTTCCTCTAGACTTGATAGACCACAACTAAATATTTCCCGTTTTGTCTATTTAAATATGAATAATTATTAATAAATATCGCCTTTTACAAAACCTTTGCTTAACCTAAAAAATAGATAAATACCCTATTCTATGTTGTTTAAAAAGCGTCGTTTTAATCATTTTTTAAATATAAACCGTTTATTAGAAAATTCAAATGTTAAAATGCGCTCTCACTCTATTTGAACTAGGGTTTTTTTCTTGGAGATGGCAAACTGTATGTTTCTTACATGGCCAACGTCAGTTTCTAATATGGTTATCGTCAGCGTTGGCCGTTCTCTATCAGCTATGCTCAAACTATGGAGCTTAGTACAATCTTCCACGAGATTAAGCCAGCACCCAGACTGGTAAACAAAACTTGCGCACCGGTTGTTCGGCCACAACTGCCTTTAAATTGTTTTTGTAGTTAACTATCATGATTTATGGCTTGGATTCTTTATGGCGTTTTTATGGTAAAACTCTATTCAACGCACGGTACTGATAGCGTTGCGTTGAAAATCCATTTTGTACTGTGTGGAATAAGCATGAGAGCGCTGGTTTTGGGCATTTTAACAACATTTTAATTTTTAAATTTTAATTTTCTCAATATAAACCGTTTAGGTTTATATTGAAAAAAATATTAAAACAACATTTTAAATTATTAAATAGAGTATTTATTTATCTATCTCTTAGGTTAAGCCAAGGTTTTGTAACAGGCGATATTTATTTATTTATTCATATTTATATAGACAAAACGGGAAATTATTGGTTGTAGGCAAAACAATCTAGAGGTACGCACAAATATCACTAATCAAAACGGACCATAGACAAACAATTGTATTAACTATAGACTTTAAACAAGTTTGTTTGCTGTGCTTAGTTATTGACTGCCAAAATTTAAAATGCCCAAAGCCGGGCTAGGATACAACCAGGTCTATGACCCTATTAAAAATATTGATCAAGATAAGTAAGTCTTATTGAGATGACTTTAGACAAGGTTTAACGAACTATTAATTTCAGGCGTTGATACCATTTTTTGATAAATATTGCTAATGCATTATACGAGTTATAGTATTAGGTAACAACACTATTCTTTTTAAATACAAGTCTATGAATATCGAATCTAAAGCTGTCTACACACCAAAGCCGACGGCCCGCCGGCACGAACCCGGCGGTTTAGTGCCGGCGGGTGGGTTTACCCGCTTCTGAAAGTTGCAAGTCGGATAACTTGGCTGGCGGCATGAGAGGAAAAATACGCGGGCGCAAGCCGCCGGCAAGCTTGAAGAGTTATTTGCGAGAAAGAAGAACTCCAGTATAGATGAACAGAGATTTTATTGATATTTAGGATAAACATGTTATGCATGCAGCGGACATTACAAGAGAGAGAACAAGTGAAAGTTTAGACAGATAGAGCAGAGTTTAAATTTTGATAGTTCTGTGTTCTATCTGACATTGACATTGGTTACATATTCAACAAAGCTTGTTTTAAAATGAGGTCGCCGGTTTTGCCTGGCGTGTTGTGCTGCCGGGCCGGCGACTTTGGTGTGTAGACACCTTAAAACGCCCAAAATGCCGAAACAACATGTAAATATGATCATGACTGTAATCCCCAAGTAGATAGACATCCTCTCAGATCTCAGCTTAGATTTATGAAGAAGTCTAACCCTCGTATTCAGGAACGACACTGTGAGAGCACGCACCCACAGTGGACGAAATCTTTTTTCATAAACATCACTTTAAGTGTTGTGCGACACTGCATAGTATGACTAGAGGCACACTGTTGTTGCCTCTAGCCAAAGTTGAGTTCTAGAGGCACACGGTGGTGTGCGCCATAGTGTCGCTTATAGTGATGTTTATGAAAAAAGATTTCGTCCACTGTGGGTGCGTGTTCTCATAGTGTCGTTCCTGAATACGGGGGTTAAGGTAGTCAGAGGCACGCCAAAAGACTATATTTGTCGCATGCCCACATTTTCGAGTAAGCATTCCATGTGTGACAGGTTGCTAGCCCATCGCTACGTTACAAATTCTTGGCAATTCAACAACAAACAAGCAAACTCACAGATCAGTTGGTAGTAACTCTGCCTTCTGCGCTGTAGGTTGTGGGTTCGATCCCCACCCAGGGCCAACATTTGTGTGATGAACATAGATGTTTGTTTTGTGTCTGGGCGTAATATTATTGGGCGTTATATATTAATATGTATTTACAAAAAAAAAGTATATAAGTATTCTATCAGTTACCTGGTTCCATAGTACAAGCTTTGCTTAGTTTGGGGCTAGATGGCGCTGTGTGTAAAGTCCGCCAATATTTATTTATATTTATTTATTTAACTTGAATTTCCACAGCTCGGCGATTGCCCAAATCGTCAACTCATCACTACCTACGTAATAAAAACATTTGCATTCATGTTTCCAGATTATTCGTCTCATTGCGGCTGTAGCGAACCAATTTTGAAGAGTACAATGCCCGTGTCACTACTTTTGGATTCAATGTTTTTTGATTGGCCTCACAGCTTAGGGAACCTATACTGTTTAATTTACTCCGGTCCCCCCCTATAGTGACCATGCGTAGTCTTTACTAAGACCCCCCCCCCTCGAGTTTTCACGTGGTAATTCAGAAATTTAGGTTAAATCATTTTTTGCAAAGAGAATGTAAAAAAAAAATATCTCTCTTTTGTTTTTATTGATGCGGCGGCGCTGATGCTCTCGAAAAAGCGTAAGATTTTTCAAGAGGATATTGGTTACGTGACGAAAGCCTAGTACCACCTCGCCCCTGTGACCATGACCATTTTTGAAGACCTCCTCCCTCCCATTTTTGAAGACCCCCTCTAGATGAGTATGGTCCCCTTAGTATGGGTACGTCCCTTTAGTTGACTGTGGTGGATCTCCTGCCAGCGTAGTAAGTTGTGGGTTTCCAGAGCTTCCAGCTGCCAAACTTTTGTGTGCTTTACGGACAGCGAAGTCTTAGTAATAGGGTCCCGTTTTAAGAGGCTCCCAGTCGACGATTGCTCTTTTTCGAAACGAAAAAGAAATACTTCTGAACAAGCCACACCTCCTATTTATATAAGTATATTACTTCAGTTTTCTACCTAGATTTCTATTAAGCTGAAAACATAATAGCAGAAACTTTTCACGATAAAGATATTATTTCAAAATGATACGTTTTAGAATTTATGATCGAAATATTTAATATACCTACTATTAAAATCAACTTGTGATTTATTGTTTAAGATAGGTAATTATGTAGATCTAGATTTCTATTAGAATAGATTTTTGATAAGTAATTATACAAAATATATATCATTAATTTATTCGAAAAGCAAAGGCGGACCACGCGCCGACGTGTGTTTGTAGTCATTGCAGCGGTCGGTATACATTATAAATACATTATAAAAATAAATACTTGCAAGTATTTATTTTTTCGTTTCGAACAAAAACAATCGTCGAATGGGAGCGCCTTAAGTATTTATAGAAAAAGTATGGACGTATACTATCCGGGGCCGTGCTACAATCTCTAAAGTAAGACGATTTTAAGAGCGAAAATGACAACGCTATACCTGTTCGTATCTGGTTCCAGGTTGGTTATCTGGTTTCCATCGTACGCTTTGCTTAGTATGAGGTTAGATGCGTTGTGTGAAATTTTTACAAATTACGCAATTTGTATAACGTTATGGTTTTGATAATTCAGTAAATAAATTTACTCGCAAAAATTTCACCAAAAAAAACACAGCCGTGATAAAACGGCCACCTTTCCTGAAAAAAACAAGGCATCAGTGAAAGTCAGAGTGAACCTTTTAAACGTGTACTATCATTCCTTCTAGAAGTACCTTTCATTTGAATTCCAGTTCTACTTTGCACTACGAAACGTTACCTCCATTTTTAGGGTTCCGTGCCCAAAGGTTAAAAACGGTTTCCTATTACTAAGACTCCGCTGTCCGTGTGTCTGTCTGTCTGTCACAAGGCTGTATCTCGTAAACTGCTAGCTAGACAGTTGAAATATTCACAGATGATGTATTTCTGTTGCCGCTATAACAACAAATACTAAAAACAGAAAAAATAAATATTTAAGTGGAGCATACAACAAACGTGTTTTTTTATTTGCCGTTTTTTATAGATAGGGAACCCTTCGTGCGCGAGTCCGACTCGCACTAGTCCGGTTTTTGGAATGAGCTTTATTATTAAAATGTTCGCCGCCACGATATACTTTTACGACTATTTTTATGTTTATTCGCGAAAATATTAGCGAGTGCATCAGAAACCAAATGGGATGGTTTCATTTTGAAAGAGTTTTGATAAGCACCTGCGGTTAATGTTGGATGGATCATAAAACTGTGAAGGCATGTTACGCGCACGGAATCTGGAAATATTTTGGCATTAACTACCTCTAATGCCTTGATCACACGTACCCAGTGCCGGATTTACACATTTGCTCCCACGCGTACACCCCCCTTAATTTTTAGATGAAATGAAATAGGATCACGACTGTAATCCTCAAGTACGGTTAGACATCCTCTCAGATCACTAGGTGCTTAGATCTTTCGAAGATGTCTAGGGGGGGTCAAATTCAAAAATCATTTATTTCAATAAAATCACAAGGATCACTTTGAAACGTCTTAGGAACTAGGTGAAGCTACGCCGATTCCTCGCGACCAAGCCTAGAAGAATCAGGCAACAAACACGGCTTGGGGTCTACCTTTTTTTCAATGATCCTTTCCTTAATGCTATGTAGAGCTCCAGTGTGGTGCCGATTGAACAAGGTGAAGGCTCAAACAAGAATAATAATTAAAAGTACAACAATAAAAAAAATAACTAAAGAGCTTCTACGTTTTGTATACCTGAGTCAGCACAAAAGCATTTAGTTGAGAATACAAATAGAGATCAACCATCTTTATCTTTAACTGAACTAAGAGTTGCGTAACTAAGTTGTTCTACAAGCAAAGCAACGCCAAAAGCGACATTCAAAGCAAAGCTATGAACTTCTATGTGGATGTTTTTCGGATTTTTTAAGTAGTCTATGGTTTATTCGGGCATTATATCTACATCTACAGCTAATTTCATCTAAATCCGTTTTGTCGTTTAGGCCTGATTGAAGCACACACATATAAACAAACTCACAAACTTTCGCATTTATAATATTACTAGCTTCCGCTAGCGGCTTCGCCCGCGTGGTACCTGGATAAAAAGTTACCTACGTGTTTTTCTGATGTATAAGCTATATTACATCAAAGTTTCATCTAAATCCGTTCAGTAGTTTTTGCGTGAAAGAGTAACCAACAATAACCTCACAAACTTTCGCATTTATAATATTAGTAAGATTAGGATATTATGATCATCGAATAAGAAGTTCAATAGGTATACAACGGCGCAAATCTCGACAAAATTTTAAAGTCCTGATTTTTTTACTTTTATAAAATAACTAGCTGTCCCGACAGATGTTGTCCTGTCAAATGTCAATAATCCCACAGAAAAAAGCACTTTCCGTTTTTCCCGATCTTTACGCCACCCTTATCACTTAGGGGTATGAACAATAGATGTTGGTCGATTCTCAGACCTACTCAATATGCTCACAAAATTTCATGAGAATCGGTCAAGCCGTTTCGGAGGAGTACGGTAACTAACATTGTGACATGGAAATTTTATATATTAGACTATTGATTCAATGTAAGTTAAATTTATATGGAACCACTTCAAAAGCATTCTCTATAAGATGACGAAAATATCATTGAAATCGAAAAAGCCGTAACGGAGATCTAAGTAAATATATCATAAAAAAACGTATCCTCTACAGTTTTTGTCGAGTCTGTGCGCTTCGTTTCGGTAATCAAAACGCCGTACGAAAATAGCTAATGATCCCAAAGAACAATGGATTAAACATTCAAATTTATCTAACAAAGTTTCCGAAAGTTTGGAACCCTTCCTACTCTATTTGGACTCGGAAACTTATTTCAAAAGTCGTCAATCATAATGTTATTTGCTTTTGCTCAGTCGCAGATGGAAATCAACTCTGCAAGTATTATTTATCTTGTAGATCGGAATTTAATGTTTTATTAATAGTTGTGACGACCTTGGCGTAGCTTAAAACTTCTTTGGAGATTAGAAGAGCTCTTCTAAAGGTGCTTGGCCGGGGCAGTACCTACTACCATCCATCATCTAATTCTATGCTAATATTATAAATGCGAAAGTAACTCTATCTATCTGTCTCTGACGTTATCACAGTCAAACCACTGGGCCGATTGTGATGAAATTGAATATAGAGATAGTTGAAAGTCTAAAAGAAAGAAAATGGGCTACTTCTTCTCTATTTTTTTGATTATCCGGAATTTCAATACGATAGTCATAAGTTTTTTCTTAATCTACGCAGACGTAGTCTCGGATAAAAGCTAGTCTTACTATAAATTCCTGAAAGTCAAAAGATTTTTTTTGAAAAAAAGTTGGCCTATGTCCGTCCCAAGACCTTAAACTATCTCTATATACAAATTCAAGAGAATACGCGTCACGTTGTTTGTCCGCGGTATGTATATTTGTCCAACTACTTAACCGATTTCAATCAAACTTTCACCTGGACAGATCAAACTGCACACGGTGTGCAAACTTCCACTTGAAAGATAGGATAGCTTACATCTCAATTTATAGTCGCAATATTATTTTATTGCAAACTGTTGACACAGCAACGCGTGGCCGGGTCTGCTAGTATTGTTATAGAAGTATATAATATGTATATTATAGTCTAGCTGACCCGTGCCCGCTTCGCTGGGTGACAGATTCACATCTGGTATTCCAATCTTCAAAATAAATTACAGCCTATATGTTGCCGAGGACTAATAGCTACATAAAAAAAAGTTTTATCAAAATCCGTCTAGTAGTTTTTGCTTAAAAGTCGGACAACAGACAGACAGACAAAAATTTCAAAATGTTTTTTTTTTTGGCTTGTGTTGCTTTGCTAGAAGTATTTTTTTTAGTTTTTATTCAATGTACAGAATTGAACTCTTCTACAGTTTTATTATATGTAATTATATTTCTTTAATTGGAATATAGTATTCAATTATATCATTAACAGTGATATACCTAGTACCTACATAGTATAGATAGTATAGATTGTAGATATAGGCAAATATACCAATCGACGGCTATCAACTAGGCAAATAGAACAAAACAAACAACATAAAATATTGCACACGAACCAATAAAACGTGAAAAGTAGTCGACGGCGCGCATTACCACGCGTGCGGTAGAATATCTCAAATACTCACAATTGGAAACACGCCGCAGCATCGGCCGGCGAATAAATCAGCCTGTCAGTGTTGCCTGTTATAAATTCGCAGAGGGACGCACCTGGCGGCATTACCTTGATTACGAGTCACTGGCGCAACGACGATGCCCGGTTATATAGGGGAAGAAACTTTGACATTGCACCCAGTAGCATGTTGTTTAATTAGCTTAGTTTATTATTTTATAATAAAGTGTGGCCTAAGGTTAAACAACGTTTGGCTGTGCCAATAGCTACCCCCTTTAGACATCTTTAAGGATCTAAGCGCCTTGAGATCTGAGAGTATGTCTACCGTACTTGGGGTTTATAGTCGTGACCCTACATAGTATAAAGCAAAGTCGCTTTCCGCTTCCCGCGTATGTATGTATGTTTGCTTATATCTTTAAAACTACACAACGGATTTTGATGCGGTTTTTTTTAATAGATAGAGTGATTCAGGAGAAAGTTTTAAATGTATAATAACATGCTACCCGTGCGAAGCCGGGGCGGGTCGCTAGTTTTATAATAAAATGTGGCTTAAGGTTAAACAACGTTTGGCTGTGCCAATAGCTACCCCCTTTAGACATCTTTAAGGATCTAAGCGCCTTGAGATCTGAGAGTATGTCTACTGTACTTGGGGTTTATAGTCGTGACCCTGTCTCCAAGCGCTCAGATCCTTCAAGATGTTTAAAAAGGGCAGTCAGCACGTTCACGTTTAGCACGCTTTTGCAGGAGTTATCGCCATTGTTGTTATTGAGAATACTAATTGGTTTCTTACGATGTTTTCCGAATCAAAATCTCAGCCGATCGACGTCCACTGCTGGACATAGGCCTCCCAAAGATCGCCACAATGACCGCATCCAATTCTTCGGCAGATGTTCTCATTTCTGATTCGATAACACGTTCAAACATTACATTTGTCACGCTTTTGCAAGAGTTCATCGCCATTGTTGTTATTGAGAATACTAATTGGTTTCCTTACGATGTTTTCCGAATCAAAATCTCAGCCGATCGACGTCCACTGCTGGACTTAAGTCCCAAAGATCGCCATAATGACCGGTCTTGCGCTGCCCGCATCCAGTTCTTCTGAGAGACCCCGAGCATAGCCGTCTCCATTGCTCTCTCAGCTGCTATTAGCTTCCTTATGAGGTCCATAGTAAGTTTTCCGAATAATCCTATACATCTTTGAATAGTGAAGCCGTGTTGGCCGAGTGGGAGGTACCTCGATTTTCAATCTGAAGGTCGTGGCTTCGAATCCCGGCATGCATCAATAGATTGTTCTGTTCGAAAAATGTACATGCGCAACAAAAACCGGTCAAACCGGTAAAGGAAAACATCGTGAGGAAACCAGTTGGTATTCTTATAAGCAGCGAAAAGCTTGCAACCTGTCACTTAGGGAATGCTCACTACAGCAAAATGTGGGCATGTGCCAAATATAATGTTTGGACGTGACTCTGACTACCCTTACTAGACATCTTCAAAGGATCTAAGCGTCTGGAGATCTGAGAGGATGTCTACCGTACTTGGGGATTATAGTCGTGATCTTATTTTTTAATTTATCTTTGAATTGAAAGACCTATTGTTGCATGACTATCCAAACCCACGACCTTCGAAGTCATTGCTCTCCCCCCTAGATAAAACGTCGTCTTTAACATGCAAATAGCTGACTCCGACCAAACCTGTCCCATCCCTAAAGCAAAGCTCGCAGGTTGCATTTGCGTGCTCCTCACGCTTCCGTTTGCGCAGTCTTTAGCGATTGTCTATTATATATGCAGACCGGCTGTTGCACGCTACTTCGCCATTTCCTTTCATTTGGCACCAGCCGTTTGATGGCAGCCATTTACTATTTGGGAATTTCCTTTTGGAACAACAAATGAAACTCCACACTTTAGGATATGTGAAATGTTTGGTTTTTTGTATGGGCTGAGTCTACCCGGATAAGACGGATAAAGTGCATTATGTTGAAAACCATCACACTTAAAAAGTAACTGTCTCTAAATCGTAGCAGAATAATCAATTTATTGGTAAAGACGATTACACGTAAGAGTTCATAATTGTAGCAAGTGGAAAGTCGTGGTCTCTGCCTACCCCTCTGGGAAGTCGACGATTGCTCTTTTTCGAAACCAAAAAAGAAATACTTCTGAACAAGCCACATCTCTATTCGGTTATTGAAACACGATTGGTGAAACTTTTCTGGATAGATTTATTTACCAAAGTTGGCTCTTCAAAAACACTAGTTTCGTTTTTAATCAAAACTATGAATAGCTGAACAGTTCATTTTTATATAATTCGTTAGATAATTATACTAGCTAAGTAAATTACAAACAGGTTTTTTTTAATTTGATGGTTTTCAGGATAATGCAGTTTTATCACTTTTTCCGTCTTATCCGGGTAGACTCAGCCCATACAAAAAGTAAAAAAAAATCACTTATCACCTCATCACATTTGGTCTAGTTTTGACGTGCATAGAAGCACCGTACTTTTATCCAAGTTAGTGCCTAACGTGAAAAGTAAAATACGAGTAGCACTATGTACTTTATGCCATGTTTATAATGACTTGCGGCCCCAACTTTCCCACTTCACTTTCAAATAGCTCTTTGTCTTACGGTAATGAGTGAAAAGTTTATGGGTGTTACACTGCTTCTCACTCCCTGCTCTTGTATGAAGAAAGACTATATACTCACGTGAAATTGATTGTACGTGTATTATTATCAGGATAATAAATAATAATAAATAG
The DNA here is from genome assembly GCA_912999785.1 of Hydriomena furcata. NCBI lineage: Eukaryota > Metazoa > Arthropoda > Insecta > Lepidoptera > Geometridae > Hydriomena > Hydriomena furcata. The sequence continues at coordinate 10,905,275 of OU538839.1, forward strand.
GGTCACGACTGTTTTTTAACTGACGAAAAAAGTAGATACACTAAATTCAATACGTATAATTTTTAGGGTTCCGTACCCAAAGGGTAAAAACGGGACTTTATTACCAAGACTTTACTGTCCGTCTGTCTATCACATGGCTGTATCGCATAAACCGTGATAGCTAGAAAGTTGACATTTTCAATAATGATGTATTTCTGCTGCCGCTATAACAACAAATACTAAAAACAGAATAAAATAAACATTTAACTACTTAAAATTGAAATATTTAAGCTAACTTCTGCAAAATGTGGGCATGTGCCAAATATAATGTTTGGACGTGCCTTTGACTACCTCCACTAGACATCTTCAAAGGATCTAAGCGTCTGGAGATCTGAGAGGATGTCTACCGTACTTTTTTTTTTGTTTTTTTTTTTAATGCTACATGAATATAATTTATATGGGACTAACTTGGGACTATTCTCTCACAATTCTCTAAACTATAACTATAACTATAACTTTTAGGGTTTCTTTTAGACTACGAAACCTCAAAAAAGCAACAAAAAATATACATGGTGAATTGAGAATCTCTTCATTTTTCGACGATTAAAAAATTCTCATACTTACATGATTTTTTTTAATTTGACGCTTCGAAACTATATTATATTAATTAAGGTATCTGGCATCACTTAGGCGTTTAATGGAGAGATATGCATCACTTGGAATAAGTTGGGGGCAAGGCAGCACTAAAGTTCAGCGTTCTTGTTTAGTTTGGCAAATGGCATGAAGCTATGAAACCTTTGGGAGCGGTATATTGACGACTAACCTAACCTACTTCTTCTTCTTCGGCTTCTATATCTAATCCTAATAATCTACTATATAAAATAAAGTCGGGTTTGTTACAACACTTATACCTCAAGAACGTCTAAACCGATTTGGCTGAAAATTGGTGGAGGTAGCTTAGAACCAGGAGAAGGACATAGAATACTTTTTATAACGAAAACGGGAACGGGAACGGGAATTTAACATAGCATTTGTTAATTCTAAAGCGATACGAAGTTCGCTGGGTCAGCTTGTATTATATATATGCGAAATTTTGTGAGTTTGTTTGTATGTTAGCACATGCATAACAGGCTAAATGACAAAACAGATTTAGTGAAATTTGCTGTAGATGTGTATAATTCCCGAATAAAAAATATACTACTTTACAATACGATAAACATCCCTAAAATGATAAAAAACCGGCCAAATGCGAGTCGGACTCGCGCACGAAGGGTTCCGTACCATTATCTATAAAAAACGCCATAAAAACGTTTGTTGTATGAGAGCCCCCCCACTTAAATATTTATTTTATTCTGTTTTTAGTATTTGTTGTTATAGCGGCAACAAAAATACATGATCTGTGAAAACTTCAACTGTCTAGTTATCACGGTTCTTGAGATACAGCCCTGTGACGGACAGACGGACAGCGAAGTCTTAGTAATAGGGTCCCGTTTTTACTCTTTGAGTACGGAACTCTCAAAACATGATAAAATAAATATTTAAGTGGGGCTCCCATACAAAAAACGTTGTACGTTTAGGAGCTTCATGTGATATCGGATGGCACGTCTAGTTTTCAAGGCGCAGTCTGCGTCGTCAATATTGGTTAATTTGGTCCGAGTAGCAATCCCGCCTGTGCATTAAACACCTTATCTCAAACTGCACAAGGTCGAAGTTCACATAATCGGTTGAATTAAGACGTTATTGGTGCCGTATTTTAGTCGAAAGTCGCATAGCATTGTCGGTGAGCTTGGCGTATAGAATATACAAGGTGTATTAAGACGAGTTATAAATTTTTTTGATAAACGTAGAATAGTTTTTTCTCAACAACTGCAATACATACAGTTTTGTTTTTGATAACAAATGTAACTTATGGATTTAATCTAGATAAATTAAACACAGAAACACGATTGATGAAACTTTTCTCGATATATATATTTTCCAAAGTTGGTTTTCCAAAAGCACTATTTTCCTTTTTACTCAAAACTGTGAATAGCTGAACAGTTCATTTTTATACAATTCGTTAGATAATTATACTTGCTACCTAAATTATAGACAGTTTCTTTTTAAGTTTGATGGTTTTCAAGATAATGCGGTTTTTTCACTTTTTCCGTCTTGTCCTGGTAGACTCAGCGAATACAAAAAACCAAAAATTTTAAGTATTACCTTAAGACTACTCCCGAAAACGGAAAACATAGGCATGCCTATGCCTACCCCTACCCCTACCAATACTCCTAGTAAAAACCAAATTGCAAAATTCTGAAGGATGTTCAACTTAAGACTGTTTTTGTATCTGTGTTTATCGGAAATCCTATGATAATGGCAATACTACAGGCAAAAGAGAAGGTAATAATAGCCGCTAATGAAATGAATTCAGAGCGAAATTAACCATTCATCGATAAAAAAAAAACAATAAAAGTGGTGGTTAAAACGGGACCCTATTACTAAGACTTCGCTGTCCGTCTGTCTGTATGTCTGTATCTTATGAACCGTGATAGCTAGACAGTTGAAATTTTCACAAATGATGTATTTCTGCTGCCGCTATAACAACAAATACTAAAAACAGAATAAAACGGATATTTAAGGGGGGGCTCCCATACAACAAACGTGTTTTTTTGGGCCGTTTTTTGTACGGAACCTTTCTTGCGCGACTCCGACTCGCACTTAGCTGGTTTTTTTATTTATTTTTTCGGTGCTAGATCAAAATGCATGGTATAATAAGATTTTTACACGGGTCTTTATTACGTAATACTTACCTAATTAATTTTCCCAACGTTTTGACTATGTTACAATAGCCATGATCGCGGGCAGACTCAACGTGTCGTTAAAATAAACTAAAGGTAATATAAAAGTCAAATTAAAATTTTAGTCAAATTAAAAGTCAAATTTCATTAAGTATCTAAATATTTGTGTAAATTCATCATAATTTTCTGCCGCTAAATATGTATAATATTCTGTTCTTTATTTAATTGTGTATAAAGTTTTTAATGTAAAATAAGTTTAAGTATGTACTTACCTTTAAGCAACGTGACTCGTGATAGCACTAGTTTTAAACAAATTTTTATTGCTATTTTTAATTTTGTTTTTATATTTTCTTTTTATGTAAATGGTAAAAAAGGGGATGAAGACCTGTGAAAAAGTCTATTATGGTCTTATCTACTAATCACGATAGTTTGAAAAATACAGATGCATGGTCTGAACATCCAGTTTCTGTTTTTGAGAGTAGTGCTAGTTCACCCTGTATGATTCTGTGTATATTAAACACTATTTTGTGAGGGAAATATTACGTCTGGGAGTCGGATGTTTGGTGTGTTACTGTGTGTCTGCAGGTAAGTTCTTGTGGAGTGGGTTTTGAGCATCGACTACATATAGCCCAATAGACGTTGCGCCGAGCCTTCAGCACAGCCTCTGGTGGCCACCTACAGCCACTTTTCAACGCTTATCATACATTTTGTAGTCGTAGCGAGTGGCCGCCACCGGCTGTACGGCGCGTCTATCCTAATAGTAATAGTCAATAATAAGTCAATAATAGTCATTTATTGGTAAACACCTTAACACGTCATAAAATAACAGTTTTATTACTTACATACTAAGTAAGCTTAAGTACTTCCTACAGGTACTACATACTAATTGTAGTTACTATAAGATACTACTAATAATTGTAGTAATAATAAGAATGGGAATTGCATTAAATACATAATTCTATAAAGACTGACATTTTGAATAATTTGAAATCACTACATAGTATAAAGCAAAGTCGCTTTCCGCTTCCCGCGTCTGTATGTATGTATGTATGTTTGCTTATATCTTTAAAACTACACAACGGATTTTGATGAGGTTTTTTTTAATAGATAGAGTGATTCAGGAGGAAGGTTTATATGTATAATAACATGCTACCCGTGCGAAGCCGGGGCGGGTCGCTAGTACATAATAATTTGAATCATTTAACAATTTAATCTACAAATTCGTCATATTATGAATAGAAAGATTGCTCAACGAGCCAGCGTTTCAGTTTTGTTTTGATTGAATAATATTATAAATGCGAAAGTTTATGAGTTTGTATGTATGTTTGTTCCTCAATCAGGCCTAAACGACAAAACGGATTAAGTTAAAATTTGCTGTAGATGTAGATATAATGCCCGAATAAAACATAGACTACTTTAAAATATGAAAAACATCCCCAAAACGATAAAAAAACGCAAAAGAGTTGATTTTTGTATAGATGGCGCTGATGTGCAACAAATCTGACATCACAGACCAAACACATTCAGTCTTATCTATTCGATTATTAAAATTTGACAGGACAACGTCTGTCACGGGTATACAACGGTTCGGTATAAAATATATGTAAAAGTGTGTAAACAATTCTGTCAAAACGTGCGATGTGCGGGTCAGAGGGAGCGGTAAAAATGCATTCTGATTGGCCGGTTCAATGTCACAGCCCGCCGCCGGGCGTGTCGTGAACTGCGCTCGGTGGTTTATACAGGATCTGTATCCCATATGAGTTGTCTGACTGTGTTCGCCTTGAATGAGGAGTCTAGGCTGCGTGGTCGATGGTTTTGAATGAGAACATATTATTGTACACTATCATTTTCGTAGCGTCTCATTTGTGCTGAGTTGCTAGTATGGTGAGTCGTGAGTTTGTGTATGCTGCTTTTTGAATTGCGCTTAAGCTCTTTAGTTATTTTTTTATTGTTGTACATACTTGAGTAGTACTTTTAATTATTATTCCTGTTTGAGCCTTCACCTTGTTCGATTGGCACCACACTGGAGCTCTACATAGCATTAAGGAAAGGATTATTAAAAAAAAGGTAGACCCCAAGCCGTGAAATCGGCGTAGCTTCACCTAGTTCCTAAGACGTTTCAAAGTGATCCTTGTGATTTAATTGAAATAAATGATTATTGAATTTGAATTTGAATTTGAATATAGCACAATGTATTTTTGTCCTTGAAAAATATGCGCATTTATAAATATAATATTTGGACGTGCCTCTGACTACCCCCACTACACATCTTCAAAGGATCTAAGCGTCTGGAGATCAGAGCGGATGTCTACCGTATTTGGGGATTATAGTCGTGATCCTATTTATTCATTTATTTTTTCGAGGGAAGCCGCGGGCGGAGACTATTAGTAGATTATGTAACCGAATGCGTCACGCATCACGTTATGTTACTACAAATACTCGTGCTTGCTCCGAGCATGTCATCCGGTCAGATGGTATCTATGGACTGTCTTGCTGTAGACTAGAATTTGCTCTAGCCATTAATTGTATTGCCAGAGGTAGGGCCGGATTTAGGTCTAGTGGCCCGGGGGCAACAAAAGAGTAGGGTCTAGTTATTTTACATATAGAATTGTAATTTTTCTAGTTTAAGTGTTTTAATGATTTTGGGATGGTTCCGACTGGGTCAGTAGAGACTATTTGCAGATAGTTCAATTGTTTCTTATGGCTTTTCTAAATAAATATTAAATGCAATATAGTATGTATGGATATTAGATATTACGTTTCTTTCTGGTAATAAAGAAAAAGTTGTTTATTTGTCGGAGCTTATTTATACATTTGCATTAAGGAGGCCTTTCTCTTATGGAGACCCCGGGGCTGTAGTCCCGGCTGCCCTCCCCTAAGTCCGGCCCTGGCTAAAAGTTATCACAAGCATCGGATCGGCACCATCTCGCCCCGAAACAATGTCATTGAACGGTACCGATTCTATTGGTGCCAGACTAAACTAAAGCTATACTTAATGGCATCCATTTCATTCTGTTTCTTATAGAGTAAAAGAGACGGCACTATTGAATGGAGTTATAAGATATTATTATAAGTTATAAGTAGGTATAAGACCACTCCCAAATACAAAAACTAGTTGTTCAGGCCATGCAACCACCATTTTCATGGATTATCGGCGAAAAACATTTAAAAAAAAATTCTTCATAATTCATTGGACACTTTACATTCATTTATAAGCTAAATACCACATTTCATTCGTTTTAAATAAAAAAATTACAGAGTTTCATACAAACTTTGCCCGCGTTTGTACCCTCCTAGGGGTAGAATTTCGAAAATCCATTTTTATCGGATGCCTGTGTCATACAAAGAACACACCCTCCAAGTTTCAGGTCTCTCAATCAGCGGTTTAGGCTAAGCGTTATTCCGTCAGTCAGTCGTTAATATTATATAGGTATAGATATACAGTGTAAATAATTGAATGAACCCATAGGTTCCTAAACTAGTAAAAACTGTGTTTCAGGAGATATTACGTCTAACAAAATTAAAACAAAAAATAATTAAGTTTTCCGTTGAAAAATATTTTTCATTGACAAGCTTTTGTAAAATCATTAAAACCATCAAGCACCAGCGCGCTATTCCCTGTCACATCATATAACATTGTCATCGGAACTTGTATGCAGTTTTTACTCAATCGTAGTATTTACTAAGGAGTTAAATTGTGAGTGTCTATTAAACAGCTCCTGACTAAATCATCAGATCAACTCAATGTACACAATGTACGAATTTACATAAGTATGCAAAATTTCAGCTCAATCGGTTGGGGATAACTGCTTCAAAATTGAGTTGCAAGATTCCACCTTAACGAACATAGTTACATACATACATAATTTGCAAAAAAAAGCTTATAAAAAATGTACGTTTGAGTTATGAATATATGTGGATAAAGTTTAGTTTTCGGTAAAAAATAATATTTACTTACTTCTCATAAAAGACGAAAACCGGGGAAACTTCTCCAGAAATGTTTTATTTACCTGCAGGCTCCGGAATGTTGTCGATGTTAAAAAAGTTATTATTTCAGCACAATATTTTGTCTTGTTGTGTTTAGCTTGTCGGCCAGAAATGAACGAGTAATATCTGATATAATTATTTAGGACAAACAAAACATCACGCTAATACGGCTATTCGTACGTGATTTCGGCATATATTTTTGGGAAATAAGGGGAGAATACCGTCACGACTTCGCCGGAGATTCTGTGAACGTAGCCGAATTTGAAAATTCAGTTTCTTCTAATTTCCGTTAAAATGAATTTTGTTTATTTATTAAGGCAACGCCAAAATCACACATAATAGACATTAAATACGTAAACATTCATAAAAAAGTATTATATTAAGTGTAAAAAGTATTATATGCACAGAATCTATATACATAAAATGTATATATAAAAGAAAGTCGTGTTAGTTACACTATTTATAACTCACAAACGGCTGAACCGATTCTGAAAATTGGTGGGAACCTTAAGCTACCTAGCTTAGAACCGGGAGACGGACATAGGATACTTTTTAACGGGAACGGGAACGGGAACGGGAACGGGAACCAATAATGTGAACACCGATGATTATCAAAAGTAATAATGCAAGTTTTCACGATTATTAAAACGAAACAGATTTTTTTATATACACTTTTATCCAGAAAAACGAGCCCGAGTGGGAGGTTAGTACCTCGACTTTCAATCTGAAGGTCGTGGGTTCGAATCCCGGCGTGCATCAATGGAATTTTCTATTCGAATAATTTATATGCGCATCAAAATACGCGCTCGAAACGGTGAAGGAAAACATCGTGAGGAAACCAGTTAGTATTCTTATAAGCGGCGATGGGCTTGCAACCTGTCACGTATGGAAAGCACACTACTGTAAAATGTGGGCATATGCTAAATATAATGTTTGGACGCGCTTCTGACTACTCCCACTAGTTATCTTCAAACGGATCTAAGCCCCGAGAGGATGTACCGTACTTGGGGATTACAAGGAATCGAAATGGGACATCTTAGTTTTTATGGAAAACCATGCTTCGCGAGTGGAATGGAAACAATTCATACTCCATAAAAGGGTTTCTTTTCAGATCACCGAACCCTAATGTATGTAAATAAAAACATTGAAACCGCGTTCCTGTTTGGCGATTCAATTGCTAATACACTCCCCACTCAAGATACAAAGATACGGTAAACAAAGAGATTTTAATTAAAATGGGAATGAGTGCGACTGTCTGGTCCACGCTAAGACTTTACATTCAAATTAAACGAACCGTTACAACTACGAGCGCCACATTCTTTAACTGTGTGGTGTTTGTGGGAGGTAATACTTATTCTGAAGCTCGACAGATCCTTATAAAAAAACCGGCCAAGTGCGAGTCGGACTCGCGCACGAAGGGTTCTTACCATTATCTATAAAAAACCGGCCAAGTGCGAGTCGGACTCGCGCACGAAGGGTTCTTACCATTATCTATAAGAAACCGGCCAAGTGCGAGTTGGACTCGCTCACGAAGGGTTCCATACCATTATCTATAAAAACGGCAATAAAACGTTTGTTATATGGGAGGGAGCCCCACTTAAATATTGATTTTATTCTGTTTTTAGTATTTGTTGTTATAGCAGCAACAGAAATACATAATCTATAAAAAAAAAACAACTGTCTAGCTATCACGGTTCATGAGATACAGCCCTGTGACAGACAGACGGACAGACAGACGGACAGCGATGTCTTAGTAATAGGGTCCCGTTTTTACCCTTTGGGTACGGAACTCTAAAAACAGCAAAAAAATCACGTTTGTTGTATGGGAGCCTCTATTAAATATTGATTTTATTCTGTTTTTAGTATTTGATGTTATAGCAGCAACAGAAATACATAATCTGTTTCCATACGTGACAGGTTGCAAGTCCATCGCCGCTTAGTAATACTAATTGGTTTGCTTACGATATTTTCCTTCACAGACACTCACTCTTTAGCGTTCACTGTTTTAGATCTTTCAATTATTTTTATTCTTCTAAATTAATTCAACCTTTAGATTAGTAAGTACGATAAGATAATAATTATTTTTTCCTAGAACCACAGAAATTTGTTTTGCAAAATGTTTTTAAAGAAAGGCTAGAAGTAATTTGTTTGATTAGAGCTTTTTTGGTCTGGTACGACATTTTTTTAAGTAGATAATATTTTTTTTATGTAACCTAAGTTGTCTTGCGTCCATTTTGTTTTTAACTCGTTTATGAAACCGTATGGATATTATATAGTCAATTTCATATGAAACAGACATATATAATTTAGGTATATATAATAATTATGTATAAAATATTATGACGATTGTCATTTGGCGCCCAACGTGTGGTTAAATGTTAAATAGATTATTACGAGTATGTTTTCTTTATCTATAAATTTTAACACGGGTGTTTATTACGTAATTACCTTTAATTAATTTTCCCGTCTTAATTATATCTATATACATATATCTATAGACTTAATTATGTTTTTTTTTGGTTTATTGATTTTACTTTCATCCTTTAATTTCTCTTGATCACAGAAAGCAAACTTAAAAAGAAACTGTCTATTACTTAGCTAGTACGATTATCTAACGAATTATATGTCAAATTTAAATAATCCCACAGAAAAAAGCACTTTCCGTTTTTCCCGATCTTTACGCCATCCTTATCACTTAGGAGTATGAAAAATAGATAGTAGCCGATTCTCAGACCTACTGCATATAAAATTTGGTAGAAATCGGTAAAGCCGTTTCGGAGGAGTAAGGTAACTAACATTGTGACACGAGAATTTTATATATAAGATGAACTGTTCAGCTATTTATAGTTTTGATTAAAAATTAAACTAGTGTTTTTGAAGAGCCAACTTTGGAAAATAAATCTATCGAGAAAAGTTTCACCAATCGTGTCACTGTCTATGTTCTTTGTCATAAAAAAACAAAACTGTATGTTTTGCGGTTGAGAAAAAACGATTCTGCATTCATCAAAAACATTTATTACTCGTCTTAACAAAAATGAGATAAAAACTTTTGTGAATTTGGTCTTTCAACATTGAAATATTTGTTACCTACATTTGAGTCGCAATCGCAATGCTGTACTTATGTTCTAGTAAAGTACTAGAATTTAAACAGTTAGTAAGATGTACGAATAAGCACCAAACGGACTCGTTAGTGAAAACAATCGTATAACAAAGGTTTAAGCGACAAAACATACATTTTCACTAATTAATTTATGTTGAAAGTGCACCCCATTCTAGAGAAAAAACTACTCTCAATCCTCTCTACTAATTAGCATCTCTGTTTTAAGCGTAGAAGTGTTTTAGTAGCGATGATTTCGCGTATACTGGAGTATCTGCAGTGGACACCAGTGAGGGAGTGCTACGTGGGAGACCATACGGAGGTGTAGCTATCTTGTGGCGAAAATCTGTCTTTCGGGACGTTTCGGTGATAAAATGCTCTAACAATAGGGTAGTTGCGGTCAAAGTGCAATTATATGATCGTTCGTTTATTTTGTGTAGTGTATATATGCCCACAGACTCTATTCAAAACCTTCCGGATTTTACAGACTGTCTAGGTATTTTAAGAGCAATTATAGAAAGCGGTGACAGTGAGGCCATCTACGTGCTCGGCGATTTTAATGCACATCCTGGTGAGCTATTTGATGTTGAGTTGGCTAACTTCTGTACTGAAAATGAATGGTTTTGTGTAGACAAAGATAAGTTAGGAAAGTATCCGGACACATTTACGTTCATTAGTCAAACCCATGGCAGCTTACGATGGTTAGACCATTGTATTGTTACGAAATCTGCCTTGCAAACTATTAGTGAAGTGAGGGTTGACTATAATGTTTTCGTTTCTGATCACTTTCCATTAGAGGTAACTTGTAATTTGTTAGTTATTCCGCCTAAATTAGAAGTAGAGTTTATTAGATGTAATAAAGTTATATGGGGGGAAAGGGATTCTTGTCAAATAAGTATTTATAGTAATTTATGCCATAATAGATTAAGAAATATAGATTTTCCAACACAATTAAAAGACTGCTGTGATCGTCAATGCAATAACTCGGATCATAAAATCGTAATTGATATTATGTATGATAGGATAGTAGCTGCGTTATCAGATGCGGCAATAAAATCCTATAATAGACCTAGGAAAGGTAGAAGGAAAGGTGTTGTGGCAGGATGGAATGAGCTTGTGCATGATGCTCACAAAGCAGCTAGAACTAGTTTTCAAACCTGGCTTCACAATGCGAGACCGAGCAGTGGAATTTTGTATGATAAAATGAATAATGATAGAAAAATATTTAAAGGCCGATTAAAATTTTGTGTTAAGAACAAGGAACAGTTAAAAATGAATAAAATTGCATTAAACCATAGAAATAAAGATTTTAAAAGTTTTTGGAAATTAACTGCCGGTCTCAATCCTAGGACGAAACTGCCTGAGAGTGTTGACGGTATAAGTGGGGATAGAGAAATAGCTCAATTATTTAAAGACCAATTTCAGGTTAATGCCGTGCCAATAGAATTGAACACAGAGACGTCAAATTTGGGGAACGGGAAACTTATAGTCAATGATAAACTGGGAGATGTCATGGAAAGTGTGCGATTTACAGCGAAAGAGGTCAAGAAGGCCATTAAGTCTATGAAGCGTGGTAAGTCGCCTGGACATGACGGGCTCAGTATTGAACATATGCTTTTCGCTGGTTCGCATCTCCCGCGTGTTTTAGCTATGTTTTATACGTTTTGTATTAGGCATTCTTATCTTCCGCCAAAGTTGATGAGAACCACTGTTGTGCCCATCGTCAAGAGTAAAACAGGTGATGTGTCTGACAGGGATAACTATAGACCCATCTCCCTAGCTACTATAGCTGCCAAAGTGCTTGACAGTCTGCTTGATGTTTATTTGGGGAAAGTGTTACACCTGCATGATGCTCAGTTTGGATTCCAGGCAGGTGTTTCTACTGAGAGTGCCATTCTAAGCTTGAAACATACTGTCAGGTACTATACCGATAGAAAGACGCCGATTTACGCTTGTTTCTTAGACCTCTCTAAAGCATTCGATAGAGTTTCTTATCAGCTTCTGTGGGATAAGCTTGTCCGTGTTCTACCAATAGAACTTGTCAATTTATTTAAGTACTGGTATGAAAACCAACTTAATAGTGTTAGGTGGTCAAATGGAAGTTCAGACATGTTTAAGTTGGAATGCGGAGTTAGGCAAGGAGGACTTACATCACCTAAGCTTTTCAACTTATACATGAATGAACTGATTGTTGAGCTCAGCAACAAACATGCAGGTTGTTCTATAGATGGTATTATGGTAAATAATATAAGCTATGCGGATGATATGGTTTTGCTGAGTCCATCAATAAGTGGCCTTAGAGATCTCATTAATGTATGTGAAGAATATGCTATAAGACACGGTTTAGTATATAATACTAAAAAGAGTGAAGCAATGGTGATTACGGGGGGGAATAATAAAGCACCTGAGAGTGTTCCACCGGTTAAACTGAATGGAATAAAATTAAATTTTGTAAGAAAATTTAAATATTTAGGGCATATTATTACAGCTGACCTGAGGGATGATTGTGATATAGAAAGGGAACGTAGGGCGCTAGCGGTGAGAGGCAATATGGTGGCCCGTAGGTTTGCTCGGTGCACTATACCCGTCAAAGTTACACTATTTAAAGCCTTCTGCCAATGTTTCTATACGAGCAGCTTATGGGTTAAATATAAGCAGAAATCTCTAAGTGCCCTACGCGTCCAATACAATAACATCTTCAGAATGCTGTTGGGACTGCCTCGATTCTGCAGCGCATCGGGCATGTTCGCGGACGCTCGGGTAGATGGGTTCGCAGCGATTATGCGCAAACGAATAGCGTCATTACTGGGCAGAGTGAGAAGCAGTCACAACAGCATACTGAAATTAATATCTGAGAAGTACGATTGCCCCATACTTCACCATTGGGTCAAAACTGTAATACCTAATTGTTAATTTTAATTTGTTTTGTTTTCTTATTTTATTGTGTATATTTGTGAAATTTTATGGACCTAGTTGTCTGCAATAAAGAGATTTGAATTTTTGAATTTGAATTATCCATTTGTGTGATAAAAAAATAAATAAATAGGATCACGACTGTAATCCCCAAGTACGGTAGGCTTAGATCCTTTGAAGATGTCTAGTGGGGGTAGTCAAAGGCACGTCTAAGCAGTACATTTAATACAAATTTTGCAAAAAACCGGCCAAGTGCGAGTCGGACTCGCGCACGAAGGGTTCCGTAACATTAAAACGACAAAAAAATCATGTTTGTTGTATGGGAACCCCCCTTAAATATTTATTTTATTCTGTTTTTAGTATTTGTTGTTAGAGCAGCAACAGGAATACATAATCTGTGAAAATTTCAACTGTCTAGCTATCATGGTTCATGAGATACAGCCCTGTTACAGACAGACGGACAGCGAAGTCTTAGTAATAGGGTCCCGTTTTTACCCATTGGGTACGAAACCCTAATAAAAACAACAGCCAAAGACTTCAACAACTAGGTATTTTCTTATAGATCACAATAAAAAAGGCCTATTTAAATGATGTTTTTCTTACTTCGCAAACCTTTGATATGTTTACGAACCTAGAAAAACATTCCTTTAAAATAATATCAAAACACAAATTCAATAAACACAATCTCTTAAATAATTCAGCACGCGCGGGTAAAGAAAAATATTTCCCAAGAAAATTATCTTTAGATAAAGGTAGGACCTTTGCGCCTGAAAGATTGGTAAAAAGCCATAGCCCAATAGACGCTTATTGGCTTCATTTTTAGGGTCCCGTACTCAAAGAGTAAAGACGGGACTCTGTTACTAAGACTCCGCTGTCCGCCGTCTGTCTGTCACACGGCTGTGTCTTATGAACCGTGATAGCTAGACAGTTGTAATTTTCACAGATGATGTATTTCTTTTGCCGTTATAACAATAAATACTAAAAATAAATCTGTCAGTGGGGCTCCTATACATGCCATTTTTTATTGATGATGGTACGGAACCCTTCGTGCGCGAGTCCGACTCGCATTTGGCCGGTTTTTTTCAAACAAACATTTATGTTAAACTGTCGAGATGTGGGTCAGGGGAAGCGGGAAAAATGCATTCCGATTGGCCGGTTCAATGTTGCAGCCCGTCGCGGGGCGCGTCGTGTACCGCGCTCGATGTCTCATATCAGCAGTTAATCCTAATGTGTTGTGAGAAAGTGTTCGCCTTGCATGTGGAGTCTATAGGCTGTGTGGTCGATGTACAAAGCTATGGTTCTTTGACATAAAAATAAAAAAAAACCTAACGCCTATAGGCTCTTTTGACATTTTGGTAACTCCTTGTCCTTGGTGGGAGAGGAAATACAATGCGCGACGTGACACGACTATAAATATAGGACGAATCAACTAAAACGAAAGTTCTTTTTACGTTTCTACTAAGGTTCAAACTAGCGTTAAATCTGAAATGGTCTGAATGTTCAAATGAGCCAAGTTTTTTTAGTAAGTTCGTATGAGACTTAATATGAAATCTACTGCAAAATGTGACGTTTGGACGTGCCTCAGACCACCTCTTTAGAAATTTTCAAGGATCCGAGTGCCTGAAGATTTGAGAGGATGTCTAACGTACCTAATTGGGGAATACCTACAGTTTTGCTTCTACCTATTCTATTTTTTTCAAATTTCATAAAAATCAGTCGAGCTGTTTCGGAGGAAGCAACAAACATTGTGACACGAGAATTTTATATATTAGAGATAGAAGAAGATAGAAGAAAGATTTACAAACATTTTAAGTTGATTCTACTGTACTGTATAATACCGTACTTCAAAATATTTTGTTAAAAATAAATGATTTATTATTATTATTATTTATTACATAAGCATCAGGAGGGCACCTTCCAAAACTGTCACTTTTACTATACATAAGAGACTGACTCTTTGACGTTTGGACGATACGTTGTCGATACGATAGTGGTTCGTGCTTCAGGCCACAAATATTCGTATCATGACAACAAACAGTCTGACACTCGTACATATAATAAGTTTTTGCTTTTCCGTACGCGAAAACTATTGCTAATCTACTCGCATGAAACTTGTATCCGAACCCGAGGCCAAACAACCGGAACTTCTCCGTAACTTGCTTACAAACACAAATGAAGTTAGCACAATTTACCCAGAGTACGTTCACGTTTAACATCTTGACGGTAAAACGTAGGTGAATGTGATTAACGTTGACGTCGGGACGTGTCTAAACAGATATTGAGCTAATCGCCGGTCAGGACTTGTTAGACTCCCGGTGGAGGGGCACACGGGTTTCGATGTAAAGCCCAAGGCGCGTAAAACGACGGGCCGCGCCGGATGACGCTCCGAATGTGTGCGTCCGGCGTGTCGCGTACAGAGCGTTCCGAGCACGGGCCACCACGGATGCATCGTTCCCACGGCGCGTCCGTCCGCCTTGGCGCGGTCTGGCGCCTGAAAACGCGGGCCGTGGAACCCCGGTATAAAACAGCGGGCTCGGACTGGCGTTTAGCGGTGACGAGTATATACCTACTTCTAAATTGAAAGGCAGAAAGAAAGAAAATTACGTTTAAAAAACTCAGTCAGTCTTACATTTTCGATGTAAGACAGCGGGTTCGGACTGGCGTTTAGCGGTCACGAGGATATACCAACTTCAAAATAATTTAAAGAAAAAAAGAAAAGAAAAAAGAAACAAAGAAAATTACGTTTAAAAAACTAAAAAGAGAATCGACGAAAATGTTTTGACCAATCAAAAAGTCAAGGAACAATATTACTTTTTTAAGTTTACAATTTCGATGTAAGACAGCGGGCTCGGACTGACGTTTAGCGGTCACGAGGATATACCTACTTCTAAGTTAAAAGACATAAAGAAATTGACCAACTTGGGGCTATTCTGTACACAATAGAAAAAATAACATCGAAATCTTAAATAAAAGATTGGAAAAATCAGACAACAAATATAGCTTTTTGGCTATATTTTTTCTGAACTGATGAAGACGACAGTTGGGCACCGGAACTCCTTACTAACTTATTTAAGACAATACACTTCGATGGTATTCAAGATAATGCAGTTAAGGGGCTGTATGTCGACGATTGCTCTTTTTCGAAACGAAAAAAGAAATACTTCTGAAGCCACATCTCCTATTTTATAATGTATAGTATATGTGAATAAAGATGTACCCATCTTTAATCACTTCGATAAATAATCCTACCGACCGCTGCAATGACGACAAACACACGTCAAAACACCTTGCTCGATCGGCACTACGTAGCATTAAGGAAAGGATTGAAAAAAATGATAGGCCTCAAGCCGTGTTTGTTACCTGATTCTTCTAGGCTTGGTCGCGAGGAACAGGCGTAGCTACACCTAGCTCCTAAGACGTTTCGATGTGATTCCTGTGATTTTATAGAAATAAATAACTTTTGACTTTGACGTAAAGGAAGGTGCTCAGTTTAAAACATTATTCGCGGTTTCACAATGCTATCTGCAACGACCGTGCAATTCATCTCTATTTCAACGTAGTAAGTTAATTTAATCTTCAAGATGTAATTTGAAATATGAAATCTCAGAAACAGACAAGTTGCTCAAAGCAGAATCAGCGGTGCGAGAGAGCTGTTACACTTCGACCTTATAACATTGAGTTAGGGTTGAATATCCTCTGGCTTCCTGGTGGTACCTTTATTAATTATTTCAATGGCCCACTCCTATTAAGGTAACGAGTCATTCAGGCCCCAATTAATTTTACGGCATCTTTTTATATTAATTGATAATGAGTGAAAAAAATATTCTGGTCGATGTTTTTTCCGTGAAAATCGGAACTCCAACAGTGGACATATTGGTGGACATTTTATACATCGCCATCTAGCCTCAAACTAAGTAAAGCTTGATATGATACATACTAACACCAAGACACAGAACAAACATCTATGTTCATATCAATATTGCCCTGAGTGGGGATCGAACCCACAACCTACAGCGCTGAAGGCAGAGTTACTACCAATTGAGCTGTGAGGCCAGTCAGGATAGCCGCTGTATAATATTATGGATGGGTGACTGCTAATGGAATTTAGCAGTAAAGCCTCCTTTTAAATATAAATACGTTTTAAACACTAAAAAGAAACTGATGAAAATGTTTCGACCATTGACAAGTCACGAGACTAACCCTCGTATTCAAGAACGACACTATGAGAATACGCAACCACAGTGGACGAAATCTTTTTTCATAAAAATCACTTTATGTGTTGCGCGACACTGCATAGTGTGACTAGAGGCACATTGTCGTGTGCCTCTTGCCAAAGTTGAGCTCTAAAGGCACACGGTAGCGTGCGCCATAGTGCCGCTCAACACATAAAGTGATGTTTATGAAAAAAGATTTCGTCCACTGTGGGTGCGTGTTCTCATAGTTTCGTTCTTGAATACGAGGGTGAGTTTTTTAAAGTTTTAAGAAGGTTTTACATAAATAGAATTTAAATGGGACCAATTAAGGATTATTTTCATTTTATCTTCAAAATTGAATTGCCAGGTAAAAGATATAAGCGGTCCGTTTTTCGTCGGTTCAAAATAAGATTACGTCTATAATTATTTCCCTTATTATATTATTTTGTCTATTTTGACTCACAAAGACAGGAGGTCAATTAATAATTAAGATCACTTGTTTTATTTGTAAGTAGGTAGGGCGAGAGCGCTGGTTGTGGGCATTTTATCAAGTAAGACTTTAAACTATCTCTGTATGAAATTTCATCGCAATCGGTTTGGTCGTGATAACGTCATATACAGACAGACGGACAGTGTTACTGTCGCATTTATAATATTAGTAAAGATGGTGTTGTGGAGCAAATAAACGTATTTTCTATCTTCTTTCTGAGGTAACAAATTTCGTTACTATCTCTTTTACACTTACTTTTAGTTTACCTAGGTTTATAAAAATATTTTGTTATGCAGATATTCCCAGCAGCTAAGGAGGTGACACCGGAAGAATTGTAGACCACGTCGCACTACCGAGCACGCCCCTTCAAGACGACATGGATTTGTGAATTCTGGATAAGTATCAAAGGTAAATAAGTTCTTCAAAATACTTTGCCGAGTGGGATGTACCTCGACTTTTAATCTGAAGGTCGTGGGTTCGAATCCCGGCGTGCATCAATGAATTTTTCTGTTCGAAAATTTATATGCGCATCAAAAACACGTGCTTACAACGGTGAAGGAAAACATCGTGAGGAAACCAGTTAGTGTTCTTAGAAGCGGCGATGGAAAATTACTGCAAAATGTGGGCATGTGCCAAATATTATAATGTTTGGACGTGCCTCTGACTACCCCCACTAGAAATCTTCAACGGATATAAGCGTCTGGAGATCTGATAGGATGTCTACCGTACTTGGGGATTACAGTCGTGATCCTATTATTTATTATTATTTATTACTTTCAAAACTTTCGTGAGTTGTATTACACATTATTACAACAACGTAATACGTGTCAACGTGTCCTCATTGACAATTTATCATTTACGTGAGTATTTCCCGTTGTTGTAATAATGTGTAGAATATAATATAATAGAATATGTAGTGGTTAACTCGGGAGAAGGAGTTTATAAGCCGCCAAAAAGCCCCAAAGTCAAGTGTAAAAACGTTTAAACTCACTAAGATCATTTAGAATTGCCATCAAATTTGATAATCATCCAAATAAAAATAGCAAATTTTTCATCTTTATTAATATTTGAAGATGTTATAAGTGTTTAAAGAAGGTATCAGAGGCACATCAAAAATTACTTTTGGCTCATGCCCACATTTCGTTTGTCACAGGTTGCAAGCCTGTCGTCGCTTCTGTTTCTTTTATTTAACTTGCAATGTATGTGTGTAAGTATGTATGTAACTATGTTTGTTAAGCAAACTTATGTAATTCAATGACAATGCAATAATATAACAGCGAACTGATCTGATGATGGAGTCAGGAGCTGTTCAACTGAACTCCTCAGTAAATAGTCTGATTGAGATAAAACTTTGCATATCTATCAATCTCCAATGACAATATAAAATTATTATACGAGCTGTCTGATAGTGGAGCTCGAATGTAGCTATACGAACTGCCTAACTACACAACATAAACTCGTCGTGTTTGGGCTCGTTGGATTTGTCTTGACGAGTACTACAGCCCAAGAATGTTTATAAGCTTGATTTTAAAAATACATTTAAACTATTTTATTTATAGCGCCTATGACTGAAGTATTAATCTTATCCAGTATATCGCATTCTTTGCTAAGGCGTCAGTTCAGGCGTGGTAAACATTTGGTCGGCGATCCACCGCTAATGTAGCTAAATGGGTGAATTCAGTTGAGAACCCCTGCATTGGAAGCGCCCACCGCTGAGTTACAATGTACATTTAGATTTTTGAAACCGGTGAATAGAGAAATTTCGATATTCCTGGGAAGAAAGTCACGGAGAATTTAAAAATTAAAATATAAACTGAATTTTTTTTCCTACTCTTGATAGGTAGGGTCAAAGACCCGGTTGTGGTGCCTACTCCGGTTTTAGACATTTTCAATTTTGCAGTCAATAACTAACCAAAGCACAAACTTGATTAAAATCTATAGTTAATACAATTCTATAATTATAGTCCGTTTTGATTAGTGACATTTTTGTGGTGCGTTTTACCTCTAGATTGTTTTGACCGAATATTTCCCGTTTTGTCTATTTAAATATGAATGATTAATAAATAAATATCGCCTGTTACAAAATCTATGCTTAACCTAAGAGATAGATAGAGATAGATAGCTCTATTCTATGTTGTTTAAAAATTACGTTTCGTCATTTTTTTTTCGTTTTAATATTTTTTTTCTATATAAACCGTCGAAGTCTACTGTGCGTTCTCGTAGTGTCGTTCATGAATACGGATGTTAGCCCTAAGCAAGGGTGACAAAATAGCGGTACAAACATAGACAGAAACCAATCTTTTATTGCCAGAAATAATTAAAAAGCTCCATATTTCCAATTTCACAATACAACAAACAGAGCACAAGCGAAAAGAATTGAGATGAAATCAAATAGCTATTGCTGTAGGTGGATACTGTAATATCCTTTGATATGTTATTAACCGGATTGGCCTAAAACATAAGACCATTGGACAACCTGGTTTTATCTATAACTAGCTGTGTAGTTTTAAAGATATAAGCAAACATACATACATACATATTACATATTACATACAGACGCGGGAAGCGGAAAGCGACTTTGCTTTATACTATGTAGTGATAAACAAATGAATCGCTGAATGTGTTGCTTATCGCAAATCTCAAGAGCAGCTGAATCGATTTCGCTAATTCTTTTTTTTGTTGTATTCGTTATTATGAGGAGAAGGAATTTTAGGAAAAACGTGGTAATTAGCCGTATTTCAATTTAAAATGATTAACAACCACGATAGCATTAATTCTATAACCTGGTTTTATTTAAAAAATAAATAAAATAAAATGTGAATATTTGATGTTTAATTACCTATGTTTCACTTGAAAATTAATTTAAACATGAAATATTCTTCTTGAATAGCATAAAAGCTACGTTTTATTCAAGTACTCCCGACAGACACTGTCATGTCAAATTACAATAATCCCATAGAAAAAAGGTCTTTCAGTTTTTTTGCAAATTTTTAAATTTCTAGGCACATTATTCCATTTTTCTTTACTTTTAAACCACCCCTGTGTTAAAGCTAACAAAATCAAAAAAATTGTATCAAAATCGGTCAATCCGTTTTTGAGTTTTAGCGAGACTAACGAACAGCAATTCATTTTTATATAAGAGAATACGCAAGCAAAGCCGTGGGTAGAAGCTAGTAATAAAATAAATACCCAGCATTCATGTAGTTCTGACTACTCCCTAGAATTCCCTGTGTATAGTATCAGAAACGGCTATCATTTCGATAATCTTTTTCGTAAATAAATGTTTATTTTAAGTGAGAGGGTTGAAGTCAGGCAGGCGGCCATTTGTAAAATATAAGCGAAATCCTCTCGGCAACATGTTTGTCAACATGTTGTGCCGATCCCACATTAAGTGAGAAAAGGAGAAGAAAATGGTGATCCAAACATTTGCAACATCCAGAAACTTGTCCGCCATGCCAACGGGGTTCTCTTTGTCACGAATTTATTTAGTGTCCAATTTAGTGTAAAATGGTACCTCCCGTTTTGACTTCTCAAAGGTGATATCGGATAACTTGAGAGTACCTTATCAAAGTCAATAACATAATTCCTGTTGAGTTCCATTCAATGTTTGTTTCGTGAGGAAATATTTTTGTTTTGTGTTTCTCATACAATAGACGCTCAGTAGAAGCGACTTTATAACTGGATGTGTTGCGTATATACGTTAACCCCTTAAGGTGATACCTACTTTAAAAAACCGGCCAAGTGCAAGTCGAACTCGCGCACGAAGGGTTCCGTACCATTCTATAAAAAACGGCAAAAAAATCTCGTTTGTCAAAGTGGTACAATAAAATTTTGAAATATATTTTTTAGGGTACCTACCTCCCCTAAATCTAAAGTGAGGATGTTATTTTTTTTGTCACATAACCCATGGTGTGGGATGTAGTTGGATAGGTATTTTAAAAATATGATGGGTTTATTAAAACAACTTTTCGATTAAGGGATCCGTTTCTGAAATATTAAGTATTAAAGTGCAAAATTTTGTCAGAGTCAAGTGTCTCTTCCCCCCCCCCCCCCCCTACCAGCTAAACTAATGGTTTTGGAAGTGTGAAAAAATTCACGGTAGTAGTACATATAATGAATTTAAAAGAAAAACTATCACGGCTAAGTAGGCTTTTACGAATAATCGACCAACTTAGAAACTAAAAATTTTGTACAAATATCACTGGAAATTACTTACTTCATTACGTTGTTAGCTGTGTAAACTACAAAACCCTACATTGCGCGTGGTCCGACACGCACTTGGCCAGTTTTATTTCAAAGGATACTGACATAAAACAGTTTATTCCCATCGCAAGCTGACTTTGATTGAGAGACAAAAGATAAGAGTAAGCTATAATAATCATAGCACAACGTGTATTTTCGCAACGTCTCCGCCATAGTAACAGAGCTTTTATAATATTTTTATGAACACGCTACGAAAAATAAAACCCATTTTAACAAGACAATAGAGTTGAGTACTTATGAAGACATTATCTTAATAATAAATACAGTTTATGTTCTGGGCACATACCTAATGTGGACTCCCCTGTTTCTCCTCGGTCTTTTAAGGTTCGGTCAGAGTGTTAGGTATATTAATAGCTTTTTTACCTTTCCTTTTACTAACTTTATTTTTTACTAGCCGACCCGTGACAGACGTCTAATCAATAATCGAAAAGAAAAGACTGGATGTTTTTAGTCTGTGATGTCAGATTTGTTGCACACCAGCGCCATCTATACAGAAATCATCCCTTTTGCGTTTTTTATAGTTTTTGGGATGTTTTTCATATCTCAAAGTAGTCTAGTATTTATTTGGGCATTATATCTACATTTACAGCAAGTTTTAACTTAAACCGTTTAGTCGTTTAGGCCTGATGAGGAACAAATATACATACAAACTCACAAACTTTCGCATTTATAATATTATTAGGATTTAGCAGAGCCTCGAGTTTTTTGCGGAGATATAAATGAAAGCTTGCATAGTTGCCGGACACACTTGGTCCAGCAGCTACGATTACCAGCTTACTGGTAATCGTAGTCGGCTACTGTCCCTTTGTGTATAAATAAATAAATAAATAATAAATATTGGCGGACTTTACACACAACGCCATCTAGCCCCAAACTAAGCAAAGCTTGTAATATGGGAACCAGATAACTAGTAGAATACTTATATAATTTTTTTTTTTTTTTTTTTTTTTTTTTTTTTTTTTTAATACATACTTATTATACATAGTAACACCCAGACACAGAACAAACATCTATGTTCATCACGCAAATATTTGCCCTGGGTGGGGATCGAACCCACAACCTACAGCGTAGAAGGCAGAGTTACTACCAACTGAGCTGTGAGGCCTCAAAAGACAATGGGATTTTGACAGTTGAAGCCTATATATATATATATAGCCTATATTATCAGTGAGTTTACGCAATTCGGCTATAGAACGACAAGAGACTAAAGACTAGAAGGTGACCTCTCATCCGCTCTTCCTCTCCTGAGAGTAGACATGAAGATGTCTAGTCTTGAAGATATCTAAGGCTGATCTGGCATGTCCGTTTGGACACTGATAAGGAATGTAGACATAGGTACATGTCTACATTCCTTACAGGACAACTTGCAGTTCAATCGCTGCTTATAATCCTACTAATATTATAAATGCGAAAGTTTGTGAGTGGGTGTGTGATTAAAACGGATTAAAATGAAACCTTACAGTAATATAGCTTATATATCAGAATAACACATAGGCTACTTTTTATCCAGGTACCATACGTGCGAAGCCGGGGCGAGCAGCTAGTAGTATAATAATTTAATACTAATTTCCTTTCCATGTTTTCAAACACCGTTCTGAGAAAGTGTTGATACGCACATAATTAGAATCAAACATACGCCCGAACTTCCCCATTGTATCATCTAAATATATAAAATTTGCTTTACCGACTGACTGATTGATCTATCAACAGCCTAAACCACAGGTCTTAGAAACTTAAAATTTGGAGGGTGTATTCCTTATAGCATGAAGGGGTGCACAAAGAAAGAAAAACTGATAGG
The DNA here is from genome assembly GCA_912999785.1 of Hydriomena furcata. NCBI lineage: Eukaryota > Metazoa > Arthropoda > Insecta > Lepidoptera > Geometridae > Hydriomena > Hydriomena furcata. The sequence goes on from OU538839.1 coordinate 10,928,775, forward strand.
GTCACGTCACAAAGTAAAACGCTAATAGCTCGCATTCCCACCTCACTCGCCACATTTTGAAAAGCAAAGTTAAAATAAGAGTATCGTACATAAAATTAAATATCCGGAAAGAATCAGGGCGTTATCTGTAATAGAAATCTCTGGTTCAGGATTTATCGGGTTTGTGGCTGTGGATTGCGCAAATGAAATATAGGCAGAGCGCGTTGTATTTTTTTCAAAGACGGAATCTGTATTGGCGAGCTTTCCCAGCCGGGTGCTGATTCTGAGCGAATCTATAACTGCATGCAAATTGTAAATATACATTGAAGACTTCTAGCTAACTTCAATAAATATTTACTAATATTAACGATACTTCCTACTAATATTATAAATGCGAAAGTTTGTGAGTGGGTTGTGTGTGATTGTTATTCTTTCACACAAAAACTACTGAACGGATTAAAATGAAACTTTACGGGAAGAGGCTGAAATTCGAGAGTGCCTGTTGTATATTATTGCGTTTAAGGCGCTCCCAGTCGACGATTGTTTTTGTTCGAAACGAAAAAATAAATACTTGTGAACAAGCCACATCTCCTATTTTATAATGTATAGTATATGTGAATAAAGATGTACCCATCTTTAATCACTTCGATAAATAATCCTACCGACCGCTGCAATGACGACAAACACACGTCGGCGCGTGGTCCGCCTTAGCTTTTCGAGTAAATTAATGATATAAATTATGTATAATTACTTATCAAAAATCTATATCTACATATTACCTATCTTTAACAATAAATCACAAGTTGATTTTAATAGTAGGTATATGAAATATTTTGATCATAAATTCTAAAACGTATCATTTTGAAATAATATTTGTATCGTGAAAAGTTTCTGCTATTACGTTTTCAGCTTAATAGAAATCTAGGTAGGAACCTGAATTAATATACTTATAAAAATAGGAGATGTGGCTTGTTCAGAAGTATTTCTTTTTTCGTTTCGAAAAAGAGCAATCAGCGACTGGGAGCCCCTTAATACCGTTTAAGTTTCTGTCATTGTTTTTGGTGAACGAAGATTATCTATCATTTTCATGCCTCGTCCATTCATTCATTCATTCATTCACTTCATTTTAACCTTCTGTTAATTGTAATCCTAATCCTAATCCTAATAATATTATAAATGTGAAAGTTTGTTAGTTTGTATGTATGTTTGTGCCATAATCAGGCCTAAACGACAAAACAAATTAAAATTTAAATTGAAATTTGCTGTTGATGTTGATATAATGTCCGAATAAAACATATACTACTTTAAAATATGAAAAACATCCCTAAAATTATAAAAAAACGCAAAAGGGATGATTTTGGTATAGATGGCGCTGGTGTGCAACAAATCTGACATCACAGACTAAAACATTCAGTCTTTTCTATTCGATTATCGAAATTTCATAGATCAACGTCTGTCACGGGTCGGCTAGTTATAATATCTAACAACTAGCGACCCGCCCCGGCTTCGCACGGGTAGCATGTTATTATACATATAAACCTTCCTCCTGAATCACTCTATCTATTAAAAAAAACCGCATCAAAATCCGTTGTGTAGTTTTAAAGATATAAGCAAACATACATACAGACGCGGGAAGCGGGAAGCGGAAAGCGACTTTGCTTTATACTATGTAGTGATAATACAATAAAAATTTGACAGCTGATAAAGCCCATTACGATCACAGTTTAGGAAGGCTTTAATTGATAGCATAGGAATTTGAGAGCTTTACATAGGGCTGCCATCTCTAAAATTTGGCAACCAGGACAAGACACGTGAAAACCCTGGATTTTAGAGCCCAGAACCCGGACATGTTAACAGAGGTGAGGGGGGGTGCAATTTAAAGCTTAATATTTCACAAGCGGCTCCCTTAATCGAAAAGTTGATTTCACAATTCCGGCACAGTGCTTGTGTCGCGGGTGGCCAAATTGTAAACCCGGACTACAAATGAAACCCCGCCCGGACGCTCCCCGGACGCCCTCTAAACTAGGACAAATCCAGGGAAACCCGGACGGATGGCAGCCCTAGCTAATAAATAAATAAATATTGGCGGACTATACACACAGCGCCATCTAGCCCCAAACTAAGCAAAGGTACTGTGGGAACCAGATAACTGATAAAATACTTATATACTTTCTTTTTTGTAAATACATACTTATTATACATATTAACACCCAGACACAGAACAAACATCTATGTTCATCACACAAATATTTGCCCTGGGTGGGGATCGAACCCAAAACCTACAGCGCAGAAGGCAGAGTTACTACCAAATGAGCTGTGAGGCCAGTCAGCCTTACAGAATAAGACTGCGCTTGTTTTGGGTTGTTTTGTACGATGTTCGACGGCTCGCGATGGATTTTCTTTTGTGGTTCCTACCACTGTGGATTGGTTATTGGGTCGAATCCGAATGGTTTATTATTTTGTGCTACGCGTTTGCGTATTTGTCTGAATACAAGTCGGGCTGTGTGGGAATGATGTATTGTGAAGGACAATGATGTGTGATAACTGAGTATTGATCTTTCTGACCCTTTTGCGTATCGGATAAAGCAATAGAAAGATAGAGCCTTATTTAACTTGTCGGGCAATGGAGAACTTATAACCACAATGTATTGTAAAAAGATACGTTTATTTCGTTTTTTGTTAGAAATTTTAATAGTTTTTAGGGTTTCGGATTCGATAAGAAACCCTTATAGTTTCGCCATGTCCGTCCGTCTGTCCGTCTGAAAAACCATCATAGAACATTTTTTTTAAGGGTACCTATTCTACATGTAAAGTGGGGATGTTTTTTTAATTTCTCATGTACCTCATGGTGTATTATCGAATAGGTCTTTCAAGAGTATTATGGGTTTTTGAAAATAACTTTTCGATTAAGGGAGCCGTGTGTTAGAGTCGAGTGTGACCCCCCCCCACCCCTTTAAACCTAAACTACTGTGTTTGGAAACGTGAAAAAAATCACGGTAGTTGTAAATATAATGAAATTAAAAGCAAAACTATCACAGCTAAGTGGGATTAAGAATTTTATGAATAATCGACGTAATTGTCGACCAATTTATAAAATGTACTTGAAGAAGAAATTATATATTTTTTAGCACAAATACCATTGAAAATAACATTACGCGTGGCCCGACACGCACTTGACCGGTTTTTTTAATTTGAATTAGGTAAATCAGAAACCAGAGTGAGTTATTAATACCTATCTCAGATAAGACCTTGTGACATCACAAGCTATCGAACCGAGATCTAAGTGATGTTTTTCATGAAATGAAATAAAATCACGACTGTAATCCCCAAGTACAATCTCACAAAACCGAGTTGGTCTTGTTTATGTGTGTGTAAGCTCGGAAGCGAACAGTATCTGTCGCGCACCTGATTTTCGGAGTACAATTCGTACAATTCCTTCTCTTTGTAACTGCATTTAAAAGAACCTTTAACCAATATGTGGTCAGGCTGCAAAGTATCTCATGTAAAACGCGTGTCTATACACAACTATAGGAACTGCTCACTCTTCGTGAGATAAAACAACTATACCTACGAGCATACGGTAGACATACCCTCAGATCTCCGATAAGATCGTTGAAATCGAAGTATTATAGTATCGAAGACCAGTCTTTCTGCACCCGTCTCTCGCCTTTCAACAGCGATGGATCCTCTTCCTTCCTCTGGTTCAAATTAATAATATTAATAATAAGTATGTATTTACAAATAAAAAATATTAAGCTATAAAGTGCAAAATTTTGTCAGAGTCAAGTCTCCCCCCCCCCCCCCCCCCCCCCCTACCAGCTAAACGGTTTTGGAGGTGTGAAAAAATTCACGGTAGTAATACATATAACGAATTTAAAAGGAAAACTATCACGGCTAAGTAGGCTTTATAAGTTTACGAGAAATCATCGACCAACTAAGAAAATATATTTTCTAAGTTGCTCGACAATTACTCGAGAACTAGTAGCAAACTTTTTGGTACAATTATCGTTGAAAATTACTTATATAACGTTGTTAACTGTGTAAACTACAAAACCCTACATTGCGCGTGGCTAGACACGCACTTGGACGGTTTTTTATTTATTATATAGTTAAAGTTTTAGTTTTGGCATTTGGATACGATAACGGTTCATGCTAATCCGTCTCTCTTAAAATATACATCTCGATTTGAGAACCTCCTTTTTTCGCCAGTTGAAAAAGCAGACACTACCTGCAATCTCCCCTATGTTTTGATACCGTCTATAACAAATTACACATCCCTGCAGTTGTATAATAAATATCACTCGTTTGAATCGGGCAATAAATTCAATAGAAAGAAAGGCCAGGAGGCAATTTTCCCCGAGCGTTATCACATAAATTGCTTTGCTCGTATGGAAAATCTTGAAGGACATTCCTGTGAGGATGGAATAATATTTCTACGTTCATGTTTGACGGAGGATATGATATGCTAAAAAATCATTTATCTGGTTTATGTTGTAGTTTCTTATATAAATGGTAAACAATAGCTATAGGTATGATAGAAGATAAACTATATTTAAATTGCTTATTTACTAATGTAATAATAATAAAAAATGGTGGATATTAAACAAAGCGCCATCTAGCCCTAAATTAAGCAAAGCTTGGATAGATACTTTTTTGTTGTAAATACCTACTATTTGATTATAACACCTAGACACAGAGCATACATCTATGTTCATCACACAAATGTTTGTATATTTTTTTATGATTTTTTTAGGTTATTTAAAAAAAATAAAAAATATTTTCTTGAAACTATTTTTTACACTCTATGTATGTTTAATTTGAGTAGGACTAGCTAGGTGGTACCTGGATAAACAGTAGCCTATATGTTATTCTGATGTATTAGCTATATTACTGTAAACATTCTAGTTTTTGCGTGAACGAGTAACAAACACACACTGGGTGTGTGAGTGTGTGTGTGTTTGTGATTGATTTCTCACTCACTCACTCGAATAATACTTTCGCATTTATAATATTAGTAGGATAGTAGGATTAGGATTTATTTATTTACAAACATTATTCGCGTTTATATAACAAGAATGTTCGTTATGTAATGTATATATATGTAGTTCCTACATGATGAAGTAGTCTCAGGTGTGCCCGTCGACTCATTCCTCCCTGCTGTCGCTTGCATCATTTCGCATCGTTGCTGCATGACATACTCGCCTGTATAGAAAATACTGGAATAAATATTGCGAACGTAAATTTGAAAGTGGAAAGTATCTTGAACACGGTTTTAATAGCTTGTACCTGTAACGAATAACTAACCCTCGTATTCAAGAACGACACTATGAGAACACGCACCCACAGTGGACGAAATCTTTTTTCATAAAAATCACTTTAAGTGTTGTGCGACACTGCATAGTGTGATTATAGGCACATTGTCGTGTGCCTCTAGGCAAAGTTGAGCTCTAAAGGCACACGGTAGAGTGCGTCATAGTGCCGCTCAACACATAAAGTGATGTTTATGAAAAAAGATTTCGTCCACTGTGGGTGCGTGTTCTCATAGTGTCGTTCTTGAATACGAGGGTTTGTATATTAGAAAATATGGAAATAAGATCACGGCTTTTATCCGTAACTAGCTCTCCCGATAGACGTTGCCCTGTCCAATTATTTTTTTAGCTAATAATAACGAATACAACAAAAAAAGAATTAGCGAAATCGGTTCAGGCTGCTCTCGAGATTTGCGCTTAGCAACACATTCAGCTATTCATTTTTATGGTATAGAGAAGATTACTTACGTTAGGCATCTTTCAAATGTTATATTTAGTACTTGCCCACATTTTACAGTAGTTAGTATACCAAACGTGACAGGTCGCAAGCCCGTCGCTTATCACTACATAGTATAAAGCAAAGTCGCTTTCCGCTTCCCGCGTCTGTATGTAATATGTAATATGTATGTATGTATGTTTGCTTATATCTTTAAAACTACACAACGGATTTTGATGCAGTTTTTTTTTATAAATAGAGTGATTCAAGAGGAAGGTTTATATGTATAATACATGCATAATATAGTAGAGAAACACTGATAATTTTAGAGGTTTCTAATGTGATGTCGTAAATAAACACATTTTTTTGCGCTTACATTGCAAATGCTGGCTGAACCCCACGAGATATATCAAAATAATGTACTACAGTATTGTATACCTTAAAAACGTCTACAAAAAAGTCCACGATGGTATTAGAAATGTCTTACGCACAGCGAAGCGGGCACGGGTCAGCTAGTAAGAAAATACGGATAAGAACGAATATAGTGGAAATATCGGAAAAACTAATTGGTAATTGGAAACATGATAAAGACCAGTTTCAAAATCAATAGTTTAACTCGTACTTAATCACGTTAGTTTGATAAATTATATGTGAAAAAATGTGAAAATCGTTTCTAACCAACTTATATTGTTCAATCATTATCAAATTTGGCAGTTATGTGTAATTCTAGCATTACTTCTAAAGCAGGAGATATAGTGCCTAATAATTTCAGACGATGCAAAGCTAAAGCAATAAACATACATACAAAACTTCTCAACGCATAGGCGCCGTTTCGTAGATGGTAAAAAAGTGTATTGCCACTCAGAGCAAAAATGCCCTAATACGGATATGATATCAAATTATTTCGCGTCGAGAAGTCGTCATACCATATTTTTCCCTTACCTAACTCATAACTTGAGGTAACCCCTCATAGTGCTTTTCTCTATCATCACACAATCTCACGGAAGCGACAGGCAATATCCAACCTTATTTTCTTAGGTTACAGTTGAGTTTTCGTTGGGTGGGGAGCCGTGTTTCAAAACGAAGAAAATATTTTCATTGAGTTTGGCCTTACGTCTTGCGCTTCAAGTGTTTTGGAAAGTGAAGACGAAAATGCTTTATTATCATTTTCAGTTTAGCAACTCTATGGGGAATTTTTAAGCAACTCTTACTAAAATAGTAATCGGTTGGTGCTAAAAAATATCTGTCTATTATGTAGGCATTCTGTTGCCTCGACACGCTAACTAAACTTTTGCGAAATATGAAAGCTCTTATTCTGTTCACGTTAAAGTCTAAATTAGCTTAAACTTAATTGGATGTTTATAGTTTTTAGGGTTCCGTACCCAAAGGGTAAAAACGGGACCCTTTAGAGGGACCATTACTAAGACTTCGCTGTCCGTCTGTCTGCCACAGGGCTGTATCTCATGAACCGTGGTAGCTAGACAGTTGAAATTTTCAGAGATTATGTATTTATGTTGCTGCTCTAAGAACAAATACTAAAAACAGAATAAAATTTAAGGGGGATTCAAATAAGTATTAGGAGATCCTAGTAAGAGCACCAATTTTGTCCTATAGGCACTAATTAGAACCAATTGGGAACAGATTTTTGGCATAGTCAAAACCACCAAATTCCACGGTGATGCTTCCAACTTGACGGATACATTTATGTAAAAAAAATACAAAATAATTGAATGTGTGTGTCAATCTTCAAAAACTATGCAAGCGACTGTACGTTGCATACTAAGTTACCGACTATGAAAGAAAAGTCGCATTTTATTGGAAGTAAAAACATAGGGATGGTTACAATCCTTACATCTTGACAATGACAAATTACGCAAACCATTAGAGCAGTACAAAAATTAATAGACTACTAGCAGTCCGCCCCGGCGTCGCACGGGTGTAATTGAAATGATTTCATGGCTATTTTTTTTCACGTTTTTTTTCACACGTTGGGTTACATTATCGAAGTTTTCATACGGATCCCTAATGTTTTTAAAAAAAATCTATAGCCTATGTTCATCAGGAATAATGTAGGATTCTAATGGTAAAATAATTTTTGAAATCGGTCCAGTAGTTCCAGAGCCTATTCGATGCAAACAACAAACAATCAAATCTTTCCTCTTTATAATATTAGTATAGAAGATGTAGATATCGCTAAGTACCTACCGTAGACGGTACCTGCATAAATTAAGTAGCTTTTAATTATTTTTAACAGCGTCGTCGGAGCTTCCGCGTACGTGTTTAAGTTGCTTGTGGTATAAGGGTGGGTTTCCATTGACGCGTAGCAGTCGGACCGTGAATTTGACCAATCAGTGGTCCGCTCCGGAGAGCTCCGCGTCAGTGGAAATGCATCTTAGAGTCAACGCAGACTAGATCAGACAGGCACAGTCTAGCACTTCTGCAGGCATCATCGTTTTTGACTGTTTGTTAAAACCTATATGTTCTTGTTCCCGATAATTAGATTTCATTTCATTTCATTTTTTTCGTTTCATTTCGTTTCATTTCATTACATGGAAAAAGGCCAGATGATAGCAATAATGTCCTTTTCAACGGACAAAAAAGAAATAATCTCAATTCAACGTGCAGGCATCATCGTTTTTGACTGTTTGTTAAAACCTATATGTTCTTAATAGAAATACGGCTAATTACCACGTTTTTACTTGTATTGCTGACGTTTCGAGACAATTCAGATGCTCTTCATCATGAGCAACGCCCGCGACCGCGATCAACGGCAGTAATTAGCCGTATTTCTATTTAAAATGATTAACAACCACGATAGTTTTAATTCTATATGTTCTTGTTCCCGATAATTAGATTTCATTTCATTTCTTTTCATTTCATTTTTTTCGTTTCATTTCGTTTCATTTCGTTTCATTTCGTTTCATTTCGTTTCATTTCGTTTCATTTCGTTTCATTTCGTTTCATTTAGTTGCATTTCGTTTCATTTCGTTTCATTTCGTTTCATTTCGTTTCATTTCGTTTCATTTCGTTTCATTTCGTTTCATTTTATTACATGGAAAAAGGCCAGCTAATAGCAATAATGTCCTTTTCAACGGACAAAAAAGAAATAATCTCAATTCAACGTGCATATTTTTTACCTGGATATCCGATTTGATTGTAGTCAGATGCACGCTCAGATATTATGTTCAGAAGTAGGCATGTATTGTATATACACTTTTTTTTGTGTCTCCGCGATATTTTCCCTCACCGTTCTGAGCTCGTTTTAAATCGCTCCCAGTCGACGATTGTTTTTGTTCGAAACGAATAAAGAAATACTTGTGAACAAGCCACATCTCCTATTTTATAATGTATAGTATATGTGAATAAAGATGTACCCATCTTTAATCACTTCGATAAATAATCCTACCGACCGTTGCAATGACGACAAACACACGTCGGCGCGTGGTCCGCCTTAGCTTTTCGAATAAATTAATGATATAAATTATGTATAATTACTTATCAAAAATCTATTCTAATAGAAATCTAGATCTACATATTACCTATCTTTAACAATAAATCACAAGTTGATTTTAATAGTAGGTATATAAAATATTTCGATCATAAATTCTAAAACGTATCATTTTGAAATAATATCTTTATCGTGAAAATTTTCTGCTATTATGTTTTCAGCTTAATAGAAATCTAGGTAGGAACCTGAAGTAATATACTTATAAAAATAGGAGATGTGGCTTGTTCAGAAGTATTTCTTTTTTCGTTTCGAAAAAGAGCAATCAGCGACTTCAGCCCTTAATGCGCACATAAACATTTTGTTGCGCACATTTTGTATTGAAAACCCCTTACCGGGATTCAAATCCACAATTTTCGTACGAAAGTTGACCCAAGCCCCACTAGGCCAACACCATTACCTAGGCACACGGCACGAATAATTATTATGGTGATTAATATCAAAATTAATATTAGTAATCTCAGTATGATTGAAACTCATAGCGCGTTGCAATCTGCTAGAATATCGGCGAGCAAGTATAAAGCTTGATATTTTACTATGAAGCAGTTGGCGTTATATGACGGACGTAACAAAGCCTTGACGTCGACTTCTGCCAAAGAAATAGCGGCGTCTTCTATACAGACCATGTTCCATAAAGGAATTACGTAAAATAGTATTTTTAACCGACTTCAAAAAGGAGGAGTTTATCAATTCGCCTGTCTGTTGTTATTTTTAGGGTTCCGTACCCAAAGGGTAAAAACGGGACCCTATTACTAAGACTTCGCTGTCCGTCTGTCTGTCTGTCTGTCCGTCTGTCTGTCACAGGGCTGTATCTCATGAACCATGACAGCTAGACAGTTGAAATTTTCACAGATTATGTATTTCTATAGCTGCTCTAACAACAAATACTAAAAATAGTATATAATAAATATTTAAGGGGGGCTCCCATACAACAAGCATGATTTTTTTGCCGTTTTTATAGATAATAGTACGGAACCCTCCGTGCGCGAGTCCGACTCGCACTTGGCCGGTTTTTTTATTTGAATGCCTATACTTCCTAGGTGGTCCCATTACCATCAAGTCAACATTTGATGATGGGATCCCAGGAAAATCGAGAGAAACCTTCAAAATTTATGGGCATTTACCACTGTTTTCAACTATAGACCTTGCCCTTCTTTCATTGGCATAGTGGAGGGCTAGCCTACGTAGGGCTCCTAGATCTCACGGAGGAGGGAGTCCCCCCCACTACAATTTTTATTTATAAACATGAAGTCTGTTTTGTTCATTTGTAATTATTTAGTTTTTCTTTCTTAGTGTACCTACTCGTAGATTTATGGAATTGAAAATCTAAAATCAGACCTCTAGAATACAAACATTACAAACAATCAAGTAAAGTCGCGCCAAACATTTGAACAATGTTATATTCCAAACTTAATTCCATCAAAACTTATTATTTTATTTACATTTAAAAATCTAGTGTTTATTTTGAAAAGTCTCATAATTTAGCGTTTCAGATTTTTCATGCTCTGAGCATCAATTACACCGACAAGAGCACAGCTCTTAAGTTAGAAGAAGAAGAAGAGCACACTCTGAGCACGAAATCATAACAAAAATAAACCAAGTGCGAGTCGGACTTGCGCACGAAGGGTTCCGTACCATTTACAAAAAAAACGTTTGTTGTATGGGAGCCCAACTTAAATATTTCTTTTATTTTGTTTTTAGTATTTGTTGTTATAGCGGCAACATAAATACATCACTTGTGTAAAGTTCAACTGTCTAGCTAGATACAACCCTGTGACAGACAGACGGACAGCGAAGTCTTAGTCCCGTTTTTACCCTCTGCGCTCACGGAACCCTAACAAACCTGGATAATTATTAGAAATTATTACCAAGACTTTTAAGATGAAATTAGCAATTGCCGTAAAACGGCAGTCGTTTTGTGAAACATCAGAGTTTAATATACCTAACCTGTGTCTACTCTCCGTGAGTGCAGAGAAGGATTTAAGTTCAAATCAGGGCTTTGTAGTTCATTGGATGCAAAATGTATCCCTACACCCGTATCTTAAGTAGTTTTATCAAGATCTCAGAGCTCATTCAGTGAATTTTAACCGACTTTTCAAAAATAGATAGATATAGATAGAATTTTCAAATATTTTTTTTGTGTACCTATATGTTCCTCGATTTCTCCTGGCGTTTGTAGACGGATTTCCAATTTTTTTTTAATTTGAATGTCTATACTTCCAAGGTGGTCCCATTACCACCAAGTCAGCATCTGATGATGGGATCCCAGGGAAATCGAGAGAAACCTTCAAAATGTATGGGCATTAATAGTGGTTTTCAACTATATACCTTACCCTTCTTTCATTGGCATACACTGAGTGAGGGGGGAGCCCCCCACTTCCCCCCCCCCCGCGAGATACGTTCGAAATACAAATCATGAACACATCGAGTTGAAGTCACGAATTTGAACCACCTATAAGGCACAGATAACTGGGTTTTTTCATTATGTATTATAAAGCACTATAATTTTTATTTATTAACAACTAGCTGACCCGTGCCCGCTTCGCTGTGCGTAAGACATTTCTAATACCATCGTTTACTTTTTTGTAGACGTTTTTAAGGTGTACAATACTGTAGTACATTATTTTGATATATCTCGTGGGGTTCAGCCAGCATTTGCAATGTAAGCGCAATAAAATGTGTTTATTTACGACATCACATTAGAAACCTCTAAAATTATCAGTGTTTCTCTACTATATTATGCATGTATTATACATATAAACCTTCCTCTTGAATCACACTATTTATTAAAAAAAACCGCATCGAAATCCGTTGTGTAGTTTTAAAGATATAAGCAAACATACATACAGACATACAGACGCGGGAAGCGGAAAGCGACTTTGCTTTATACTATGTAGTGAAAAGTCGGTTTTGTTTTTAGTTTTTGAAACGTAATTATGTGTTTTCTGTTTACTATTTTGTACAAAATTTGAGTGTTATGGCTTCTAAAACGACGGAAAAAAGAAGATTGCATGCGACAGAGATGCGAATGTTAAGATGGATGTGTTGAGTGACAAGAATTATATCAGGGACACTGGATAGTCTAACCCTCGTATTCAAGAACGACACTATGAGAACACGCACCCACAGTGGACGAAATCTTTTTTAATAAACATCACTTTATGTGTTGAGCGGCACTATGGCGCACGCTACCGTGTGCCTTTAGAGCTCAACTTTGGCAAGAGGCACACGACAATGTGCCTCTAGTCACACTATGCAGTGTCGCACAACACATAAAGTGATTTTTATGAAAAAATATTTCGTCCACTGTGGGTGCGTGTTCTCATAGTGTCGTTCTTGAATACGAGGGTTATACAAAGTAGCAACAGTGATAGAAAAAATGAGGAGTAATAGGTTAGCATGGTATGGGCATGTTGTGCGGGGGAAGAAAACCATGGTCCAAGAAGTATGGTATTAATGTGGAGCATGAGTATTAATCAGCGAGTAACTTATGCTATATTTTATTTTGGAAAAAAATTAGGGAGCTCTATTTTTACAAGCTTTTATTGCACTTGTAATGTATGTATGTATGTAACTATGTAACAATGTACGTAACTATGTTTTTTAAGGTCTATCTTACAACTCAAGCTGCATTTTCGCATACTTGTAACTTAGGTGACAATGCAATAATATGGTGAAAGTAGCTGATCTGATGATGAATTTAGGAGCTGTTTAACAGATACTAACAATGGAACTCCTTAGTTAATACTTTGATTGAGTAAAAACTTTGCATACTTGTCAGCATACAGGTTTGCATACAGGTGATTGCGCGCTGGTGCTCGATGATCTAAATGATTTTACAAAAGCCTGTCATAAAAAATTACAACAGAAAACTAAGCGAAATTTCAGCTCAATCGGTTGAAGATAACTGTTTCAAAATTGAGTTGCAAGATTCCACCATAAAGCTAGCTATACATGTTGGCCGAGCTATGGCCAACGCGAGCGTAGGCAAATCGATGCAAGGCAAGTGCTACCGTCTAGACGTTCGGCAAGTTTACGCAAACTATTGCAATGACCGACACCAAACGCGTAATGGCGGGTTGACAAACATGTGGACATGATTGGCCGAGCGTAGACAAGCGCCTTTGATTTGTGCAAAAAAACCGACACGGCTCCGAAGTGAGGCGAGTGGCCGCGAGCGACCGCGAGTGGTGACAAGTCATTGCAAATGGCCTCTATACACGTTGGCGCTTGTATTCACTCGGCCAGCTAGGCGAGCGACACCGAGCGATGGCAAGGCAAGGCAAACATGCCGTCTACACGTTGGTATTGGCCCTCGCTCGGCAACGTTGGGCCAACATGTATAGCTAGCTTAACAAACATAGTTACATACATACATTGCAAGATAAATAAAAGCTTGTAAAAATGCATTCTGATAGCCGGTTCAATGTCGCGCTCTGTGTGTTATATCAGCAGTATAAGCCTAATGTTAAAGTGTTCGCCTCTCATGAGGAGTCTATAGGTGTGGTCGATACTCTGCTGGGACAGTAGACGCTGTGACGTCATTAGTGCCCGAATGATAGACTACCCCCTTATAGATAATTCTCAAAGACTCTGCTCTGCACCGAGTTGCAATTAGGTTGCTCTCCAGTTGCAGTTTAGCATTAATTTAGCATAATATTGCTAATTCCTGAATCCATTCCCTGCAGACTGAGACACATGAATAGCTGCATATCACTGGCGCAGGTTATATATAAACAGCTGGTATATCAACAACAAATCCTGGCCTAATAATCCTAATCCTAATCTTAATAATATTATAAATATGAAAGTTTTTGAGTTTGTATGTATGTTTGTTCCTCGATCAGGCCTAAACGACAAAACGGATTAAGTTGATATAATGCCCGAATAAATAATAGACTACTTTAAAATATTAATAAACATCCCTAAAACGATAAAAAAACGCAAAAGGGATGATTTCTGAATAGATGGCGCTGGTGTGCAACAAACCTGACATCACAGACTAAAAACATTCAGTCTTTTCTATTCGATTATTAAAATTTGACAGGACAACCAACGTCTGTCACGGGTCGGCTAGTAATATTATAAATGCGAAAGTTTGTGATAAGGCTGCTATGTTTGTTCTCTAATCAAAAATAAGCAACAAAACGGATTAAGATGAAATTTGCTGTAAAATGTAGATAAAAAATCAAAATAAATAAAAGGCGAACTTAATATCCGAAAAACAACCCATAAATGATAAAAAAAGACGCAAAAGGGATGACTTGGGTATAAATAGCGCTGGTGTGTAAAAAATCTGGCATCAGTGTTGATAACAAACAACATAGTAACGTGCATTTCTCTATGCGATTATGGAAAATTGGATAGATCAACGTCTGTTGCGCTGCCGTCCGATGACTAAAAGGCCGTTAAGTAACATTTAATTTGGCTCGGGTCTTTATCATGTAATTACCTTTAATTTACTTTCCCGACGTTTCGGCTATGTTACAATACCATGGTCGCGGCCATCATGGTCTGCCCCGCGACCATGGTTATTATTGTAACATAGCGAAAACGTCGGGAAAGTAAATTAAAGGTAATTAAATGATAAAGACTCGAGCCAAATTAAATGTTACTTAAGAGGCTGCCAGTCGCTGATTGCTCTTTTTCGAAACGAAAAAAGAAATACTTCTGAACAAGCCACATCTCCTATTTTTATAAGTATATTACTTCAGGTTCTTACCTAGATTTCTATTATGCTGAAAACATAATAGCAGAAACTTTTCACGATAAAAATATTATTTCAAAATGATACGTTTTAGAATTTATGATCGAAATATTTTATATACCTACTATTAAAATCAACTTGTGATTTATTGTTAAAGATAGGTAATATGTAGATCTAGATTTCTATTAGGATAGATTTTTGATAAGTAATTATACATAATTTATTTCATTAATTTATTCGAAAAGCTAAGGCGGACCACGCGCGGACGTGTGTTTGTCATCATTGCAGCGGTCGGTAGGATTATTTATCGAAGTGATTAAAGATGGGTACATCTTTATTCACATATACTATACATTATAAAATAGGAGATGTGGCTTGTTCACAAGTATTTCTTTTTTCGTTTCGAACAAAAATAATCGTCGACTGGCAGCGTCTTAACGGCCTTTTAGTCTTCGGACGGCAGTGCGGGTCTGTACTCGTTTCTTACGAGGTAGTGTTTTTATATAGACGATGGTTGGTGCATAGAGTTTTCTTTGTAAATCCGAATCCAAAAAGTCCTTATTTCAATGGTCAGAACAAAATAACAGCCAAGACATTTTATTTTACAAACTATCCAACTAGCCAAGACATAATCATAAACACCAAATTTAGCTGCGTAAAGACGAATATTTTACTGTTCCTTCTAATACCAATCAAAGTTAATAATGTTGTAGTAACCTAGCTGCTTAGACCTGGCTGCGTCTCTCGAAACGAGGGTATTCATAAACTTACAGAATAGCGTAAGATTTTACAGTCAAATGTATGAATAAAACCAAGTTTTCGTCGAGAACTGAGTAGATGCTTTAACTCAAAAATGGTGAGGGATACGTGCATTTTAACACGGATATAAAATGTAAAGAATTGCAGTCAAAGAGCATGCAACGTTTGTAAAGTTATAAAGGGTTGCGGGACTATTTTACCGCTACTTATATACATTAAGGTGATATGTGAAATGTTTGGTATTTTGTATTGGCTGAGTCTACCCGGATAAGACGGAAAAAGTGATAAAACTGCATTATCTTGAAAACCATTAAACTTAAAGAGAAACTGTCTATAATTTACTTAGCCAGTATGATTATCTAACGAATTATGTAACAATGAACTGTTTAGCTATTCATAGTTTTGATTAAAAACGAAAATAGTGTGTTTGAAGAAATAAATCGGAAATTTGGAAAATAAATCTATCGAGAAAAGTTTCACCAATCGTCTTTCTGTATTTAATTTATCTAGATTCCCTAAGTTATCTATGTCATAAAAACAAAACTGTATGTTTTACGGTTATTGAGAAAAAACGATTCTGCATTCATCAAAAACATTTATTGAAATCCACCGTGACTGGTGACAATCTATACTGTCATCTCCCATTCGGGACAATGACCTAAAGCTAATAAAGGATTAGGTATAATAACCATGAATGTAATGATTTGTGACGTCCGGGTAACCTGTGTTTTGTTGTCACAAACGGTGGTAAAGTGCCACCTTAGCACTAGTTTACACCGGTATTCAATAGGTAGACTTGTTTGGGGAAAGCATGAAACAGTTTAAAAAAACCGGCCAAGTGCGAGACGGACTCGCGCACGAAGGGTTTCCTACCATTGTCTATAAAAAAACGGCAAATAAAACAAGTTTGTTGTATGGGAGCCCCACTTAAATATTGTTTTTATTCTGCTTTTAGTATTTATTGTTATAGCAGCAACAGAAATATATAATTAGTGAAAATTTCAACTGTCTTGCTATCACGGTTCATGACAGCCTTTTGACAGAAAGACGGACAGACGGATAGCGAAGTCTTAGTAATAGGGTCCCGTTTTTACCCTAAAAATGAAACCGAAAAAAATAATTAATTAAAGTTGAATTAGGTATATTGGATTTAAATGTCTGTTACAATGAGTGACTTAATGCAGAATGGCCTGCTCTATCTTAAAAGTACAGTGGATAAAAGTATATTAGTATTCTACCAGTTATCTGGCTCCCATAGTACAAGCTTTGCTTAGTTTGGGGCTAGATGGCGTTGTGTGTAAAGTCCGCCAATACTTAAATATATTTCTATTTAT
The DNA here is from genome assembly GCA_912999785.1 of Hydriomena furcata. Taxonomy (NCBI): domain Eukaryota; kingdom Metazoa; phylum Arthropoda; class Insecta; order Lepidoptera; family Geometridae; genus Hydriomena; species Hydriomena furcata. Next base: position 10,945,804 of record OU538839.1, read on the forward strand.
ATAGTAGTAAAATCCATACTCATGTCTTTGACAAAAAAAATATAAATAGGATCTCTTAGATCTCCAGGCGTTTAGATCCTTTTAAAATGCCTAGTGGGGGTAGTCAGAGGCACGTCCAAACATTATATTTGGCACATGCCCACATCTTGCAGTTAGCATTCTTTGTAAACAGAGCGGCTCACTACCGATTCTATAACTAAAAATACCGGTGCTAGGAATACCTACGGGTCCCGTTTATCGGAAGATAATTTATAGAGGTACCTTTTAGAAGTAAAGTAATTTGAATATCGTGAAGTTCACTCGGCTGTGAGGGCTTTAGGCGATTAGGATCATCATTATCGACGTGTCACTGCTTCTATTTTTTTAAGGTGTGGCCCTAAAGGGTTAAGCTATTATCAGTTTCTGTTATGGTGAATGGATTTAGTTTAAAACCCTAAAAAGATATGCAGAGGTACAGAATCGGATGGCGAAATGTTTGCATGATGTATACATATTTGTTTCGGGTTTTATCGACATCATTATAGACGTGTTACTGCTTCTATTTTTTTAGGGTGTGATCTTAAAGGGTTTACTATTATCAGTTTCTGTTTTGTGAATGGATTCAGTTCTAAACGCAAAAAAATGCTCAAAACCTCTGCATATCTTTTTAGCATTATCATTTTTAGCATTATTTTTTACATAATCATTTCGCCATCAGATGTAGTATCTGAGGTGTACCTCAGATACTACATCTGATGGCGAAATGATTATGTAAAAAATATAAGTTCCAGGTTTGGGTGTTGTGGTTCTTGTAGTACTTTTAATTATTATTCTTGTTTCACCTTGTTCGATTAGCATCACACTGGAGCTCTACATAGCATTAAGGAAAGGATCATTAAAAAAAGGTAGACCCCAAGCCGTGTTTGTTGCCTGATTCTTCTAGGCTTGGTCGCGAGGAATCGGCGTAGCATCACCTAGTTCCTAAGACGTTTCAAAGTGATCCTTGTGATTTTATTAAAATAAATGATTTTGAATTTGAATTTGTGGTTTCTAAAACCCACAAAACAGTAAATCCTGGTGTGGGGTCAGGGGGTTTACCACAAACTCTTAAAAATTGTCCCGCGCGAAGATCAAACCGTCTCGAGGTGTTTCTGTCGGGCATTCATTCCCCCACCACGCCATCGATATCTTCAAAACAATATCAGAATTTGTGTACGGGTTAGTGAAACCTGACCTTTAAATTATACAAAACAACTGGCATCCTTATAAAACATACTCGTTTTTACACAATTTAAAAACAAATGGAATTATGCGAATCCGATATTAATTAGCGGAGAGAGCTGCGGTTATCAAAACGAGTCGAAACAACCATTTCATGTTTCATTGAAGCTAGTAATTGCTCGCCCGAGGTTTAGGGTTTTCGGTATAGACGTGAAATATTGCGCTTTTCATTATTTAAATCGCTTCAGAATTAAGCGCACTTTAGACGATCAAGCGGCATAACATGTCTTACGTGCTGTCACGTATGAATTATTCGTTTACTACCCGCGACTTCGTGCGCGTAGATTTAGGAAATCGATTTTTTCCCGAAAATCAAAAGAAACTTTTGGAAAAAAAAGTAGCCTATGTCGCAGGACTTTAAACTATCACAATTGGCTCAGCGGTGTAGCTGTGACGTCACAGACAGACAGCAGCATTAAGTCTAAAAAACCTATCACTCGACAATTAAGATACTTCCTAGTCTGATCCCATTCAAACGTTAATATCTCGGGACCACTTCTAGTACAATTCCTGATTTTTGGAGTATAATTCGTACAATTCCATATCTTTGTAACTGAATTTAAATGAAACCAATATGGGTCCGGCTGGGTAGTATCACACGATAGATTGCATTGATTGATGTAGATGACATGCAAACTACGTGCTGGCTGATTATCGACACAATTTTTTTTTCTCTTCTTTTATTTAGCTATGACTGACATAAACCTTTTACAACATGTTGTGCCGACCCCATGTTAAGTTGGAAAAGGAGAGAAAATGATGAAGCTATGACTGATATTGACGCATGGTCGTCTGTATAAAATGACAAAATAAATAAATTAAGTTAATAGAATTTTGTGTATACGTGTGTTTCATGCTGCAAGCTGTACTCTAGTAGTCTCCTTCACGTAACAATCGCATGACATGCCGCATGATCGTTTAGGGTTCGCTTTAGGTCTTTGGTTCACCAAATGGTATACATCCTAAAAGGTATGCGAGCATGATTATTCAAAGGAATATCAGAGTAAATCGGTGAGAGGTAATATCAAGTCACCGTATATAAAGTTGGTTTAGGATCATTCTAAACTATTTCGTTAGGTGAAGTTATGTTGTCAAAGACAATTCTCTTGCTAGCTTTGTTAGTGGCATTTATCAGATGGATCGATGGAACTGAACCAACAGTAAATTGTAGGGTAAGTTCAAGTTTAGGCGAGGTCGTGGTCGAGCCAAGAAAACGCTGGAGGGATGATCTCGACTCCTTCGATAGCGCATGGTGGGAGAACTCGAAAGATAGAGATAGTTGGAAGGATTTGGGGGAGACCTTTGCCCAGCAGTGGGACGAAATAGGTTAAAAAAAACATGCATTATGCTTGCCGGCACAAGTAATCTATTTCTGGTCGTATCAAGAACGGGTCGTACAAAGACTTATTCTAAAGACTATTCTGGTTGGACACTGTTTCGCCACAGCAGCATAAATGCTAAAAAAAAAACAATAAATTGTTTTTGCTTATTTTTACGCAATACCGCGCATAAAAGCACCCAACATCATTATCACGTTCATTATCCAGTTTTACTTACTTAATGAGATGTATTTTTTATTTTTAGGGTTCCGTACCCAAAGGATAAAAACGACTACTAAGACTTCGCTGTCTGTCCGTCTGTCCGTCACAGGGCTGTATCTCATGAACCGTGATAGCTAGACAGTTGAAATGTTCACAGATGATGTATTTCTGTTGCCGCTATAACAACAAATACAATATATAAAAACACAGAATAAAAGTAATATTTAAGTGGGGCTCCCATACAAAAAACGTTTTTTATAGATAATGGGTTCCGTACCCATTATGTTTAAAATTATCTTCCCATTATCTTCGTGCGCTTTTCTCAAACTACCCTCTGTAAAGTAGATGGTGCAGTGTGATAATGTCCACCAATATTTATTTATTGTATCGTAGTTAGTAAAAAACATTCACAATACAATTTCAGTACCGCAGCAACCACTTAAGGCAAGACGGGGGTCTCTGCTTCGAGATCCCTCCGTGGCAGCACCAGCCGGTGGTTTTGGAACAGCATCTGGTAGCGCTGAGGGACCGTTGGGGTAACACGGCCAGCAGGCGACGGGAATCGCATTTGGCTCTTACTAACAGGTACCAGGCTTTACCAATCAAGCTTAGAAGCTCTTAAAACAGTACCACTAGAGATGCGAAAGTGATAACACTATACGATTTATACCTAGGTGATACCCTCCCTTGTGGTAAGGGGCATTTCTCTTTGACTTTCCGTTTGTTTCAATCTTGGTTTTTAAGACTGAAATCTGGAAAACATCATAAATGCAACAGTGTTTTAGTTGGTTTGTCCTCCACGCAAAAATAGAGCAGCAGATCACCATATTTTTTTGCATAGAGATACCTAATGAGCCAGAAAGTGACATAGGCTACACTTTATTTGGGTAGGTACCACGCGTACCAATCCCGCATGCCGTGGTCTCTGTCTACTTCTGGGAAACAGTCGAGATTTTATATTATGAATGTATGGTTTTACTACAAGGTTTCATTTTCATGTTTTAGTGAAATAACCCGCTACATGGACACAGTCCTAGCTCCCTTCCTGGACACCTACCACCGGAACATCCAGAACTCCTACCAACAACTGACCGGCAAGATATTGAGACGCATCAAAGACGAGATCAACGCAGCTGTTCAGAAAAAACAACAGATCTATGCTGAGCTGACGCAGCTAGCAGACGAACTCAAGGTTCCATGTAAGTTCTAGTAATTTCAAATAACAACTAGGTATAGTTGTTCTATCTCTCGAACGCGGGTGAGCAGTAGTGTAGTTGTGATGTATGTACATGCGCTTTTGTGTGTGTGACTGATACTGAGCGCTTTCGAGTCACGTGCATACACACAATTAAGGTCAATCAACCTTCGTGAGAGAAAAACTATACAAGAATGTTGTTAGGTTTGTATCATCATAGCTGCCAGCTTTGGTATAAGAGTACCCCATACCCCTTGTGGACATGACTTGACACTAAAGCACAAATGCTTTCATTCGTGTATTTTAATAGGTACTTTTCTAAAGAACCGCATAGAATACCTAAAAATACCTACTCGTAGTTGATCAAGGAGAGCTTTAGCTTATAAAGCAAGCAGCAATGAACATAATACTTTATCTATTTATTTATAAAACACAGATCGGGTACAATTAATGGCAGATAGTGATATTAAACCTTAACACTAAGTTCTCAATATAATATAATTAACTTTTAAACAACAACTACTTGACACAATAATGAAGACAAACACAAAAACTACAAATATCCTCATTCCAAACAAATACAGTTTATGATCCCACACTCACACACGCACACACATACATCCATCGCTAAGCAACCAGCCAACCTGACAACTACCTACTAGGTGACCAGGTGACCAGGTTTACCTACAGAGTGTATGACAATTGCTCTTTGCAATTCCCACAGCTATGTGTGATGAGGAGAGAAGGGCAGCACGCACAGTTGCCAGCAAACATGTAGCCCTGATCTACTCCTGCACGGAGGAGGCCAGGTCCTCCATCGCAAAGATGGGCAAGTATGCTGAGGAGATGATCGGCATCACGCGGAACTACATGCAAGTGAGCCTGGATGACGCTGCCAGGGCGTTTCAACTGGAACGGAATCAGAGGACTATGCCGAAGTAAGTCATTGATGCTCAAAGGACTGTTTGACAATTAATCATCCAATACGCTGTATATTTTAGTAAGGAAGGCATAAAAATGCTGCTAAAAATTACAAATTCAAAACAGAAATCGCCTTTAACGGGTAACATAGTTATTTAATTTTATGAAAAAATAATTTGTGTTTTGGCCAATAGAAAAGTCAAGAAACGATAATATTTTTTTTAGTTTCATGAACTATAATGGTCGGCGCACACTGGCGCACGGTCGACGTCTCAGTAGTCTTACATAAATCGATCGAATTCGATTGGTCTAAACATTTTCCCGTTGAAGTCGGTTTTTTTAATTGTAAACTACGAGTTATTACTCTATATAAATCTTTTTAATTCCAGAGCTGATGTAAACTCGTGCATCAAGGAACTCTCTCGAGCAGCAGTGGCGCTCGGCTACGAGCTAGATCTTAGCCTGACAAACGCTCGTCGCCACAACGAACAGTCGTGCGAGCGTCTCACGACCTGTAGCAACAAGGCTCGCAGAGAGACTGAAGACGTTGTCACGGAGTTGAGGGACTATCTGTATCAATGTGTCTATGCTTAGCTCTAAAAATAAAATATAAATTAACATTCATTCATTCATTACCCATATTAAGATAACCTGCGATGCGGGTACCAGAAAATATGAGATATCATGGTACCACAACGTCCCGGAACAAATATCTGCAGATCATAGAAACATTTGTTCCGCTGAAGGAATTGACCCAGCCCATGACTCCACCCAGGTCGTCCATAAGTATAGCAAGAAGTATACTTTTAGGTATAACTGTATATTCAAGAGTGATAACTTACTGCCCTTTGAAATACAGAAACAAAAACGGTCACAATCGAATACTATTGTAGCAAGCAATTTCATCAGTCGAATCACGACTGTAACTCCAAAATATGGTATTTATCAGCGCTCGGATCCATGAAGATCTCTAAATAGTAATCAGAGGCACGTCCAAACACTGTACTTGGCTCGTGCGCACATTTTGCAGTAGTTGCAGGTTGTAAGTTCATCACTGCTTATAAAAATAGTAACTGGTACCCTCACGATGTTTTGAATAGAAAAATTCAAGGCTGGGATTAGAAACCGCGACCTTCAGATTTAAAGTCAAGGTTCACAAGCTCATAAACGCGCGTCATGCCAGTCAAACGCACCTGTCAAACTCATGTAAAAAGATTAATCGATTTCGCATCGTTACACAACTCGTACTACCCTCCTCATCGTTTCTTAGGAAACCAAATTTATACCTACATCTACATATAAAAAAGGAATTGTGTGGTTTTATGAAACCACGGTAAAAGTGAAACTTTTAGTCTATACACTACACGGTTAGCTGATGGAACTATAGATGCCGCCATATTGGCCTCGGCTGCTCTGACGAGCGCCTTTCACTTTATCCTTACTCCGCGGCCGACCGTCACGCGACATGCGACACACAGACCAAAAAATTTGGGACGATGTGGAGTAAACGACGAGTAAAACTGAAGTGTCAGTCTGTGATTTCAAAACAACTGTGTTTTCTCAAGTGCTTATAATCGTAGTTATTTACACGATACTATAACACAAACTTTTTTAAATATTTTATCTGTCTGTCTTATCTGTTTATCCGGGCTAATTGCTGGAACAGCTGAACCAATTTTAATGGGATAATTTAGGGCAACAAATAGACTATTTTTTATCCCGGAATTACCACGGAATCGGGACTTACGCGGGAAATAGACTAGCTAGAGATAGATATATAATAGACTTCCACACAAGAAGTTACGAAAGCTAATCTGGAATATTTGTTTCAAGGTTTGCCAATTCCCAACTTTAAAATTAAACCTTAACACTTTATTATTCACGTGTTTATTATTCCTTTTGTATTTAAATAAGCATTGTGAATGAAATTCAAATTGAAGTACATAAACCCGCTTATTAATATGTATTACGTCGAATTTCGTGAAACGGTAGCTTGCTACTTCAATATCCTATGAAATTCAGGAATTTGCCAAATCAGGATATTGTAACTCTAAAACTTCTTAAATAGAACTACTTACTTAATTAAAATACGTGAAGAATACTAAGCATAATAAAGGTACAGGTATAGTAATTTTTGTTGTACCTATTTTTCTAATTCTAATTGAAAATTAGAACTCTCAGATTTGTGTCACATAGCGAAGCCACGGTGGACATTATTCCAAAGCAGACATAGGGCTTTCATAAAAATCGTATTTAGACGACATTTTATTTATTATGAAATACATTCTCAAATATTGATAACCTCGACTTTTAATCTGAAGGTCGTGGGTTCGAATCCCGGCGTGCATCAATGGATTTTTCTGTTCGAAAATTTATATGCGCATCAAAAACACGTGCCTATAACGGTAAAGGAAAACATCGTGATTAGTGTTCTTATAAGCGGCGATGGGCTTGCAACCTGTCACGTATTGAATGCTAACTACTGCAAAATGTCGGCATGAGCCAAATATAATGTTTGGACGTGCCTCTGACTACCCCCACTTCATCTTCAAAGGATCTAAGCGTCTGGAGATCTGAGAGTATGTCTACCGTACTAGGGGATTACAGTTGTGATCCTATTTTTTTTTTTTTAATTATACAAACATTATTACTGAATGCTAAAATACCTACGCTTTTTATGTTGTTTATGAACCTATAGGAAAGGAAGGTATTGGTAGGTATTGTATTGGAAACGTACCAATAAATATTATAATCATGTTTTTACAAAATAGCCCTACTAGTTTTTGATAGTCATATTGTCATAGCGTGAATCGTGACAGACAGTCAGCGCTTACACGTGTATTTGGATACAAAAACTTGTAAAAATGTAAAGAATGACAGCAATTTCATTCCGTCTCAACTGATTGTCCCGACCCTTGTCCCTGTCTATTCTAATCATGGTATTCTCCATAACAAAAGCAAAATACCGTAGCCTATAGAAGCGCTACTTCAATTTGTTTTCCTCTTCTAGACATAAGTTTTATAGAAATACGTTTCCTGTTAAAAAATATTTTTCCAAGACAAGCTTTTGTAAAATCCTTCGAGTTAGAAATCAGTATCGATATCACCTGTCACATAATATTACTGTCATTGGAACTTAACATACAAACATACGGACAGTGGAAGTAAATAAAAGCTTGTAAAAATAGAAAATCATAATGTTCGACTATTAATAAAATAAAATAAAATAATCACGACTGTAATCCAAGTACGGTAAACATCCTCTCTGATCTCCAAGCACTTAGATCCTTGAAAAGAGTCAAAGGATGTAGTCAGAGGTACGTTCAAGGGAGATAGAGATATATTAATCGACAATTTAAGTGGCAATAAGATATAAGATACAATGTAATACAGTTTAAAACTAGCACGGGAGGTAATGGTTATTAAACTGTACATGTACCGTATTTTTTTTCTTCTGAATAACATTGTATTTAACGGTACCTACCAATTATTATTTTACTACACCTAGCAATATTTCTAAGTACTTACTGGTACTTTAATTATGGTACTTATTAGTTATTATTATTAATGTACAATATCTATAATGTAGGTATGGTGTATGTATCACTGATAAGTACATACTGTAAATTTTTTAATCAAATCAAATAATTGATTAGTGATACTCAGGCTAGGTACCTACATAAATAACAACACAATATTATAAAAGATAATAAACATAATTATAAGAGGAAAAGTAATAACAAAAAATAAAACATTATGTTTAGAGGTCAACTGAAAATAGCTGATTAGTGTTGTCAAAAAATTCCTTGACACAAATGTTTTCTTATATAATAAAATAATTATTTTCTTGTATAATTATTAGACCTTAATTTTTAACTGACGAAAAAAAAGGAGGTTCTCAATTCGACATAAATATTATGTTGTTTTTATGTCCTTATATTTTTGCGAGTACTTAAGTACCTTATACTTATACTTGCGATATTTTTACCGATTCGATATTTTTTTCTACAGTCCCAAGTTGGTCCCATTTGTATCTTCATAAAACTTTAAAAACCGGCCAACTGTCTAGCTAACACGGTTCATGAGATACAGCTCTGTGACAGACAGACGGACAGACGGACAGCGAAGTCTTAGTAATAGGGCCCCTTTTTTATCCTTTGGGTACGGTACCATAAAAACTAATATCGTCCCATGCTTTTCGATTGGTCAAAAGATTTTCGTCGGTTTTCTTTTTAATATTATAAACGTAACTAAGGAGGTTCCAAAGTTGTAATTAATAGATATGCGGCACCTTCCCCCCGTAATTCGCAGTTATTCGACAAAGAGAAATCAAATTATTCAAATATTTAGACAACACTGCTGGCCGCTAATGAATTTAGATTAGTTGGTCCCAAATTAAGCCGGCAATGGAATTTAAATCAGCTGCGTTGATTGGCTACGGTTAAAATAGTTTTAAATTTAGATGACCTTTTGTATGGGGTTGTAGATGTTCGTTTATTTTGTGTGGCAGGACAGAGGTTCTTATCCCCATATTCTTAGTTGTCACCTCAACATCAAGCTGAGTCGGATTCCATTTTTGTGACGTCATCATGTGGATGGTACTGAGAAATACACCTTTAGTTTATTAGTTGTATAGGTAACCTATTTTTTTATTGTATATTGTCACGTTATCATTTCGTTACCATTTTCGCTTTTTGTCTCTTTGTTCTGTTCTGTAATGTCACAATTAAAAACGTTTTCTTTCTTTCTTTGTTTAATATCTCCACCTCGAAACCGTGTTTTAGTAGCTTTAGTTGATAAAATTACCTCGAGCCTGGCATTCCTCAGTCAACAGAACTGTTATCTCAAGGTACCTTGACATTCCTCGACAGCTTTTAAACGACGCGACGCACGCAAGCGTGTGACGGTTTGTTTGATGAAAATCTCCTCGGACTGATGACGTAATGACGTAATTGAGGAACCTCCATAACATCGATTTAAGATACCAAACATGCCCACATGTCAAAAAAAGTCCTTGAAAGAATTTGAGTCAAGATAGAGTCGAGGTTACAACTAAGAATATGGGGATTATTATCGTTCGGTGACAACATGTCTTTTTTTTTTTTTTTTTTTTTTTTTTTTCCATTTTTATCTGCAATCAGTTCTCCAGAACTATGAGCAGGTGTGTTGTGAGCGCTTGATATTTTCGGATGAGTGGTCCATTGACCACTTCGTCCTCTCATTATGACCCGAGTTCGAGTATGTGGTTCCTCTTTAGCCTCTTGGGGTATTTGATGGTGTTTAATTCAGTTGCAAGAGGATTTGGATGCCTCTCAAGTCTCAGCTTGTAGGCAGTTGCGAGCTGTTTTGTCTCCTCTGCAACTGTTCTAATTTGTAGGTGTTCATGCAGTTCACTACTTCTGAGGAACCACGGAGCGTTTGTTGCATTTCTTAGGATACCGTTTTGGGCCCTCTGTATGATTGCAATATTGGATTTGCATGCTGACCCCCACAACTGTATGCCATAGGTCCAAATGGGTTTTAGAACAACCTTGTAGATAAGGAGTTTGTTGTCTGTGCTAAGCACCGAGTTTCTTCCAAGCAACCAGTGTAAGTCCCGGTATCGCAGGTTGAGTTCCTCTCTTTTTTTTTTGCAGATGTTTTTTCCATGTAAGTCTTCTGTCCAGGTGCATACCCAGGTACTTGGCTGATTCATTATGTGGCAGGGTGGAGTCGCCTAGGCGTACAGATGGGCAGTCGCCAGCCCGGAGGGCGAATGTAACGTGGGTGGATTTTGAGGCACTGGCCTTTATTCTCCACTTTTTCAGCCATTGCTCGATTATATCTAGCCCGTATTGGAGGGACTCTGAGGCTTTAATTCGATCCTTGTTACTTGCGAGGATGGCAGTATCGTCTGCAAATGTGGCAGTGATAACATTTGGTGTTTCAGGCAGGTCGCACGTAAATATGGTGTACAGAACTGGGCCTAGTACGGACCCCTGGGGTACACCCGCATTTATGTCATAGAACTTGGAAGTGAATTCACCATCTTTGACCTGGAATATTCGATCGGATATGTATGATTTGATCAATCCAAAGAATTACATGACATGACATGATCGTAGACAAAACATGTCTACGATCTTTTTTGTAAACAAAGTAATTTCAAGAAATGTCAATGTCAAACTGACATTCCAGTGGTTCTCAAACATAATTTTGAATATAAACATTTTATACACTAGACAAGATTCCGAACGCGCGTTCCAAATTCAAATTATGGCCACTTTTGCCAGCGGCTTCGCTCGCTTGGTTGGTACCTGTATAAAAAGTAGTCTTTATGCTATGCCAGGATGTGTATATTCTATGTTTCATTCAAATCCGTTTGGTTATTGTGAATTTTGTGATTGAGACACAAATATCCAAACATACAAACATCCTCGTGTACCTACTTTCGGATTTTTTATAATTATTTACTTTATTATATGATTTCCGTTAAACATCCATTGATTTCCGATAGGAATTCAATTGACTTGAGTGACGTCATATCGAGCTCTGTCTATCAAAACGCCATTATGTAGAATACAATGCCACCACAGTCGTGTGCATGAATTCTAATTATGAATATGAAACCGTAAAAATACAGTTGCTTATCAAATGATCGATACTTGATTGCTTTACGTGATACCAATCTATAGTCTTATGATAATCCTTTTCAATTCAATCGAACATTGATCGGAAATTAGATAATAAGCCAGCGGGTCAGTTCAAAGACTAGGCTGTCTTGTGATCGAATTGAAACAGAGCTTGACGTAGGTATAGTCAATACGCGAAAATCTTGGAGCCCGAGCTACGATTTACGAAGTTCGACTGAGCTTTAGACATCATTCTTATCAATTTCTGACTTCAATATTAAAAAGATTATTTTTCAATCTATCGTGATAGTAGACCTAACTAAAGATTTTGACACGGGTCTTTATCACGTAATTACCTTTGCCTGCGACCATGGCTATAGCAACATAGTCAAAACGTCGGGAAAGTAAATTAAAGGTAGAATACGTGATAAAGACCCGTGTCAAAATCTGTAGTTATTAAAAAGATTGTATGTAAAAGAATGTATAAAATATAATATTTAAGTATCTATAAAAACTGTATAGGTAAAGTGAAAATGTAATTTATATTTATACAATACTGGCTGACCCGACAGACTATTCGACGCTACTTAGCCCGACGCTATTTCAATAATCTCATACAAAAAGTTTTTTCCCGAATTTCACAATAATATAATTATATATATAAAAATATAATTTATAAAATAATAACATAATAAATGTTGTTGATGAATGCAGAATAGTTTTTTCTCAATAACCGCAAAACACACAGTTTTGTTTTTTATGACAAAGATTACTTAATTAATCTAGATAAATTTATAGACAGAAACATGATTGGTGAAACATTTTCAACACACATTTTGTTTTTAATAAAAACTATGAATAGCTAAACTATGATCGTGATAGCTAGACAGTTGAAATTTTCACAGATGATGTATTTCAGTTGTCGCTATAACAACAAATACTAAAAAAAGAAGAAAATAAATATTTAAGAGAGGCTCCCATACAATAAAATCGTTTTTTTGGCGTTTTTTATAGATAATGGTACGGAACCCTTCGTGCGCGACTCGACTCGCCCTTGGCCGGTTTTTTTTTAGAAACAAGGCCTCAGCCAAGTATTTGCTTATCAAAATTATGAAAACAATCTCTCACAAACCGTCGACCTAGATAAAGAACATCTGGCCGACATTTGACAAGAATAAGCATTTATCAAGTTTACACACCGGGGAGTTCTTCAAACGTTTCGTCTGGAAGAAATTCCCTTTGAAGTTTATCATTTTACACATTTACGCGTTTACTCAGTTAGAAAATGAAATCTGTGCGCACATTTTGGTTACAAGAGTAATTATTGCTTGCTGTAACAATTGGTTGCTTTATTGCTCAGCAAACCTTGGTTTCTAAGATCTACATGGGTATAATTAGATTGCTCTATTTATGGCAATACTGGAAATATCGGATAAATATCCCTGTATTTATCCGATATTTCCGGTATTGGATATACCTGGAATAGCTTGGAGGAGGCTTTTACCGCTACAAGCGGTCCATGCACTATGTAGTAGATAGACAAGTTAGCATTAATTTTTTTTAGTTATCTTTGTTAGACACCTAAGTTATTATTTTTATGTGTGTTTATATTATGTGTATATACCTAGTGCATAAGAAAAATAAAGCTCTTTTTATTTTATTTATTAATTTATGAAAATACCATGACGTTAAACGTTTTGACCACAATAAACAGTTTATGTCAAAGGTCGTTTTGAGCACGTGTTTTTTGCTCAAAACATCGTGAAAGAAAACATCGTGAGGAAACCAGTTAGTATTCTTATAAGCGGCGAGGCTTGCAACCTGTCACGTATGGAATACTAACTACTGCAAAATGTGGGTATGTGCCAAATATAATGTTTGGACGTGCCTTTAACTACCCCCACTAGACATCTCCAACGGATCTAAGCGTCTGAAGATCTGAGAGGATGTCTACCGTACTTGGGGATAACAGTCGTGATCCTATTTTTTTTAAATTATTATTGTCATGATGAACTGATAATCGCAATCGGCTTCAACTGTCGAATTTCCGTTGTGTAACTATCATTACACATGGATGGGATCACGACCATGTGGAATTACATATCTACGATGCTGCTTGGAACTTTTGATTTTCGTACGCGACTGACCCAACGACTGATGTCAGTTTAACAGAAAATCCGGCCTAATATAACGTCAGTCAGCGTTGCTTCATAAAAAACTAAGCAGAACTCAGCCTATTCAATCTCCTACGTTTTTCAACCTATTCAAACCTATTCTATTGTCTCACGCACTCCAATCCCGAATCAATGTACATTGTACAATGCATATAAGTATTTACTCATAAACCAGTCATACCGTAACAATGGACCACGAAAATAAGATGAATGTAGTGTATCCTAGTGATGTCAACGTATCTGCGGAAATGCGGAATGAGTACCTTTCCGTATTGAATATCCGATTATAATTTTTCATACCTTCCCTTCTTCGGCACTTCTTGTGGGGTCGACACAACATGCAGATGTTGCAAATGGATTTGGCTTGGGGTGTTTTGGGCCTGATGTCAACCCTCCTTAGGATGAATTGCTGGTTGTGCACTTTTCATACCTTTTAGTATGTAATTTTTAATTTATACGGGTCTATATAATGTGTTAGCTTTAATGTTTTTACGTTTCGATCGTGTATCAACAATAGTTATGGGCAAAACATATCCGTAAAAAACACCTAGTCAGTTTACGCAGCAGAAAAAACACGAAACTTGATAACAAGCAATAACTTATATCGCCACAAAAAGCAAGTTCTCCATACGACGAGCGCACCAAAAGAGCTGTCAAAACTGTCATTCATTGATCATTGGTTTTAAGTTCTTTCAACTGTCAGCCATTTTTAACACAAACTTATTTATCTTACTATTTATTTCCAAATAAATAAATATTAATTACAATAACGAAGGAACGCAGTGACGTCCAAAGAACTCTTGACATACGTTGACATTTCACTCGTGTTTTGTTTCCGTATCCGTAATTCTGTGAATACTTACCCGTCTATTAAGGTAAGTACATCACTATGCCGAGTACCTCTCAGGAATATGAGGAGGCATTATGGCATCCTTGTATGATATTTTTATGTCAAAAAAGGTTGAAGGCCTACAGGTACGCTTGTACGCTTTCGGGTAAAGACACCCCTTCCTACGGAGCGGTCACCGTCTTATAAAGGTCGTAATATCCCCTATATTGCATATCCGCGGCTTCTGGAAGGTATCCCGACTTTCAATCTGATGTTCGTGGATTCGAATACCGGCTGTGGATCAATGGATTTTTCTTTTTGATTAACACGTGCTTATAACGGTGCGAAGGATAACACCGTGAGGAAACCAGTTAGTATTATTGTAAGAGGCGACGGCCTTGCAACCTGTCACGTGTGGAATGCAAACTACTGCAAAATGTGGGTATGTACCAAATGTAATGTCTGGACATGCTTCTGACCAACCCCTTAAGACATCAGCAGCCTTGAGGCACCAGGAGATCTAAGATATTTACCGTACTTCGAGATTACAGTCGTGGTCCTATTTCTATCACTGTGTTCTTATATTACAGCCGTCAAGTAACGGTCGCAGATTTCTAGAAAAGCAAGTCTTTAGGGTTCAGTAGGTTTGATGGATGGAAGTGGTACGCGAGTTTATTTGAATGTATGTTTTATGTTTGAGTGAATGGGTAATGTTATACATGGTCCTCCACGGCTACTTGAACCCGGTTGGAGTAGCTTTGGTTGAGGCAGTTTACACACGACCGCTCTGTTCGGCGGCCGCGACAAAACTAAACTCACTCAGGAAAAAATAAAACTGGCCTCAAAGCTCAGTTCAACGCACAAGACAGAGCTTGGCTCTGAAGTGTTGAGTAACTATATATTTATAAAAGTTATTTTTTTATTTACAAAAACGTATGTAATTATTCTATCAGATAATTGTTTCAAATTATACAATACAAGCTTTTTTTATTATTATATACTAGCTGACCCGTGCCCGCTTCGCTGGTCGACAGATAGTTTCACATCTGGTATTCCAATCTTCAAAATAAATTATAGCCGAGGACTAATAGCTACATAACAAAAAAAGTTTCATCAAAATCCGTCCAGTAGTTTTTGCGTGAAAGGCCGACAACAGACAGAGAGACAGACAGACAGACAAAAATTTCAAAATGATTTTTTTTGGCTCGTGTTACTTGTTTAAAGGCCCCTAGAAGTAATTTTTTTAGTTTTTATTCAATGTACAGAATTGAACTCTTCTACAGTTTTATTATATGTATAGAAAAGTTATTTTTTTATTTACAAAAAAGTATGTAATTATTCTATCAGATAATTGTTTCAAAGTATACAATACAAGCTTTTTTTTATTATTATGTATTTGGGGATTTCCTTCAATTCCTCGGAAGTCATTCCAAAACAAAGGCCGATGAGGCCTTTTGCTTAGAAATCTAAAGTGGGTGATAGACGTACGAACTTATAGTACGCGGTTTTTAAGATCGCGAACTTGCTCGGCTCGACGTTAGTGACACACGTGAAGCTTACTCACTCTGTATTGCGATGTCGTCGACTGAAGAAGCTTTGTGTTATTTAGGAATAATATCGTATTACATTTTAAAAACTAAAAAAAAGAAACGAAGTCGAAACAAAATGGCGGCTCGCGGCTCGCAATGCTGCCACACGTTCGAGCCATGACGAGCTACGAGCAAGATTTCAGACCGGTTGGATCGCCGACGATTTTGCGCGGCGGTTTTAAAGTACGCGTACTTACGGTGACACACAAGCGAAAAAGGTCGGCGAGCCATAAGTACGCGTACTTGCTCGTACGTCTATCACCCACTTAAGACTCAACACTCGCATTTATAATGCTTCAAAAAATGTTCTCATTGACAGCCGCCAAGTATTTTTCGGTTTAAGTAATTGAGCGGAACCACTTTTCATTATGAGCTTGTGTGGCTTTTTAGGGTTCCGTACCCAAAGGGTAAAAACGGGACAGTATTACTAAGACTTCGCTGTCCGTCTGTCTGTCTGTCCGTCCGTCCGTCTGTCTGTAGGGCTGTATCTCATGAACCGTGATAGCTAGACAATTAATATTTTCACAGATGATGTATTTCTGTTGCCGCTATAACAACAAATACTAAAAACAGAATAAAATAAATATTTAAGGGGGGCTCCCATACAACAAACATGTTTTTTTTTTGGCGTTTTTATAGACGGAACCCTTCATGCGCGAATCCGACTCGCACTTGGTTGGTTTTTTGTTTTAGTTTTTTGGCTTGATACATCTCACTTTTATTACGACGATGCGAGGTAATGGTAAGAATGTATGCTGCCGTAGGCGATTCACTTTTGAACCGAAATTCAATCAAATAGCCGTGTTGGCCGAGTGGGAGGTACCTCGACTTTCAATCTGAAGGTCGTGGGTTCGAATCCCGGCAAAAACACGTGCTCAAAACGGTGAAGAAAAACATAGTGAGAGGAAACCTGTTAGTATTTTTATAAGCGGTGATGGGTTGCAACCTGTCACGTATGGAATGCTAACTACTGCAAAATATGGGCATGTGCCAAATATAATGTTTGGACGTGCCTGTGACTACCCCCACTAGACATCTTCAAAGGATCTGAGCGTCTGGAGATCAGAGAGGATGTCTACCTTACTTGGGATTTCAGTCGTGATCCTATTTTTATTTTTATTAACTTGCATTTTTTGTAACTATGTAACTATGATATGGTGGAATCTTGCAACTCAATTTTGAAGCAGTTATTTTTAACCGATTGAGCTGAAATCCGCATGCTTATTTATCTTCGGTGACAACGCAATAATATGACATCAAGCTGAACTGATGATGGAGTTAGGAGCTGTTCAACAGTCACTCACAAAGGAACTCCTTGGTAAAAACTTCGAAGTAAAACTTGTTGTTAAAAAATGTTATATGATGTAACAGGTGATAGCGCGCTGATGCTCGATGGTTTTAATGAGTTTACAAAAGCTTGTCATTGAAAAAATATTTTACAACAGAAATATTATTTGTTTTATGAAATAACTAGCCGACCCGTGACAGACTTTGTCCTGCCCAAATTTTAATAATCTTATAGAAAAAAGCACTTTCAGAAACTTCCATTTTTTTTCCTATATTAAAACTTGACCTGATAAAACAAATTACGAATTTTGATAGAATGTGTATCATTTCGTAGTCAAAATGATGACAGATTTTTATGTCAAAATTAATTAAGAGTAGGTATTACCTTAGTAGGATTCAACCTTTTTGGTAAAATGCGTTGCTATGACAACTCAATGTTTTCGGTCTGTGATGTCTATTTTTTTGCACACCAGCGCCATCTATACCAAAATCATCCTTTTTGCTAATATTGAGGGGTTGTTTTTCGGATTATAAGTTTATACTAATTATATTTATTTATTCCCCCCTTTATTTATTCTAATTTTTTATCTACATACTACAGCAAATTTCATCTTAATCCGTTTTGTCGTTTATTTTTGAGTAGGGAACAAACATAGCAGCCTTATCACAAACTTTCGCATTTATAATATTATATTAGGACTATTAGTAGTCTAGTCTAACGTCAAGTCCAAAGTCGAGGCATTTCCCACTAGATGTGTTTACTCTGAGTGTGCAGGTTCATAGTGGGAACATGGAACATCCTAATTTAAACTTTTCTGAAACTCCATTTTGCTCTGCTCACATCGTAGGGTAAACGACCCTATAAACGGACGAGGCAAAAACGCCACGACACAAAACACTCTTTGACATTGTACACTGCAGTGTGAGAACTTAATTATTTAGGCTTCACAGCTCAGTTGTTAATTGCAATGTCTTTTGAACTGTTGCGTGTTCATTTCCCATCCGGGACAAACATTTGTTCAGAGGAACAGGTTTTTTCTGTTTCTTTATGTTATACTAGCCGACCCGTGACAGACGTTGTCCTGTCAAATTTCAATAATCAAATAGAAAAGACTGAATGTTTTTAGTCTGTGATGTCAGATTTGTTGCACAAAAGCGCCATCTGTACAGAAATCATCCCTTTTGCGTTTTTTTATCGTTTTGGGGGTGTTTTTCATATTTCAAAGTAGCCTATTATTTATTCGGGCATTATATCTACATCTACAGCAAATTTCAACTTGATACGTTTTGTTGTTTAGGCCTGATTGAGGAATAAACATACATACGTTTCAAAGTGATCCTTGTGATTTTATTGAAATAAATAATTTTTGAATTTGAAATTTAATTTGACTGCAACATGTGGGCATGTGCCAAATATAATATTTGGACGTGCCCCTGACTACCCCCTCTAGACATCAAATAAAAAAACCAAAATTATTTATTTCTGTACCCAAAAGTACATAAATCTTTCACTAGGTTGGGGCCTTCTTTTAAGTAATAAATACTTGTTTTAGAAAACCTCGTTCTTCCATATCAAGATTATAGATTACAGATCACTTAGTCTTAAAATATAAAACATCCCTCTAGACATCTTCAAAGGATCTAAGAGCCTGAAGATCTATTTTTTTATTTATTTCAGTATTCTGACATCTATATATATAAAAGAAAGTCGTGTTAGTTACACTATTTACAACTCAAGAACGGCTGAACCGATTTGGCTGAAAATTGGCGAGGAAGTAGCTTATAACGACGGATACTTTTTTAACGAGAACGGAAACGGGAACGGAATCGGGCACTTAACATGTTAATTCTAAAGCGATACGAAGTTCGCCGGGTTAGCTGGTTTTTTATAAAAAAAACTTATTTCATTATAACCACACTTCGAGAATCATTATTGTTTATATTTTCGGCCTTCTCTCTGTGTTGTAAAAAAAAGCTAATTTCATTATGTATTTAGGACACTGGAAATAACTATACTATGCCCCCATTTCCAACGATCCCGTGTTTATCACAGTATGTTCACAGTGTGCAACAATGACCACACCGGCAACTTTGCGCCATTCGTTGTATTTAATCGTCTGTGTTCGTAGAAACAACTGAAAAATACCCTTTTTTTGGCAACCTATATTTACTACATGCTTCCGCCCGCGGTTTTGAATAACTAGACTACCCAGATTTAAAGTTACATCTACAATAATCTACATACTATCCTAATAATATTATAAATTCGAAAGTTTGTGACAAGGCTGCTATGTTTGTTCCCTAATCAAAAGAAACGACAAAACGGATTAAGATGAAATTTGCTGTAGTATGTAGATAAAAAATCAGAATAAATAAAGGGAGAACCTATATAAAAAAACGCAGTTTTAACTAATGAATGATACGCATTCTACCAAAATTTCTAATTTATTTTATCAGTACAAGGTTTGTAGGGAAAAAAATAGGAAGCTGCCTGAATAGCTTTTTTCTATGTGATTATTAAAAAAAAAATTGACAGAATAACGTTTGTCACGGGTCGGCTAGTAATATCATATTGAAACATGAGCCGCGCTCTTGTTTTTCGGTGAAAGCACACTGGTTGTGGCCATTTTAACAACATTTTAATTTTCATATATACGGTTTATATTGAAAAAATTATTAAAACGACGATTTTTAAACAACATAGTATAGAACATTTATTTATTTCTTAGGATAAGCGAAGGTATTGTTACAGGCGATATTTATTAATGAATTATTCATATTTAAATAGACAAAACGGGAAATATTTAGTTGTGGTCAATCAAATCTAGAGGTATAAAGCATCACAACTGTCACTAATCAAAACGAACCATAGACAAATAATTGTATTATTGTGATAGTTAACAGCTTTTATTAGTTAAACAGGGTGTAGGATGTTTCGATAATGCGTCTTGATCGCTTTTCGCCAAAAAACTAATAAATAAAAAACCGGCCAAGTGCAAGTCGGACTCGCGCGAAGGGTTCCGTACCGTCTCTATAAAAAACGTTTGTTGTGTATGAGCCCGAGCCCCACTTCAATATTTATTTTATTTTATTTTTAGTATTTGTAAGTTCGTTAGCGGCCATTATTGCGTGTAGCATTACAATTATCATAAGATTTCTGAATCAGTTCAACTTTTTCAAATTGAGATCCATGAGGTTTATGAAGTAGGTTAGTAATAATGATTTTCTTTAACTCGCAACTCTTCGCAAGTCGTTCCTGAAGTCCCGAGAAATCGGAACAAACACAAATAAATTGAGCTACCGTTCAACCGCAACTTCGTACAACACGGACTTATTGAAAAACAAAAAGTAATAACATAGAACTATTAAACAAGAGATACGATCTTTTCCCCTAACTAATGAACCAAGCTAAATATGGCTGCTACGATTCCGTGGAGGTTATGTTAGTAGCATACTAAAAAATAGTGATACTGGCCTCACAGTTCAGTTGGTAGTAACTCTGCCTCCTGCCCTGTAGCTTGTGGGTTCGATCCCCACCCAGGGCAAATATTTGTGTAATAAACATAGATGTTTTTTTTGTGTCTGGGTTTAATTATCACTACATAGTATAAAGCAAAGTCGCTTCCCGCTTCCCGCGTCTGTATGTATGTCTGTATGTATGCTTATATCTTTAAAACTACAAAGGATTTTGATGCGGTTTTTTTATAGATAGAGTGATTCAGGAGGTAGGTTTATATGTATTACATGCTTAATATATTAGAGAACCACTGATAATATTAAAATTTCTAATATGAAGTCGTATATAAACACATTTTTTTGCGCTTACATTGCAAACGCTGGCTGAACTCTACGAGATAGATCAAAATAATGTACCTACTAAATATTGTATACCTTAAAAAGGTCTACAAAAAAGTCCGCGATGGTATATGTTTATCTCTTAGGGATAACCCACAATAATCAATTTCTATCCTTTACTTTTTACCGCGACTTTTTTTTTAAATTTTAAATGCTGTTAACGAGTATACAAAGACATTCTGTAATATATTTTGGTATCAGCTTTGCACCCGTGCGAAGCCGGGGCGGGTCGCTAGTGTATAATAAAAATGATTTACAAAAAAAAAGTATATAAGTATTCCATCAGTTATTTGGTTCTCATAGTACAAGCTTTGCTTAGTTTGGGGCTAGATGGCGCTGTGTGTAAAGTCCGCCAATATATTTGATAGCAATGTTTAATATGCCAATATCACGTCATTATACTTGATTTTTATACAAGGTTGGTAGGGAAGACAATTAAATTAGTACTCATTAGATAGGGTAAATAAAGAAAAAATAATAAAAATAACAATATACTTCGCTCACAAATATTTGATGGCAAGTTTGCGTCGCGCCAAAAAGGATGGTTTTTTCACTTTTTGTATAGTAAAAGTGTCAGTTTTGGCTTCGGACGTCATGATAGTGGTTCGTACTCAGTATTAGGCGGAGTAGGAAGGGTACCTAACCTACTCAGCGCTCTGCTGACCCCAAGCAGTATAAGATAGTGGTTCGTGCTCAGGCCACAGTACGGTGATTTCGAGTCCATGACTCAATAGTCTAAGGGTAGCCTGAGCAGTCTTCGACCGTAAAAACTGTTCAGTATTCCGCGCAACGGCCGGTAGGTACGCCACGGACGAGGATAATAAATCTGGCGAAAGGTGAAAGGCAATGGGGGAAATGGGTTCCACATTTTTTATTTTCGACTAGTAGAAACCCGAACCCGTGTTGGCAGAGTAGGAGGTACCACGACTTTCAATCTGAAGGTTGTGGGCTCGAATCCCGGCGTGCATCAATGGATTTTTCTGTTCGAACACGAGCTCAAATATGTGAAGGAAAACATTGTGAGGAAACCAATTAGTATTCTTTTAAGCTTGGCTTGGAGGCTTGTCAAAATCTCGTTGTCTTTTAACAGTTACATAATATGAATTTGACAGTTGAAACCGATTTCTTGTGACTGGCCTCACAGCTCAGTCGGTAGTAATTATGCGCTGTAGGTTGTGAGTTCGATTCCCGCCAAGGACAAATATTTGTGTGATGAACATGTTTGTTCTGTGTCTGGGTGTTATAATGTATTGTAAGGTATTTTCTATCATTAATCTAGATCTCATACTACAAGCTTTACTTAGTTATGGGACTATAAAAATGACCACCAGTGAGCTATTACAATATAGAGATAACAAGTTACTGGTTCGAAAGTGAACATTGCATCAGACCTGAACCCCACGTTCTTTCTTCCATTACCCCTTTATTTAATTAATTAACTAACCCAATGGCCAATTTGGTTGGTTTAGAATTCAACGGTTTCCAACGGTACCCTAAAACAATGCTCTTCCAATATAATTGGACAGAACGGCACCTTTTCAATTGGCGGAGTGAAGTCCCGTGATTTCATAACGGAGTTAGGTACGTTTAGCACTGGTTTTTAACGCTTGTTAATCGGTAGCGATTTAAGACAAGTATTTTTTTTTTGATGAACGCAGAATCGTTTTTTCTCAATAACTGAAAAACAAACAGTTTTGTTTTTTTATGACAAAGATAACTTAAGGATATAATCTAGATAAATTATAGACAGAAACACGATTGGTGAAACTTTTCTCGATAGATTTATTTTCCAAAGTTGGCTCTTCTAAACCACTAGTTTCATTTTTAATCAAAACTATGAATAACTAAACAGTTCAGTTTTATATTAAACGTTAGATAATCATACTAGCTAAATAAATTATAGACAGTTTCTTGTTAAGTTTGATGGTTTTCGAGTTAATGCAGTTTTATCACTTTTTCCGTCTTATCCGGGTAGACTCAGCCCATACACAAAACCAAACATTTCACATATCACCTCAATGAAAATCTGAACATGAATATTCAAGTGAACTCTTTTCCAAGTGAAAAGCGCTTGCATAAATCGTCAAAATAAAATAAATTACACTAGTCCAGGGTAGAAAGGAAGTAATTTGGTCAGAATAAAAAAAACGTGGGTCTTTTATTCCTGGGTGAAATATTATGGAAAAGAGAAAAACGTTTGTATGGAAATTAACAATAATTAAAATTATTTTAATCCGTTCAGTAGTTTTTGCGTGAAAGAGTAACAACACACACACACCCACTCACAAACTTTCTCATTTATAATATTAGTAGGATTACCACGTATTCCTTTAAAGAGAGTAATCTGATTTTATTTTATGACGAAAAAATTAAGGAGGTTCTCAGTTCGACACGTTTAAGTAGGTATATATTTTTTATGCATATACGCTTAACTTTTTGCAGAGTAGACCAATTTTGATAATTCATTTTTTAATAGATTTTTTAATTGGTCGGTTATCTTCGTTTTAGTTTTCTTAACGTAATTATAGTCATATTATATTAAGGCGCTACCAGTTCCTAAAACCGCGGCAGAAACGACTAAGACATTAACAACGGCAAGCTCTAGATGGCGTATGCGTATCGTAAATATTATCGACAGTTTTTATGAGATCGCGTTGCTGGTACCTACGTAGGCAAGTAATAGGGGTAGCTTTACCCACCCCACAATAACCATTTTCTCTATGTCCGCCTTTGCTTTTCGAATAAATTAATGATATAAATTATGTATAATTACTTATCAATAACCTATTCTAATAGAAATCTAGATCTACATATTACCTATCTTTAACAATAAATCACAAGTTGATCTTAATAGTAGGTATCAAAATATTTCGATCATAAATTCTAAAACGTATCATTTTGAAATAACATCTTTATCGTGAAAAGTTTCTGCTATTATGTTTTGACCTTAATAGAAATCTAGGTAGGAACCTGAAGTAATATATTTATAAAAATAGGAGATGTGGTTTAAATAGAGTAATCAAGGGTAGAATAAAAAATTTCGATGTCGGGACTAAATCGGAACATGTTTAACCGACATCAAAAAGGGAGGAGGTTCTCAATTCGGTTGTATTTTTTTTAATGTTTATTCCGTCAGAACTCCGTCATTTATTAAAAAATTGGAAAAAATATTTTTTTGGTTTGTAGACTTTCCGTTTGGTCACATTTAAATTTGAGGATAAAATACCATAAGTTGGTAGTAACTCTTCCTTCTGCACTTTAGGTTGTGGGTTCGATCCCCACCCGGGACAAACAATTATGTGATGAACACGGATGTTTGTTCTGTGTCTGGGTGTTAAGGCCCTGTATTTCGACGATTGCACTTTTTCGAAACGAAAAAAGAAATACTTCTGATCAAGCCACATCTCCTATTTTTATACAGGGCATACATACAGGGCGACATACAGGGCCTTAATATATAATTATAGGTATTTACAAAGCATATAAGTAAGTATTCTATCAGTTGTCTGGTTCTCATAGTACAAGCTTTGCTTAATTTATAGAAGATGGCGAAATGTTTAAGTTTTTTTTTAACAAACTTTTTTAGCTTTCCGATGGACTCTCTTCAGATTTATAATATCAGAAACTGGTGCTAATAGCTGAGGTTAGAAAGCCATAGTAAGTTTTTTAATGTCTTGTTCAAAGTAAAAAATGTACTTGTAAAGTTTTTAATATTGCTTAATATACTTTACTTTTTATGTCCTAATGGCGTCGTCCATTAATCACGTGAGGATCGAAAGGCCAGGGGGTTCGGCAAAAATAAAAAATAGTCTTAAACCTCACCACGTATCACCAAGAGGGAGGGGGGGGGGGGGTTAAAAATGTAAGTGCCGAAATTCGAAAACCTATGTTCATCACTCAAATGTTCGACCTTGGGAGTCGAACCTATAACCTACAGCGTAAAAGGCAGAGTTACTACCAACAAAGCTGTGAGGCCAGCCATTAAAACAAAGAAAGAAAGAAAAAAAAGAAAGAAAGAAGAATAAAAACGAAAGAAAGAAAGGAACTAAATATATTTTGTGTCAACATATCTTACATACTAATTACAATAATATTGACAGCAAAATTAGTCACCAGTCTTTCATTGCACTTCAAATAACTGAAAAAATCAAAAAAGTACCATTTCAATGAACACAGAAAAGCCCGCGTTTTCATAAAGACTAAGTTGTGATTGCTCGACCAGTTATCGGTTTTTAGAAGCAAAAGTTGAGAGAAGTTTTTAATGTCTTGGCTGGTTTATTAAATAACCCGACCGTTATGGTTACTGGTCGGTTTGAACGTAGCTTTAAATTGACTGGATGATGCCTTTGACCGATGAAGATGATTATTACAAGCTTTTATTTAACTACTACTGCAAAATGTGGGCATGTGCCAAAAATAATGTTTGGACGTGCCTCTGACTCCACTAGATATCTTCAAAGGATCAAAGCGTCTGGAGATCTGAGAGGATGTCTCCCGTATTTGGGGATTACAGTCGTGATCCTATTTATTTTATTTATTTTTTTATTTAACTTGCAATTTTTGTATGTAACTTATGTATTAATGTTTGATAAGGTGGAATCTTGCAACTCAATTTTGAAGCAGTTATCCTCAACCGATTAAGCTGAAATATTGTATATTAATGTAACTTCGGTGACAATGCAATAATATGGTCACAGTGAGCTGATCTGATGATGGAGTCAGGAGCTGTTCAACAGACACTCACAATGGAACTCCTTAGTAAATATTTCGATTGAGTAAAAACTTTGCATACTTGTCAAGTTCCGATGACAATGTTATATGAGGTTGATATACTGATTATGATTTGGATTGAAACATAGGATACATTTTATTTGGGTACTACGCAAACGAAGTCGCATGCAGTAGTTAAAAAACTATACAACTACTGTGACTACTATGACTTTTAACAGTTGATAGGGTCAAATACCCTTTTGTGGTGCCTACCCCTTTTTTGATAATATTAAATTTTTGCAGTCAATTACTAAGCATAACAAACAAACTTTTTTTAAATGTATACTTAATACAATTCTTTGTCTATGGTCCGTTTTGATCAGTGACAGTTGTGATGAGCTAGACCTATAGTTTTGATTGACCACAACTAAATTTCCCGTTTTGTCTATTTAAATATGAATAATTAATAAATAAATATCGCCTGTTACAAATCCTTTGCTTAACCTAAGATATTGATAAATACGCTATTCTGTGTTGTGTTAAAAATCGTCGTTTTGTAATTTTTTCAATATAAACCGTTTATTTGAAAATTAAAATGTTGTTAAAATGCCCACAACTAACGCTCTCACCCTACTATCAACACTAACGACTTTATCGCCATTAAATAAAAGCCTTTTTACAACCGAATGACAGAAGTTAAATATACTGTAATCTGTACTGTACTGTACTGTAATCTCAAACAGTCAAAGCTCAACCTTAAGTCTATTAATTTAAGGTTTAAATTCCCGTGCTCAGTTTAAGCTAGTAACTTCTGGAAACACTTGATTTTCAACCTTATTAACAGTCGCTAAGGTTCTATTGATTTAGTGGCTCGTGTTCACGATTTTTTTGTTTTATTATGAACAAAGTTAGAAACAGTCACTAGTGTTTCGAAAGTTTGTTCGAGAGTTTGTAGTGAAAATGTTCAAATCGTTTTTGTTAAAATTGTTCTTGAGACCTCGGCGTATTTTCCTGGACCAAATTGGTGACGTTTTGAAAAAAGACCAGGTCAAGTTTAGGATCGTAGCAAGTAGAAAACCGTGGTCTCTGCCTACCCCTCTGATATCAATGATCAATATTGATATTTGGACGATACTTTGTCACTTTGTTTTAATCAAAACTATGAATAGCTAAACAGTTTGTATCTATATAATTCGTTAGTTATCATACTAGCTAAGTAAATTATAGACAGTTTCTTTTTAAGTTTGATGGTTTTCAAGATAATGCAGTTTTATCACTTTTCCCGTCTTATCCGGGTAGACTTAGCTCATAAAAATAAAACCGGCCAAGTACGAGTCGGACTCGCCCACGAAGGGTTCCGTACCATTATCAATAAAAAACACGGTTACTTACATTTTATTATTTATGTATTTGTTGTTATAGCGGTAACAGCAATACATCATCTGGGAAAATTTCAACTGCCTAGCTATCACGGTTCATGAGATACAGCCCTGTGACAGACAGAGGGACAGACGGATAGACGGACAGCGAAGTCTTAGTAATAGGGTCCCGTTTTTACCAAAAACCAAACATTTCACAACCCATAACTATAGATTTTGACACGGGTCTTTATCACGTAATTACCTTTAATTTACTTTCCCGACGTTTCGGCTATGTTACAATATGTCTGCCCGCAACCATGGCTATTGTAACATAGTCAAAACGTCGGGAAAATAAATTAAAGGTGATAAAGATAAAGACCCGTGTCAAAATCTATAGTTATGTCTATTAATCACGATAGTTTGAAAAATAATATTTCACAACCCGTAAAATCGAAAAATGACGTTAGACGAGTTGAAATCGAACTGTCGCTTTAAGGGGTTGTATGCCGACGATTGCTCTTTTTCGAAACGAAAAAAGTAATACTTCTGAACAAGCCACATCTCCTATTTTTATAAGTATATTACTTCAGGTTCCTACCTAGATTTCTATTAAGCTGAAAACATAATAGCAGAAACTTTTCACGATAAAGATATTATTTCAAAATGATACGTTTTAGAATTTATGATTTAAATATTTTGATACCTACTATTAAAATAAACTTGTGATTTATTGTTAAAGATAGGTAATATGTAGATCTAGATTTCTATTAGAATAGATTTTTGATAAGTAATTATACATAATTTATATCATTAATTTATTCGAAAAGCAAAGGCGGACCACGCGCCGACGTGTGTTTATCGTCATGGCAGCGGTCGGTAGGATTATTTATCGAAGTGATTAAAGATGGGTACATCTTTATTCACATGAATATACTATACATTATAAAATAGGAGATGTGGCTTGTTCAGAAGTATTTCTTTTTTCGTTTCGAACAAAAACAATCGTCGACAGGGAGCGCCTTAAACGGCCCTGTCACCTGAAAAGGCAGCGTCCTAATTGTAAATGTCAGTTGGCAATTAGAAGGCCTTTTGTCCCTTACAAAGGGCGCAAGGGAAGGGTACGCCTTTATCAAAGGTTTGATTCCACCATTGATTTGATATTCCTGTAAATACATCCTTTATGTTTCGCGGCGGAATGCCTGTTTGTCCGTTTGTGAGGACATTATGTTTATACAAGACTAGTTTAGACTCGTGAATTCGTCCTCGCAGATCCAGTAAATCGTTTTTGACGACTTTATCTTGAAACATTGAAATTCCATAAACAAAAGAAAATTTTGTAGCAATAAGAAGACTATATGTCTATCCTAAGATATTAAACTATCTGTAATTGAAATTTCATCACAATTGGCCCAGCGGTTTGGTCGTGATAACTGATTTAACCGACTTAGACAATTATTTTTTAGTTTATGGTTTCCATAGTAGCTTTGCATAAGTTTGGTGAAAGATAAAAATAAAAAAATAAATAGGATCACGACTGTAATCCCCAAGTACGGTAGACATTCTCTCAGATCTCCAGACGCTTAGATCCTTTGAAGATGTCTAGTGGGGGTAGTCAGAGGCACGTCCAAACATTATATTTGGCACATGCCCACATTTTGCAGTAGTTAGCATTCCATACGTGACAGGTTGCAAGCCCATCGCCGCTTATAAGAACACCAACTGGTTTCCTCACGATGTTTTCCTTCACCGTTGTAAGCACGTGTTTTTGATGCGCATATGAATTTTCGAACTGAAAAATCCATTGATGAAAGTCGAGGTACATCCCACTCGGCCAACACGGCCCCCACCAATATTAATTTATTTACTTTGATAGTACCGCAATGTTTTTCGCAAAAACAATTTCAAATATTTCCCAAAAATAACATAAAGTATCCACACAGATTTATATCCAACAGGTTGGTTAGCTAACTGTCGAACTCTATACTAATAAATACCCCCGGTCGTGGCTATATTTCAGTACACAGTTTTCCACTTCGATTGCCAGCAGAGACAGAACAATGGCGTAGCTTATAGAATGAAGCTGGGTAACTTTATCACTTCGAAGGTAACGTACGGTTGGACTTCGAACTGACTTTTATACAAAAAAAAAATTGTGTGTGTCAGCTCCGACGCACGACTGGAGTTTACCAGATCGTGCGTAGAGCGTACCCCCACTATAAGATGTTTTGCCATCAGTAAGAGTGAGAGAAAGCATTATAACGTATAGACAAAGTAAGGGTACACACTACCCACGATCTAGCTGCACTGCTCACACCAAATTAGAAAGTTGCGCACCAAAAACGTAACGAGGTCATTCGTTCAGTAGATTTTACACCTCACATTTTTCTCATACCGGGCGCCTTATATCAAAAACCGATTCTTAAGGAGTAAACTCCAAAAATAACAGTAATTCAAGATAATTACGTGATAAAGAGACGATGAAGACGTGTAGATTGATGTGATATGATAAAGTTTAAAAATCTATAGTTATGACTTTCATAAGTTGTAAGTAAAAAAATGTTGGACATTTTACAAAGCACCGTTGTTCTATAATCCTAGTAATATTTTAGATGCGAAAGTGTGTGAGTTTGTATGTATGTTTCTTCCTCAATCAGGCCTTAACGACAAAACGTATTAAGTTGAAATTTGCTGTAGATGTAGATATAATGCCCGAATAAATAATAGACTACTTTAAAATATGAAAAACAATCCCAACAACAATAAAAAAAAAGCAAAAGGGATGATTCTGTATAGATGGCGCTGGTGTGCAACAAATCTGACATTACAGACTAAAAACATTCAGTCTTTTCTATTCGATTATTGAAATTTGACAGGACAACGTTTGTCACGGGTCAGCTAGTAATTATATAACTGATAGAAAACTTACATACCTACACATTTTAGTGTAATTTCATATTTATACGAGTAATTCATCACTATACCCAAACATGTAACAAAATATTAATCACCCAAATATTTTCCCTGAGTTGGAATCAAACCCGTAGCCAAACAGAGCAGAAGAAAAAGCTGTAACTGAGCTGTAAGATGATCCTACGTTTTTTTTGAATTCGTAACTCAGTGCGTAATTCAGAAATACAGGAAAAAACGTTGTATTTAGAAATATTTCTATTTAAAATGATTAACAACCACAATAGTTTTAATACTACTACTTTATATGTAAACTAGCTGACCCGTGCCCGCTTCGCTGTGCGTAAGACATTTCTAATAACATCGTTGACTTTTTTGTAAACGTTTTTAAGGTGTATAATACTGTAGTACATTATTTTGATATATCTCGTGGGGTTCAGCCAGCATTTGCAATGTAAGCGCAATAAAATGTGTTTATTTACGACATCACATTAGAAACCTCTAAAATTATCAGTGTTTCTCTACTATATTATGCATGTATTATACATATAAACCTTCCTCTTGAATCACTCTATTTATTAAAAAAAACCGCATCAAAATCCGTTGTGTAGTTTTAAAGATATAAGCAAACATACATACAGACATACAGACGCGGGAAGCGGAAAGCGACTTTGCTTTATACTATGTAGTGATCATGACGTGACGTAGATTAAAGTCAAAGTCGCTGAAGTCACTTAAGTGATCTAGCCTCAGGAGAGGATGCAAAGGATACAAAGGCATGCCTTTTCCTATCAGAAATCTGAATGATTTCAAATAATACAATTTGAATATCAAATATACGAACAGTGTTTAACCTCAAGAATTGTTGAGAAAGAAAAATAAATGATTTGATGTAGTTTGACGTTTTGTTTATAAATTACTAGCGATCCGCCCCGGCTTCGCACGGGTAGCATGTTATTATACATATAAACCTTCCTCCTGAATCACTGTATCTATTAAAAAAAACTGCATCAAAATCCGTTATGTAGTTTTAAAGATATAAGCAAACATACATACATACGCGGGAAGCGGAAAGCGACTTTGCTTTATACTATGTAGTGATCTATAGACTAGCTGCCCGTCCCAGCTTCGTGTTAAAGATTATATACATTTTGGATACCTAACGTTATCATTATGGCAATTTTCACGGAGATCTCTTATTTTTCTAACATAAAAGAAGACCCATGCTACTCGCTGATTATATAGTTTTTGATAGGTGAAATAATTTCTAAAATTGGTGCTAAATATTTTTTTAGTTTATCCATTACATATAAACTCTTTACAATTAGTGTAAATGAATGTACGTCATTCAATCACGAGGCTGACAACATGAAAATAACTTTACATACCAATTTTAAAATAGTTCTCGAGTATGTTTTATAAATTGAATAGTGTAACGGCATACTAAAATATACAAGTAAAGTACTTATTCAGTGGTACGCTTATCGTAGGTAGAATACACGTTTGGTTCTATGCTGGGTTTTTGAGCAAAGTCAACTGTCACTCTGACAGTTATTCTGACAGAGAGGTTTTTGGAGGGAAGTGAATTGTATGTTTAGCGTTAATAGATTATGAAATATTAATAAAATATGGATAAAAGTATGAAAACTAAATGGAATTTGATTAATTATTTATTAACCCTGAAGAGACGATTTACAATAGATTGAGCCAGCTGTTTTTCTTTCACTTGTGCCCACCAATATGCTATTTATGTGTCCGTCCTCTGCAGCTAGTTGACCGGACATAATGTCCGGATCAATGAGTGGACAGTAATCTCTAATTTTGATAGCCAACTTTTCCCCGTTTCTGATGAGCTCAGTCTCCTGGGACAGAACGGAACCAGGGATTAGTCAGTTGTGAAATGAAGATCACGATTTCTACTGATAGATGTATAAATAAATAACTACTGCAAAATGTGGGCATATGCCAAATGTAATGTTTGGGCACAATCCCCAAGTACGGTAGACATCCCCTCAGATCTCCAGGCCCTTAGATATTTGAAGATGTCTAGTGGGGGTACTCATAGGCGTGTACAAACATTATATTTGGCACATGCCCACATATTGCAGTAGTTTGCAAGCCCATCGTCGCTTATAAGAATACTAATCGGTGTGGCTCCTGAAACACAGTTTTCACTAGTTCGGGAGCCTATGGATTAATTTAATTATGTTCACTGTATATTATGTCAATAAAAATAAATTTGATTTGATTTGATTTGTTTCCTCACGATGTTTTCCTTCACCGTTTTGAGCGCGTGTTTTTGATGCGCATATAATTTTTTCTAACAGAAGATTTTTTTCTAACTGAGAATTTCACGACATTATTACTTTAAATGAAACTAGTTTCACAGCTACTAAAAGTGTCATG
This sequence comes from Hydriomena furcata, assembly GCA_912999785.1. NCBI lineage: Eukaryota > Metazoa > Arthropoda > Insecta > Lepidoptera > Geometridae > Hydriomena > Hydriomena furcata. Next base: position 10,978,450 of record OU538839.1, read on the forward strand.
AAATTAATTTCATCATTCCTGAAGCTGGTTCATAATGTAAATTTGGCTTCAGTTTCTATTTCAGACTTGAAAGGAAAAAAACTTTTTGTTTGAACATCTCCAGTAAGCATTTCCATTTTTATATTCTCGAACTTTATAATATTCGTAGCCTTCTCGTAACAGTACTTTTCCACCTTTTCTTTCGACGTAAATATTCGCAGGCGACACATCTTCATCCATTTTTATTTAGATTTGTGAAAAGGAGGGATTATTTAATTTAAGGGGCTCCCAGTCACTGATTGCTCTTTTTCGAAACGAAAAAAGAAATACTTCTGAACAAGCCACATCTCCTATTTTTATAAGTATATTACTTCAGGTTCCTACCTAGATTTCTATTAAGCTGAAAACATAATAGCAGAAACTTTTCACGATAAAGATATTATTTCAAAATGATACGTTTTAGAATTTATGTTTGAAATATTTTATATACCTACTATTAAAATCAACTTGTGATTTATTGTTAAAGATAGGTAATATGAAGATCTAGATTTCTATTAGAATAGATTTTTGATAAGTAATTATACATAATTTATATCATTAATTTATTCGAAAAGCAAAGGCGGACCACGCGCCGACGTGTGTTTGTCGTCGTTGCAGCGGTCGGTAGGATTATTTATCGAAGTGATTAAAGATGGGTACATCTTTATTCACATATACTATACATTATAAAATAGGAGATGTGGCTTGTTCAGAAGTATTTCTTTTTTCGTTTCGAACAAAAATAATCGTCGACTGGGAACGCCTTAACTATAGATTTTAAACAAGTACGTTTACAAGTAAGTAAGTTTAAGACTACCAAAATTGAAAATGACCAAAACCGGGGTAGGCACCACAACCGGGCCTTTGACCCTATATAAGTACGTATAAAATTCTTGAAATTTTGTTCAAATAAATACCTTTTGAATATTCGAATTTAATTAAGGTAGTGCTAGAGTACTTATCATTCAACAAAGTATTAAAAAAAGTTTTAAACTACGTTATTAGTTTTCTGCTTTTGACTAACCTTCAGAATTTAAATAATAAACAGGCCAAGTGCGTGTCGAACTGCCGCACAAAGGGTTCCGTATTATCTATAAAAAAACCGGCCAAGTGCGTGTCCACTTAAATATTTATTTTATTTTGTTTTTTGTATTTGTTGTTCTAGCAACAACAGAAGTACATCATCTGTGAAAATTTCAACTGTCTAGCTATCACGGTTCATGAGATACAGCCCTGTGACAAACAGACGGACAGACAGACGGACAGCAAAGTCTTAGTAATAAGGACCCATTTTTACCCTTTGGGTACGGAACCCTAAAAAATGGCAAATAAAATCACGTTTTTCTATGGGAGCCCCACTTAAATATTAATTTTATTCTTTTTATAATATTTGTTGTTATAGCGGCAACATAAATACATCATCTAACATATACTTAGTAAAACAAGGAGAGAAAAAAAAAATTACAAATGAGTTTATATATATATTATTAAAATCAAGCTTTTATAAATTCTAGTGCTCTAGTACTCGTCAATACAAATCCAATGAGCCCAAACACGACGTGATTATGTTGTGTAGTTAGGCAATTCCTATGGCTACATTGAGCTCAATCATCAGACCAGCTAGTACCATAATTTTATATTGTCATTGGAGATTGAGAGGTTTTATCTCAATAAGACTATTTACTGAGGATTTCCGTTGAGCAGCTCCTGACTCCATCATCAGATCAGCTCTCTGTCATATTATGTCATTGTCACAGAAGTTACATAAGTATACCAAATTTCAGCTCAATCGGTTGAAGATAACTGCTTCAAAATTGAGTTGCAAGATTCCACCTTAACAAACATAGTTATTTATATAGTTACTTACATACATTGCAAGTTAAATAAAAGCTTTTAAAAAAGGTATAGTCACTGGTACAAAGGTTGCTATGGGTCGTTGGATAAAGATGAAGTCGCTCTGTAATTTTAAGAGGCATGCCTATGTTCAGCAGTGTATGTCCTACAACTGAAATCATGATTTAGCCGATACACAATACGATACGAGAGATTAATTAGTGCAAGAGACAATATTCAATTGTTTGTTTGATACTCGTAGTTATGTACCTACTAATTTGCTGCAATGTATCAGAGATAGACCAATGTACTCGTAAATATCTTAGTTTAATTTATGCGGTTAATACAACCCTATCCTAATAATATTATAAATGCGAAAGTTTGTGATAAAAAAATAACTACTAAAAAATTGTGAGGTGCATATTATAAGGGCGTCATATTTAAAAAATATTGTATGACCTATGTCACTCCGACGAATCCAACGGAGACCTCATTATATTGTAATCCGTCAAGTCGTTTGGGCTGAGACATACATACATTCATACATAGGTACACACGCTCGAAATACATTACCTTCTGCCGCAGTCGGATAATAATAAAACCGACATTAATGTTTCGACCAATCAATGCGGACATACATAAAAATAAAAACCGGCCAAGTGCAAGTCGGACTCACGCACGAAGGGTTCCGTACCATTATCTATAAAAAAAACACGTTTGTTGTATGGGCCCAACTTAAATATTTATTTTATGCTGTTTTTGGTATTTTTCGTTATAGCAGCAACCGAAATACATAATCTGTGAAAATTTCAACTGTCTAGCTATCACGGTTCATAAGATATAGCCCTGTGACAGACAGACGGACGGACGGACGGACGGACAGACAGACTGACAGCGAAGTAATAGGGTTCCGATTTTACCCTTTGGGTACGGAACCCTATAAATATCATAAATTATTATCATTTGTAGTTTTCAAGTTTTTAAAATCGTATTTCCAAATAAAAGGAACGATCGATGGGCTGTAAACGGGAATACAAATAATTTATGCAAATAAGCGGCGATGGGCTTGCAACCTGTCACGTATGGAATGCTAACTACTGCAAAATGTGGGTATGTGCCAAATATAATATTTGGACGTGCCTCTGACTACCCCCACTAGACATCTTCAAAGGATCTAAGCGTCTGAAGATCTGAGAGGATGTCTACCGTACTTGGGGATTACAGTCGTGATCCTATATTTATTTTTATTTTTGTTATTTTTATTGTTTAACCAGCAGAGCACAGGTGGAACTAGCTTTGGGTCCTGGTGACGAATAACCGGTATTATTTATTCAAGGCAGCCCTGTTTGGACGCAATAAATGGCTTGGTGAGGTCGTGACGTCTATATGTCATGACTGGCTACCCCGGCTTCGCTCGGGTGTACTTAAGTTTACAAATTTTTAAAACATTTTCCTATGGAACTTTTTTGGAAATCCTAATACGAAAGTTTGTGAGGATGTTTGTATGTTTGATAGTCAATCAGCCTTAAACGGATGAAGTTTGCTGTTGTATTTAGATAAATAATCAGAATCTATTAATTTCTGTTATCTTGGTAACCACTCTATGTAGTATGTTAACCTATTTTGTTTTGTTTTGTATGTTTTATTGTTGTATTAGTGTTAATTGTATGCGTTTAACTTATCGAGCTATTTAAAAATATACCAACTGTACTAGGCCCTTAGGTGTAATTATTTAAAACGCAATATTTATGTGTTATTTTTGTATCTCATTTTAAGTGAACTCTGTGTTTTTATGAGAAATAAAAAAATCTTTAAACCTGAATAAAAAATAGGGGTACTTATAATCCGCCTAACATCCCCTAAATTATAAAAAAAACCGGCCAAGTGCGAGTCGGACTCGCGCACGAAGGGTTCCGTACCTTTATCTAAAAAACGGCAAAAAAATCACGTTTGTTGTATGGGAGCCCCCCTTAAATATTGATTTTATTCTGTTTTTAGTATTTGTTGTTATAGCATACCAAATACATCCTTTTATGTTTTTAGGGTTCCGTATCCAAAGGGTAAAAACGGGACCCTATTAGGTACCGAGACTTTGCTGTCCGTTTGTTTGTCCGTCTGTCTGTCACAGAGCTGTATCTCATGAACCGTGATAGCTAGAATGTTGAAATTTTCACAGATTATGTATTTCTGTTGCCGCTATAACAACAAATACTAAAAACAAAATAAAATAATTATATAAGTCCCATGGAACAGACATGATTTTTTTTATTGATAACTAGCCGACCCGTGACAGACATTGTCCTGTCAAATTTCAATAATCGAATAGAAAAGACTGGATGTTTTTAGTCTGTGATGTCAGATTTGTTGCACACCAGCGTCAAATATACCAAAATCATCCCCTTTGCGTTTTTTATCGTTTTGGGGATGTTTTTCATATTTTAAAGTAGTCTATTATTTATTCGGGCATTAATATCTACATCTATAGCAAATTTCAACTTAATCCGTTTTGTCGTTTAGGCCTGAGGAACAAACATACATACAAACTCACAAACTTTCGCATTTATAATATTATTAGGATAGTACGGAACCCTTCGTGAGTGAGTCTGACTCGCACTTGTCCGGTTTTTTCAATGATCCTTTTGAGCTTATGGTACGGCTCAACTACATTCCTCAAGGAAAAGCAATAAAGAAATAAAATATTACAGGCATCCCTTGAAAGAGGTATGCGGGATAAAATCATTTTTGAAAGTCTATTACTTCATAGCTGAACGTGACAGTGCGTAGATACCATATAACTACCTACAATAAACCCATTTCCAGAGACGCAATATCTGATTCTCGCAAAAATAAATTATATCTGCCAAGCTCTTAATAATAAACCTAAAAGAAAATAGAAATGCAAGCCTCGAAATGAGAACTTTATCCTTTTTTTTGTCAGTCAAAAGGATTAGATCCTTGTAGTTGTCTATAGGGGGTAGACAGAGGCAAGCAATACATTACAAACATTACATTTGTCACATGTTCAGATTTTGCAATAGTTAGGAGTAGATAAAATGATCGTAGATATAAATAAATAAGAAGGCAGAAGGCTCACAGCTCAGTAGTAGTTCTGCCTTCTGTCTTCAATCGTTTCGATAATGAGGTAACTTTTGTATGAAAGGCGAGGTGGGGATCTTAGAATCACGACTGTTAATACCCAAAGTATGATATAGAGATATCGCCTGAAGATTCAGGCGCTTAGATCCTTGTAGTTGTCTATAGGGGGTAGACAGAGGCAAGCAATACATTACAAACATTACATTTGTCACATGTTCAGATTTTGCAATAGTTAGGAGTAGATAAAATGATCGTAGATATAAATAAATAAGAAGGCAGAAGGCTCACAGCTCAGTAGTAGTTCTGCCTTCTGTCTTCAATCGTTTCGATAAGTAGAAATCGTTTTACAGAGTAGGAACCTACGGATTAAAAGATTATAAAGCAAAGTTTTTTACTAATAACGGCGTAAGTTTGCCAGCTTCCTCCATATTGCTCTCCAAAACTGTCAAGATCACGCAAATGAAGACACATTCACCTTTCTCCGTAAACTGTTTTATCAGAGTTTTATTCTTTTTGACACTGCGCGTTCCTGGCATCGTGAGAATTGGAATAATTTATCTATGAGATTTCCCCGGAGCCTCGCAGTGAGACAAACGGAATAAAAGTCGCCATTTTGTGAGTGGTGTTGGATGATGCGGAGAGCGTTAGATTACGGCAGTACTGTAATGGTTTTTTTTAAGCCGGAGCAAATAATAAATAAAATAAATAGGATCACGACTGTAGTCCCCAAGTACGGTAGACATCCTCTCAGATCTCCAGACGCTTAGATCCTTCAAAGATTTCTAGTGAGGGTAGTCGGAGGCACGTCCAAACATTATATTTGGCACATGCCCACATTTTGCAGTAGTTAGCATTCCATACGTGACAGGTTGCAAGCCCATCGCCGCTTATAAGAATACTAACCCCAACAAAAAATACCCCACGATGTTTTACTTCACCGTTTTAAGCACGTGTTTTTGATAAGCATATAATTTTTTCGAACAGAAAAATCCATTGATGCACGCCGGGGTTCGAACCCACGACCTTCAGATTGAAAGTAAAATAGTGAGTCTTGGGTCGATAAACGATTTAGAGTGGGTTTCCACAGACAAAGTTTACACTGTGATTCAAGGTCCGCTCCGCACAGATCCGTGTCAGTCGAAACCAAACAAGCTGACACAGAAACTGTTATGGTGATATAAGAAATGTTTGGCTTTTGTATGGGCTAAGTCTACCCGGATAAGACGGAAAAAGTGATAAAACTGCATTATCTTGAAAACCATCAAACTTAAAAAGAAACTGTCTATAATTTACTTAGCTATGTATGTATGATTATCTAACGAATTATATAAAAATTAATTGTTTTGATTAAAAACGAAAGTAGTGTTTTTGAAAAGCCAACTTTTGAAAATAAATCAATCGAGAAAAGTTTCACCAATCGTGTTTCTGTCTGTAATTTCTATAGATTACTAGCAACCCGCCCCGGCTTCGCACGGGTAGCATGTTATTATACATATAAACCTTCCTCCTGAATCACTCTATCTATTAAAAAAAACCGGATCAAAATCCGTTGTGTAGTTTTAAAGATATAAGCAAACATACATACATACATATTACATACAGACGCGGGAAGCGGAAAGCGACTTTGCTTTATCCATAACTAGCGACCCTCCCCGGCTTCACACGGGTAGCATGTTATTATACATATAAACCTTTCTCCTGAATTACTCTATCTATTAAAAAAAACCGGATCAAAATCCGTTGTGTAGTTTTAAAGATATAAGCAAACATACATACATACATATTACATACAGACGCGGGAAGCGGAAAGCGACTTTGCTTTATACTATGTAGTGATTCCATAAGTTATTTTTGTCATAAAAAACAAAACTGTATGTTTTGCAGTTATTGAGAAAAAACGATTCTGCATGCATCAAAAACATTGATTACTCGTCTATCAAATACGAGTATGTATAATGAAATTCTTGCGTTACTCACTGGCTAACTGATCTATCAACACAACCTAAACCACTAGGTCCTAGAAACCTAAAATTTGGAGGGTGTATTCCTTTTGGTGTGGAGGGGTGCACTAAGAAAGAATTTCCCAGAATGTAATCCCTAAAAGGATGCAGTGGGGGTAGAAGTCTGTGTAAAAATAACTTCAAGATATCGAAGTCGCGAGGATTTCGTAGTCTAGCACCGCTAAATTACGGCTGCCACTTTTTAGGGAACTCCCTCTACACGTGTACGCTAAGTAGGTTTGTAGTGCGCATTAGAACGTGTTTATTGTAAGTTCGACATAATTGGACTCGTTATGTAGAAAATTTCTGGAAATAGAAGTAAGAGAAAAAAACAATGAAATACGGTCACGACTGTAATCCCCAAAGAACGAATGTAATCTTCTCAGGTCTCTAGGCACTCAGATCCTTAAAGATGTCTAAAGGGAGAGTCAGAGGCACGTCCAAACATATGATTCGACACATGGCCACGTTTTGCAGTAGTTAGCATTCCATACGTGATAGGTTGCAAGCTTTTCTTACGATGTTTTGAACACAATTAATGTGAGTTAGTGATTGCTACATACGATGGTACATGCCACATACAGTTTTGCTTAGTTTAGGGCTAGATATAGTTTAATATATCTACCAATATGTTTTGTGTTCATCAGTATTTACTTTCTATAATTTTCTAAGCTTAAAAATACAAAAAAATCTTATTTTAATAAAATATAAGATAATGCAAAATGGCGTTTGTTTTTTCAATGAATATCTAAACAGATTTGATTTTGAGTAGGATTTAGATTGGTTGTTTTACCAACAGTCAAGCCAACCAAGGTCTATTCAAACCAGATACCTCGGGGGACCAGGAAAGAGACAGTGACACGTTAGAGGGAAAAAGGCGGCCAAGTGCGAGTCACGCACACGTAAGTATTGCTGCTGATATAGAGCGCTGGAAGAATGAATACCTATTTTTGAATTGTTTTATATGAGGGTGGGGGCTTCCCCTTTCTCTTACTTATTTTACTTCTTATTATTTGTTGTTGTAGCGAAAATGTGAAAATTTCAGGTATCTACCTATTTCCGTTTAAAAGATAGAGCCCTGTGACAGACACACAGACAGTGGAGGCATGTTAAAAATAAATATGAATGTAAATTTTTACACATCTATTCCCAAATTAAGCAAAGCTTGTATTATGGAAGATTACTGATAGAATAACTTTTTTTTGTCAATACATACAATCCATTATAACATCCAGACACAGAACAAACATGAAGTTCATAAAATAAATATACGTCCTGGGTGGGGATCGAACCCACAATCTACAGCGCAGAAGGCAGAGTTACTACCAACTGAGCTGTCAGACCAGTAGTTTATTGAGACGCATTCTGTTCTTTAAATTGAATTGAATTTCAGATATCTACCTATTACCGTTTAAAAGAGAGAGCCCAGTGACAGACAGACTGACTGACAGAATGAGGCATATTAATAAGGTTCCATTTATCACCCTTTGGGTACGGAACCCCAAAAAACATCTCTAGAGACTGCAAAAAAGTAACCATGTTATCCTGATTGTATAATCTTGTTTGAGCTGGCTTGACATATTAACCCGCGGAGAACGAAGTCGGTAAATTAACCGACTTAAGGTGATAAGTGAAATTTTTGACATTTTGTATGGGTTGAGCCTACCCGGATAAGACGGAAAAAGTGATAAAACTAGATTATCTCGAAAACCATCAAATTTAAAAAGAAACTGTCTGTAATTTATTTAGCTAGTATGATTATCTAACGAATTATGTAAAAATTAACTGTTTAGCTATTCATAGTTTTGATTAAAAACGAAACTAGTGGTTTAGAAGAGCCAACTTTGGAAAATAAATCTATCAAGAAAAGTTTCACCAATCGTTATTCTGTCTGTAATTTATCTAGATTATATCCTTAAGTTATCTTTGTCATAAAAAACAAAGCTGTATGTTTTACGGTTATTGAGAAAAAACGATTCTGCATTCATCAAACACATTAATTACTCGCCTTAAGGAGCAGGTTCTCGATTCGGTTGGAAAATTATTTCTTTGGTTGGGAGAATAGATAACTACTAACTAACTTGGCGAACTTCGTACCGCCTATAAATTAAGAGCACAGCAAATCAAATTTGGTGAGATACCGACAGCAGCGCCACCTACCGAGTTCAATTGTATTTTCAAACCATCCAGGATTCCATTGAAATATACATACGAAATTTCAACCAAATCGGTCCAGCCGGTTAGGAGTAAGGTGACAAACACACGTACAGAAGGATTTTATGAAAAAGCAGTATCCTAATAATATTATAAATGTGACAGTTTGTATGTATGTTTGTTCTTCAATCAGGCCTTAACAACAAAACGGATTAAGTTGAAATTTTGCTGTAGATGTAGATATAATGCCCGAATAAATAATAAACTACTTTCAAGTATGAAAAACACCCCAAAAACGATAAGAAAACTCAAAAAGGATGATTTCTGTATAGATAAGTACTATATAAAATAATAAATAATAATATTTAAATTAACTCTCTAATATTTTGACGGGCAACTTACAAACAAACATACAAACAGTGCAAGTTTAATAGACCGTTTGAAACACCGGAAGCGTCACGCTTGCTTGAAATAACTAGTTTACTTATTTGTTTCCGCTGATTTTATTTACTTAGCTAATATTGTAAAAGTTTGTGTGGTGTTGAGATTTGTATTTTTCTTTGACATTTAAGATTTTGTCGTAAATTTGACAATGCTTTTCTGATTTTCATTTTCATTTTAATCAAGCTTTACGGTTGGTACTTGATAAAAGACTTGTTCTGCGATGCTACAACGGAGTAGGCACTAGGCAGTCATATAACTCCAGGGTAAATGGGGCCTTCACTAAAATCGGGTTAAAAAAGGTATTGAAGCGAAAAACGTTCAAAGGTCGAATCGTGAGTCTAACCCCTTACTTGTTTACCCCTCATTATAACCCTTATAACCAGCGGTATAGAGTTCAGAACAGCGTATCTTGATTAAGTAAAGGCAAATTGATTTCGCTAAAGATGTTATGTGACCTTTCTTTGAATTTGATCTTATGTACGTGACCTCTGAAATCCCTTTGAAAAACTTACTTGTATAGTAAAAGAATTCCAGATATGTACGTATTTATTTGAAAGCTACTTTTAAGTGAGGGATACTCTTTGGCTTATAATAAATTAGGTAATAAAAAAGGCTGCTTTTAGAATTTGTGCTAAAGCTTTTTATTGTTGTACGTACTTGGTTAGTACTTTTAATTTTTATTCTTGTTTGAGCCTTCACCTTGTTCGATCGGCACCACACTGGCGCTCTACATAGCATTAAAGAAAGAATCAATGGTATTTGTTTTAAAACACTCAATATTTTTTAAAGACCTATCGAACGATACCCCACACAATGGGGTATGCGAGAAAAAAAAACAATGAAAAAAAATATTTTTTTCAAGATTTTATTCTACTTTGTTGAAATTACTAATATGTAAATATTGTATATACATGTCTTACATGTCTTAGAAACGCTTCGGACTTGTGGTAATCTGGATCAGTTGAGCTACCTATAGACTGTTAGCAGCGATCTTTACAGACGAGTAGCTCAACTATTTCTTGTGTATTTTTTTTGTTATACAATTTTAGGTACCTAAATCGTCATCACTACATAGTATTAAGCAAAGTCGCTTTCCGCTTCCCGCGTCTGTATGTATGTTTGCTTATATCTTTAAAACTACACAACGGATTTTGATCCGGTTTTTTTTAATAGATAGAGTGATTCAGGAGGAAGGTTTATATGTATAATAACATGCTACCCGTGCGAAGCCGGGGTGGGTCGCTAGTAGTTTTATAAAGACTATAATGGAAGGGAAGATTGAAGGGAAGAGAGGAAGAGGAAGGCCACGAATAAGCTACATGAGCTAGATAAAGGAGAAAATAGCTGTCGTGTCGTATAAGAAAGTTAAGGAGGCTGCGCTAGAGAGAAACGGATGGAGAGAGCTGCATCAATTATACCGACAAGAGCAAAGTTCAAAGTGAAATTTTTGACGTTTTGTATGGGCTGAGTCTACCCGGATAAGACGGAAAAAGTGATAAAACTGCATTATCTCGAAAACCATCAAATTTAAAAAGAAACTGTCTATAATTTATTTAGCTAGTATGATTATCTTACGAATTATATAAAAATAAACTGTTTAGCTATTCATAGCTTTGATTAAAAACGAAACTAGTGTTTTTGAAGAGCCAACTTTGGAAAATAAATCTATCGAGAAAAGTTTCACCAATCGTGATTCTGTCTGTAATTTATCTACATTATATCCTTAAGTTATCTTTGTCATGAAAAACAAAACTGTATGTTTTTCGGTTATTGAGAAAAAACGATTCTGCATTCATCAAAAACATTTATTACTCGCCTTAAGTTAGAAGAAGAAGACATCATCATGATCTTCTCCTTTTCCAACTTAATGTGGGATCAGCACAACATGTTGCGAAGAGGATTTGACTTATGTTTTATATCCAGCAGCCTGCCTGACTTCAACCCTCTTTGGGTTGATTAGTAACTATACATTAGATGTTATTCTTTCTGTAAATAAAGTACTACTTTAAAGTGTTACTATTTATTCCCTATAAACATTTGATAATTTAAATTGGGATGTTTGAGCGTCCATCACACACGGTTCAAACTATGTCAATTAAGTTTCGTATATTTACGATCCGATTTGAAGTCCAGAAATAGAAGGGCCCTCGAATCAACCGGCGAAATTAAATAATCACAGCTTTAGTCCAGTGCTGGAGGTAAGGAAGGGGGAAACAGGGGGAGAGTAAAGGACTACATTAGTGATTCTGAACATATATTGGTGGCAATTCTGTTGTGTCCTCGAATTTAGACTTTAAGGCGCTCCCAGTCGACGATTGTTTTTGTTCGAAACGAAAAAAGAAATACTTGTGAACAAGCCACATCTCCTATTTTATAATGTATAGTATATGTGAATAAAGATGTACCCATCTTTAAGCCTTAGCTTTTCGAATAAATTAATGATATAAATTATGTATAATTACTTATCAAAAATCTATTATAATAGAAATCTAGATCTACATACCTATCTTTAACAATAAATCACAAGTTGATTTTAATAGTAGGTAAGTATATAAAATATTTCGATCATAAATTCTAAAACGTATCATTTTGAAATAATATCTTTATCGTGAAAAGTTTCTGCTATCATGTTTTCAGCTTAATAGAAATCTAAGTAGGAACCTGAGGTAATATACTTATAAAAATAGGAGATGTGGCTTGTTCAGAAGTATTTCTTATTTCGTTTCGAAAAAGAGCAATCAGCGACTGGGAGCCCCTTAATGTAAAAAGAATGAAAGCGATAGTTTTTTAGGAATTCCAGCTTTTAGCGTGGACCATTAATGTACCAAGCACATGCTATGGATATGAGCATGTAAAAATACCTACTATGTGTATTAGATATTCAAAACTTGAAAAGAGTGCAGTTATGTCTAAACGTTTTTTCTATTCATGTCTAATACTTTTATAATATCGCTCAGATTGTTAAAATACTGCCCAGTTTTGGGGCTAGCACGAATCACTATCGTATAGTCATCGAATCGTCAAAATAGTGATTTGTGCTAGCCCCCCCGATGAGCCGTTCCCTAGCAACATCTCTGTAAGCTGACAGTAACATAATTTAGAATTGTTACACATTTAATTTGGTTGACACGATTTGTGTATGACATACAAATTGAGTCGGAAAACTAATTTGTGAGTTCGTCCGAAATATGTGAAAGCATGTACTTCCTCGTTAAAAGTTGGGATTGCAGATATGAACGATGCTGGAAGTGGTAGAATGCTGAAAAAAGTAAGAAAATGGAATGAAAATGAAGATTTACTCACCTCGCGTCAATGAAAAACCAGCCAAGTGCGAGTCGCGCACGAAGGGTTCCGTACCATAATCTAAAAAAAACGGCGAAAAAACACGTTTATTGTATGGGAACTCCCCTTAAATTTTATTTTATTCTGTTTTTAGTATTTGTTATTATATCAGCAACAGAAATACATACTCTGTGAAATTTTTAACTGTCTAGCTAACACGGTTCATGAGATACAGCCCTGTGACAGACAGACGGACAGACAGACAGACGGACAGCGAAGTCTTAGTAATAGGGTCCCGTTTTTACCCTTTGGGTACGGATGAAAATAAAGAAAAGTACTTCAAAAAGAAACGACGCAGTTAGTCCGTTAATGACTTATATGTACTAGAGAGTCTAAAGTTTAATTTAAATCTGGTAAGGCTTTTATGATTAACTTAAAAATTAATTACCGAAATACAACCTCTATGTAGGTGTAGCGAGTGTTGAAGTATGTTTAAAATAGCTTCACGTCAACAAGACTGCGAGGGTTTCCACTTAGTCCTGTATAAAATTCTATGCAAGTGGACACACACTACAAGCCTAGCGCGGTGGCGAGAAGGGCGCGATGTGTCAAACATACTGCAGAGTGGACGCAAAGACGCGTTTCATATGTTTCGTCGTTCAACCGCGCTAGGCTCGGCAGCGTGGACGAACACTATGCCGCATCCAGTACCACCCACTGGTCTTTGTAAAAACCCGCGTCTAGGCATCTTGTCGTGAGGCACAGAGTATATTTTGTGACAGCCGGATAGATGAGGAAATGTTTCTATCTCACATGCCAGAGGGATTTACGTGTTTACGCTAAGAATAGTTAGGGAACGTTAAAAATATGCCAAAATTCATGTATGTAGGTTAAATCACCACATAGTATAAAGCAAAGTCGCTTTCCGCTTCCCGCGTCTGTATGTAATATGTATGTATGTATGTTTGCTTATATCTTTAAAACTACACAACGGATTTTGATGCGAATACATGCATAATATAGTAGAGAAACACTAATAATTTTAGAGGTTTCTAATGTGATGTCGTAAATAAACACATTTTTTTGCGCTTACATTGCAAATGCTGGCTGAACCCCACGAGATATATCAAAATAATGTACTACAGTATTGTACACCTTAAAAACGTCTACAAAAAAAGTCCACGATGGTATTAGAAATGTCTTACGCACAGCAAAGCGGGCACGGGTCAGCTAGTAAATTATAAATAACTAGCCGACCCGTGACAGACGATGTCCTGTCAAATTTCAATAATCGAATAGAAAATACAGAATTTTTTTAGTCACACATCATCCCTTTTGCATTATTCTATCATTTCGGGGATGTTTTTCATATTTTAAAGTAGTCTATTATTTATTCGGGCATTATAATCTACATCTACAGCAAATTTCAACTTAATTTGTTTTGTCGTTTATGCCTGATCGAGGAACATACAAACTCACAAACTTTCACATTTATAATATTATTAGGATGGTGGACATTTCACACATCTCCATTTAACCCCAAACTAAGCAAAGCTTTTACTATGTGAACCAGATTACTGATAGAATACTTATATATATTTTTATATATACGAGACCATACTTATTAATGATAAATAACACCCAGACACAGAAAAAAAAAATCATGTTCATCACACAAATGTTTGTCCCGGGTGGGAGTTCTTATTACTTGGCTGGACACGCTGCGACGTGTATGATAAGGAAACTTGTATGAGAGGCAAACCTTGGCGTTAAAATATTTTAAAGCAATTTTGGCTAAAAATATCAAAAAGTTCTATATGGCCATCAAAATTACTAATGCAAAATGTAGGTATAAGCCAAATGAATTAGAACGTGTCACTGACTACCCCTTTAGATATCTTTAGCTTGTAAACGCATGGAGCGTTTGGAGATCTGGAAGAATGTAAACTATACTTTGGAAAATGTCAAATATTATTTTTATTATTGAATATTAGTTTTACCTGAGGTTGTCTACCTTGCTGGGAATGTAGTCGAAATTTTTACCACTTTTGTTTTAGTTTTTAGGGTTTCGAAGACTACAAGAAACCCTTATAGCTTCGCCATGTTCGTCTCTTCACTAAATGGACTTGGAAAAGTAATAATAATAATGTAGTACAAATATACCCATTGACAATTACTTATACAAAATTGTTAGCTGTGTAATCTACGAAACCCTATTCATATTCATTTATTGCTCACACTGGTTACATAATCTTCATCCTGCCCTTATCCCACTTAAGTGGGGTCGGCACAACATGTGCACTTCTTCCATTTCCCTCTATCAGCCGTCATCTCGTCACTCACTCCTTTCTTACCCATGTCATCTTTCACACAGTCCATCCATCTTTTCTACGGCCTACCTCTACGTCTACATCCATCCACATTCATTCCTATCATTCTTCTCGTTACATGACTTTCTTCCCTCCTCATAACATGCCCATACCACGCTAACCTATTGCTCCAATTGGTTACAATGGTCTTAAAATATATATTTCGCGTTGCCCGACACGCACTTGGTTTTTTTCGGTGTAATCGATCAAGATGCATAGTCTGAAAATCTAATTCCAGTTTTCGAAAGTGATGTTAGCACACCCTGTATAAGGAAAATAAATAGTTTCACGTCTGTAATCCCCAAGCATCCCCTAAGATCTCTAAGCGAGATAATAATAAGTTTCTGGATGTGGTCGAGAAGTCAAAATATAGATATTATCTCGAAATCTAACCGAAATTAATAAGTTTTCTGTTGTTTTTCGGGTTCTGTACCCAAAGGGTAAAAACGGGACCCTATTACTAAGACTTCGCTGTCTGTCTGTCCGTTACAGGGCTGTATCTCATGAACTATGTAAATTAGACAGTTGAAATTTTCACAGATTATATATTTCTGTTGCTGCAGAAAACAGAATAAAATTAATATTTTAGTGAGGCTCCCATACAACAAACGTGTTTAATGGGCGTTTTTTATAGAATATACGGAACCCTTCATGCGCGAGTCCGACTCGCACTTGGCCGGTTTTTATATTTCAATAAGCTTTGTGAAATTGTTCAGCAAGCTTGTCACATAATATATCATTGTCGTCGGAACTTGACAGGTATGCAAACTTTTTGCTCAATCGAACTATTTACTAAGGAGTTCCGTTGTGAGTGTTTGTTGAACAGCTCCTGACTCCATCATCAGATCAGCTAGGTGGTTACCATATTATTTTATTCACACCAGAAGGTCATTCAATTCCAATAAAGAGTCGAAAATTGGCAAATCTTGAAAGTTACAAAAAAACAAACGGTGCAAGTTAAATAAGCTTGTAAAAAGAGGTCTCAAACGCCCTAAACACCCACTCTAATAAGGTGTGAAATATACTTGCCTACCATGTGTGTTTGTATGAATTTACGACCTCTTTAAATCATAAAGGTAGAAATACACTGGGCAACAATAGAAACATGAACCATTTTACGTTCCTGTACAATGTACAGCGCACTATCTCCAAGCAACTTATTTACATAAAAAGCACATTGAATTAATCTCCTCACTAATTAGTTCTTTATTATTGACAGAGAGAAACAACGTAAGTATAATAAATCACAAAATATTTATAAAATACACAAGTCAAAACAAATTAAAAAAATAATAGGATCACGACTGTAATCAAGTACGATAGACATTCTCTCAGATCTCTAGACGTTTAGATCCTTTGAAGATAATTTCAATAAAATCACAAGGATCACTTTAAAACGTGGAGTTCACGGTTCCTCGCAACCAAGTTCAGAAGAATCAGCCAACAAGCTCGGCTTGGTGCGGTGCCTAATATTTTTCGATGTTTTTTCGTAAATTGGTTTGTAAAAGATCGTTAAAAACAGTCTAATCTTGCATTACTTCTGTAAGTCGTCTCAAAGAGTCAATTAATTAATCAAATTCCATTATGTTCATACTTTTATCCATGTTTTTATTCATCCTAATAATATTATAAATGCGAAAGTTTGTGAAAAGAAATGTATGTTTGTTCCACAATCAGGCCTAAACGACAAAACGGATTAAGATGAAACTTGCTGTAGTATGTAGATAAAAAATCAGAATAAATAATAGGGTATCTTAAAATCCGAAAAACAACCCCTAAATGATAAAAAACGCAAAAGGGATGATTTTGGCATAGATGGCGCTGGTGTGCAACAAATATGACATCACAGACTAAAAACAATCAGTCAATAATCGAATACTGTATTCGATTATTGAATTTTGACAGGACAAAGTCTGTCACGGGTCGGCTAGTATTTCATATAATTAATATCGCTAAACATCCAATTCATTTCCCTCCAAAAACCTCTCTGTCAGAATACCTGTCAAAGTGACAGTTGACTGTTCAAAAACCAAGCGTAGAACCAAACGTGTATTCTACCTACGATAAGCGTACCACTGAATAAGTACTTAACTAATTACTTATATATTTTAGTATGCCGTTACACTTTGAAGTTTCTTTCCAGGTACCATCCAGGTAGAATGGTACCTAAAAACTCCATCCGAGCAAAACCGTGTTCAGAAACTAGTTAGTCATACAAGCTTGTTGAATCTTTGGCAAGCGAAACTTTGTACCGTCAAAGGACTGTATCTCTTGTAATGAACGCAGAAAGAGCAATTTATTCGGAACAGAAATTAGTACGACGCTGGACACAGGGGACACTACCAAAGCTACTCTTTTGTGCCTCTGTGTATTCGTTTTTACGTAAAATGCAGGTTTTCGGTGCCGATCTTACTTGCGACTTTCATACATAAAATGAAATAAATAGCTTCACGATTACATTATTTTTGATTAATAATAATAATAATAATAATAAAGTTTATTTATTTTCTCTCACAAAGGTAAGCATTAACAGTAATAAGGCTTAGGCGGTAAGTATTATAGTAAGGTATACATTAATGCAAACCTGCTTTGTGAGAGACTGGTGCCTGAGGTAGGTTTGACACCTGTATTACAGGTCACCAGTGCCCCCACTCCACGGATAGTGCAATATATTTATGTAACAATACAACTAGCGAAGGTGAAGGTACAAACAATGGTAAAAGAGAGATGAAAGGATTAAATAAACGTAAGTAGTTTGGTACTAATTAAATTGAAATAAAAGTATAACATTACAGTGCCCAATATTATAGTAGGTGTATAGGTATAGTAGGTAAGGTGTGTCTGTGAGTGTTAGTTGAGTAAAACTGGGTGTGCGTAGGTAGTGTGAGTGTATGTGTGTGTGAATGTGTATGTGTATGTGTGTGTGTATGCGCGTGTGCATGTGTATGTGTAAGCATGAGTGCGTTGTGGGTGAACGAAAAAAAAGATAATGGTTGGTGTTAGAAGGGAAGTTACGGGAGTGCACAGGAAATTTGGTCACGATAAATACATAGAAAATATAATTATTGGTTTTAATGTTGGAAATTTAGCTTGGGGGGGAGAGTAAATCTTCAGTCTGTCTGTAATCTAGCGTTCGTAGCCATTTGGACACAGCTACCTTACATTTGTTTTTGGTAAGGGGATAAATTGATAGGGAACTGTTTACCTTGTTGTAAAGGTATGTACCAAGAAAGCAGAAAAACTTAAGGGACATACTGGCGTGGAATGTTTGGGAACGGCAGACAGTACCCTTTCTACGTTTGTTTTTCACCGCTTCTTGGTCATAGCATGTTTGGCTATGCTTTTTGAGGACTATTTGCAGGACAAAGTACTGTCTCACTGAGAGAACCTCCCAAACATTGAAGAGCTCAGTTGTAGAAAAATGGTAAGGTAAACCTGCACTCACCTTCAATATGGCTCTTTGAGCCCTTTCCAGTAGAATGAGATGAGACTTAGCTGCACCGCCCCACGAAGTAATACAGTACCCTACGATTGATTGACATAGAGCTAGATAAACCATCTTGATAGTATCACGGTCTGCTACGTGTTTCAGTGCTTTGAAGATGTATATGAGTTTACGTAGCCTGGTTACCAGTACGTCTATATGATGTCTAAACGTGAGAAGCGGGTCTATATATATACCAAGATATTTGGCGCAATCTGTTCGTTGAATATTGGGGCAGTTGCAGTGAGGGGTAATAATGTCACAGTTATGAGCAGTAAGAGATAGGGCTTCTGGAGGAAGTAAGTTTGAGCGTAAGGCGAAAGCGATATAGTTAGACTTGGAAACATTGAGTGTTAATACATTTGACCTAAGCCATGAGCATACTCTAGTTAAGCCACACTGAGCTACCGAAAAAACGTCATCCCAACTGTTTCCGTTAAATATGAGGGCTGTGTCATCTGCAAAAGTTATGACCCTACCATGTTGCATTTGTAAATTACAGAGATCATTGATATATATCAAAAAAAGTGTGGGTCCCAAAATGCTGCCCTGTGGCACGCCCCAAGTTACTGCTTTCTCGTCACTTATAACTTGATCAATTTTAACCCGATGTCTTCTGTTAAATAAGTAGTCTGTGAATAATTTCAGCGGATGCCCTCTTACGCCAATCGCCTCTAGTTTCGTTACTAGAATGGGGATTGAGACCGTGTCGAAAGCCTTGGCTAAGTCTAAGAAAACTGCAAGACATTTATGTTTTACATCAAGGTTAGAGATAATAAATTCAGTTAACTCGTGCACCGCATCACTAGTAGATCTTTCTCTACGAAAACCAAACTGTGAGGACGAAAGTAAGTCATTGGCTTCTAGGAAATTTATGAGTCTCCTGTTCATTATCTTTTCTAATATTTTTGAAAGTGATGGCAAAATAGAAATGGGCCTATAGTTGACAACACGGTCTTTATCCCCACCTTTGTGGATAGGCTTGATAAGCGCGATTTTGAAAGCATCGGGGAAAATACCATTTTTCAGAGCTAGGTTACAAATGTGGGTAATAGGTTCAGCTAGTAACTTCATATATCTCTTTATAATGGTGTTAGAAATCTGATCAAGACCCGCTGCACACCTGTTTTTGAGAGTAATAATTATTTGTTGAACTTCAAGTATATCAGTTGGAAGGAAAACAAGAGAATTTTTGGGCGAGTTAGGGTGTACGAAGTTTTTGTAGGCGACGTCGCTAGCATTTAACGTATTAAGAGGTTCAGCTAAGTTTTTTCCCACACTTGCAAAATAAGAATTAACTTCATTAATACTCCGGATTTTATTATTTGTCAACAAACACATAGAGTAATCAACCTGCTTCTTTTGACCACTGATATCTTTAATGACTTCCCACAGTTTCTTTTTATTGTCTTTTGCGTTCACTATTTCTTGTTTTTCGTAATTCTTTTTGGTTTTTTTTAATAGACCATTGCAGTAATTCCTATATCTTTTGTAAGTAAGTTTTAGAACATCATTCTTAGGATCTTTTTTTAACTTTTTATGAAGGTTATCTCTATTTCTCATGCAGCGGAGCAAACCTTTAGTAATCCACGGTTTAAAAATTTTTTGGCGGATTGGAGTTCTGATCACTTTGGTGTTAGCTTTAATTGCTGTGGCCAAGGAGTTGACAAGTAGGTCAGTGGCCAAGTTGACATCATTACACTGCAAAATTGGTTGGAATTTTATTTTTTCAACATACTCATCGAGGCTCTCATAGTTAACACGAGAAATTGGTTTATTACCATAGTTTAATTTACTATTCTGTTTAATACATAGAGCCACACTTTCATGGTCCGTGATGGAAGAGTTTATAACAAAGCACGTTGCTTCGGATTTGGTTTTTACCATCATGTGGTCTAAACATGTTCGTCCATGGGTTGCTAAGGTATGGGCCGGAAGTAAACTATGGCTAGCTAAAATATTGAGATAGTCCTGAGAACGGTTATCACTCGTATTGGTTGAGATGTCGATATTAATATCGCCACAAAGAACAACATTCTTACAGTTACCAAGAGTAGACAATAAGCAGTCGATGCTGCTTGTAAAATTATAGGTATTAGGATAGCTTGGTGGTCTATATATACCTATTATGCAAATGTCTGTATTTAATTTAAGCATGAGGCAATTAGCATCGCTGACTTTAGGCTCTTCATATGATATGATGAGATTTTTGTTATAGTAGATTACTACGCCTTCGTTTTGAGTTTTGTTGAAAGAAGTGGTAATATAGTTAAAGCCATCAATAGTTGGAATGAATTTGGAAGAGGGAAGCCAGCATTCAGTAAGAACCATAACGTCCCAGGCTACCTTAGATCGCATTACTAGAGATATAAAGCTGTCAACGTTACAGCTAATGCTCCTAATATTTTGTGAAATGAGATTAAGGCTGCTAAAAATTGTATGGGTAGGAATATCCTCAATATCACATCTTACATAATCCGCTACCGATATAGAATCCAAACCCTGGTTAATACTATTTAAATGATTAACATCTAGCATTTAAATTAATATTAAAAATATCTCCCTTTCAAAAAGGGATGATTGGTTTAGTGATTTGAGTTTGATGTATTGACCTGGGTTTGACGATCGGCGGGATGCTAGTAGGGCAGAAGTTGATATTATAGGAAAAAGATGGTTGTAGCAAGAAACAGAAACTTGTGCACATGAGGTTTGCTTAGGTTGAAGAGTGTGGCTGTTTGTTGTGTAAATTGTGTGTGTGTATGAGTGTCTGTAATAAGGGCAGTATAAAGCAACACATATGTAAGTTAAATCATCAAAGTGTTTATGGCAAAACGATGGTTGAAATAAAGAAATAAAATAAAAATAACAAACGAAAAACTGGAGACCCGACCAGCCAACGAGTAGAAAGGCAAAGACAAGGTTATTTGAGTCTACTACTAGTCACATAAGAAGTTGCTGTAGATCTTCTTCCCCATCAATACGCACTGGCGCCGCCCCTTCAGTCTTCTTAACGTATACCTTTCCAAAGGATGTCCATGTTGCGACAAGTTTTTTATTTTTAACGTTCTCACGTGCGATGTAGAAAACTCGTCGTGCCCTGGCGGTCAGAAACTCGGAGATATACACTGGACGAGTTGTTCCGGGAATATTTATGTGGTTAGTACTTAACTGTTGTCTTTTTTTTTCACGCGAAGTCTTGTTGGCTATTTTGTAATCTGATATGATTAATTCCTTTCTGGATGTAGTGGAGAATTCAACAACAATAGCATCAGTTTTGGAGCGATGAATATCTCGGATTTCGGAATCCAAGATCGGTGTCTGAGAGCTAAGTGCCATTCCGATGTTCTTAACATAGTCAGTTAATACCCTTTTGTTCTCGTTAGTTTGTTTCGGAATATTACGAATTTCTATAGTTGAATTATGGGAACGCTTTTCGAGAAGGTCTATTTTGTTTTCAAGGGTTAAAACTAGTTTTTTATATTCAGTATTTTCCTTCTCCAAAGTATTCATTCTTATCAACAAATCTTCGTGTTGGCTGGCTATGACATCTACAGATTTTTGTATGACTTCATTTTGAGTTATAACCACCTGTACAGCGCTAGTTAGAGTATCAAACTTTTCGTCCTGTTCGGTTTTTAACTCATTAAATAATGATTTGATTTCTGCAGCAATCGAGAAAGAATGTTCAGAAAAATCCTGGAAAGAACGTTTTTGTCGTTTTGTTATGTTGAGGGAAGAATCCGAATGGGCACCAATTGTGGAAGCGTTGATAGCCGAGTCCGAACCATAGTGGACCAACACAGGGGGAGTCTTTAACAAGTCTTCTTGCGGCGGCGAACGTCTCACAGACATAGTATAAGATGTTTGGTCGCAGCGTCAATGTATTGTTGCATGCACCAAATTGCTCACAGCGACAAACCAGTTCAATTAGAATGGCCGTAGCCGTACACACTGCGCGTGGCCGGCCGGTTCGTAGCACCGTGCAGTTGTCGTAGCACAATGCCAATTTTCGTAGCACAATGCTGTTCGTAGACACGCGTAGCACACAGGTTTGGATGGTTAGAGTAATTTCGAGCCGGCTACGCACGGTGTCCTTGGAGTAGTTGGTACAAGCACCGGCCGAGACGCAGACGTCCTCTGGTTCAAATCCACACGAAATGCAAAAAGTGCGACTCACTTAACAGGCCTCTCAGCAAAGCGTTGGGACACCCGGGGCGCAGCACCAATTGAATGAAACCTCCGGCGAAGGCCCGTGGCGCAGCTCTAACTATTTAAATTCACAAAAAGACAATCGACAACACGTCCGCTCAATACGAAAGCCACGGAGGAAGGGCAAAATAAATATGATTGATTACAAATAAATAATAAATATTGGTGGACATTGGGAACTAGATAACTGGTAGAATACTTATATACTTTTTTTTGTAAATACATATGATACACATAATAACACCCAGGCACAGAACAAACATTTATGTTCATCACACATTCACGCATTTCACACATCCGCCAAACCTCTAAAACTTAAAACCTATTCTTAAACTCACATAAAATCAAAAAAAGAATACTAATACTACAAAATATATACTACTTTCTCAGAATAAAGATCATAACATGATAACTTATTGACATTATATACTCGTAGTTTGACGCAACTTACATCTTGCCGGTAAGCGCTGGTATGCAACAAAACCGGCTTCATTCGTAACAACGCCCTCTGTGTGCATTAAACCAAAAACTCTCATAGTGGAAAGCAGTTGGTCGTTACAAATTCTGATATTACTGAAACTCTGCAACAGACTCGGGTGGACTTGCGATTGCTTTGTGGCTTGGAACGATGTAATCTTTTCGTGTCGAAATATAAGTTTGTACAAATCTAATATGATTAAAGTTATGAATATAATTACGTTTAAACACCGGCCTTGTGCAAGACGGACTCGTGCACGGAGGTTTCTGTACATTATCTATAAAATATACCTAAAAACACGTTTGTTGTATGGGAGCCCCACTTAAATATTTATTTTATTCTGTTTTTAGTATTTGTTAACAGATATACATCATTTGTGAAAATTTCAACTGTCTAGCTATCAGTCGATGAGAAGCAGTTTGGTGACAGACAGACGGACAGCGAAGTCTTAGCAATAGGGTCCCGTTTTTACCCTTTGGGTACAGAACCTTAAAAAACTGAAAAGAAAACCGACGAAAATGTTCCGACCAATCGAAAAGTCAAGGGATATTGGTTTTTCAAATTTTATGAAGGAACTATAGTCCTACAGGAATATAATTTAAATGAGACCAATTTGGGAATATTCTCTACACAATAGAAAAAAACCGGCCAAGTGCGAGTAGGACTCGCGCACTAAGGGTTCCGTATCAATCCATAAAAAACGGCAAAAAAACACGTTTGTTGTATGGGAGCCCCACTTAAATATTTATTTTATTCTGTTTGTAGTATTTGTTGTTATAGCGACAATATAAATACATAATCTGTGAAAATTTCAACTGATTAGCTATCACGGTTCATGAGATACAGCCCTGTGACAGACAGACGGACAGCGAAGTCTTAGTAATAGGGTCCCGTTTTTACCCTTTGGGTACGGAACCCTAAAAAATCATCGAAATTGGATCACCAGGTAAAAATAGCTATGCGTCACTCATAAAAAATAAAAAAAATCAACAAAAAAACTTGAAATCGAATTGAAATCTCCTCCTTTTTCGTCGATAATGAAATAGAATCACGACTTAAATTCCAAATACCAGGCGCTGAGATCCTTGAAGATGTCTAATAAGGCTAGTTAAAGACACGTCCAAACATTACACACATGCCTATCGCCATAATACTCACTGGTTTCCTCACGATGTTGCCTAAACCGTTTTCCGCATATAAATTTTTCGAATAGAAAAATCCTTTGCACGACCGATTCGACCTTCGGATTAAAATTCAAGGTACCAAGTACACTTAATAACTTAACTTAATAGATAGAACTTAAGCCCTATGAATAACAAACTTACTAATTAAGTAACAAGCTAAGTCAGCCTCGAACTTGCGAAAACTTCGCCAGATTTAGTCGTCCGTCTACAACAGCTTACTCTTATTCTAATGCCTCGTCCAGACACAGAGAGGTGGGAAAAGCTGGTTAATAAGTAGACAAGATTAGGAAATAAGTATGTATGATAAACAGTATGAATAGAAAAATAGAATAGGAAAAAAGGAAGACTCGAACCAAGATAAAATAGAAAACAGAAATTAAATAAAAAATAGGAAAACAATGCCTTTGTCCCCATACGGAGAAACCCTAGTATGTAAGAACCTTCTCGAGTAGGCAGGTAGCACGAAGAAAAAAAAAAAAAAAAAAAAAATCAGTTACAATTCCGTGGTTTTCACTAAACCTAAAGTGCGCTTGCTTCTACTAACAATGATGGTTTGAAAGTTGTATTGTAGTTGTATTTGACATCGACTGGATGATGATAATAATACATCGCATCTAATACTAGCTGTAAGTTTTCCTAAGATTGTTAAAAATAAAATAATTATAATACACATATTCTGTAGCAGCTACAATTCTAGCATTTCAAAGAAACATTTACGAGTAGCATACTTCAGTCGCACGTCTAAAACCGCTTTGTTCTGGTTTCCGAACTTGTAGCTACCGTCATAACAGATGTATCAAACGATAGTGTTTAGCCGAAGCCCCGAAGTAGAGCTTAGACTTCTAAGGGTGCTCTACCTCTCTAACCTACCCAAAAATTATCATTATTTGTGGAAATTTTACGCAGCGCCATCTAGCCCCTCTAAGCAAAGGTACCTTTGGGACATCCTTATCCTAATCCTAATGACTACATAGTATAAAGCAAAGTCGCTTTCCGCTTCCCGCGTCTGTATGTATGTATGTTTGCTTATATATTTAAAACTACACAACGGATTTTGATGCGGTTTTTTTTAATAGATAGAGATATTCAGGAGGAAGGTTTATATGTATTAAACCCGTGCAAAGCCGGGGCGGGTCGCTAGTAATATTATAAATGTGAAAGTTTGTGAGTTTGTATGTATGTTTGTTCCTCAATCAGGCCTAAACGACAAAACGGATTAAGTTAAAATTTGCTGTAGATGTAGATATAATGCCCGAATAAAACATAGACTACTTTAAAATATGAAAAACATCCCTAAAATGATAAAAAACGCAAAAGGGATGATTTCTGTATAGATGGCACTGGCGCGCGCTTTGACAAGACAACGTCTGTCACTGGTCGGCTAGTACTATAGTATATACTAAGTATGTACTATGGAAATTAAATAATTGATAGTAAAATCATTAAACTTTAAAACAAACTCAGACTATCATAGCGTGGGTCAAACAGTCCTCACTTCAGCTTTATGATGCTCCATGAAGCAGCGCTGGTTTTCAGACAGGGCCAGTTGTGGGTAAAGTCACGGACGATGTCATGCCGCATACAGTTTTTACTAGTATTAAGGATAGTCTCTCATCTGGGTATAAGTACAAATGGTATATCATTTAGGACGATTTCTAGACTTTTATTATTATAAAATTATGCTCTAAATTAATCTTAAGTCTAGGTTAAATAACTACTAATACTTAGAAATAAAGAAATATAATTAAAATTAGTTATAGTTTTGACTAGATATGTAGCTATTTTAAGTGTTTTTAAAAAAACCATTCAAGTGCGAGTCGGACTCGCGCACGATACCATTATCTTTCAAAAACGGTAAAAATACACGTTTGTTGTATGGGAGCCTTTAATATTTATTTTATTCTGTTTTTAGTATTTGTTGTTATAGCGGCAACAGACATCATCTGTGAAAATATTAATTGTTTAGCTATCACGGTTCATGAGATACAGCCCTGTGAAAGACAGACGGACTGACGGACAGACGGACAGCGAAGTCTTAGTAATAGGATCCCGTTTTAACCCTTTGGGTACGGAACTCTAAAAAACGTTTACTTTACTTTACTATGATGTAAGCTTGCGAATAAAATGGAGTACCTACTTTCGTCTCCGCTAAACAACGGCCGGTGCATCTTAAAAACAGCACTAGACAAATGTCCCTCCCAGCTTTATGCCGCAAAACGCCGGCACACAATACGTCAGCAGTTGACCGCACATTCCGCTAAAATTAAGGGTATTAATGTTACAATTTCCCTTGCCCAGTTAGAAATTAGAGTAATTGGCGATAATTTGTCGTTTTTGTCGTAATTTCAAGGGTGTAAGGTGATTAGCACATTGTTGTGGGATACAATGGCAAGTCCATGCTTAGCGGTTTGCGTGCCAGATATACGTAGCAAAAGGAAAGGAATTAAACCTTTATCTATACAGGGTGTATTATGACGACTCCTGAAAATTTAAGGCATAAATACACCTACCCCTACAAATACAATACCCTACAATACCCCTAGTGAAAACCCGGTTCCTTAATACTGATTTTTTTTAAGTTGTATCTATAGAGTTAAAACTATCGTGATCGTTAATTTTAAATAGAAATACGGCTAATTACCACGTTTTTTCTTGTATTGCTGACGTTTCGAGACAATTAAGATAAATAAATAAATATTGGCGGACTTTACACACAGTGCCATCAAGCCCCAAACTAAGCAAAACTTGTACTATGGAAACCAGATAACTGATAGAATGCTTTTATTCTTTTTTTTTTGTAAATACATATTTAAGATACATAATAACGCCCAGACACAGAACAAACATCTATGTTCATCACAAAAATATTTGTCCTGGGTGGGGATCGAACCTACAGCGCAGAAGGCAGAGCTACTACTAACTGAGCTGTGAGGCCAGTCCAGTGTTTCGGTAGTATATAGTCTTAATAAATAAAAATAATAAAAATAGGATCACGACTGTAATCCCCAAGTACGGTAGACATTCTCTCAGATCTCCAGACGCTTAGATCCTTTGAAGATATCTAGTGGGGGTAGTCAGAGGCACGTCCAAACATTATATTTGGCACATGCCCACATTTTGCAGTAGTTAGCATTCCACACGTGACAGGTTGCAAGCCCATTGCCGCTTATAAGTACACTAAGTGGTTTCCTCACAATGTTTTCCTACACCGTTTTGAGCACGTGTTTTTGATGCGCATATAAATTTTACGAACAGAAAAATCCATTGATGCACGCCGGGATTCGAACCCACGACCTTCAGATTGAAAGTCGAGGTACATCCCACTCGGCCAACACGGTTATTTTTTAAAGAACCCTGTATATGGAAATGTCTAAGTGTCTAAAATCATCTAAGTGCATGCTGTGGCATCTTGTAACTGGGAAAACACATAGATTTAAGTATAATTGTTTTTAATTAGATGTAGTAAGTGATTTTTCTGTAGGATGCCCTAAATAAATAAATAAATAAAAATAAATAAATAAATTACAACCCGGTACAATTCAAGGTGAGATGGCTAAATCTTTGAGGCCTATTCTCGACCACATAGTCACTTTGAAACGGTGTATTCAAGCAGACTAACTAACTCACGATATTCAGCTATCGATGTTTAATATGAATTGGCTTGGATGAGGCCATTTGGTCTTGCAGCTCAGTTGGTAGTAACTTTACCTTCTGTTCTGTAGGTTGTGGATTCGATTCAAATTCAAAAGGCATTTATTTCAATGAAATCACAAGGATCACTTTGAAACGTCTTAAGGTGTAGCTACGCCTGTTCTTCGCGACCAAGCCTAGAAGAATCAGGCAACAAACACGGCTTGGGGCCTATCATTTTTTTCAATGATTCTTTCCTAATGCTATGTGAAGCTCTGGATAAACATTTGCGAGATGAACATAGATGTTTGTTCTGTGTCTGGGTGTTAATATGTATAATAAATATGTAAAAAAAAAATAGGATCACGACTTTCATCCCCAAGTACGGTAGACATCTTCTCAGATCTCCAGGCGTTTTGATCATTCGAAGATGTCTAGTGGGGGTAGTCAAAGGCACGTCCTAACATTATATTTGGCACATGCCCACATTTTGCAGTAGTTAGCATTCCAAAAGTGACAGGTTGCAAGCCCATCGCCGCTTATTTATAAGAATACTAACTAATAAGTATTTACAGATAAAAAAGTGTATATTCAAGCTTTGCTTAGTTTGGGGCTAAATGGGGCTGTGTAAAGTCCGGCAATATTTATTTATTATTTATTTCAAGCTTAGTCTGTTAAAACGAAATTGTGAATCAGTCTGAAATCTGTAACGCCACCACAACTGTGTTTTAATCCGAATGAGTGAATTCTCTATGAAACTGGAAAAAATGCATTTGTATGTATGTATCACATAAATATGATCCATGTCTGATTACCGGGTTTACATAATCTCAATAATATTATCAATGCGAAAGTTTGTGAGTTTGTATTATATGTTTGTGCCCTAAGCAATCCTAAACGATAAAACGGATTAGGATGAAATTTGCTGTAGTTTGTAGATAAAATCCAAAAACCAACCCTAAATGAAAAAAAAAATGCGAAAAGGGTAATTTTTGTATAGATGGCGCTGGTGTGCAATAAATCTGACATCACAGATTAAAAATATTTTGTCGTCACAGCAACGCAGTTTTGACTAATGAATGATACGCATTCTACCAAAATTCGTAATTTATTTTATCAGTACAAGGTTTGTAGGGAAAAAATTGGAAGTTGACTGAAATTGCTTTTTTCTATGCGATTATTAAAATTTTACAGGACGTCTGTCACGGAATTGTGCTGAAATTTTGCATACACTTTTAGTTCTGGTGACAATACAATAAAATAGTGACAGCGACCTGATCTGATCAGGCTGCCAGCTATATGCTTGACGCAGGGTGATTATAAAAAACCGACCAAGTGCGAGCCGGACTCGCACACGAAGGGTTCCGTACCAATTATCTATAAAATACGGCAAAAAAACACGTTTGTTGTATGGGAGTCCCACTAAAATATTTATTTTATTTGTAGTTATAGCGGCAACAGAAATGCATAATCTGTAAAAATTTCAACTCTCTAGCTATCACGGATCATGAGATACAGTCCTGCGAAAGACAGACGGACAGACGGACAGCGATGTCTTAGTAATAGTGTCCCGTGTTTACCCTTTGGGTACGGAACCCTAAAAAAGTAGTCTGGATGACTACTTTTTTAGGGTTAAGGGTTAGGGGGTTTTAACTGACTCAATTATATAAAATTATTACCATTTCGCTAACTAAAAGGTTAGCTGCATGTTTGACACACTTCAGATTCTAATTTGGCGTTCAGCGATTGAAGCGCTGTTGAGGTAACGAGCGCTGTGGCACGTGTGTTGGACCAACTAGGCCGCTTCAAGCACTTCAAGCTTTTAGGCACTGCAAGGCCCTTAACACCAGACCCCTTAGAGTGCATTTCCACTGACGCGGAGCTGGGCGGAGTGGAGCGGAGCAGACAGTAAACTGACCAATCACAGTGCTCGAATAATTCAAGTGCTGCAATTTAATCTGATAGATAATAACATTACAGATTACCTAGCTGTCTAGCTGTCCCGACAGACGTTGTCCTGTCAAATTTCAATAATCCCACAAAAAAAGCGCTTTCAGTTATTCCCGAACTTTATGCCATCATTTAGGGGTGTAAAATATCCTACGACCTATTCTCATACCTATCAAATATACCCAAAAAAAAACATAAAAATTGGTCAAGCCGATTCGGAGGAGTTTGGTACGAGGATTGTAAGATTTATAAAATACTAGTAGAGCTATCTCAAAACCAGCATCGCTATTTTTTAAAAACATGCTTATCATGTTATGATGTTGAATGCAATACCTAATGTTAGAGTAATAAATAAAATCTAAATATAAACAATATCTAAATCTGTATACTTTTCATAGTAACTATTCACTGTTTATGCACCTATACCTACGCTTCTGCGTAGGTATTGTATTGGAAGCGTATGTATAGGTGCCTAAACAGCATAAAAATCGTAGGTGTTATGGCATTCAGTACCAACAAATATTGGTATGAATATCATAACATGATAATCATGTTATTCAAAATAGCCCCACTGATAAAGATAAAGATCAGATAGATAACATATTATACTATATGTGATACTTTTCTTACAGGTAACACACTTACCTACCACACGAGCGAAAATGGGGGGGGGGGACTAGCTAGGCATAATTTGGCTTTAGTTTTCTATGTAGGTATGTACCTAAATGAATTCGTAATTCTTATAAGATAATAGTATATTAAACTTTATCCTAAAGCCTTCCTAAAATTGCCAGAATACAAGCCCGTTTCTAAGGACCGTTAATTTAAAACGCAACACAATTTCTCTTCGTTATTCAAGCATCAAATCAGGCTAGGATGTGTTCCAATTTGCAATGCGCTGACATGTCAGTCCTAATTCCAAATCTGGATTGTAGATTCTGGTAATTTAGCTTATTTGAATCAGTTGGTGAGTTCTCTGCAGTGACCTATTTCGGAAGGCTTAGACGTTAAATGATATGAGACTTGAGTAGTACTTTTAATTATTATTCTTGTTTGAGCCTACACCTTGTACGATCGGCACCACACTGGAGCTCTACAGCTTCCAGCCTCCCATACAACAAACGTGTATTTTTGCCGTTTTTAATAGATGATGGTACGGAACCCTTCGTGCGCGAGTCCTACTCCCACTTGGTCGGTTTTTTATAATAACTATAAGAACCATAATACATTATCAGTAAACATAAATAACATAGCTTTGAACTGTCTCTGCGTATAATATGTTTATAATATCAAATACTTGACAACAAAGCTTGTAACATTCGCGTGTTTCAACTTTTCAGCTGACACACGCCCGGGGCGGATAAAATGTCGCGGTGACTACGATTTCTGACTAATGAGGACCTTTGTTACTATTTTTTGTTTGTGATTCACAAAGGCTCATATCTAATTATGAATATATAAATATTGGAAAAAAACACAGCGCCATCTTCATCTCATTTTTATAATTATTTTGTGTATTTTTGGTGGGTCTAAAGGTATATTTCGAACCACTTTTTGAAAAATCTAGCGAAATATTCGGGAATAACTAAAAGTGCTGTTTTTCTGTGGGCTTATTGAGATTTGACAGGATAACGTCTGTCGGGACAGCTAGTAATGAATAAAAATGTTTGCTTTAGCGTATTGTACCTATAAATAATACATACATAATTACACCTACACAAAACAAACATCAATGTTCATCTCGCAAATATATTGATTTTATTTAATAATTTCAACACACGTAGGTTGTGGGTTCAATGTCGTGGGTGGGTATCAAATCTACAACCCGCGCAAAAAGCAGAGCTACTACCAACTCTAAACTCAGTTCTACAAACTGTCATGACTGAGTCATGACAAATTCCGAAACTCGGATACACTTCGTGCCCGTTGGCACCACTCTAACTTCGTCTTTATCTCTAGGGCGCCTTAAGGTGATAAAATATGTGAAATGTTTGTTTTTTTTTGTATGGGTAAAGTCTACCCGGATAAGACGGAAAAAGTGATAAAACTGCATTATCTTGAAAACTATCAAACTTAAATAGAAACTGTCTATAATTTACTTAGCTAGTATGATTATCTAACTAATTATATAGAAATTAACTGTTTAGCTATTCATAGTTTTGATTTAAAACGAAACTAGTGTTTTTGAAGAGCCAACTTTGGAAGATAAATCTATCGAGAAAAGTTTCATCTATCGCGTTTCTGTCTATAATTCATCTAGATTAAGTTTTTATTTTTTTAAACTGTATATTTTTCGGTTATTGAGAAAAAACGATTCTGCATTCATCAAAAATATTTATTACTTGTCTTAAGCAAAGGTGTGTTTTAAAAGAATAAGAAAAAAATATGATCAAGACTATAATCTCTCAAGTAGGCATGGTAGACATCTACTCAGATCTCCAGGCGCTCAGATCCTTAAGGATAACTAAAAGGGGTAGTCAGAGGCACGTTTTAATATTAAATTTGGCACATGCTCACATTTTGCAGTAGTTAGCAATCCACAAGTGACAGGTTGCAAGCCCATCGTCATGAAAACGAAAATTTCAGAAAAGTCCAAAAACTCGAAAATTATGGTACCTTTATTGGCTACATTTTTTTATTTCCTGAACAGTTATACCTAATGCCCCTATCCGTAGGTAAAGGATTATTTTTATGTCACAACCTGTATTGTATACCCAAAAACATTTGTTTATTAATTTGCCCTATAAGCCACGAAATTTCGGATTTATTTTATTAGTAGAATGTATCCTAAATGCATCCAAACTTGCAGCCACCCCTCTAGCGGTTAGCGCATAAGAGGTAAGTAGAACGAAGTAGCATTGGAGTCTTTGCATATCAATGCGAGAGTTTCGACAGGCGACGGTAAACACGCTTTGTTCGGGATAAACTTTAAACCGCCATTCGAAGATATTGCGTATTGAGAACCGCTTTTGTACATCGGACGACTTAGTGAAGGTTGCTGCCAGCCGTTGGGTGCAGGAGGGCGTATAGCTCCTGTCCTGCACCAACTAGTGTGACAACACTATACGAATTTGTATTGCGTTCTCACTCTCACACTGTGAATAAAAGATAGATAAACACTTTATTCAAATTCAAATTCAAATTCAAATTCAAAAATCATTTATTTCAATAAAATCACAAGGATCACTTTGAAACGTCTTAGGAACTAGGTGAAGCTACGCCGATTCCACGCGACCAAGCCTAGAAGAATCAGGCAACAAACACGGCTTGGGGTCTACCTTTTTTTTATGATCCTTTCCTTAATGCTATGTAGAGCTCCAGTGTGGTGCCAATCGAACAAGGTGAAGGCTCAAATAAGAATAATAATTAAAAGTAAAAGTAAGTAAGTAGTATTGCACACAGAGAAAACAAATAGTAATAGTATGTGAGTGTGTGTACAGTGTGTGTACAGTGAGCTGATCTGATCAGTAAGGAGCTGTTCAACCTTACAATGGAACTCCTTAGTAAATAATTCGATTGAGTAAAAACTATATACTTGTCAAGTTCCGATGACAATTATATTATGTGTGTATGTGCTCGATGGTTTCAATTATTTTACAAAAGCTTGCCATTGAAAAATAAATTTCAGGAGAAAAAATATTTTTAAATAAATTAACTTACGCTTGTTGATAGCAAAAAATTAAAAATAGTTAATAACATAAAATATTTATCTATATTAATTTAAAATATAATATAAAGCAAGATTTACGAGTATCTCTATCAGCTACGTCACGTTAACTTCTGTTCGAGTCTTTACAGCGAGAATATTCAGATATTCAGAATTTCATAGCAACTTAATCATATTAAATGCAATTCAGTGCTCTGCAAAATAACTCAAACCCCTACAATCGGGTTAGGGTTGAACTACATGCAAGCGTGCTTCAGCATTTGACTTATACACATAAAAAAAAACGGTGCTCAAAACGGTAAAGGAAAACATCGTGAGGAAACCAGTTAGTGTTCTTATAAGCGGCGCCATCGCCAAGCCCATGCTTGCAACCTGTCACGTATGGAATGCTAACTACTGCAAAATGTGGGCATGTGCCAAATATAATGTTTGGACGTGCCTCTGACTACCCCCACTAGACATCTTCAAAGGATCTAAGCGTCTGGAGATCTGAGAGGATGTTTACCGTACTCGGGGATTATATTCGTGATCCTATTTATTTATATTTTTACATAAATAAAATTGTTTTTCAAAAATGCATTCTAAGACATTGTTGACATTACTAATATGTACATATAATAATGTATATTCATGTCAAATTACAGCTATCTAGCACTGATAGTCTCTGAGCTAAGCTGCGAACAGACGGACGGACGGACAGATATGGCGAAACTATAAGGGTTTCTTGTAGACTAAGAAACCCTAAAAACCGTTAAAAAACTAAAAAAAACCAACGAAAAGTCAAGGTATTCGTTTTTACGTCTTAAGAAGGGTCTAGTTTTACATAAATACATAATAAAATATTTAAATGGGACTAAATAGAAAAAAAACAGGCCAAGTGCAAGTTGGATTCGCACACGAAGGGTTCCGTACCATTATTTATAAAAAACGGCAAAAAAATCATGTTTGTTGTAAGGATACTTAAAAAAAATATTTTCTTCTGTTTATAGTATTTTTGTTGTTATAGAAGCAACAGAAATACATCATCTGTGAAAATTTCAACTGTCTAGCTATCACGGTTCATGAGATACATCCTTATGACAGACAGACAGATAGACGGACAGCAAAGTCTTAGTAATAGGGACCCCTTTTTACCCATTTTAGAATTGATAACCTCTTTTTTTAGTCGTTTAAAAATGCTAGTGGCGATAATAATATGTAGTGTGACTCTAAGCGTATATTCTCAGCATGAAACTGTAAAATATCCGTGTCTTATATCACAAGTATGCATCAAAGATTTATGAATTTAATTTTGTTTCATCAAGCGAAGTTATCTTTTGCATAGCGCGTTATTGTACAAAGATTTGTCATAGCGCTAAGCAGTTATTGTGATGCTTTTAATTTTTAGTTTTTTGTATAGGCTGAGTCTACCCGGATAAGACGGAAAAAGTGATAAACCTCTATTATCTTGAAAACCATCAAACATAAAAAGAAATTGTCTATAATTTACTTAGCTAGTATGATTAACTAACGAATTATTAAAAAATGAACTGTTTTGCAATTCATAGTTTTGATTAATAACGAAACTAGAGTTTTTGAGGAGCCAACTTTGGAAAATAAATCTATCGAGAAAAGTTTCACCAATCGTGCTTATGTCTATAATTTATTTAGATTATAATTAACTAGCTGACCCGTGCCCGCTTCGCTGTGCGTAAGACATTTCTAATACCATCGTGGACTTTTTTGTAGATGTTTTTAAGGTATTCAATACTGTAGTACATTATTTTGATATATCTCGTGGGGTTCAGCCAGCATTTGCAATGTAAGCGCAAAAAAAATGTGTTTATTTACGACATCACATTAGAAACCTCTAAAATTATCAGTGTTTCTCTACTATATTATGCATGTATTATACATATAAACCTTCCTCTTGAATCACTCTATTTATAAAAAAAAACCGCATCAAAATCCGTTGTGTAGTTTTAAAGATATAAGCAAACATACATACATACATATTACATACAGACGCGGGAAGCGGAAAGCGACTTTGCTTTATACTAAGTAGTGATATCCCTAAGTTATCTTTGTCATAAAAAAACAAAACTGTATGTTTTGCGGTTATTGAGAAAAACGATTCTGCATTCATCAAAAACATTTATTACTCGTCTTAATAAAGGTATGCATTTCCAAAAAAAAGTTTTTTGTTTTTACTTTACAGCGTCAAAAAGCGGGCGTAACAAAATGTGACAAATATAAAGCCGCAATTGCAATAGAGGACACTTGTCCCGCGACATTGTCACGTCGCTCGACATCGCGCGACATCGCAGACGACATCTACGTGCGGCACAGACGCTATCTAATAATAATAATAAATATTGATGGGCTTTATACACAGAGCCACCTAGCCCCAAACTAAGCAAAGCTTGTACTATAGGAACCAACTAACTAATAAAATACTTATATACTTATTTTTGAAATACATATTTATTTCACATATTATCACCCCTTCGAAGATGTCTAGTGGGGGGTAGTCAGAGGCACTACCAAACATGATATTTGGCACATGCCCACACTTTGCAGTAGTTAGCATTCCATACGTGACAGGTTGCAAGCCCATCGCCGCTTATAAGAATACTAACTGGTTTCCTCACGATGTTTTCCTTCACCGTATTGAGCACGTGTTTTGATGCGCATATAAATTTTTCGAACAAAAATCCATTGATGCACGCCGTGATTCTAACCCACGACTTTCGAAATGAAAGTCGAGGTCCACTCGGCCAACAAGGAAAATGCGTCTCATCTGGACGACTACCTTATCACCCTCCGCAGGTAAACGTCAGTATTCCAGGGTGAAAGCTTAAGGGCCCGCCCTTTATCAAGGCCCAACAATGGACCCAGTAAAATGAAATACGAATTCCTACCAGATAACTTACACCGATTGTTGCCTTCGGCCGCTGAATTTACATAGAAGGCAGTTAGGAGTAATATCTACCTCTTTGTGAATATACTAGAGTTGTTGTGCTTTGGTTTGAAGCAGTGGCGGATTTACACATTTGCCGCCAGTTTGGCTATTGCACCCCCTTAAAATTTTAAGTGGTGAAATGTTGAATATGGTGTGCGTGGAACTAACAGTAAATAAATGTTTTGTTTGGTTCTGTACCCAAAGGGTAAAAACGGTATCCTATTAACTGAGACTTCGCTGTCCGTCTGTCTGTCACAGGGCTGTATCTCATGAACCGTGATAGCTAGACAGTTGAAATTTTCACAGATGATGTATTTCTGTTGCTGCTATAACAACAAATACTAAAAACAGAATAAAATAAATATATAAGGGGGCTCCCAACTCCCATACAAAAAACGTGTTTTTTTTTTTTGCAGTTCGTACGCGAGTCCGACTCGCACTTGACGGGTTTTTTTTTAATTCCTGTAAGACATTTGGCAAAATCAAGTGATAGGCCAAATTTAGTTGAAATCGAGATATGTGGAAGGAAGGGAGAGAGGCCCAACAATGGACCTTCTCAATGGATCTGCCTTTAGTGGGA
Source organism: Hydriomena furcata (assembly GCA_912999785.1). Classification (NCBI taxonomy): domain Eukaryota; kingdom Metazoa; phylum Arthropoda; class Insecta; order Lepidoptera; family Geometridae; genus Hydriomena; species Hydriomena furcata. The sequence continues at coordinate 11,015,769 of OU538839.1, forward strand.
TGATAAAGGCTAATATAAATAAGATGTTTGAAAAAAAACAACCCAAATAAAAAGTTAGCATTATATACGCGATTAAGAAGCAACTGGTTTCCACACGATGTTTTTGAGTTCTAACTAACTAGGGTAGTCAGAGGCACGTTCAAATATTGAGCCGCATTTGTACTAGGAGACATGTCGTAGACACATATCGCTCGACATGTCGGGCGATGTCCCGCGCGACGTCATCTGACACGTAGAATTCGTGTCGGGCGACTGTCGCGGGACACGTAGATAGCGACTGTGCCGCGACCTGTAGATGTTGGGCAATGTTCCACGCATCGACCACATAGCCCAATATACGACTAATGGCGTCATTTCTTCAAACAAACAATTCTATCAAAACGTTGAGGTGTACGGATCAGGGGGTGTGGTAAAAAATGCATTGTGATTGGCCGGTTCAATGTCATAGCCCGCCGCGGGGCGCGTCGTGTACCGCGCTTGGTGGTTTACACAGGTTTTGTAGCCCATATGTGTTGTCTGACAGTGTTCGCCGTTCGAGGAGTCCAGGCTGTGTGCTCGATGGTTCCACGTGACGACAATATCGCCGGATGTCCCTTAGTGCAATTGCGGCTTTATATTTGTCTCATGCCCGCTTTTTGGCGCAGTTGGAGCAGAATAAACAAAAATAATTCTTCGGCAAACAGTCGGCGTGTCAACTCCCTTTAAACGTACAAAATGCGTCCTCGGGTCGGGGATGTAAAAAATAAAATGGGCCTTTTTCGGTATATTCTGTAATGTAGGACGTTAATGAACGATTTTTGATTTATTCAGGGATTGGGGTCGTTGGTATGGGATAATGACTAACGTTTTGTTTGGAATATTTGATACATTCTTCCTGTTTGCACGTGCATAAATGTAAAAGTATGTTTGTGAATACGTCATTGACTAACCGGAATGGAGATTATAGCAGTTTTTTTAGACCCAAAGGGTAAAAACGGGACCCTATTACTAAGACATCGATGTCCATCTGTATGTCCACCTGTCTGACAAGGCTGTATCTCATGAAACGTAATAGCTAGACAGTTGAAATTTTTACAGATGATGTATTTCTGTTACCGCTATAACAACAAAATAAAATAAATATTTAAGTGAGGCTCCCATACAACAAACGTGTTTTTTGCCGTTTTTATATATAATGGTACGACCCTTCGTGCGCGAGTCCGACTTGCACTCGGGCAGTTTTTTTTATTATACCTTTGTTTTTTGAAGTTGAGATGCATTAAACCCATTTTATCTTAAGGCGCTCCTAGTCGACGATTGGTTTTGTTCGAAACAAAAAAATAAATACTTGTGAACAAGCCACATCTCCTATTTTATAATGATAGTATATGTGAATAAAGATGTACCCATCTTTAATCACTTCGATAAATAATCCTACCGACCGCTGCAATGACGACAAACACACGTCGGCGCTTGGTCCGCCTTAGCTTTTCGAATAAATTAATGAATATAAATTATGTATAATTACTTATCAAAAATCTATTCTAATAAAAATCTAGATCTACATATTACCTATCTTGTATATAAAATATTTCGATCATAAATTCGTAAAACGTATCATTTTGAAATAATATCTTTATCGTGAAAAGTTTCTGCTATTATGTTTTCAGCTTAATAGAAATCTAGGTAGGAACCTGAATTAATATACTTATAAAAATAGGAGATGTGGCTTGTTCAGAAGTATTTCTTTTTTCGTTACGAAAAAGAGCAATCAGCGACTGGGAGCCCCTTAAGAGGTGTAAAGGGTTTAAGTATGTCAGAAAAATGCAAATTCGCGGACTGAGAAACTTGTGAAAGGTATTATTAGTGGTATAATTGAATGATCTTTCAATCAAAATACTCAAATTACAACGCTGAAGAGGTTAATAAAATTATAAAATGTTTTTAATTTCACTTCAAAATATAATTATAACTAGCGACCCGCCCCGGCTTCGCACGGGTAGCATATATAGGGTAGGTTTATACATATAAACCTTCCTCCTGAATCACTCTATCTATTAAAAAAAACCGCATCTAAATCCGTTGTGTAGTTTTAAAGATATAAGCAAACGTACATACATACAGACGCGGGAAGCGGAAAGCGACTTTGCTTTATACTATGTAGTGATATATGGGTAGATATTTCACACAGCACCATTTTGATATTAACCCAATTCAATATTGATGGACATTCAAAATGTCTTAAACAAATATTTGCTCTAGTGTCATTACTCAGGGAGGAAATAAGAGAATACGTTTGTATAGAAAAACGCCTGCCCAGGAATGCTCCTAAAGGTACTCGGCAAGTGTGAAAATTTCACTACTTCAATATTATAATTTTGGTCAGAGTGGGTCCACTCGCGCGTGGTCAAACCTCTGTCAATAGTTGAACCCAATGATTAATTATACAACCCCAGTCTTACGTGAGTTTAGTCACCGTGAAAGGGTTAATTAGGGTGGCCATGTTGCGGGCTTGTCCCGGACAAAGTTGTCTGTGGTTGGATTTTGACGGTTTTTTCTCTTTGACGCTCTTTTTAGGAGTTTTGTTTTTTGTTGCGCGCTGGTATTGTTTGGTATTCAAATTCGGTGTATCACTGTTGGTTTTTATAGATTGTGTAAGTTGTCGGCTTGAATACTGCCACTTTTGTTTGTGCTGGAATATTTTGGTATTGTTTTTGACCGCGATTCTGATTGAAAGTATATCCTATATATATATATATAGGATATACTTTCCTCCTATATATATACAAAGCCTTATCTGAGCCAACACATCGGTGACTATCGAACTGAATAAAGCCAGTAACGAATCAAACAACAGATTCAAAATATAGGTATAATTTGTGTTATGTTAACTAATACTTGTATTTAGCTCCTACCCGCACCTGACTAGCCTCACAGCTCTACCTTCTGAGCGGGTTCGATCCTCAGCCTCAGGACAAATATTCGTGTGATTATAAATATTTTCATCAAAAATATATATGTATTCTATCAGTTATCTGGTTCTCATAACTTAGTTTGGGGTTAGATGGCGTTGTATGATAATATTATTTATAGCAATATATTTTTTTTAACTTCGCTCTCGAAGTACATGAATAAAAAGTAGTAGAATTTCCTGTGTTCATATTCTAACATGACCGTTAAAAGAAAGAACCAGACATTTGTAAAATATTTTCGATGGAATTTGCTACCGGTCATAGCACACTACGGTCATAGTACGGTATAGAAAGAAAGGAAAGAAATAGGATCACGACTGTAATCCCTTAGTACGGTAGACATCCTCCCAGATCTCCAGGCGCTTTGATCCTTTCAAAGAAATGTATTTATGAATATTTTTATTCATATGTTGGTACTGTAACGGAAGTTTTACGATGATGGTAATAGGCATGGTACGTTCAAGGGGGATGACTCTTCGTTGGTATTTCAGGTTAAAATATTCCAGGACTCGTATATAATAATTGTAATATAAACTAATTTGTGCATGTACTTTGTTTAAAGTCATTTTGTTTATGTCAGTCATTTTGCTAGTTTTTTAAACGTATTTTTCTCAATAACCGCAAAACATACAGTTTTGTTTTTTATGACAAAGATAACTGGATTTAATCTAGATATTAAAGACAGAAAGACGATTGGTGAAACTTTTCTCGATATATTTATTTTCCAAAGTTGGCTCTTCAAAAACCCTAGTTTCTATTTAATCAAAACTATGAATAGCTAAATAGTTCATTTTTATATAATTCGTTAGATAATCATACTAGCTACCTAAATTTAAGTCATTTGATGGTTTTCAAGATAATGCAGTTTTATCACTTTTTCCGTCTTATCCGGGTAGGCTCAGCCCATACAAAACGTCAAAAATTTCACTTATCACCTTAACACACATACTAAAGTCCACATTTCATAAATGGTTTTTATATCTCAACACAAAATTTGGTTACCTCATAGTTATAAAATACTTCAAAGTCCGATGTTAGCCTATTCTATCGAAACCTTTGCGTTATTGTTACGGGGAATAACCCCAATTGTGTCATAAACTCTATAATTCCCGGATATATTTTGTAGTAATACTCACACACTAATTAAAGTGTGAAACCTTGAAATAAATAATTATTTAAGACTCGTAAAGTGAAAACTTGCTCATATATTATCATATTATTACAAGCTTTTATTTAACTTGCAATGTATGTATGTAACTATGTTTGTCAAGGTGGAATCTTGCAACTCAATTTTGAAGCAGTTATCTTCAACCGATTGAGCTGAAATTTGGCATACATATGTTACTTCGGTGACAATGCAATAATGACAGCGAGTTGATCTGATGATGGAGTCAGGAGCTGTTCAACAAACACTCACAATGGAACTCCTTAGTAAATACTTCGATTGAGTAAAAACTTTGCATACTTGTCAAGTTCCGATGACAATGTTATATGCTGCGCGCTGGTGCTCGATGGTTTAAATGATTTTACAAAAGCTCGTCATTCAAAAATATTTTTCAACAAAAAACTTAAAATGTAAGTTATAAAAAATGCTCATACCCTTAAAGACCCATACAACACCTTCTCGACCATACATGTTTAGTGTGACAGTAATACAAATTTTATTTGGCTATCTCTCTTCATCTATCTATGTAGATACGTAGATGTATGTAGTTAACTACCTAACTATAAATAAATTGTACTGATTCTTACTAATTGGAATGAAAATACACCAGGTGTTTCGTTAAAAAACAATTTCCCCAATTACCAGCAACATATCCGTTAGGTAACGAAATCGGCCAAGCGTGAGCGGCCCGAAATCGCCAGCGGCCCTCAACTTGCTTACGTCATTAATGCCTAATTCAATTAGGCTCAAGGGTCTATATAGAAATACCTTTATACCTATTGTTGTTTATGTATACTATAGGGTCAAAGGCCCGGTTGTGGTGCCTATCCGGTTTTGGGTATTTTCAATTTTGGCAGTCAATAACTAAGCATAGCAAACAAACTTGTTTTATATCTATAGTTAATACATTTTTTGTCCATGGTCCGTTTTGATTAGTGACAGTTGTGATGCGTTATACCTCTAGATTGGATTGGCAGAACTAATAATTTCCCGTTTTGCATATTTAAATGTAAATAATAAATAAATAAATATCGCCTGTTACAAAACCTTAGCTTAACCTAAGAGATAGATAAATACTATAATCTATGTTGTTTAAAAATCATCGTTTTAATCATTTTTTCAATATAAACCGTTTATTTGAAAATTAAAATGTTAAAATGCCCACAACCAGAGCCCTCGCCCTACATAAGAGTATGGTTAATTTAGTTATAGGTAAGGATAGTAAGCGAAATTACTAGAAAAGTTAGGCTACTTTTCTAGTGTAGCAACTATTTGAAAGCAAAATGTTGAATATTCGGTATCTAACTTTCCATAGTTTAGGGGCTAGATAACGCTATGTGAAATATCCATTACCTATATTTCTTTATTTATTTCGTCTGCGGGAATTTACCTTAGATGAAAAGAGAGAATATTTTTCCCCGACGCCTTATTATCATCGCTTAAAGTTAGGTTTTCTCACATTCATTCAACATGGTTCGACATGCCATACAAAAATGTGTTTCCAAATGATACCTCGGTCCACTCAAATATGTAAATATTATTTCCTTAACTCAAATCAAATTGATGTTTCCTTCATCTTCAATCAATGTTCATCAATAATATAATTTAGGATCCTTATAAATTCATCAAAATCGCTTGATTGACGGCTTATGCCGGGGTCCCACGGCCCGCGTTTTCACGCGCCAGATCGCGCCAAGGCGGACGGACGCGTTTGGGAACGATGCATCCGTGGTGGCCCGTGCTCGGAACGCTCTGTACGCGACGCATCGGACGCACACAGGCTGAGCGTCATCCGGCGCGGCCCGTCGTTTTACGCGCCGTGGGACCCCGGCTTTATAAATACAAGCCATCTATAAAACGTCAAATTTAGTTTCATAAAATAATCCGTTTATCCTACTAACTACGCCAATCAAGCCATTTCCTTCTCTTTCATCCCCCACCTTAAGTAAGAACTCTTACAATTTCTTAACACCACTTCAATCCGTAAATCAAGAACCGATTAAATTTGCGAAGAAAGCTGTAAATTTAAATACAGCTGCAAAGTTGAGAGTTGGGTATCCAGTGACCAATTACGGGAGCCCGCAGCGACTTCGGCTCACGACAAGTATTTCTAAAACAGCTTTCCGACAGAATATTTTATATGGGGGTAAACGACATTGCAGATCTCATAAACTAGATATGGCTCTGGGGGCTAGCACGAATCACTATCGTATCAAATTCAAATTCAAATTCAAAAATCATTTATTTCAATAAAATCACAAGGATCACTTTGAAACGTCTTAGGAACTAGGTGAAGCTACGCCGATTCCACGCGACCAAGCCTAGAAGAATCAGGCAACAAACACGGCTTGGGGTCTACCTTTTTTTTATGATCCTTTCCTTAATGCTATGTAGAGCTCCAGTGTGGTGCCAATCGAACAAGGTGAAGGCTCAAACAAGAATAATAATTAAAAGTACCTACTACTCGAGTACGTACAACAATAAAAAAAATAACTAAAGAGCTTCAGCACAAATTCAAAAAGCAACCTATCGACCTCGTATCGACAAAATGTCAATACTAAAATAAATAAATTACACAGCACCCTCTAGCTCTAAACTTATACTATAGGAACCAGATTACTGATATTATAATACATTTAAAAATAATAAATACTTTTTTTTTATAAATACATAAACAATGAGAAGAAAACATTAATTTATTTTGTGTCAACATAATCTCTTAAAACTAAACAAAAAATTATACTTTAAAACACCCAGACACAGAATAAATAATATAATAGTTCATCACACAATTGTTTATCCCGGGTGGGAATCGATCCCACGACCTACAGCGCAGAAGGTAGAGTTAATACCAACTAAGCTTAAGTTGTCAGTTTTGACATTTGGAAGATATAATGTCGATACGATAGTGGTTCGTTCTTAACGGTTTGCTCTTGAAAACAATAAACGATATATCGGGATAAACGTTATATCGCTTCCGACTATATTTTAAAGGATGGAACAGCCGACATTACTTTTCACAATTGACATCATACATTCTGTTACAACAGACGTCGATTTCTAAGAATATGGTTTAGCCGATATCGGAGCACTATGATATCGTTTCAATATCGTCGCAATCATTTTGCAGAGTGCAGACTAACCTAACCTAACCTAAACCACTCTCTGCCTACTACAACTTACCATACCAAAATACCGCGTCAGACTATGTAAATACAAGCTTGTGTGCACAAGCTTTTTTGAGGCTATATAGACTTATTTGTCCACCGGTATATAAGTTTGGTTTTCGAAAATAGTGTACTACGTCTATATTATCCGGATTCTGTTATGTACACACGGGAACATCTAAACTAAAAATATATACATTTAAAATTTAGGGAAGGGCCTCACCTAAATGTTTTGCCCTGGCCTCAACTCCAGGGGTAACTACCCCTGGGTGATGGGGGGTCGCCTTTCGGCGGTGCCACCCTAATTAACTTAATCTACTTACAACTACTTAAACTACTCGACTAAATATCTATATACACAGGTTTATTTTAAAATATATATAATTATAACTATGTATATATTTTTTTTTTTTAATTTTTTGATATACATAAATTATTTACGATACATATTAATTTTTTTTTTTTTTTTTTGAAAAATGTCTTTGGGCCACTTCCAGTAAACCGATCATTCTGAATCGCCCCTGAAATCTAATCTCCTGTCTCAAAACTTGTTCTTTGATCTCACACAAGTGTCTAATGATGGACTTCGAAGTCCTCAAATTCTTTGTTCAGACCGAGATGTTTCAATAAGTCAATATTATCAGGTCCATTTACTAAATTCTTAGTTCTTAGGCTTCTTATTGAGTTTGACTTTCGCACATTGGAAAAGTTGCGAAAAAGTCCGGATTTTCGGATGATTTAGTGCGAAAATGGTCCGGACTATTCACGTTTTGAGAATAGATTCAGCTTTTTTACAGTAACAGATACGACACGATAAAAATATTCACACAACCACAACAACTAATTTACAGCCAAACAAACTCAACGATATAATTGTTTAAAAGTTATATTCCAAAGTTTAATTCCGACTATAATAAGAGTTTGAATTTACCATTGAGGAAACTAATTGAGTATTCGAAACACCAAACTTTTCAAACAAATATGTACATACATCTATACATATCTATACATATAATAAAACTGTAGAAGAGTTCAATTCTGTACATTGAATAAAAACTAAAAAAAAATACTCCTAGGAGCCTTTATACAAGTAACACAAGCAAAAAAAAAACATTTTGGAACTTTGTCTAAAACTATCTGTCGACCGGCGAAGCGGGCACGGATCAGCTAGTTAAAAATAAGACCTTTAAAAAGGACCTATGTGTGGGACTTACAAAGTGTGGGTAACTTTGAAAGATAGAGCGAAGAATGAAGAATGCGAGATTTAGTATAGGATATTTGCAGGTGAAAAATCGTGGACTTTTCCAACCTCTTTGGGAAACAGACGTAAGTTTAGAAGGTTCTCAACTGTATGACTTTTTCATACACTTTTAAAAATCAAGAAAAAAATCTTAAACATCTTCCAGAAATAGAATCCCAGTAAAAACATATTCATGTAGCTGACCTGTGCCCGCTTCGCTGGACGACAAACATTTACAAACAAAAACATACAAACAAACAAAAACAAATTTATATATATTCTATACTAGCGACCCGCCCCGGCTACGCACGGGTGCAAAGCTGATTCCTATAAACCTTCCTCCTGAATCACTCTATCTATTAAAAAAACCGCATCAAAATCCGTTGTGTAGTTTTAAAGATATAAGCATACGTACAGACGCGGGAAGCGGGAAGCGACTTTGCTTTATACTATGTAGTGATGTTGCCGAGGACTAGACTACTCACTATATAAAAAAAAGTTTCATCAAAATCCGTCCAGTAGTTTTTGCGTGAAAGCCGGCCAGACAGACAGACAGACAAAAATTTCAAAAAGTTTTTCTTTGGCTTGTGTTACTTGTATGAAGACCCCTAGAAGTATTTTTTTTTGTTTTTATTCAATGTACAGAATTGAAGTATTCTACAGTTATTTATTATTATATGTATATAGATATATGGATATATAGATGAGACGAGAGACCAAGACGAGACTATATGGCTCGCACTGTCAAAAAGTTAGCAGACCTAATGTAGAGCCAAACTTCTAAATCTACATGCTCTAAGTTCACAAACTTTACATCTTAGTCAAAATATGTTGATTGGCCGTTTGGTTACTACAAGAACAATTGTATTACAGAAAAGTAATGAACAGTGAATAGATTTTTCACCTAAAACGCAATGTACGGTATGTAATTGAAGAAATACGCCATTCATCGTTCATTCATGTGGGATAGCGGAAGCAAAATAATCAACTTTCGACAATTTTAACTGCTTGTATTAATGGAAAAAAAAACATATTACAATCTTTACGTCGTTCGTCGTCCATCGTCACAAATCGTATATCGCCATCTTTTCAGAATTCTTTCACTCGCCTCTTTCATATTTTACGTTCGGATACTATCATCATCTACCTAACGTCTCTCTGTCACAACTAAATCGGATACACTCTACATTCATACATACAAAAATCATACCAACTGTTAATACGGCCATGACGATATAACGTTACTGTCGGCTAATGTAAAACTCCACGTCTACTGGTCCCTTCAAGGTCAATGATTTTCGGGAAACTTTATCTAAGCTGAGGACTAATCATTTACGGTATTGTATTTATATATTACACGGTTCATCATCATCGAGCACATAACCCAATAGACGCGTAATGGCTTCACTTCTCAAACAAACAATTCTGTCAAATCGTTGATATAGACATCACCGATCCTCCAGCGAAATTTAAAAGAATTATACGTGACATTCTTTTAACCACCCCTATGTAATACACTCATCAGATTACGTCCTAGTTTAATAAGCAAATTATATAGTTAAATAATTATAATTTTTGTGATATTGATTTTAAGTAGTTATATTTTATAATCTAATTTATGTACGGAAGTTTTTATAACTTGATCTCATGTTTCTCTCTCACTCAATTTTTTGATCTCATGTTTCTCTTTCTCTTTTTATTTTTTTAAGTTACTCATAATTATTGTTAAACCTAGTTGTTAAGTTGAGTCATCTAAGTGCATGCCGGGAAAACACATAGATTTAAGTATAATTGTTTTTAATTAGATGTAGTAAGTGATTTTTCTGTAGGACGCCCTAAATAAATAAATAAATAAATAAATCGTTGAGGTGTGCGGGTCGGGGGGAGGGGTAAAAAATGCATTCTGATTGGCCGGTTCAATGGCACAGCGCTAGGTGTCTTATATCAGCAGTATAAGCCTAAAGGGCTTCACACACGGCAACTATAATGTATATTAATATACATTACATCTCGGGATGTATAGCTTTTAATTATCTTAATGTATCACACTCACAACAATAATGTAATGTATATTTCCCTGCATTCCATTATACGGAAATGTATTGAGACGTATTAAGATGGATCGAAAAAATGTATATTTTCATATCACTCATGTAAAAATGTATGTTATAGCTGTCGTGTTATAGATGTATCGTGCTATAATGTATATCTTTACATTATAGCTATGTGTGAAGTCCTCAATGTGTTGTAAGAAAGTATTTGCCTTGCATGAGGAGTCTATAGGTTATGTGGTCGATGTTCTTCATAAAATCGTAGCTATTTGGAGAAAGAAAGAAGGCGTACTCTCTCTATTGTGGCATATTATGAAGTAGTGTATGTCATTATAGTGTTTACCTATGTATACCGGGTTGGCTGAGTGGGAGATAACTCGACTTTTAATACAAAAGTCGTGGGTTCGAATGCAAGCGGTATATCAATGGAAATGATATACCGCTTTGGCAGTCAATAACTAAGCATAGCAATAAAACTTGTTTAAATTCTATAGTTAAGGTGATAAGTGAAATTTTTGACGTTTTGTATGGGCTGAGTCTACCCGGATAAGACGGAAAAAGTGATAAAACTGCATTATCTCAAAAATCATCAAATTTAAAAAGAAACTGTCTGTAATTTACTTAGATAGTAAGATTATCTAACGAATTATATTAAAATGAACTGTTTAGCTATTCAAAAAACGATTCTGCATTCATCAAAAATATTTATTACTCGCCTTAATTCTTTGTCTTTGGTCCGTTTAGATTAGTGACATTTGTGGTGCGTTGTACCTCTAGATTATTTTACCCACAACCAATGATTTCCCGTCTATTTAAATATGAATAATTAATAAATAAATATCGCCCGTTACAAAACCTTTGCATAACCGAAGAGATAGAGAAATACTCTATTCTATGTTGTTTTAAAATCGTCGTTTTAATTATTTTTTCAATATAAACCATTAATATGAAAATAATGTTGTTAAAGTGCCCACGATCAGCGTTCTCACGATAAGTTTTTTTCCTTAGTTACCTATTATACTCGTAGTATTTACGTGACTTTTATTTCACGAAGCTCATGTTTTCATACTTTACATTCATTAAATCACTACATAGTATAAAGCAAAGTCGCTTTCCGCTTCCCGCGTCTGTATGTAATATGTAATATGTATGTATGTATGTTTGCTTATATCTTTAAAACTACACAACGGATTTTGATGCGGTTTTTTTTATAAATAGAGTGATTCAAGAGGAAGGTTTATATGTATAATACATGCATAATATAATAGAGAAACACTGATAATTTTAGAGGTTTCTAATGTGATGTCGTAAATAAACACATTTTTTTGCGCTTACATTGCAAATGCTGGCTGAACCCCACGAGATATATCAAAATAATGTACTACAGTATTGTATACCTTAAAAACGTCTACAAAAAAGTCCACGATGGTATTAGAAATGTCTTACGCACAGCGAAGCGGGCACGGGTCAGCTAGTTTAGAAATAAAGAAATCCAAAGCAGTCGTAGAATCGCGCGATAGAAATCAGAGTAAAGTCCTCATAATTTCCATATCTAACCTAATATTTTAGCATGAATAAACCATTTGCCGATGCTTGAGCTGGAGTACTACCAACACTTTCTATACAGTTTTGTTCGAATATTTTTCACAAGATTCTGATTAACTTATATGAATAAATAAATATTGGCGGACTTTATACACAATTTTGGTGGACATTTCACACAGCGCTATCTAGCCCCAAACTAAGCAAAGTTTCTACTATGGGGACTAGATAACTGATAGAAGAATTATAGGTACATCACTATCACTACATAGTATAAAGCAAAGTCGCTTTCCGCTTCCCGCGTATGTATGTATGTATGTTTGCTTATATCTTTAAAACTACACAACGGATTTTGATGCGGTTTTTTTTAATAGATAGAGTGATTCAGGAGGAAGGTTTATATGTATAATAACTGAAAGAACTTACTTATACTTATATTTGGTACTTTATATTTTTTTGATGTTTAACATCTTAGGCGGCGGGTCAGACTGGCTGTTGGCCTGGTGACGCACATGCCGCCGTGGCGACGCAGCGAATCATGTCCGATTCGACCGCGATCGGTTCGCGATAGGTCACAATGTTTCACATCTCTTAGGCGTCCCGCGTCGGCTCAATTTTTTATTTTCTACGTTCTTCTACAGTCTTATCATCTGACTGTGTGTTTATAATATGACTTACATATTCAAACTCCGGAGAGAGCGTACGCCTCTAGGCGAACGTATATTAAAGTTATGTATATTCAAGTTGCCAAGAAAATGAATACTGTAACTAATAAAGGTAAGTGTTTTACATTGTGTGTTAGTCGTTCAAATGTTTTCAGATTTTATGTATCTGTTTAGAATCCAAGAAAAAAGATGGTGGTAAGCCCCTGTCCTAATTCCCGATTGCAACTCGACCAAATTGAAAATGCATAAGCCAGCATAACCTGGGTATTTAAACTGCAGATATTGCTGTTGGCCGTATAACCCCGAACCGTGAGAATCTAATGAAACTTTGCTCTTTGAATATTAAGCTCCGGTTTTCAAAGTTGCTGCAATTGCAAATTACATTTTTAGTGTAATCGCTACAAAGACATAATTACTTACTAACTGATGATAATAATAATAATAAAATAAAAACTTTATTTTAGGCAACAACAATAATGTAATATACAAAAACTGAGGCCCATATTAATAAATACCTTACAGACTAACATAGGTACTTAATTTAAATAATATATATTTTTAAACAACATAGAATAGAGTTTTTATCTATATCTTATGTTAAGGAAAGGTTTTGTAACAGGCGATATTTATTATTCATATTTAAATAGATAAAACGGGAAACATTTAGTTGTGGTCAATCAAATCTAGAGGTATAACGCATCACAACTGTCACGTACCATAGACAAATAATTGTATTAACTATAGATTTTTAACAAGTTTGTTTGCTATGCTTAGTTATTGACTGCCAAAATTTAAAATGACCAAAACCGGGGTAGGCACCACAGCCGGGTCTTTGACCCTACATAATACATAAAATATATAACATAATATTGGTCGTGTTGGTCTAGTGGGTGCTCGAAGTTGGATTGACCCTCGTATTCAAGAACGACACTATGAGAACACGCACCCACAGTGGACGAAATCTTTTTTCATAAACATTAATTTATGTGTTGAGCGGTACTATGGCGCACGCTACCGTGTGCCTTTAGAGCTCAACTTTGGCTAGTGGCACACGACAATGTGCCTCTAGTCACACTATGCAGTGTCGCACAACACATAAAATGATTTTTATGAAAAAAGATTTCGTCCACTGTGGGTGCGTGTTCTCATAGTGTCGTTTTTGAATACGAGGGTTAATCCAGTTCGTGTGTTTTTGTCCGATGATTTTTTCTGTTCGAAATATCAGAGGTGAAAAGAAATAGTTATGATTATTAAATTCAAATTCAAATTCAAAAATCATTTATTTCAATAAAATCACAAGGATCACTTTGAAACGTCTTAGGAACTAGGTGAAGCTACGCCGATTCCACGCGACCAAGCCTAGAAGAATCAGGCAACAAACACGGCTTGGGGTCTACCTTTTTTTTATGATCCTTTCCTTAATGCTATGTAGAGCTCCAGTGTGGTGCCAATCGAACAAGGTGAAGGCTTAAACAAGAATAATAATTAAAAGTACCTACTACTCAAGTACGTACAACAATAAAAAAAAATAACTAAAGAATTATAGGTGAATATAGGCTTAAAATCGTCAATTAAGGAATACTAACTTGTGGGTATGTGCTAATCGGATGTGCATCTGGCTCTTCAAGGATATAACAAGATATTGTATTTCTTGTGGAATACAGTCTCTCCAAAATATCCGTGTTTAGTATGTAAATACCTACTCTTAATTTTTACATTTTGTTGAAAATCAGTCATCGCTATAACACTGCCGTCATTTTGGTGACGCTCTGTTTGAAGTTGTTCCTTTAGGAATTAGTTCCCGAATCTGAAATGATTTATTGGTAGATTGGCGCTTTTCGAAGTCTTTCGAATTGAGTTATTTCGTTCGTTACTCCGTGTAGCAGAAACCTTCGTTCAGATGATATAAGTAAATTATGTATTGGAAGATTGTTATGAATAAGAATTGAATACACGATTGTCCGTATTAATATAAAAAAAATCCGGCCAAATGCGAGTCGGACTCGCGCACGAAGGGTTCCGTACTTTCTATAAAAAACGGCAAAAAATCGCGTTGGTTGTATGGGATCCCCACTTAAATATTTATTATATTGGAACGAAGTTCCTTATCGCGCGTTGTGAAAGGGACTAGACGGAAAAAAATCTTACGAAAAGTTGTCACGAAATGTTGTCACGAAAAGTTGTCACGAAAAGTTGTCACGACACTTTTTTGCTATAGTATATCTATTAATATATAAATAATAAATAATAAATAATAAATAATAAATAATAAATAATAAATAATAAATAATAAATAATAAATAATAAATAATAAATAATAAATAATAAATAATAAATAATAAATAATAAATAATAAATAATAAATAATAAATAATAAATAATAAATAATAAATAATAAATAATAAATAATAAATAATAAATAATAAATAATAAATAATAAATAATAAATAATAAATAATAAATAATAAATAATAAATAATAAATAATAAATAATAAATAATAAATAATAAATAATAAATAATAAATAATAAATAATAAATAATAAATAATAAATAATAAATAATAAATAATAAATAATAAATAATAAATAATAAATAATAAATAATAAATAATAAATAATAAATAATAAATAATAAATAATAAATAATAAATAATAAATAATAAATAATAAATAATAAATAATAAATAATAAATAATAAATAATAAATAATAAATAATAAATAATAAATAATAAATAATAAATAATAAATAATAAATAATAAATAATAAATAATAAATAATAAATAATAAATAATAAATAATAAATAATAAATAATAAATAATAAATAATAAATAATAAATAATAAATAATAAATAATAAATAATAAATAATAAATAATAAATAATAAATAATAAATAATAAATAATAAATAATAAATAATAAATAATAAATAATAAATAATAAATAATAAATAATAAATAATAAATAATAAATAATAAATAATAAATAATAAATAATAAATAATAAATAATAAATAATAAATATTGGTGGACATTTTACACATCGCCATCTAGCCCCAAACTAAGCAAAGCTTGTACTATGGGAACTAGATAACTGATATAATACTTAAATACTTTTTTTTTGTAAATAAATACTTAAGATACATACTAACACCCAGACACAGAACAAACATCTATGTTCATCACATAAATATTTGCTCTGGGTGGGGATCGAACCCACAACCTACAGCGCTGAAGGCAGAGTTACTACCAACTGAGCTGTGAGGCTGTCATATAATTAATAATTATTATCTATTAAGTCATATATTAATTGTGTCGAGGTCGAGGTGGAGGAGGAGGTGGAGGTGGAGGTAGAGGTGGAGGTCGAGGTCGAGGTCGAGGTCGAGGTCGAGGTCGAGGTCGAGGTCCAGGTCGAGGTAGAGGTCGAGGTCGAGGTCGAGGTCGAGGTCGAGGTCGAGGTCGAGGTCGAAGTCGAAGTCGAAGTCGAAGTCAAAGTTGATTCCCCTTCCCTTGTCCCACGTTATTTTGTGAGAACTTCGTTCCATCCGGGTGTCCCTTGACACCTCTCAAGTTTTTTTATGTTAGTATTTGTTGTTATAGCGACAACATAAATACATCATCTGAGAAAATTTCAACTGTCTAGCTATCACGGTTCATGAGATACAGCCCTGTGACAGAAAGACGGGCAGACGGACAGACAGACAGCGAAGTCTTAAGTAATAGGGTCCCGTTTTTACCCTTTAGGTACGGAACCCTAAAAAGTAGATATTAGCTGCAATGAAAATAACTACAGTTTGAGGTGAGTAAAAATATCACTGGACTAGTTAAAACTTGGAGATGGCGCCACGGTCGCGACAGCCACCATACCAGCAAAATTTATTTATCTTGTCTATTTATCTATCTTGTAAAAACATGATTATCATGTTATGATGTTGAATGCAATATCTAATGTTAGAGAATACCTAATCTAATAGTAACACTTTTCATAGTAACTATTCACTGTTTATGCACCTTTACCTACGCTTCAGCGTAGGTATAGTATTGGTAGTGTAGGTAGAGGTGCCTAGACAGCATAAAAAGCGTAGGTATTATGGCATTCAGTACCAATAAATATTGGTATGAGTATGATAATCACGTTTTTATATAATTACGTTTCAAAAACTAAAAACAAAACCGACTTCATGTTATTAAAAATTTGTAGTGCTGAAAAAACCCAGGGGCCCTGCGGGGGGGGATCACACAAAAAAAACATACAGGCGAATTGAGTACTTCCTCCTTATTTTGAAGTCGGTTAAAAATAGTACCACAGTCTTTCTTGCGTTTAATTTGCAAATGCCCAAACCAATGACGTTCTGTTGTTATTCTGTATATTTGTCTTGTCCTAAAACTTCTTTCATCCCCGATTCCTATCGCCAAGCAATCAATCTACTTTTCGCTGAATGAAACCAAGGGTTCCCGTCGTGTCTTTGTACAAAATAAATGAAACGAAACGCAATTTACGTTCTGGCATTTTTATTAATACTCCTTTTAATGTGATGCGTTTGTGAGCTTTTAAATATTTACGGATTTTGCGAAAGGTTTCTGTTATATTGAATCTTGTAAGGTAAGCTCATATCGGGTAATAAAAAAGTCCTTTAGGCAAAATTCTCGTGCCACAGTGTTTGTAACCATACTTCTCCGAAACGTATTTTTTATGTCATTTTTAGGGTTCCGTACCCAAAGAGTGAAAACGGGACCCTATTACTAAGACTTCGCTGTCCGTCCGTCTGTCCGTCTGTCTGTCACAGGGCTGTATCTCATGAACCGTGATAGCTAGACAGTTGAAATTTTCACAGATTAAGTATTTCTGTTGCCGCTAAAACAACAAATACTCAAAACAGAATAAAATAAATATTTAAGTGGGGCTCCCATACATCAAACGTGTTTTTTGCCGATTTTTATAGATAATGGTACGGAACCCTTCGTGCGCGAGCCCGACTCTCACTTGGCCGGTTTTTATAGATAATATATTACGGAACCCTTCGTGCGCGAGTCCGACTCGCACTTGGCCGGTTTTTTGTGTATATTTTGTAGGTCTGATTTGGTTGGAAAATCCAGCGTAAAATTTGTTAAAAGCTGAAAGTGATCTTTTATTGAAATTGGACAGGACAACGTCTGTCGGGACAGTTAGTGATAAATATATATATACCAAAATCATCTTTTTTGCGTTTTTTTATCATTTAGGGGTTGTTTTTCGGATTATCAGTTCCAGTATCTTTATTTATTCTGATTTTTTATCTACATACTACAGCAACTTTCATCGTTTATTTTTGATTAGGGAACAAACATAGCAGCCTTATCATAAACTTTCGCATTTATAATATTATTAGGAAACATAAAAAAATATATATATATAATCGTCGACTTGAGAACAGACAAACATATGAACAGTACAAGTTAAATAAAAGCTTGTAAAAGGAGTAAAGTCTGTTTTTGTATAACAATAAATAGTTATTACTACAGAATCCAATCGAAGATGAGCGTTTGAAAACTTGATGCAATTGAGTGAAACTAAGTTGTATTTGAAATTCGACGTTGTTGCGAATCGACTATGATTAGATTTCGAGCTATTCCTAAATTGTCGGTGAAGTTTTGAATAATAAAATAATAATAATTATAAGTAACAATTTACGCTATGCCTGAACTAGGATGATCCTGTATCTCAGGCAAAAAAAGGTAATGGATATAAACTGCGTGAAGCATATGAATAAGTAGGTACTTAGTCAAATTAATTAACATAAAATCTTAAAACCTATATAATAATAATAATAATAATAAAAATATTTATTTTTCAAAAGGCTTTCACAGAAGGTTTACACTTATGTATGGCTTAAATACTAAGTAGGTTAGGTTCTACATAATATCATCAACAAAATACAATGTGCAATAATTATTAGGGTAATACAATAGCAACACCTTAATTACCTACCTAGGTAAAAACCTTGTGTTTTGAATGGCGTAGATACTCTACTTTGCATTAAGTCTTGTAGAGTCAATAACATTGACTCCTCGCTCTAACTAAGTTTGCACTTGTATATAGACGCGAGGGATGTAAATAAATAAATACTAATTAGGGATATTATGTTTTATATAAATAAGAAATGCAACATTTAGAAGTTACTTTAAAACAGTTAATAACTCCTCAGTTTCATCGTAAGATAAATTGTTTAGGGTAGGCTGTAGAGTTTTTTTACAATTTGTGTAATTCATTGCGTAGATGGTTAATTTATGAATGCATAATAGATGAATAACACCTAAACATACATACATAAAATCACGCCTGTTTCCCAGAGAGGTAGAGATCACGGCTTTTCACTTGCTACAATCCTGGCATAATTCTTTAGCTTCATTCACTCTCATCACATTCCTCATGCATGCTCGTCGGTTTAGAGTACTCTTGACCTGGCCTTTTTTCAAAACGTCACCAATTTGGTCCAAGAAAATACGCCGAGGTCTTACTCTTCCAACGCTCCCTTTCACACTCGCCTTATATACCTGTTTTGTCAATCTTGATGTAATGTAATCTATACATATAATATAACTGTAGAAGAGTTCAATTCTGTACATTGAATAGAAACTAAAAAAAATACTCCTAGGGGCCTTTATACAAGTAACAAAAGCCAAAAAAAAACATTTTGAATTTTTTGTCTGTCTGTCTGTTATCCGGCTTTCACGTAAAAACTTCTGGACGGATTTTGATGAAACTTTTTTTGTTATGTAGCTATAAGTGCTCGGCAACATATAGGCTATAATTTTTTTTGAAGATTGGAATACCAAATGTTAAACTATCTATCCCCCAGCGAAGCGGGCACGGGTCAGCTAGTATATCAATAAAATTATTGATAGATAAAATAAACAAAAAAGAAATAAGATCACGACTGTAATCCCCAAGTACGGTAGATATCCTTTCAGATCTCCAGACGTTTAGATCCCATGAAGATGTATAGTGGGGGTAGTCGGAAGCATAGGTGTATAATGTATATCACTTAACATACACATTATATAGTCGTAACTCCGTAGTCGTTATATCATAATTATGCCTATATACATTACTAGCGACCCGCCCCGGCTTCGCACGGGTAGCATGTTATTATACATATAAACCTTCCTCCTGAATCACTCTATCTATTAAAAAAAACCGCATCAAAATCCGTTGTGTAGTTTTAAAGATATAAGCAAACATACATACATGCAGACGCGGGAAGCGGAAAGCGACTTTGCTTTAGTATGTAGTGATCTATTGTTATTACCGTCTATTTTAATTATGTCTCAGTTATTCTTTCTTATATTCCATGTGTGGAAACTTGTAATTAGCCGTTAGAAATATATGTATCTACCTTGTAGGTACATGTATTATTTTATCTGTGTTATATTCATGTGTAAGGTGTAAATCACTACATAGTATAAAGCAAAGTCGCTTTCCGCTTCCCGCGTCTGTATGTAATATGTATGTATGTCTGTATGTATGTTTGCTTATATCTTTAAAACTACACAACGGATTTTGATGCGGTTTCTTTTAATAAACAGAATGATTCAAGAGGAAGGTTTATATGTATAATACTTGCATAATATAGTAGAGAAACACTGATAATTTTAGAGGTTTCTAATGTGATGTCGTAAATAAACACATTTTTTTGCGCTTACATTGCAAATGCTGGCTGAACCCCACGTGATATATCAAAATAATGTACTACAGTATTGTACACCTTAAAAACGTCTACAAAAAAGCCTACGATTGTATTAGAAATGTCTTACGCACAGCGAAGCGGGCACGGGTCAGCTAGTTTTCCTATAATAATAAAAAGAAAAAAAATATATTTATAAAATCGAGTTTTTATAAATTCTAGGGCTCAGGTACACGTCAAGACAAATCCAACGAGCCCCAACACGAAGTGGTTATGTTGTGTTGTTAGGGAGTTCCTATGGCTACACTCGAGCTCCATCATCAGACCAGCTCGCTAGTACCATAATTTTATATTGTCATTGGAGATTAATTGGTATGCAAAGTTCCGTTGATCAGCTCTTGACTCCATCATCAGATCAGCTCGTTGTCACCATATTATTGCATCGTCACCGAAGTTACCGAGTATGCCAAATTTCAGCTCATTCGGTTGAAGACAACTGCTTCAAAATTGAGTTGCAAGATTCCACCTTAACAAACATAGTTATATACATTGCAAGTTAAATAAACTGGGATTCTCGATTTCGTGGGTATCAGAAACGATACCGATATAATGAAGAGTACCGTGGTGTCTCATTGGTGTCGATTCTTTTGTGTCTACGCTTAAAGCTAAAATTGGTTGGTAAACATGGTTAAAATGACAAATAAAATTAAGCATTCATTCTTCCATTTATTTATTGTACCAGTTTATAAGGTGTTGTTATTTGATTCGTTTTATTATTGAAGAGCTTCTGACTCCAACATTCCTTAAATTCGCACACAAATTCGTTACACGATTTTCTCAAAATAGACTATTCATACACTTCTTGTTTGTACGCTTGTTGAATTGATATGGCGTTTCCTAATTGTACTTAATAACCACTAGTGGAAAACCCCAGCTTCGCTCACGTAATGTTTTCAAGTAGAGTTCAACCTCCGCTGGACTTTTTTAAGGGTTGAGTTTCAGAGATTATTTCCAAGTGTACCTTTACTAATATACAATCTAAGTTTCATGTTTCTAGAACTAAGCAAGCGAGCAAGCAGCGCGGCGGCGTGCCCCATTTTTTTATGTTTTATGGGGTTGATTTTTGGATTATAAGTTCCCCCTTCTGTTTATCTGATTTTTTATCTACATACAACAGCAAATTTCATCTTAATCAATTTGGTCGTTTAGATTTGATTAGGGTACAAAGTTATATACAAACTCACAAACTTTCGCGTTTATAATATTATTAGGACTCTAGCTCGTGTGAGCGATGCGCCTTATGGTGTAAATTATAATGTTGATTGTCAGTCAGTCAGTACCATAAGAGTTTTATATATTTCGATTTATATTTAGCAACTACGAGGCGATCATTACGCAACATCAAATCGCGTTTTTTTGGTGGGTGTGATTTGTAAGTGGGAATTTCTACGAAGCGCTTAAACATACGCATACTGGCTTTAGCAGTCCGCAGCTATGATGTAGGTATTCGGGCGTCCTATGAACTTCATAACATGCCTCAATTGCTAATCGGAATCGAGTTCAACTGTCAAAGTTCTTTTGCGTAACTTCTTTTTTCTCTTGACCTTCCACGGATGTCCACAGCACAACATGTTGATGTTGCAAATGGATTTGGGGTATTTTACAACCGGCCGCATGCCTGACGTCCACCTTCTTTTGGGTAACTAGCCAGATTATATGCTAGTTGATTCCGATTACCAATTCATAGACAAATTTGAATAAACTTAAACAATGTGTTTGTACGAGCACGCAATGAATCGTGTGAACGATTGTAATTATTTAACTTATTGTCGAGAATACAACAAAATAATTTACCAAAATATTTTAGGGTTACTGTGGTATCTATGCTATGCGAACCGCAGCTTGACAGTAAACTGACAGTTTACTATGACCGCGGGCATGCTACTGAGGGGTGGTCAACCGAAAATCATGGAACCACAGTCTAATGGTAAATACTTTTAATTATTATTCTTGTTTGAGCCTTCACGTTGTTCGATCACACTGGAGCTCTACATAGCATTAAGGCCCTGTATGTCGACGATTGCTCTTTTTCGAAACGAAAAAAGAAATACTTCAGAACAAGCCACATCTCTATTTTTCGAATCGTCGACATACAGGGTCTTAAATACAAACTCACAAAATTTCGCATTTATAATATTATTAGGATAGGACAGACACAAGACAGTTGAGCTATCTAAATACCGTTGAATATCTATATTATGGTTATGTTATAATAACGTTATTGACTGTTTGTAATTAATTATCATTAATCAATTAATAATTTAAATTAAACGATTAATCGATCAGTTTTGATCAAACACTTACTAATCTCGGTTTGATTTAACATATTAATTTGTAGAAAAGCATTAATTTCAATATCATTAGTTAATAAAAGCGATAACGTAGGGTGAGAGCGCTGGTTGTGGGTACTTGAACAACATTTTAATTTTCAAATAAACGGTTTATGTTGAAAAAATTATTAAAACGACGATTTTAAACAATATAGAATAGAGTATTTATCTATCTCTTAGGTCAGGCAAAGGTTTTGTAACAGGCGATATTTATTTATTTATTATTCATATTTAAATAGAAAAAACGGGAAATCATTGGTTGTGGGTAAAACAATCTACAGGTATAACGCATCACAACTGTCACTAATCAAAACGGACCATAGACAAAGAGTTGTATTAACTATATACTTTAAACATGTTTGTTTACTATTCTTAGTTATTCCCAAAGAGGGTTGACATCAGGCAGGCGACCGGTTGTAAAACAAATCCAAATCCTTTCGCAACATGTTTGTCCACATATTGTGCCGACCTCACTTAAGGTGAGAAAAGAAAATGATGATTAGCTATTGACTGCCAAAATTAAATATGCCTAAAGCCGGGTAGGCACCACAACTGGGTCTACGACCCTATATCAACCCATTGTATACGCATCAGTACGTTAATTTAAGAAGAACGACAAAACCAGGCTTATCCAAGTTACTTTTGTACTTATCTATGCCTTTTCGATAGTGATTTGCCATTACCATTATGTTAAATCGAATTTCCGTATCTACCGTATACCGTATTCTAATTAAATGATAAAAACTGTTATAATTATATTTTATTATCCTGAAGTTGCCTGGCAGAGATCGCTATTAGCGATAAGGCCGCCAATTGTAATACCTTTAATTGTATTTTTTTACAGTTCTTAGGTTTTTGTAGTTGGGGGATGTGTGGAAATCAATAAATAAATATTGACAGACTACACATCTAGCCCAAAACTAAGCAAAGCATAACTGATAAAACACCTAATATACTTTTTTTTGTAAATACATACATACGATACATAACACCCAACCACAGAACAAACATCTATGTTCATCACACAAATATTTATCCTCGATGGGAATCGAACCCACAACCTACAGCGCAGAAGAGCTACTACCAGCTGAGCTGTAAGGTCAATCTATTGTATATTCTGTTATCTATCTATGCCGTCGTGAGATAGATAGATAGATAATCCATCTATCAGATATCTGATAGATCTATCTATCTATATATATAAAAATCAATGCCACTTTTCTTTGTAATTTTATAACTCAAGAACGGGCTAACCTATCCAAACCAAATGTTTAGGCTTTGTTTGGACTATTTAGTAGATGGTTTATGTGAAGTTTGCACAAAATCGGTAGACTTTTTATCCAGGTACCTACCACCCGTGCGAAGCCGGGGCGAGCAGCTAGTATATATATACAGATAGATAGATAATCTATCTATCGTTGGTCGTCAAAGTACAATGCTGGGAAATGGGTTAGGCCAGAATGACCATGTTTGTTGAATACTTAAAGAACTGTGAGCCGAAAGCTAAGTTTCCGTATCTGTGTTGGTTTACCCAGGACTATACAACTGAAGACACACATCACTGCAGGATCCCACACCATTAATCATTGCCAGCCGAGGATCATTTCTCAGGGTCTGAAGAAAAAACTCCTGTAAATACGACGCTGCGATGGCGTTTTGATTTCTATAAAAAAACATTGGGCTAAAGACGTCGCCTTTTCATAGCTATTTTTTGTTGCTTGTTAGAGAATGGCTCTGGTTTCTGAGACGGAGTCGCCGTTTTATGACGGCCGTAGTGACTTTTTATCTATTGTCTATTCTATTCCGTTGTCTATTCTATTCTTTTTGTCTATTCCGTGCTGTTCGAGGATTGCGTCAGTAATGTACAAGAAGCAATGGTACTAAACAATGTAAAGTTATAAATAAATAAATGATTATTGGTGGACATTTATGACAACGCCATCCAGTTCCAAGGCTTGTACAATGAAAAGAACTATTTTTTTTTTGTAAATAAACCTGTAGGTGCCTGTATGATTGAGGAATGAGATCACAACTTACCGTTTACAGCGTCGCTATCCCTCACCAGTGGGAAGGAAGTCTAATGGGAACCTTTCTTGCATTGATTTTTATTTAGCATCAGTACAATGATGCCCGTTTGCTGTATACGGCCGTTATAATACTCTTACCGTTTTGCAGAAACCGTGCTTTTAGGTGCAACTGGTCTTTTTTTGCCAGGTTTTCGATTATTTCGATCGCATAGCTCCGAGTAGTCGGAATTCCTATTTTTTTAAATCGTATATATATATAATACTTGCAGTCCGCCCCTGCTTTGCACGGGTGTAATGAAGTTATTAAGTAAATATTTGATATCTTAGGTTACATTATTGCAATTTTTGTGAGGATGTCTAATTATTTTGTAAATATAAAGATAATGTAGCTTTTTAACGGAGTAACATAGGTTTTTAAAGCCTACGAGCCCTAGAAAAGCATATGGAATACTTATTATTAAGGTTCTACGCAAGCGAAGCCGCGGGCTTAAACAAGCTTATAAGTTAAGCAAGAATAGCAGTATAATTATGTTAATAGCAGTATAATTGGCGGACTTTACATCTAGCCCCAAACTAAGCAAAGCTTGTACTATTTGAACCAGATAACTGATAAAATACTTATATATTTTTTTTTTTGTAAATACATACTTATTATACATAGTTACACCCAGACACAGAACAAACATCTCTGTTCATCACACAAATGTTTGCCCTGGGTGGGGATCGAACCCACAACCTACAACGTAGAAGGCAGAGTTACTACCAACTAAGCTGTGAGGCCAAGAAGGATTGAGAAGTGAGATCATAAGTTGCCGTTTACAACGTTTGCTGTCTAACTGCTGGGAATTTGCTATCCCACTAGTGGGATTTGACTGATAGCTAACGCTCCTCGAGACTACGTCAGCGCTACGAGACAATTGATTCAATAACTACTCGTAGAGATTAACCACGGTTATATGTTACTACAGAGATTCAATGTAATCCGTGTGATTTATATCAGTACAAGCTAACCCCGCGAACTTCGCATCGCAATTGACAAAATTAAATGTTGTTTGAAGTTCCCGTTCCCGTTCTCGTTCCCGTTCTTAGGAACACACCAACATTGCTTAGACAACAGTGAACTTTATACAATAGCAATAAAGCTCAAATTGACTCTACGTTTTAGTTAGAAAACTTTTGTATGGGAAAAAGAAAAGGGCTGTTTTTTAGGGTTTTTCCGGCAATTATTCAAATTTTTCTCACCGTAAAAACTAACCTTGAAATTCAAAGAATATTTAAAAAAAAGAATTGGCCAAATTGATAAAGGCATTGTTGAGTTATGCGCTTACCAACACATTTTGCGATTCATTTTTATATTATAGATTTTTATTTGTCTCTTTTAAAATATTTTCTTTGTATAGCTGTATTTATATCTAAGAGGATGTCTTTAAAATAATTTCATATGAACGAAGTCGCACGTGTTCCCAGTAGCATTTCATATTATATATGTCAACTCACGCTATTTGTGCTCGGTCGAAACCATAGACCACATAGCCTGATAGACGCCTAATGGCTTTATTTCATCAAACAAACAATTATGTCAAACCGTTGAGGTGTGCGGGTCAGAAAGCGGTAATGTAAAAATGCATTCTGATTGGCCGGTTCAATGCCACAGCAAGCCGTGGAACGCGTCGTGAATCGCGCTCCGTGTTTGATATCTTACTAGCTGACCCGTGACAGACTTTGCTCTGCCTAAATTTCAATAATTGCATAGAAAAAAACACTTTCAGCAACTTCCAATTTTATTCCCTATAAACCTTGCCCTGTTCAAATAAATAAGATATTTTGGTAGAATGTGTATCATTCAGCAGTCAAAAATAAAGTCAGATTTTTTTTGATAAAATAAATTACGAGTATTGAGCGACCTTTGTAGTTTCAACCTTTTTGGTAGAATGCGTTGCAACTCAATGTTTTCAGTCTGAGACTTTTAGCACACCAGCGCCATCTATACCAGAATCATGCATTAATCATTTAGGGGTTGTTTTTCGGATTAGAAGTTCCTTAATCAGTTTGCTCGTTACTATCCTATTTATAATATAACTAGCTTCCGCCCGCGGCTTCGCTTGCAAGGTACTTATAAAAAGTGCCTTTTGCTATTCCACGACATAAGCTATGTAAGTTCCAAGTTTCATCCAAAACCGTTTAAGCGTGATTGAGGCACAAACAAACAATTCTTCAACAACAAACTCACACACTTTCACTTTTTTATATATTACTAGGATTATGATAGGATATCAGCAATATAAGCCTAATGTATTGTTTGAAAGTGTTTGCCTTGCACGAGGAGTCTATAGGCTGTGTGGTCGAGGGTCCAAACGCATACACCGTGTCAGCATTTAGTAGAATTTGAAATTAATTATTGCACTAATAATGTTCTGCAAATACGCGGTTTGATATTTCGGTAATAGTTTGTGATCAGTCCTCTGGGGTATGTACGATTCGTTGGCACGTAAAATTGGCTCCCTTTGTTTTCGGAACTGAAATCTATATCTATGCTAATATTATAAAGAGGAAAGATTTGTTTGTTTGTTTGTTTGTTTGTTTGCATCGAATAGGCTCCGAAACTACTGGACCGATTTGAAAAATTCTTTTACCATTAGAATCCTACGTTATCCCTAAAGAACATAGGCTATAGAATATTTTCAAAAACGTTAGGGATCCGTATGAAAACTTCGATAATGTAACCCAAGGTGTGAAAAAGAATCCAAAAAAAATCCTTATATCGCGTACGCTGCGGAAATTGTTGACAATAGAGCAAAGTAATGTAGTACAGTTTTAAAGAGGACATCAATATCTACAAATAAGTTAACAATACTATATGTCTAACTATTAGGTATCCGTATAATACGTTACTCCCGTGCGGAGCCGGGGCGGACTGCTAGTCTACTATAATTTAGGCGGCTTTTACTGCCAAAGCGAACGGTGCCGTCAGGCATTTTGCTGTCGTCGATTTGGTCGTTAGCAATACGACGCGGTCAACTAAATAAAAAAAAATAGAATCACGACTGTAAACCCCAAGTACGGTAGACATCCTCTCAGATCTCCAGACGCTTAGATCCTTTGAAGATTTCTAGTGGGGGTAGTCACACGTCCAAATTTGGCACGTGCCCACATTTTGCAGTAGTTAGCATCCTACGTGACAGGTTGCAATCCCATCCCCGCTTATAAGAATACAAAACTGGTTTCCTCACGATGTTTTCTTTCACCGTTTCGTGCACTCAGGACACAGAAGATGCCGGTAAGTTTAGTTATAGCTTAGTTTCAAAAGAATCGGCACTATTTTCTGGATTATTGGTACTCACGGTGTATATGGTTAACAGGCAATAGTGGTCCATTGTATGAAAGGCCATTGTAAAAGCATGGCTGATCAGAGCCCACTTCTCGTGATGAAAAAGCTTTTTCACAGAACTAGAGCGCTCACTCAAACGGGAACATATTGAAAGTTCTGTAAACGTTTGTCGGTGAAACTTCCTATCGTACGTTCATTTGTAAACTATTTTTAGTGCTTTGCTAGTTTTTAGGGTTCCGTACCCAAATGGTAAAATCGGGACCCTATTACTAAGACTTCGCAGTCCGTCTGTCTGTTTGTCTGTCAGTCCGTCTGTCTGTCTATCACAAGGCTCATTTATTATAGCGCTCGGCTTGTTGAAGGCAGTAATATGAACTTTGCACTTATTGGCAACTGGCTGGCCCGGTTTCGCGCGTGTACTAATGAAGATTAAAGGCAAATTAGATAGGTTACATTATTGCAATTTTCAAGGGGATCTTGCCTGCTTAGTCTATCGGAATGTGGTCATCATTACTTATCATACTGAAGGACCACAGTATTTACATTACGTGTAGGTTTCGTCTTACAGTACCTACGATTCTCAGGGGCCTTACCACAAGCTCAAAAATAATATTAAAACAGTACTGCTCACGGCGCGAAAGTTCTTCTTGTCGTGTAGATGCTTCATTTTATCCCTAGTGCAGGTGGTTGGGCACAGGAGACACACCAGCAAGTGTGGCATGGATTGATTGGGAGCACTACAATCAGATTGGGTCAGGGTAGGATCCCTATAACCCCATTTGCACATGTTGAGTCTGCAGCGACCAACTTGGGATCGTAGTCGGTTCAATGACTTCCACACATGTCGCAGGTAGTTCTTGTCCAGGTGTTGTAAAGTGACAACGCAATACAAATTCGTATAGCGTTGTCACTTTCGCATCGTGAGTAATATTGTTTTGATATTACTTAAGGAGCTTGCGGTATGACCATACCGCATATGTTCTGATATTTCCAGCATTGGATACTCATGCGGTGCCTGATAAAATATTAAAGCTGAGGCCGCATTGATGCGGCCCAAGCGATTTCGGTGCGGGAATGCCAACTGCGCGTCTCTTTGTGGGATAATTTTTTGACGTCGATTTTTGGTAATTTTGCATTTTTTCCGATAATTTAAATATACCTTCAGCCGCGCACAAAACCGGAGGTTCGTAACCAGTTACGGAGGTAGCAAAATTCATCTTTATACGATACTAGTTTCTAAGGAATACTTTTTGTTCCGTAGACGATACGGAATAACAGAACTGTATACTAAATTATAAGTATATAAGTATTTAGTTATGTACTTATTTAGTGGTACGCTTATCGTAGGTAGAATACACGTTAGGTTCTATGCTTGATTTTTGAGCAAAGTCAACTGTCATTTGGACAGGTAATCTGACAGATAGATTTATGGAGCGAAGTGAAGTGGATTTGATGTTTTAACGATATTATTGTATTATGAATTATGAATAAAAACATGGTTAAAAGTGTGAAAATTAAATGGAATATACTACATAGTTTCGACGAAACTATGATGAACTACGAAATGCCAAAACTCGATAGTGTCGATACGATAGTGGTTCGTGCTAACCACCCCGGCTAGTGGTTGATGACTGTGACCGATCAATCGATACGTTATAAATGTCGACTGTTGTAGGCGTCGACCACACAGCCTAAACTCCTCATGCAAGGCGAATACTGTCGGACAACACATATGACCTACAGATCCTGTGTAAACCACCAAGCGCGATTCACGACGCGCCACGCGGCGGGCAGTGACATAGAACCAGTCAATCAGAATGCATTTTTTCCCGCTCCCCCTGACTCGCACACCTCAACGTTTTGTCAGAATTGTTTGTTTGAGGTTTGAAGCCATTAGGCGTTTATTGGGCTATGTGGTCGATAGTTGTAGGTTACGTGTTCTGATGGCCATAATAGCGACTAGATCGCCAAGTCGCACCGGTTAAAACCGTTCCTTAAGTTACCTTTCAGAGATTCGTCTTAATAATTCACAGAAATGGAATAGTAAACCATAGGTAGGTACGTAATTGAGCAAACAGAGATGCTGTACCTTATAGGCTTCGTGCTAATTGGTATAGTGGTGGCGTGTCGGTTGGTGAAGCAATCGCTAGGAGCAGTCGAAATATTTGCAAAGGAATATAGCTCGTCACACCAAAGAAATAAAGTTTCATTTTCTATAGCTAAAGTTGAGCATCGCTTCGTTATCTTCAAGATGTTGAGGTCAATTCAGTACAATTTTGAAATTGAAACGTTCTTAAGATCCTCTCGTCATAGTTTGAAGAAAAACAATCAGTCTTAACTAAAAACAGGTGATATGTGAAATGTTTGGTTTTTTGTATGTGCTGAGTCTACACGGATAAGACGGAAAAAGTGATAAAACTGCATTATCTTGAAAACCATCAAACTTAAAAAGAAACTGTCTATAATTTACTTAGCGGTACGGTACAGGCGAGGTGGTGGCTCGGAGTCGAAGCGGCGTCGAGGCGCGGGCGCTTTCCCGCGCCGCTTGCTCGCTTCCGCCTTGACTCCGAGCCTCCACTTCGCCTGTGCCGTAACTCCGCCACGACTCTAGCTCGTGTGGGCGATGCACCTAAGGCTATGTGGTCGATGGTGATGTCAGTTCCGTGTGGGTTACCTGCCATTGTTTAAGATGTTAACTATTTTACATGAGAATTTTATTAAAGTGTGTAAAGTGCTGGTGGCACGGAAACCGGCAATCTCATGTAAATTACAACAGAAGGCAGAAAATATTTTATTAAAACGCTACGTTTTTGCCGTTTCATGAATTTTATGATGAACAGAATTTTTATGTAATATCTCTTTTTAGTGGCATTTATTTATGACGGGCTACATTTTAAAATACGCAGATTTTTTTCGACGCCAATGAGTTTTGCCAGTTATTAAATATTTTTTTGCCAGTTTATCTGTATCTATGTAAATTATCTACTCTATAGAGTGTTATATCTTAGAAATTGTCTACTATCCTATCTAAATCCTACTACTTCACTACATAGTATAAAGCAAAGTCGCTTTCCGCTTCCCGCGTATGTATGTATGTTTGCTTATATCTTTAAAACTACACAACGGATTTTGATGCGGTTTTTTTTAATAGATAGAGTGATTCAGGAGGAAGTTTTATATGTATAATAACATGCACCCGTGCGAAGCCGGGGCGGGTCGCTAGTAATATTATAAATGCGAAAGTTTGTGAGGATAAAAATAAAAAATAAAATTAATAGGATACAAACATACAAACATCCAACCAGTTAGTATATAAGCGGTGATGGACTGGCAACCTGTCACGTATGGAATGCGTACTGCAAAATGTGGGCATGTGCCAAATATAATGTTTGGACGTGCCTCTGACTACCCTAACAAGACATCTTCAAGGATTTAAGAGGATTTAAGATTTAATTTTTTTTAATAATAAAATATCGTTTACAAAAGAGACGATTATCATAGAAGCTATTGAAGCCCGATGTAATAAAAATGTTTAGACAAAGAACTAGGCGCAAAGGCTTTTACCATTTCTTTCAATTACAGACAGAAATGTTGAATTACGCGCATGATAGCCTGAAACATCTTATAGTCAAAGGGTTCGGTACAATTTACAAGAGACTAGCTACCCCGACAGACGTCCTGTCAAATTAGCATTTTCTGTTTTTTAAGAACTTTTCAATTTTACGCTAGATTAAAAAAAAATCTTTTATAAATACCTTCTCCTGACACTAACGAATACAATAAAAAAGAATAATCAAAATCGATACAGCCGTTCACGTGATAAAGGGAAATAGTGATTTTTTTTTAATACCAACTCACTAATAGATTTTCACCCGAAATTTCGTCGCGATTTTTTTTATTCGAGTGTGAAAAAAATTCACTTCCATCTTTTGAAATTGTTTTCTTATTTTGTTTTCCGTCATGATTTTTAGGGTTCCGTTCCGTTTTGTCAGTCACTAACGAGCTCAGGGAATGTTGTAATATCTCTAGATCAATATTAGATCAGCATTGATGGTGTATAATATTGCCGAGGTGCAACTTTCATCTATACTAATATTATAAATGCGAAAGTAACTCTGTTTGTCTGTGACGTTGTCACGGTCAAACCGCGGCGCTGAGCCGATTGTGATGTAATTTCATATAAAAATAATTGAAAGTCTTGGAACGGACATAGGCTACTTTTTTCCAATTTTCTTTTGATTTTCGGAAATTTAAATGTTTTACGATATAGTCGTCAAAAAGCAAGTAAAACCAAGTTTTAGTGTATGTAAAATTTATTATTTACTAGCTGTCCCGACAGACGTTGTCCTGTCAAATTTCAATAGTCCCGTAGAAAAAAGTACTCAACATTTTTCCCGAATATTACAATTTAACTATAGATTTTCCAAAATTATCTTTTATACAAACCTTATCCTGACAATAAGAAACTTATGAAAAAATTAATCATCCAATTTGGTGGAGTCGTTCGGAAGTTATGCGCGTACATACATTTCAGCGATTCATTTATATATATATATGTATATACAAGCTGACCCCGCGAACTTCGTATCGCTTTAGAATTAACAAATGTTGTCTTAAGTTCCCGTTTCTGTTTTTAGGGTTTTTCCGGCAATTATTTGAACTTTTCTCGCCGTAAAAACCATCCTTGAACTTCAACAAACATTTTAAAAAAGATTTGGCCAAATTGGTCCAGGCGTTGTTGAGTTATGCGCTTACCAACACATTTTGCGATTCATTTTTATATAAAATATAAATAAATAAATAAATATTGGCGGACTTTACACACAGCGCCATCTAGTCCCAAACTAAGCAAAGCTTGTATTATGGGAACCAGATAACTGATAGAATACTTATATATACTTTTTTTTTTTTTTTTTTTGTAAATACATACTTATTATACATATTAACACCCAGACACAGAACAAACATCTATGTTCATCACACAAATATTTGTCCTGGGTGGGGATCGAACCCACAACCTACAGCACAGAAGGCAGAGTTACTACCAACTGAGCTGTGAGGCCAGTCAAATATATAAAGATAGATTTCGAATATTTACTAAATGCATAAGAAGGCTGTATTCATTGAAGCATGAATCGTCATGCTTCAATGAATACAGCCTGAAAATGTAGCCAACTATACGCCACAAAGCGACATGCCCTGAAACATAATTAAATTTTAACATGAAGCTTTTAAAATAATGGCATTACCACGCCGCAGTCAAAGAACAAAAATAAAATTAAATCAACTTACACAATTTGGCACAAGACACGAAGATAAAAGTTCGTTCCGTTACAGAAATGAGATAAAAAATACTTTTCAATTGTAAGGTAGACTCGCGTTTTAAGGGTTCTGTATGTTATTTTAGCAGGATATTTGTCACGTAAAAAATTCTAACTATATCTAAGTAGTTGCTTGAAATTAGGCGAACTGACTTCTTCGACTCTCTTCTTGACTTCTAATTTTGTTGTTATCAACGTTTTTCAGCTGTTTTTTGTATAACTATAAATGTCGGAGACAAATCGTCGCATCGCCCGCCACTACTGTACACATCGACTACACAGCCCAAAAAGACACCGCATGCAAGGCGAACATTGACATCCAAAAGGTCAGTCTTATACGGCCGATAAAAAATACCGCGCGTCAAACCTGCAGTAGTACCGACCACTTCCTTGACCCGTGCACATCACAGTTGGACCTAACTAGTAAAACTACTTATTGCCAACTAGCTTCCGTCCGCGGCTTCGCTCGCATTGTACCTACATGGATATGAAGTAACCTATTTGCTATTCGCATTTATCATATTATCGCTTTAGAATTAATTCGCGTTCGCGTTCGCGTTCGCGTTCGCGTTCGCGTTCGCGTTCGCGTTCGCGTTCGCGTTCGCGTTCGCGTTCGCGTTCGCGTTCGCGTTCGCGTTCGCGTTCGCGTTCGCGTTCGCGTTCGCATTCGCGTTCGCGTTCGCGTTCGCGTTCGCGTTCGCGTTCGCGTTCCCGTTCCCGTTCCCGTTCCCGATCCCGATCCCGATCCCGTTCCCGTTCCCGTACTATCAAACCTAATAAAGCTCAAATGGACTCTACGTTTTTTTAACTTTTGTATGGGAAAAAGAAAAGGGCTGTTTTTAGGTTTTCCCGGCAATTATTCGATTTTTTTTCACCTTATAAACCTTCATAGACCTCCACGAATATTTAAAGACCAAGATAAAATAAATCCGTTCAGCCGTTCTCGAGTTTTAGCGAGACTAACGAACAGCAATTGATATTTATACATTCACCATTTTAAACACGTGTTTAAAATGGTGAAGGAAAACATCGCATCGTGAGGAAACCAGTACCTAGTAAGTATTTTTATAAGCGGCGATGGGCTTGCAACCTGTCACGTATGGACTGCTAACTACTGCAAAATGTGGGTATGTGCCAAATATAATATTTGGTCGTGCCTCTGACTGCTATCGACAACTCATGTCAACACTTCCCATCCCTAGTGAATCACGTCATTTTGAAATTAGAATGCTTTTTCCGGCTCCCCCCGTACCTCATACCTCACTGACTTGACAGAGTTGTTTGTTTGAAGAAATGAAGCCATTAGGCGTCTATTAGGCTATGTAGTCGATGACTGTACAGGACAGCGGCGAGCGGGGATCGGGGGGAGGAAGAAGCCGCCTCGACACCGAGCTGCGCCGACACACACCATTCAAAACCACGGACCCACATAGGCGCGCGTTTCTTACTTCAATAAACGAACCAACTATACAGTCCACTAATAGTTTAATTTCTACCAACTGAGGAACCCCAACATAATATATGTATGTCTTTATCTGAAAATATGAAATTTTTGTCTGTTTGTCTGTCTGTTGTCCGGCTACCACGCAAAAACTACTGGACGGATTTTGATGAAACTTTTTTTGTTATGTAGCTATTAGTCCTTGGCAACATATAGGCTATAATTTATTTTGATGATTGGAATACCAGGTGTGATTTTCTCTAAAATGGTTAACTTTCACACAATAACATTATGGTCACATTCAACGGAAATAACCTCCCCTGCAACATCCTAGTAGGAATAATGTTGAATAAATAGTAACACTGTATATACTATATGTACTATATATATATATTTTCAGCAGTACCGGCAATGTCGATGGCCTAAGCGAGGTTATTTTGACTGACATCATAGAAAGAAGACGTAAACTTGGTATTCCAACTTATTTTTTTCTTAGGCAGAAATTATATTATTTAAAATAACAGTCCAATTTTTTGCAATTTCTCCTCGAAGTATCGTGTAAGACGGTAAGTTTTGCCTAAAGTTTATTTATCGTTACACGGAACCCTAAACTGCCGTGTTCATTATCACAAATTCCTTTTTCATCTTGATGCTTTTAATTAATTAAAAACGGTCATCCAAATGATAAGGGTGTTCGTGCTTGGGCCCGTGCAAAAATTAAAAAAGTTAGTAAAATAATTGAATAACTGAGTGACCGTTCGGACTTTGTCCTAGTTTTGACAATGGCCAGTGAAATGAAAAATAATTCATCGATTTTATTCTTAAAATTAAAGTCAGAGTCAAAATTTATCTCATTAATTGATTTTGATTTTTACACGACTCTTTATCACCTTTAAGGAGAGGGTTACATTCGATGACATCTCGACTTTTGAATACTCTGCCGTATTCTATGGCTGCACACATCAATAGTGCAAAACGCACACATTGAAACTACTTCACGCTCGATTTACCAATACTATTTCCAACGTTTTGACTATGTAATGCCGGGCCCGCGTTTTCAGGCGCCAGACCGTGCCAAGGCGGACGGACGCGCCGTGGGAACGATGCATCCGTGGTGCCCCGTACTCGGAACGCTCTGTATGCGACGCGCCGGACGCACACAGGCGGAGCGTCATCCAGGCGGCCCGTCGTTTTACGCGCCGTGGGACCCCGGCTTTACAATAGCCATGGACGCAGGCCCGTGTCAAAATCTATTGTTATGTCTACTAATCACGATAGTTTGAAAAGTTATATCTATACTAATAATATAAATGCGAAAGTAACTGTCAGTCTGTGACGTTATCACGGCCAACACGCTGGGCCGATTGAGATTAAATTTCTTAAAGAGATAGTATAAGGTGTAGTTGATCGGAGGAATTTGTTTTAAAGAGCGCTTTTACAAGTATCTCGTTAAAATGTTGGTCCCGGCTTTAAAAAAAATGCTAAGGCCTATATAGCCTATAGATTCTGTAACTAGAGTTGGCCACTAATTTAACTTATCACGTTATTATAATCTTTACCAAATAGTCTGTCAGAGTCATATAGTATTGAAGAAAGTGGAGGTCCCTATTTGTTTGTTCAGTATATAGCTGTCGAGTCCAGACGCGTGGGAATAAAATTATCCATAGCATAAATTTGGACACGCTTCAGCCATAAGGCGTCCAACTTTAACAACCTATTATAGTTGGCTGCTTGGTACACTGTAGTGTAAGATCTCTGTAACATAAATGGCATGTTGACAACGATAGAGGCAACTGCAGCCGTCAACGCGTCGGCGGCAGCTGTCGACCTATAACAACGTTTGCAGTTGTAGCGTGCCGCGTCAGAAAAAAAACCGGCCAAGTGCAAGTCGGACTCGCACACGAAGGGTTCCGTACTATTATCTATAAAAACGGCAAAAAAATCACGTTTGTTATATGGGAGCCCCCTTAAATATTACTTTTATTCTATTTTTAGTATTCATATATTATTTTTAGTATAGCAGCAACAGAAATACATAATCTGTGAAAATTTCAACTGTCTAGCTATCACGGTTCATGAGATACAGCCCTGCGACAGACAGACGGACAGACAGTCGGACAGCGAAGTCTTAGTAATAGGGTCCCGTTTTTACCCTTTGTGTACGGAACCTTTAAAAGCTCGTCTTCTATTACATGTATTGTTCGTCTCGGTGTAAATGCGACCATTTAAAGCTTTTTAACTAAATTTCCGCAAGATTAACCAACGGATTCTTGTTCTTAATTTGTTGGTATTAAGAGTCAAAGTTGATTGCACGACATCTCCACCCTCTTTGTGGTAATAGTTGCCATTAACCATATTAATGCAAAGTTAGGGATAAAAAAAGTCTTGCGGAAAAGTATTGGATGATAAACGCAATGCGGTATTTGTAGCATTAACATGTTTTGTTGCTGGTATTCTTTCCTGTTAAACTAAAAAAAACCGGCCAAGTGCGAGTCGGACTCGCGCACGAATGGTTTCGTACCGATATCCTTATGGATATCGGTACGAAACCCTTCGTGTGTGGCCGTTTTTTTATAAAAACGGCAAAAAAATACGTTTGTTGTATGGGAGCCCTACTTAAATATTTATTTTAATCTGTTTTTAGTATTTGTTGTTATAGCGGCAATAGAAATACATCATCTGTGAAAATTTCAACAGTCTAGCTATCACGGTTCATGAGATACAGCCCTGTGACAGACAGATGGACGGACAGACAGACAGACGGACAGCGAAGTCTTAGTAATAGGGTCCCGTTTTTACCCTTTGGGTACAGAACTCTAAAAATAGGATCAAGACTGTAACCCCCAAATACGGTAAACATTCTCTCAGATCTCCAGACACTTAGATCCTTTGAAGATGTCTAGTGACCTAGTGAGGGTAGTCAGAGGCACGTCCAAACATTATATTTGGCACATTCCCACATTGTGCAGTAGTTAGCTTTCCATACGTGACAGGTTGCAAGCCCATCGCTGCTTATAAGAATACTAACTGGTTTTCTCACGATGTTTTTCTTCACCGTTTTCAGCACGTGTTTTTTCGAACAGAAAAATCCATTGATGCGACCCACGACATTCAGATTGAAAGTAGAGGTACCTCCCACTCGGCCAACACGTATTCTTAGTATTCTAGTAAGAGGCGACGGGCTTGCTACCTGTCACGTGTGGATTGCTAACTATTGCAAAATGTGGGCATTTACCATAAATATGTATCATTTGAACGTGTTTATGACTAACCCCTTTAGACATCTCTAAGGATCTGAGCGTCTGAACATCTGTCATTTTTTGTATAGACGTTTTATATACACATATAAAAGTGTCAGTTTTGGCATTTGGACGATACGTTGTCGATACGATAATAGTTCATGCTAACAGCTAAGCAGGGGGAGGCCCCTATTGATTATTTTTGGATTTGAAGCTAGAACAAAAAGTGTTTTTAGGTTTCCGTACCCAAAGAGTAAAAACGGGACACTATTACTAAGACTTCGCTGTCCGTCTGTCCGTCTGTCTGTCATAAAGCTGTATCTCATGAACCGTGATAGCTAGACAGTTGAAATTTTCACAGATAATGTATTTCTATTGCCGCTATAACAACAAATACTAAAAACAAAATAAAATAAATATTTAAGTGGTGCTCTCACACAGCAAACGTGATTTTAACGCCGTTTTTTATAGATAACGGTACGGAACCCTTCGTGCGTGAGTCCGACTCGCACTTGGCCGGTTTTTTGGAGACATTTTAGAATAATCAATCTATCTTGAACAGTTTTACCAATCGTGTTCCAGTCTTTAATTTGGATTAACGAAACCTTAAAGTTTCTATGTCACAAAACCTAACCCTTACTTGAGAAAAACACGATCAATCTTCTTATATGTATATAAAATTATCGTGCTTGACCGATTTTTATGAAAAAAATTGTGTACATTTAGTAGGTATGAGTATAGGTCGTAGGGTAATTTTTATACCCCTAAGTGATAAGGGTGGCATAAAGTTCGGGAAAAAATTAAAGTGCTTTTATTGTAGGATTATTGGAACTTGACAGGACAACGTCTGTCTTGACAGCTAGGTATGAAAAAAAATACAGTTAAAACAACACTTCAACAACGATGTCAATTAGGTACGTAATATTT
This sequence comes from Hydriomena furcata, assembly GCA_912999785.1. Classification (NCBI taxonomy): domain Eukaryota; kingdom Metazoa; phylum Arthropoda; class Insecta; order Lepidoptera; family Geometridae; genus Hydriomena; species Hydriomena furcata. The sequence continues at coordinate 11,054,887 of OU538839.1, forward strand.
GTCATGCTAATGTTTTTGTCACGCAGTATATTGTTACTTTCACTACTGTCACAATCACAATAGCTGCGCTAACGAATAGCGTGACAATATAGGCCATAGGCGAATGCTGCATTCATTCCATCACCCTAAAACGTCATGCGGGTTACAACGCAATATTCAAGTGGAAATAGCTTTATGATGAGTGCTTTTAATGGCATAGTGACTGCGGAAAAAGAGCAGTCAGTTTTTGACTAGCCTCACAGCTCAGTTGGTAGTTAGCTCTGCCTTGTGCTGTCGGTTGTGGGTTCGATCGGGATAAACATTTGTGTGATGAACATAGATGTTTGTTCTGTGGGTGTTAATATGAATAATAAGTATGTATTTATAAAAAAAAAGTATATAAGTATTCTATCAGTTATCTGGTTCCCATAGTACAAGCTTTGCTTAGTTTGGGGCTAGATGGCGATGTGTGAAATGTCCACCAATATTTATTTATTTATTATTCACAAGCTGCTCGCCCTGGCTTCGCACGGGTGGTACCTGGATAAAAAGTAGTCTATGCATTATTCTGATGTATAAGCTATATTACTGTAATGTTTAATTGTATCCGTTCAGTAGTTTTGGCGTGAAAGAGTAACAAACACACACACACCCACTAACTCACTCACAAACTTTCGAATTTATAATATTAGTAGGATGTACTTTGTATCGAAATGAAATTCCAAGGTGACAAAGACTTGTGGAAAAACTCCCCTAGGGTGCCAAACGATAGTCAAAAGCTTCAACAGCATGCTTACAACAGTACCTAGTCGTTCGTGTACAGAGGTTCCTTTAATAGGAATTAGGTGGGCCAGTCCGTCCACTCTAATTGGACCACAGAACACCTATATGTTGGGAGTGTCGAATGCACACGACAGCTATGGATCACACACAGGCGAAATGTGTGCCGAGCTCATAAAAATACTACTCTGACAACAGATAAAAAGATAATATTATATTTATTTGCTTCAACATGTGTTTACATTTTTGTGTAAGATGATAGATGATGATATGATACATCCTACTTATCCTAATCCTAATAATATTATAAATGCGAAAGTTTGTGATAAGGCTGCTATGTGTGTTCCCTAATCAAAAATAAACGACTAAACGGATTAAGATTAAATTTGCTGTAGTATCACTACATAGTATAAAGCAAAGTCGCTTTCCGCTTCCCGCGTCTGTATGTAATATGTAATATGTATGTATGTATGTTTGCTTATATCTTTAAAACTACACAACGGATTTTGATGCGGTTTTTTTTATAAATAGAGTGATTCAAGAGGAAGGTTTATATGTATAATACATGCATAATATAGTAGAGAAACACTGATAATTTTAGAGGTTTCTAATGTGATGTCGTAAATAAACACATTTTTTTGCGCTTACATTGCAAATGCTGGCTGAACCCCACGAGATATATCAAAATAATGTACTACAGTATTGTATACCTTAAAAACGTCTACAAAAAAGTCCACGATGGTATTAGAAATGTCTTACGCACAGCGAAGCGGGCACGGGTCAGCTAGTGTAGATAAAAAATCAACCCTCAATCGAAAAGTTGTTTTTACAAACCCGCAATACTTTAAAAAAACCTATCCAACGATACCCCACACCATGGGGTACGGGAGGAAAAAACATCCCCACTTTAGGTGTAGGGGAGTTACCCTAAAAAATGTATTTTAAGATTTTATTCTACTACTTTGTTGACACTACTTTAAATGTATATAAATTCCAAATTACAACTTTCTAGCACTAATAGTCTCTAAGCTAAGCTAACATGGCGAAACTATAAGGGTTTCTTATAGACTACGAAACCCTAAAAAGCATCTGAATTATTTCGAAACGTTACAAGATAAAATGTGGTAATTAGCATTATTTTTATATTTTGTTATTATCACCAAGATTCTAAGCGCCTGGAGATAAAGATATTTGTATATTTTTTTCATGATTTTACTAATTTCCTGAACAACAGTGTGTCCAACATGAGGTCTCACAGATGTATGTACTTAATAAGCCCCCGCAAGCTGGTGAGACATCCCTCAAATTAATTCCGAAATGCAATCTAGGGGTTTTCAAGCGTGAAGGCACTTAATTTTCATAGAATTAATAGGTTAGGTAGCTTAAGTATATTATGTGTACCAAAAACAATACAATATTATAGAGATATCACCATAGATTTTTACACGGGTCTTTATCACGTAATTACCTTTAATTTATTTTCTTGACGTTTCGACTATGTACGCTTGTACGTACTTGAGTAGTACTTTTAATTATTATTCTTCGTTTGAGTCTTCGCCTTGTTCGATTGGCACCACACTGGAGCTCTACAGCATTAAGGAAAGGATCATTAAAAAAAAGGTAGACCCCAAGCCGTGTTTGTTGCCTGATTCTTCTAATCTAGATTATACCTACTAATCACGATAGTTTGAAAAATATAATTATTAGGAATAATTATTATTATATGAGGTTATTAAGTCAGCGCATTTTGTTTACGAGCTGGTCCAATTTTTATGTTTTTTTTAATGAATTGGCTAAAACTTCATCCAATTTGGGAATAGTTCAGTCCATAGACCAAGTTTGTTAAATTTCATATACATTCATTGTAATTGTAAAGAATATTTTTACATGATAGAAATAAATCTTCTATATCACATCATCAGGTAAAAAAAAATATAATAAATAAATATATACGCATCGAATTGAAAACCTCCTTTGTTCGTTGTTGAAAAAAGGAAAACATACCTATTTTAATTTTTTATTGATATAAATGTGTTTGTTGGTTTGATAGTTCGTCCTTTCACGGAGTAACGGATCGACGGACATGTTTTTTTGTATGTAGTTCATAGACTGGAGAGTGACAAGTTTTTATTGGATTTTATCCGGTTGACAAGCACGCGAAGCCGCAGGCAGAAGCTAGTAATGCAATAAGTGTCAAATTTACAAAGGCTGTCATGAAATTCATTTTTTACGTATGCCAACCTCTGTGATAGTTTTCCAGTAATTATTCTGAAATTAATCCGAAATACGAATTTCTGTTTGATGTTACAGAAAATAATGGATTAACTACAAAATTAATTGAGGTTAAAGCCATAGACACACTAAAGCCGTGTTGGCTGAGTGGAAGGTACCTACTTACAATCAAGGTTGTAGGTTCGAATCCCGGCCGTGCTTCAAAAGATTGAAAACGAAATGCGGTAAGCATCGTGAAGAAACCAGTTTTATTCTTGCAAACGGCGTCGGACTTGCAACCTGTCACGTTTGAAATACTAACTACTGCAAAATGTGAACATATGCCAATGCTATGTTTGGACGTGCCTCAGACCTTTTAACATATTCATGAATCTGAGCGGCTGGAGGTCTGAGATGATGTCTACCATACTTAATGATTACAGTCGTGTTGACCGTCCTTCTGACTACCTCCTTTAGACATGTTTAAGAATCTGAGCGCCAGGAGCTCTGAGATGATGTCTACCATACGGGATTGCAGTCATGTTAGACGTGCCTCTGACTACCTACTTTGGACATCTTCAAGGATCTAAGCGCATGGAGATCTGAGAGGATGTCTACCGTACTTGATGATTACAGTCGTGCTGGATGTGTCACTGACTACCTCCTTTATAATCAAGAATCTGAGCGCATGGAGATCTGAGAGGATGTCTACCGTACTTGAGGACTACATTCGTAATCATAAGCGATTCATATTTCATTTAAATTTATAAAAGTCGATATCCAATTAATGCAAGCGGCATTCGAATATCGTAAGTGAAATGAACCGTGTATTGAAACAATGTTATTAATATTAATATTATTGAATCCGTTTTCCAAATGAATACAACGATTAATGAAATGCATGCACAGATGATATTAATAATGGTGAATTTTACCCGATGCCTTCTAACCGATTATCCGAACTTCTATTAACAGAACGACCGATTATATGAACAGCACGGGTGGTAAAAAAAAAAAAATAAGATCACGACTGTAATCCCCAAGTACGGTAGGCATCCTCTCAGATCTTCAGACGCTTTGATCCTTTAAAGATGTCTAGTGGGGATAGTCAGAGGCACGTCCAAACTTTATGTTTGGCACATGCCCACATTTTGCAGTAGTTAGCATTCCATACATGACAGGTTGCCAGCCCATCGCCCATTTTTTTGCTTTTGCTCATCCATATATTTTATCTCGTTTCTCTACCTTAGAAAAACCTAGGTACCACTTTTCCATACTTCTGAGACTGCACGTAGTGCTACGAAGCTACGAGCTTGCTACGAGGCTACAAGTGCTACGACCTAAATTGGCTACGCTACAATTTCGTAGCTTTCTAAAAGTTTTTCTAAAATGTGGGCGTTCAATTTTAAGCCGACTTAAAACGAAGAAGGTTTTTGTTGCTATAAGATGGTTCGTTAAAAGTTATATAACATGCATGTTTTCAAAAAGTAAACTATATAATTCATCTTATGGAAATAACCGGCCAAGTGCGAGTCGGAAACGCGCTCTAAAGGTTCCGTACCATTATCTATAAAAAACGGCAAACAGTTTGTTGTATGGGAGCCCCACTTAAATATTTATTTTATTCTGTTTTTAGTATTTGTTGTTATAGTGGCAAAAGTAATACATAATCTGTGAAAATTTCAACTGTCTAGCTATCACGGTTCATGAGATACAGCCCTGACATACAGACGGACAGACGGACTGCGAAGTCTTGGTAATAGGGTCGCGTTTTTACCCTTTGTGTACGGAACCCTTACAACCTGTTTGCTTTAAAGCTTTTTTGTGTGTCAATTTCTTTTGTCAGTTTCCATTATTTTTTATAACATATTCAACACACTTTGAGTGTAGCAAACTAGATTAAATAACAAAACTCACCAGCATTTTCTCTAAATCCAAATTCTTTTTACGAATTCCCACACCAATCCCGCTAGATTTCACAAACAAACAGAATGCTTTAATTATTCAGCATGAAATAAAGCGGTGCATAGAAAACAGCTTACCGTGCAAGCAAAGCAAACGCTGGCTGTATGGCGGACCGAATTGAATAGGCCAAATTGCGGGGCGGACACGACGCCAAATGGCTATGTCGGGTGTGGGACAAGAAAGAAGCGGTGACGTGCGTCTCATCAAGGAGCTCCTCTTTGGGATTCAAGTCTCTTCTACTTCTTCTAACTTAAGGCGAGTAATAAATGTTTTAGATGAATGCAGAATCGTTTTTTCTCAATAACCGCAAAACATACAGTTTTGTTTTTCATGACAAAGATAACTTAAGGATATAATCTAGATAAATTACAGACAGAAGCCCTTATATGTGCCCTTAATAAAGTGTTTTGCTCTAAAACTTTAATTAATATCAAACTGACAGTTCAATTGCAGTTTTAGTCAAATTTTGTTTGACTAAAACTGCAATTGACGTACTTGAAATTTTTGAATTTTTGTATGGGCTGAGTCTACCCGGTAAGACGGAAAAAGTGATAAAACTGCATTACCTTGAAAACTATCAAACTTAAAAAGAAAGTGTCTATAATTTACTTAGCTAGTATGATTATCTATCGAATTATATAAAAATGAACTGTTTAGCTATATATAGTTTTGATTAAAAACGAAACTAATGTTTTTGAAGAGCTAACTTTGGAAATTAAATCTATCGAGAAAAGTTTCACGAATCGTGTTTCTGTCTGAGGCGGCGCTGGAGCGAAACAGATGGAGAGAACTGCATAAATTACAACGACAAGAGCACAGTTCTTAATTAGAAGAAGAATATACTTTCAAATACTTTCAAATACTTTATTGTACACAGAAAACATTAACAATTATGACATTACAAATAAGATACTATTGAGTTGTTCTAGAAATGTCCATTTACTGTCCCCACCAAGGACTTTGACGGCTTATTGATGGGGAAAGTTTCACCCTGGTAACTCTCTTCACCTGTCCCATCACCCAGCGAACAGGAAGACTGGAAGCCTTAGAGGTGGTGCAGGAAATTACGCGGGGTGGGGGTGCAAATCAACCTAACGTACTGTTTATTGTTACACTGCAAACTGGAGATTACTTGGAAAAAATAACGACAACTGCCATGTTTTACGTGAATTGCTTGTCAAGAAATACGGAAACATTTTGTGCGTAGTCGGTTCGAAATCATATGTTAACTGGTTTCTTTGGTTAGATGAAGGATAATTCGATATCTATATATAATACTAGCTAACCCGTTCGCGACTTCGTTCGCAAGGTAAGGTATACTCTATGAAACATATTCCAATTTATTATACCTACTCGTATGATAATTAAAACGATAAACAAAACAGTACCTAACTAGGTAATTAGGTTGGTAACAACCTCATTAACCGACAAAATAAGAGGAAAAGCTGTCCCGACAGACGAAGTCCAGTCAAAATATAATTTACCAAAAAAAAAAAAATAATATGAGAAAATTCTCCTGATAATAACGAATATAATAAGATAAAGATTATTAGAAAATCAGCCAAAATCTATACATATAATAAAACTGTAGAAGAGTTCAATTCTGTACATTGAACAAAAACTAAAAAAAATACTCCTAGGGGTCTTCATACAAGTAACACAAGCCAAAAAAAACATTTTGAAATTTTTGTCTGTCTGTTGTCTGGCTTTCACGCAAAAACTACCGGTCGGATTTTGATGAAACTTTTTTGTTTTATAGCTATTAGTCCTCGGCAACATATGGGCTATAATTTATTTTGAAGATTGGAATACCAGATGAGAAACTGTCCCCCAGCGAAGCGGGCACGGGTCAGCTAGTAACGAATATAATAAGATAAAGATTATTAGAAAATCAGCCAAAACAAGTATGTGTCTTGTCGGAGAGATCCTCTCTTGGATTCAAGTCTAACAAAGCCGTAAATTTAGTTGGTAATTGTAATAATTAGATGACGTCATCCAAAAAAATGTAGCGCGTGTATTAAGATAGTTTTAGTTAGTTACCCTAGTTTTTTTCGAATGTTTCGTCAGAATATAAGATCAATTTTAGTAATATAACACTCAATGGATTTTTTATGTTCCCATTGAGCAGAAAATCCCACTTTAAATAAGATTTACACAGTTTCTTGAGAAGGTCAATTTTAATTATTTTCAACCGACTTCAACTTCAAAAAATGAGGAGTATTTCAGTTAGGTTGTTTTTCAATATTGTTACCATTCGTCATTTATTAACCGATTTGTTTTGTTTCCTTAGGTCCTATTAAATTTTGGTTGTGAAAAAATATAGAATGAAATTTTGATATTTAATGATATAGACTAACATACATGAGGTCAGTTTTGTTTTTAGTTTTTTAAACGTAATTATTCGTTAACGTATTTCTATTGTTATGAGAACCATAAAACAAACTAGCACTAATAGCGCCAACTTGCCAACCTCTGCGATAGAAGAAAAGGCACAGCGTGAACTAAAAATTAATTTTCTCTAGAACAAGTTGAAATAACTATGAAACTAATCTACAGAAGACAATGGGCTTTCTTTGTGAATATTCTCTTTAATATAACAGAAACTTTATCTTGGACTTTATTGAGAAAAATAACTTTTTATAACGCATTAGTTCAACGTATTGAACACTTCTAAATTAAGTTTTTATGACAAAAACTACTTGAAGTGCTTTCCCAAGTGATTACGTTGAATCACAATAGAAATAAAATGGTGGAAACAAAATCATTTTGCTTTTAGAGAACGTTCTAGATTGCATTAGTTTGAAGGCTGGATTTTTTGTCATCGCGAGATTATTTTAGTATCATTGATTGTAAAAACGTACGGACGTTGTTCGGAACGGACGTGTTGTGTTCTTACTTCAAGAAATATTAAAATACTAGTCAAAGCAATCTAAACTTAAAAGGTCAACTATTAAAGAGAGTTCTTAATTGTAAAGACAGTGTGACAAAAGCCCATAATCAGCCGGAACTACGCGTAGACGTAAGTGGGATCTCCCCCTTCACCCCCCCGGGTAAACAGGACGGCCTACGAAATCCTAATAATTCGTCTCCCTCATCGTCGCATTATACGGACGTAGCAACAATAACCTGTTATGGCCGTGCAACGCTCACCAAAGGGATACATTACGTACGATGATAGCAATGACTATGAACCAACTCGTAGCGAATCACAACCTGACTTAAGGAAATCAGAACTTTCTGAAATGGATAAGAAACTAGTAAGCTTTCGAAAGAGGAAGCAACCGGACGACGACCTAGGTGCCAAATTTGATGCCTTTGAAAAGAAAATTATGTCAGTCTTAACAGGCATGGCACAAACTCAGACTGAAAAACTAGAAAAAATATCCCAAGAAGTATCATTAATAACAACACAGATCGCTCAAATCAAAAAAACCACAGACCAACTCGTAACTGAGCAAATTAAAATGAAGCAAGAGCTTGCTAATGTAGTAATTTCTAAAGCTGACTTAGAGCAAAAAGTTGAGCACCTAAAAAACGATGTGGGAATGCTGAAATGTGCTGTTTCATCTCACTCCAAAGCTGAATCATCAACACCTACTGCACAGGAAGACGTAATTACTGAGATTTATGATCGCTCCCTAAGGGAAAAAAACCTAATTGTGGGTGGAGTGAGTGAAATTAACAGCAAAAACCGCGCGGAGAGACTTAACCATGATAAACAAGAGGTGCAGAAAATAATTAACCTGGCTGTACCTGGCTGTAACGACCCAATCAAAATAATTCGACTTGGCAAATATGATAATGATAAATCTCGGCCTATCAAGGCATGCTTTGCTTCAGCTGACATAGCTCAGTCGATCCTGCGCAATAAATCAAAAATTGACAGCGACGGAACAGGGATAAAGGTTTTCTACGATCAAACGCCACGCCAAAAGAAGCAGATTTTGAATCTGAGAGAAGAGCTTAAACGTCGCACTAGTGGTGGTGAAAAAGACCTCACAATCAAGTACATCCAAGGCATTCCTAAAATTGTTAAGAGTCAGTCAAAAAACTGACACAAAGAGACAATATCGTCTCTAAATCCAGCAACATTACACACCATCAAGCCGATACTCTTACCATCGTGACACAAAACTCCAAATCTCTCAAAATCCTGTATGCAAATGCACGTAGTATTGTAAAGAAGGGTAAGATGGACGAGCTACGATCCATCATGCATTCTGTAACTAATGTAATACACGTAGTTGTACTGTCCGAAACATGGATAAAAACCGATTCAGAAGCAGAAAGACTAACTTTACCTGGTTACACCCATTACTACAATTACCGAACCAAATGTAATAATCAAAGCAAAAAAATAAAAAGAGGAGGAGGTGTATCAATACATGTACTTGATAGCCTAAAACACAACTTTGTGGAAGAATTATTTGAAGGCGATAATCACTACTTGTGGATTCATTTAGATAAATTTTCTATTGATATCGGTGCTGTCTATAAACCGGGAAGAACGAACGATGCTGATTTCCTTGAAACGTACTCACAACAGCTTCTCAAACGAAAGAGAGCTATTGTTTTTGGAGACTATAATTACAACCTACTTGGAAATGAAACTCCAACAAATCGCTACAAAAGAATGCTGAAAGAAAACGGCTTTAACATTTTAAACCACATTGACCGTCAATACTGTACCCGGCAAACGACTAGCAACGAAGCAATTCTGGATCACGCCTGTTCTAACTTGAAAAACAACACCTACGATCTCACTGTGGTAAACTCTGCAATGTCTGATCATAAGCAGCTATATCTAGAAATTCACAAATATAAACCGGAGAAAAATATAAAAACTGAATACATGGCAATCAACTACGAAACTCTTAACAAAGCATTGGAGGAAAGCCTGATAGACACCACAAATAATGAAAGCTATGAACAGCTAGAAGCTAAGCTGATGGAAGCCCTCTATAAAAGTAAGATAGTAAAAACGAAAATCTTAAATCCCCCAAGGAATGAATGGATAAACAAGGACGTAATTGCTGCTATAGATCGACGTAACCAGATGTGGTATGCTCACTTGAAGACATCAAGGAGAGACGATACAAGAGAAGAACTTCTCGTCGTAAGAAACCAAGTTCAAGAAATGATCCAGCACACAAAGAGTCAATTCTACCATAAAGCCTTCAAAGACTGCGAAAAAAAGCCACTTAAGATGTGGAAACTTATAAACTCCCTTACTACGAACAAAACAAAATACGTAAATGCTCCATCTAAACTGGAAAACGAAACGGGTTCTATTACCGAAATAACCGAAATCTGCAGTAGCTTTAACTCCTTTTTTGCAAATATAGGATCAATCTTAGCTAATAAAATTCCAAAAGTGTATCATGACATTAATTCATATACTGATATCTACGATAGTGAAGCAACGCTAAGAACTGCTAGGTTAATAGAATTTGAACCGGTAACAGTTAATGAGGTCAGTAAAATCATCGACAACCTGAACCTAAACACGAGTGCAGGGCTGGACGGGGTCTCCTGTAAAGCTGTTAAATCGATTAAAAACATTATACTTAAAGATCTAACTGCATCCCTCAACAACTGCTTAAAATGTGGTTATTTTCCTGATAATCTTAAATTAGCGAAAGTCACTCCAGTATACAAATCTGGTAGTAAGACGGATGCAGGAAACTACCGCCCAATCTCAGTGCTCCCTGTAATGTCTAAAATCCTGGAAAAAATTATCTACTATCGATTGGATAAGTATTTGAAATCGATTGACTTCATGTACGACAAACAATACGGTTTTCGCACCAAATCAAATACCCTGTCTGCTTGCATTGACCTCATCACAAAGCTAAAGGACAAGATTGATCAAAAACAGATAGCTCTTGGCATCTTTATAGATTTTAAAAAAGCTTTTGACACGATAAGTCACGCACTCTTACTTCATAAGCTTCGCACTATTGGCGTAGAAGGAGCAGCATACAACATGCTTCAGTCGTATCTCTCCAATAGATATCAAGTAGTAAAACTCGGCAATACCCAAAGTACCCCTGAATTAATTACATACGGGGTACCACAAGGCTCCATACTCGGCCCCTTACTATTTCTAATTTATATAAATAACATGTCTGAATTGGGCCTAGCTGGTGATATAACATTGTATGCCGATGACACTTGTCTCTTCTACTTTGGCAATAACACAAGAGCTATGTTTGAGCAAGCCCAGAGCGACCTTAATATACTACAAACTTGGTTTAAATATAACTTATTAACTATAAACACAGCGAAAACCAACTACATCATTTTCAGTGCAAAAAACAAAAAAATAGAACGTGATCAAACTTTACAAATCAATAATGAAACTCTAACTGAAGTGAAATCGGAAAAATATCTAGGCCTTATTCTTGATAGCCACATCTCTTGGAAACCACACATAAAGAAAATACGATCAAAATTATCGGCCCTTATGGGTGCCCTTAGAGGATCAGTTCGCTGTTTACCAAATTCAGTTCGCTACCTGATTTATAACTCCTTAGTAAAATCCCACTTGGACTACCTAATTGAGGCATGGGGCTCAGCTACAAAAACAAACTTATCACAATTGCAAAGAACTCAAAACAAAATCATAAAATTATTATTCCACCTTAACTATTTAACTCCTACGGCAACAGTATACAAAAAAACTATGTTAGCGACCTTAGCGCAATTATATAAATACAAAACCTGCATACTTATAAGGAAAATCCTAAACAAAGAAATACACACACAAATCTCGTTTACAAAAAAAAAACAAATACATAAACGCATATTACGGCGCGCTAATAATATCTACTTGCAAAAACCACGTACAAATTACGGAATTAAAACAATAAAATATGAAGGAGCAAAAATTTACAACAAACTGCCGACAGACATTAAGGAGATACAATCATTCCCACTATTTAAAAAAAAATTATTACATTATATTACTACCAAATCTAAAATTCTATAATTCTAAACGTACCTGAACCCCAATTATTTATTTATTATTTATTTATTAATGTTTCGTGTACACTTTTGTTATTTAGCTTTTACTATTACATACTCATTTACACTACTATTACCGCCTAATTGCTATCAATATCGACGAGATAGCAACCACTATTAACTGAGGACTGCATACTTAATAAACACCCTAATGCCCATTGCTGCGTCTTGTTGCTAACTCGTAATTATCGAACTACCCGCATAATGGTATTTTTGATACTTTTACTCTAAACTCTTTATTGTTATGTAATTAACCTACTATTTTAGATTCTGTTACTTTAATTGTAAATTAGTTGTAAGTACCTATCTAGTTTGAACATTTTTTGAAATAAGTAATACGAGTATCTTTCCGACTCGTACCTATCTCTGTTTTATACTTACGTTAGGTAAGTAAATTATCTTGTATTTCTCTATTAAGTGAATTGTATTCTTTTGAGAAATAAATATCTTAAACCGTAAACCGTTTGTAGAATTTTAATGAGAAATATAGCAATTGCAATTAAAATAATGTGTCATTTCATCAGCAAAAAATTATATGTAGATATTTTAATATATATAAATTACGCTTCACGTTGTTTGTCCGCGATGGACTCCTAAACTACTTAACCGATTTTAATCAAACTTTGCACACCGTGTGCAGTTTGATCCAACTTGAAAGATAGGATAGCTTACATCTCAATTTAAAAAGAGCCTAAGCCACAGCAACGCGTGGCCAGGTCTGCTAGTTTAATTATACAATAATAGTTTTAAAATACTTACCGAAAAAAAAAAATTGACCGTTGCAGCAGAAGCTTCTTATGATCTGAGCACTGTCAGCATGATTTATTATTGCACTATCACAAAGTTATCGAGGTTTCTTTTTAACCGAAAATTGGCACTAATTTATGGTCTCAGTACTAGAAAATACTACACAAATTACAACGGAGACGGCGAGCTATTTATGAATGGATAGAATCGTGAAAATATGAGTAAATATGTGGTAGGTGCGTACGAATAAACGGTTAACTTTTTTTTTTTTTTTAAGGATATTCTTTTTAATTTTTTAATTTAAGTTTTAACTACTTAAATTGAATTAGTAACAGACACTGACAATACGTTATTATTTTTTTTGGTAATTAAAAACTAGTGTTGTATAATTAAAACTATCGTGATTGTAAATCATTGTGTATTTATCGATCGGTTGATTGCGGTCGCGGACGATGCTCACGATGAAAGCATTTGAATTGTCTCAAAACATCAGCAATACTTAAAAAACGTGGTAATTAGTAGTATTTATATTTAAAAATATATTTAATAGCCCAATATGACGCACGACCCATTGCGACGAATTGCTGTGAAAAATTTACTGGTCTTCACGTGGCCTAAGTTTTCGCGGAGCCTCTAGTGACATAATTTATCATCAGTTTTTTGTAATAAGTCACGCTAAAGCGCCTCTGGCGGTCACTTCAAGAACCATAATTCTTTGTACAAATCGTATCTCCAACGTAACCGATGACAATCTGTCATCTGCCACTCGAGTCTCTGTTTGCGACAGGGCGCGACGCAGTAGGCACTTGTTTTTGACGCAACTCGTTACCTGGAAATGACGAAGAAATTCTAATATAATATTATAAATGCGAAAGTTTGTGAGTTTGTATGTATGTTTGTTCCTCAATCAGGCCTAAACGACAAAACGGATTAAGTTGAAATTTGCTGTAGATGTAGATATAATGCCCGAATAAATAATATACTTCTTTAAAGTATGAAAAACATCCCTTAATCAACAAAAAACCCAAAAGGGATGATTTCTGCATAGATGACGCTGGTGTGCAACAAATCTGACATCACAGACTAAAAACATTCAGTCTTTTCTATTCGATTATTGAAATTTGACAGGACAACGTCTGTCTCGGGTCGGCTAGTTTCAAATAATTTCTAACAATACAATCCCAGCAAAAACATTTTTATAAAAATATCTCCAAGACGAGACCAATATGGCTCGCACTGTCAAAAAGTTAGCAGACTTAATGTAGAGCCAAACTTCTAAATCTACATCCTCTGGCTTCACAAACTCTACATCTTAGTAAAAATATGTTGCTTGGCCGTTTCTCTATCTCGCTTGACTCATCTTGGCGGGGGCACTACCGTGCCCCCAGATACAAAAACTTTTTAGTTTTTCCACGGTTCCTTAACACGCATTACTAAGTTCACTATTTCAAGTGCGAGTCGGATTCGCTCACGAAGGGTTCCGTACCATTATCCATAAAAAAGGCAAAAAAATAAATCGTTTCTTGTATGGAAGCCCCACTTAAATATTTATTTTATTCTATTTTTAGCAACAGAAATACATCATCTGTTAAAATTGCTACTGTCTAGCTATCACGGTTCATGAGATACAGCCTGGTGACAGATAAACAGATAGACAGACGGACAGCGGAGTCTTAGTAATAGGGTTCCGTTTTTACCCTTTGGATACGGAACCCTAAAATCGAGGAATATACGAAGAGATGATTTAAGTATCTCTAAGAATGTTCTTCCTCTAGACTTCTACTTCACAATTTTCGAGCCACCCTATTTATAAACCAGCTAAAGCCAACTGTAAACACCAAGTTATTTATCCGAACCAAAACTCCGGGGACTTTGTCAAAATTAACAAATAAATCTTGGACTGACTTACGTAACTTCGCGACAAGCCGTGAAGTGTTTTTATGTATTGAAATGGGAAAGTTTTAGAAGTTACCAGTTCCATTTCAGGGGTGTTCTGATTAGGGGTGTTTCAAAAGTGTACTGAGATGGCTACTGCAGAGACAATATAGTTGACTTTTTAACTACAAATACGGCTAATTACCACGTTTCTTGTTGTATTGCTGAAGTTTCGAGACAATTCAGATGCTCTTCATCATGAGCATCGCCCGCGACCGCGATCAACGGCAGATCGGTGAATACTGAGTATTTGTAGTTAAAATGAATAAAAACCACGATAGTTTTAATTCTATAGTTGACTTTGTTAGAGACACAATATAGTTGGCTGTATTACAAAATATACCTAACTAGCTAACCCGGCGAACTTCGTATCGCTTTAGAATGTTAATTTCCCGTTCCCGTTCCCGTTCCCGTTCCCGTTAAAAAGTATTCTATGTCCGTCTCCTGGTTCAAAGCTACTTCCCCACCAATTTTCAGCCAAATCGGTTCAGCCGTTCTTGAGTTATAATTGAGTGTAACTAAAACGACTTTATTTTATATATCGTCTGCTTACTGGTAAAAGTGAGTAAGTGCACTTTTTTGCCAAATTGAGTTAAATATGCAGTTCTTTCTATTTGTTTACGCTCTATCTACTGGTAAAACCTAAAAACTGCTATGACGTACGGTTGCAGAGATAAGCAGTGTAAAAAAGTTGTAAGTACCCACATTTTGAAAAAAATATACCAGTAGAACGTCATAAAAATTCTTATTACCCAAACCGTTCCATGCTCATTCAGTGAAAAAGCAATAAATATAATTATTGGTTTTTACATTTCTAGTATTAATAGATAATTTGATTATTTGAACAGCGTAAACGTTATAAAGTTATTTATTTCATTTTACTGGTAGTAAACTTTAACTCTGTCTTTAAAATGTATGGGCAAAAAAATCAATAAATGCTTTTTTTTTATGCTTTTTTACTCGACAACAGATCCAGAAGGGTTGTTAGTTTAGCAATCTATGTATGTAACCGTATGTAAGCACCGAATGAAATTAAAATACATACAAGCGTCATAATAGAAAATCTAAAACTTAAAATTGAGAGGCACGTAACTCAGAGAATTGTCAAAAGTTTGAATAGAAAGTTTCTTGAGTGGAAACCATGTTTCAGAAAGCACAGCATAGGCCCGCTGCTACTAAACAAAAAGACGACCAAAAAAAGGCTGGAAGCCGTTGGTGTAGGCGGTACAAGAATATTCGCTTTGGAAATCTATGGGAGAGACCTATGTTCAGCAGTGGATGTCCAACAGCTGAAATGATAATTATGATTCATAATAATAACTGGCTGTGTTCAAGAACAACTTCCGACGATGCACTTGACGTTCAGGAAGTCACATCTGGGCATTCTTGTGTTCTGATAACACTTCAACATCACTCAGATACTACGAGCATTTTTATCAAGATGTTCAATGAATCCTGTCCCGAGGCTTCTGGCAGGCTCGCCAGATTTAAACAGTTACATTCTGATGCAGATCAAAGCATTGTGGTCCACTGCACTGTTATCATCGATGGATGTTCCACATGTCTTGTCTCACTGTAACAATGACCATTGCTGCCTTCATTTTCTCTTCCGGTCTGGAGAGCGTCGTCTAAATCAACACAATATAAATGCTTGCTCATCGCATCGATAGAGATAGACTTTCTACAACTTCAACCATCACAGTTAGTGAAATCCATGAATAATAATTTTAACTAGACATTACCACCTTAAATCGCGCTAAAGATGTAATTTCGATGTTTAAACATAAAATAACTCATACAAACATCAACCACACTAGAAAATACATTAAGGTTTTATAAGAAACACACTCTGAACAACAAAACTTTACAGTTATTTTCAAGTGAAGATACAAAACTATCTAAATATTCGATTCTAATCAAAATAGCCTCTGACTAAAAATATTTAAGTAAAATAACTTTATAATAAAACCGTGAAGTTGGTATATATTTTACAACTTGTTTATAGCTATTAAGTATGTATTTAGACAGGTTTAAGTTTTTAAACTTTTAATTGAATTCATTAGTCACTTTTGTATGGAGTTGTTTGTAATAAGTCACTTACATTTACTGAAAACCTACAGGTAAAACAGGTTATATTAAACAAAATAGGCTATATTTTGGTTAATATCCCCAAAAACAAAAATTTCAATACCGTAGTTAGTCTAAAATACAGTAAGATATTAAAGGAAACGTAGATAAGTACTGTATAACATCAAATTAAGAAGATATACAAAATTTAGTAACTACAGGTAAAACGTAATAAATGCCTACCTCTCTGAATATTAATTTATTTTAATTAAGTTTTTACTATGAAAATAATATGAAATATGAGTAAATCTTATAAGAAGGATGTTCAACGCAACAATTTGCATTTGCAGTTTTTTAATTATTGATTTTTAACTAGGTTAAATAAACACTCAAACTTTCAAATGTAATTTACTCGAATTGACAAAAACTGCACTTACTCACTTTTACCAGTAAGCAGACGATATATAGATTAATTATTTAAACTATCTTTGTTAATCGTTTTAAATAAAAATCATCATATAAATGCAGTCAAATATTATATATATATATATATATTTTATTGTTGTAAATACAAATTAACACCCAAACACAAAACAAACGTCTATGTCCATCACATAAATATTTGCCCCGGGTGAGAATCGATCCCACAACCAATAGCGCAGTGATCTGAGCACGAACCATTATCGTATCGACAACGTATCGTCCAAATGTCAAAACTGGCGCTCTTGTATAGTAAAAGTGTCAGTTTTGGCATTTGGACGATACGTTGTCGATACGATAGTGGTTTATGCTAATCCCCCTGAAGGCAGAATTACTACCAACTGAGCTAAGAGGCCAATTAATTATTTGTCAATAAATTTTTTTATATAGTTTATTGTATCGCATTAAAATTCGCCCGCATTCTAAAGCACAGTAAATGTTTAAAATTTTAGCTATAACACATTTTATTTATTCTTTACAGGCCGCAAAAGAATATTTTTTAATGGGTAAAGTGATTTATTGTTAGCGTTTGAGGATTTAGTTGGATGTCTTGACGTTAAAGCTGCAAACCCACCACGCCGCATGCTGTGCACGGGCACGACGCGACGCATTTTAGCTTCGTGAGTTCATTTGTTTGACAACGTGGGTATACATTTTCACTTTAACTCACACTATAGCGCAGCACAGTTTTGAATCATACGATCATCACGTTTGCGTGTACCGCGTGCACAGCGTGCATGACTTTGACAGCGTTGAGCCAAGCGAGCACCATATTCGAGCAAAATATGCGTGTACTAATGACGTCAATTCATGCGTAGCGTGTCCGTGCGTTGCAGTGGAAAGAATTAAATACATTTTCTTGCAAAGCGAAGCTTGACGGACTTGCGTCGCCTCTCCGTGCGACATGACTGGTGTAGGAGAACTTTATTGCGCAATTAAAGTTCTCGAATCAGTCAAGTTCCCGTCACAAAACAATACCTTTTATTAGGTATCTATTCACCTTAACAACCCAAGTGGGGAGGCTCCATAACTTGTTGAACTGGTCCAAGAAATGCTGTGCGAATTGTTAATGGCTTATTTCAAGAGTTGATTTAGAGAAGCATGCCTAGATTCTCGATGAGTTGAAGTACCTTCGTAATGCTGGCTATTTTCATGGATTCTTGTTACTTTTTCTATTCTCATCTTGTAATAGGTTAGGTTTGCTATTTTTATAGGTAATCTATATATGTATAAAAAAAAGTCATGTTAGTTACACTATTTATAACTCAAGAACGGCTGAACTGATTTGGCTGAAAATTAGTGGGGAAGTAGCTTAGAACCAGGAGACGGACATAGGACTTTTTATAACGGGAACGGGAACGGGAACAGAATCGGGAACTTAACACAACATATTTTGTTAATTCTAAAGCGATACGAAGTTCGCCGGGTTAGCTTGTATTTTATATATAAAATAAAATAAATAAATAAATATTGGCAATATGTTTAGAGACATGGTTAGGGGTTTAGAGACCCCATGAAGACCGCAAAGAAATCGAGTTTTTTTCTTTCTTTTTTTTATAGAGTTAAGAAATATAATAGGTTAACTTACGAGTATAATGTTTTAGATACTCGTATATTTACTGAGTCTTTGGTGTACTTACATAAATAGAAATAAATAGTAGTAAGAAAACAGAATATAATAATTATATGTTCTAAAAACTAAAAAGAGAACCGGTGAATTGTTTCGACCGATCAAAAAGTAAAAAAAATATTTTTATTTTTTTATTTTATTTTAGTCCTAGGGACAAACTTTGGACTATTCTTTACCTACACAATAAAAAAAACATCTTAATCGGACCACCAGGTAAAAATATATGCGAGGATATACCCAACATAAAAAAAACCGGCCAAGTGCGAGTCGGACTCGCGCACGAAGGGATCCGTACCATTATCCATAAAAAACGCCAATAAATCACGATTGTTCTATGGGAGCCCCACTTAAATATTTATATATTATTCTGATTTAGTATTTGTTGACAGCAGCAACAGAAATACATAATCTGTGAAAATTTCAATTGTCTAGCTATTACGGTTCATGAGATACAGCCCTGTGACAGACAGACGGACAGCGAACCTAAAAAGGAACAAAAATAAATTTTACACGCGTCGAATTGAGAACCTCCTTTATTCTTTGCTTCACCTAGTTCCTAAGACGTTTCAAAGTGATCCTTGTGATTTTATTGAAATAAATGATTTTTGAATTTGAATTTTGAATTCGTCGGTAGTTAAACAAACTTTTATCTCTAAACGCATGAAGTTGTGCAAAACACTTGCTTTCTGCCATCACCTAAGTAAGCAGCCAATGATAACATAATAAAAAATAAAGCTTGGACTTGGCCGGGCTTTAGGACATCTTGGCAACACCGTTGAGTGATTAAAATCTCCAGAGCGTGTACACGAGATAATCTGGCATCAAACCAAATGTTGCGTTGGGGAGGTGTGCACGGTATAAAGAAAACGCTACGTTTTTTCCACGACTTTCGGGTAAATTGGTACTTTTTACATGCTTTTATATAAATTGCTTTGTTAGTGGAATGCTGTACTGAAGCACTGCAAAATGTGGGTATGTGTTGAATGTAATGTTTAGACGTGCCTCTGACTAACCCCTTCCTTCAAAGATCTGAGAGCCTGGAGATACTTGGGGATTACAGTCGCGATCCTATTTTGTTTATTTGCTTTGATAGTTTTTAGGGTTCCGTATTTAGTGTATCTTGCAATTGACACAGTTTACCCTGGCGACTTCGTTCATATGAGGTTATTTTAAAAAGACTTTAACCCCCGTTGTACCCTTTCAGGGGTTGAATTTTAGAAAAATCCTTACATAGTGCATCCCTACTATTCCAACTCTATCAGTTATCTAGTTTCCATAGAACAAGCTTTGCTTAGTTTGGGGTTTAATAGCGCTGTGTGAAATGTCCACCAATATTTATTTATTCAATATTTAACATTGTACGTTAACGTGCATGTTACATAGTCTGTAAGCGATTAAAAGCCTCATCTGAAACAGCCCTTACTTAAGCACTAGATCTTTGTAATGCTGAATTGGTAAATAAGAAAACTGAAACTGCTTTATACCATGCTGTTGTCGACGGAAATAAACGTCGAACTGAACAAAGTACCATCTGAATTATATCTTGAATTTAAAATAAATATTTTAGTCTCTTCGCGAAGTCGGCAATAGATAAGAGTTGGTTATTTTTTTATTTCATTATATTGAGTGAATGAATGAACATGGATTTTTAGAATTAGTAGTAAATGATGAAATTGAAAAGTATTTTGGAAGTAGCATACAATTGATTTCATATGCGCACGAAGAGTTCCGTAAAAAATCAAAAAAGAACCGGCCAAGTGCGAGTCTAACCCGCGCACGAAAGGTTCCGTACCATTATCTATAAAAACGGCAAAAAAACATGTTTATTGTATGGATGCCCCCCTTAAATATTTATTTTATTCTGTTTTTAGTATTTGTTGTTAGAGCAGCAACAGAAATACATACATAATCTGTGAAGATTTCGACTGTCTAGCTATCACGGTTCATGAGATACAGCCCTGTGGCTGTCAGACGGACAGACAGAGGACAGCGAAGTCTTAGTAATAGGGTCCCGTTTTACCCTTTGGGTAAGAAACCCTAAAAATCATACTGAAAATTTCAGCTCAAGAAATAGCTATCTCTGTAAAACTGATGTAGCAGTTATTAATGAAAAGTTTACATAGCATTGCAACAAGACTAAAGTCTAAGAAATTAAACCGCTGTTTGTTTTAGGAAATAGCGCCCGTTTTATTACGTCCGCAGTTTAGTGGTAAATCTTTTTGTCAAAATAAACTACTGGAAAATGTGGGCGTGTGCCAAATATAATTTTTGGACGTGCCTCTGATTAACTCATTTATTACTTCAAGGATCTGAGCGTCTGGAGTTTTGAGAGAATGACTACTTACGGATTACAGTCGTAATACTTTTTAGTTTTATTTCATTTCTCTTTGACATAAAGGTTTCACAAAAGATTAAGAAGTTATAAGTTGAAGCTTTTTTACGGTCGTCATATTACAAACGCAAGTTTCAGAACATCCAAGTTTTAGTTCGCAGAAACTTGTAATTAATTCCTTTTGTGTTGTAAAAGCAATACCATTCGTTTCATATTTTGAGATTCAAACTAAATTAAATTAACATTTTCACAGAAGTTTACATTTTGAATAACAATGTCCGTGTCAATTTCATCAGTTTAAAGGCGCAAACCCACCGCGGCGCACGCTGTGCACGGGCACGCGACGCATTTCAGCTGCGTGGGTTTAATCATTTGACGACGTGAGTCTACATTTCCACTGCTGCACACGCTATATACGAATATTTAACTCATAACTATGTACAACTGTAGCGTTTGCGTGTAACGCGTATACAGCGTGCATGACATTGACAGCGTTGAGCTACGTGAGCACCATATTACAGCAAAATACGCGTGTATCATTGACGTCAATTCATGCGTAGCGTGTGTTTAATTTTGCGTTGCAACAATTAAATACATTTTCTTGCAAAGCGAAGCGTCAAGCACGTCGCCTCTGCAAGCGGTGGGTTCGCGGCTCTGCTCTTACAATCAAAATACTTTGAATAACATGTCACTTGTATCAGAACAACCAGACTCGGAAAGTTTGCAGATCCTAGTAAAATGTGTTTCATCATCGTAGAGGTTGAATTTATCCGTCTTGCGTCTCTCGAGCGAAAGTTTCTGGATGATGAATGAATGAATGAATGAGTGAATGATATATATTATGATAAAATGCTTTTGTAACTACATAAAAAAAACTGATAACAGAAACTGAAATTAAAGCAAAACTGTACAATGGGCATTGGGCAGTCATGTCACAAAACTTATAAAAATATACAATTTAAATGATGTAACTTAAAATTATATCATCTTTTAATTCACCAAAGAACTAAAATGAACGAAAAATAAAAGAATACAATAATTTCATTCTAAAAACAAAAAAACCGACTTCAATTTAAAGAAATTTAGTTTACTGTAATGATTTGGTTTTATGACCTTAATTAAAAAACTGCTGAACTGCTGTTTGAAACAGTTTGATCTATTTATCTATCTATCTCTGAGATCTATCTTTAGATTCTAAGTACATATGTGAAAAAACAACCACTGAATTGATAACCCCCCCCACCTTTTTTGAAGGTCGGTGAAAACGTGAGATCGAATCGCGTTTGATCCCCAACATCGCAGTTCAAAACAATTCGACTGACATCGAACTTCGTCCCCAAAGATTCCCGAAAAGTTTCCGCCCGTTTTTTCGCATACTTTAATGATTATGTAAATTCGAATTGAATATGAAATTGAACGTGCTGCAGTGATTATGGTAATGGGGTTCGGCGGGTTCGGCTGGGATATAGGTATTTTGTTATCGGTTTCAGATAATGTTGAGTTTTGTGAATTTGCTGTTTTCAGTTTTTAATTATATAATAAAAAAATAATAGGATCACGACTGAAATCCCCATATACGGTAGACATCCTCTCAGATCTCCAGGCGCTTAGATCCTTTGAAGATATCTAGTGGGGGTAGTCAGAAGCACGCCCAAACATTATATTTGGCACATGCCCGCATTTTGCAGTAGTTAGCATTCCATACGTGACAGGTTGCAAGCCCATCACCGCTTATATGAATACTAACTGATTTCCTCACGATGTTTTCCTTCACCGTTTTGAGCACGTGTGTTTTGATGTGTTTTTTGCTGCCGAAGAAGTGCCAACCGCGCCGGATCCGGTTCGCTATATGCTATCACGTCAGGCTCTTTTGTACAATTTTTTCATTTTGCTATATTTATTTGTTGTCGTAAACTATCCTTCTTTCCTGTACAAAATAAGTTCGATGTTTCACATCTGCCAGCCGTCCCGTGACAAATCAGATTTTTTTCGATGATACTTTAACTATTACTGTCAAATATTAGTAGTAACCTTTGACCTGCCTGATGACCTCAATGCAAAAAGATTATTTTCGCAAGTCTTACTCGTATTATTCCATAAAAATAATTATTATAATAAGCAAGAACCATTCGCTTCCGGAAACAATTATCTGATAGTACCCGATTGGTAGTGGTTATCGCGTTAATTTATCGTTCACCCTCCCCCTTGTTTCGTAAGAGCTTTTAGGCTCTGAGAATCAGCCACCGTCTTATGACAACCGTAAAGTCGCAATTATATTGTTATGCCGGGGCGTGTCGTGATGCGCCTTAGCATATCGTACGCTTTAGTAATATAATTCTTACCATGCTAAAGATACTATATGCTTATGTCGTGTCACGACATGCCCCGACATAACAGTATAATTGCGAATTAACATATCGCTGGCTTTATTGTAAATCAAAAACAAACAAAAAAAAATCGTAATTGAGTACAATGGGCGGCCTTATCAGTTAAAAGCGATTTCTTCAAATCAATCCGAGAATGGCAGGTACCTGATCGTGTTAGCCTTGTAGTAGGATCACCAAGTTTTTTACGTCTTCTAGACCTAACGCTGTATCGATCACCTACTTTGTTGACCAATATACCTATAAGTATTTTTTTGTTTAATTTTAAGGGATTATGTTGACACAAAATAAATTTATTCTTTCTTTCTTTCTTTTCCTTCTTTCTACTTACTTACGGGACGTTATAGTGCTCGAAACATGTATTATATGGAGGCTTGTCTAGCTCTATAAACATAGTCATCATATCGGTCGCCGTTTTTTAAAAAACTTTATATAAAGGATATGATTCACGCTCAATCAGACTGACCTATAAAACCTATGGACTGATGAACATATTAATTGTAAGTAATTAATTTATTGATGAAGTTGAGTGATATTTAAATTATATTTATCCAACAATCAACATAATTGTTGTAGCCGCGCCATTTTATCAATCACTAGTGAAAACCCTCATGACTTTGTTCTCTTAAAGTTATTTTCAAACCGACTTCAACCCCTGCATCTCAGGGGTTGCATTTCGGGAACTCGTTTACTGTCACCCTATATACTAAAAGTTATACACCTTCCAAATTTAAATTTTCTAAGTCCAGAGGTTTAGGCTGCGTTGATAGAACAGTCAGTAAGTCAGTAACGCAAGATCTTTATGTATTTAATTTTAGATTGGTGTATAAAAAAACCGGCCAAGTGCGAGTCGGACTCGCGCACAGAGGGTTCCGCACCATTAAATATAAAAAAGTGCATAAAATCACGTTTGTTTTATGGGAGCCCAATCATCGTAATACTACTTACGAATCCGTTCAAACTATAGTCAAAACGATGTAATTTTGTCACGAAATTTCGTTTTCGATTAGCGAGTAGACCCCCAGCTACTGGATTATGCATAGGTGCACAGAAAGGTAAATGCAAATACAAGCGATGGCGCATCTATACGTACCTACAACTACAGCCAATACCAACTGTACCGTACCGAAAAAGTATGTCTGTGTACCATCTGACTAGCCTCACAGCTCAGTTGGTAGTAGCTCTGCCTTCTGCGCTGTAGGATGTTGGTTCGATCCTTACCCAGGACAATAATTTGTGTGATGAATAAAGATGTTTGTTCTGTGATACTTTAGGTATCAACAATTAGTTATATTCTTTTTTTAAATAAAACTAGCAGATCCGGCCACGCATTGCTGTGTCAACAGTTAGCAATAAAATAATATTGCGACTATAAATTGAGATATAAGCTATTCTATCTTTTAAGTTGGATCAAACTGCACACAGTGTGCAAAGTTTGATTAAAATCGGTTCTGTAGTTTAGGAGTCCATCGCGGACAAACAACGTGACGCGTAATTTATATATATTAAGATATAGCCTATGTTACTCGCTGATAATGTAGCTTTTGACATGAAAGAATTTTCAATTTCAGTAGTTAATATGAAACTATAAATTACCTCTTTATAAGTAGTGTAAATTAGATCTAGAACTCGACAATTCCGCCATTTTTTTTCTGTCAAAAAAACGAGAATAGGTAACATTTCATCATCTCAATAAAATAATTATTAAGATGAAAAGTGAAATTTTTGACTTTTTGTATGGGCTGAGTCTACCCGGATAAGACGGAAATAGTGATAAAACTACAATATCTTGAAAACCATCAAATTTAAAAAAAAACTGTCTGTAATTTACTTAGCTAGTATGATTATCTAACGAATTATATAAAAATGAAATGTTAAGCTATTCATAGATTTGATTAAAAACGAAACTAGTGTTTTTGAAGAGCCAACTTTGGAAAATAAATCTATCAAGAAAAGTTTCACCAATCGTGTTTCTGCCTGTAATTTATCTAGATTATATCCTTAAGTTATCTTTGTCATAAAAAAAAACTATATGTTTTGTGGTTATTGAGAAAAAACGATTCTGCATTCATCAAAAACATTTATTACTCGTCTTAAGTTTAATTGTTGTAGTAATGTATTATTGTAGTATTATGGTGGCTAATTCCTTTCAATATTTCCACTTTAAGCAAACAGAACAAAGCAGTTATGTCTACTTAAAACTATTACCATAACTGGCCCACTTAACCAGTCAAGTTAACCTTCCTTGTACAACGTTGCCAACTCCCCAAAAGTAATCTCTGGGCCACAAGGTTGGAGCTAGGAGGGGATAAGGGGGTTACACTCGTGATTTTTTAATATTTTTATAATTATTTTCTGAATAGAAATACGGCTAATATTAACCGCGTTTCAATTTTACTACTTAGCTGTAATTCGCTTTGTACTCGTAATTAAAATAATAGAAACCACGACAATTTTAATTCTATACTTCTCTTTCTGTGGCTAAAATAAGACGTTAAAAAACACGGAATATTGAGAAATATATTGTGTCAATAAATTACTATCAAACAGATGGAAAATTGACAAACCCTGCATGAAATAGTAATAAGAATACACACATACACATAAGTTAGTACTACGTTTAAAGAACACAAGAACAAAGTGTCTTCCCCTTAAGACGAGTAATAAATGTGTTTTATGAATGCAGAATCGTTTTTCCTCAATAACCGCAAAACATAGAGTTTTGGTTTTTAAGACAAAGAAACTTATGGATTTAATCTAGGTAAATAACAGTTAATAGACAGAAACACGATTGGTGAAACTTATCTCGATAGATTTATTTCACAAAGTTGGCTCTTCCAAAACACTAATTTAAAACTATGAATAACTATACAGTTAATTTTTATATAATTCGTTAGATAATCATACTAGCTACATAAATGAAGGACAGTTTCTTTTTAGGTTTGATGGTTTTTAAGATAATGCGGTTTTATCACTTTTTCCATCTTGTCTTAAAATATAGGGAGGCTCCCATACAACAAACGTGATTTTGGCATTTTTTGCGCCATTTAGTTTAATTTGATGTTACTACGTTACTTTTAGTAAACCATAATGCCAATTAACCATAAACTAATGAAAGATGTGGCGCAATTGCGCTGGCAGGCGGCGCCACTTTACCAACT
Source organism: Hydriomena furcata (assembly GCA_912999785.1). NCBI lineage: Eukaryota > Metazoa > Arthropoda > Insecta > Lepidoptera > Geometridae > Hydriomena > Hydriomena furcata. The sequence goes on from OU538839.1 coordinate 11,081,584, forward strand.
TTACCGACTTTATTCAACTCAAAAGTATAAAATTGAATGATTGAATTCATGAAGTTAGGTAAATAGGTACCTAGGTAGATATTATTATATATAATGGTACGGAACCCTTCGTGCGCGAGTTCGAATCGCACTTGGCCGGTTTTTACAATATAGCCCAGCTGCACTGGACGTTATTTATCCTATTTTCATTTATATTTAATTATAATAATAATAATGTTTATTTTTCAAAAGAAAAGAACAGTCTTGGTACCATATCATAACATAAAAATTGTCCTAAATATTTCAAATTGAAAGCAGTACCATTAGTTGACTCTGTTCCTCACACTAGGACTTTAAAGCCTGTGTACATAGTAAGATCACAGGGATTCGACATTAACAGAGATGTTCCTATACTTATCATACCTCCCTTACAACGACTCTGTACCACAAGATGGTCCAAACCATAAACCTTGTACCACGTTTCCGATCCTGTTGGCTTGTATGAAATAATATTATAGCATTTGGCAATATGAACGTCTGCAGACGACTTTTGAATCAAATTCTTTCGCGTCTAAAGCCAAATCTTGAGTAGTATACAAATTGGGTATTTATCAAAGAGGTTAGTTTGTAAACTCAATGTAAATATTTATTTTGTGTATGTAGAATTATAAAGAACCTTTTAATTTAGATTTTGAAGTTTAATAGATTAAAGTTATTTTCAAACGACGAAATGAGGAGGTTCTGAATTCGATGTATAAATCTTTATTATTATTATAATTGCTAAAGTCTGTCTGCCTGCCTGTGACGTTATCATGGTCAAACTGACTGATTGTGATACAAATTCACACAAAGATAGTTTACAGTCTATTTTTTTTCCAAAATTTTCTTGATTTTCGATTTTTTTTAATAATAAATTCGCCAAAAATAGTTTTATTAAATCTACACTGACAAAGTCGCGGATAAAAGCTAGATTTTTATATGTTTGGCCTCATATCTTTTTATCATAAAATATCCGGTTTTGGTGTTTTTTTTGTCTATTCTATAGAAGACAAAAATAACTAATAACACTTTTCGATTGGTCGTAACATTGTCGACATTTTTCATTTTAGTTTTTAGCAACTTATTAGGTTAAATTTGTTGTCAATTATTTAATAGTGTTATAGCAAATCACATCAACTAAAATATGTATCTCCTGTTAAAAGTTTATTTTGTCACCTACCTAATTCAAAAGCTCTTAACAGAAGCTTTTAAATTTAGACAATAGGTACTTTTAACCAGAACATTCGTAAGACAAAGCATTGGATTCCAATTAAACAATGTTTGTAAAAAACGGAGACCAACATATTGTAGCCGTAATTATATTGAACCAGTGAGGAAACCAGTTAGGAAAGGATCATTAGGTAGACCCCAAGCCGTGTTTGTTGCCTGATTCTTCTAGGCTTGGTCGCGAGGAATCGACGTATAGCTTCACCTGGTTCCTAAGACGTTTCAAAGTGATCCTTGTGATTTTATTGAAATAAATGATTTTTGAATAAACCAATACGACGACAATAATCAATGGAAGAAATACATACAGGCATAGACCAATCTTTTTTATAATGTTTGAAAAAAATATTAAAATCCTGTCAAATGGAAGGAGGAAACAGGTGAATACGAAATAGCAATTTTGTCATTTTTATATAGGAATTTTGGGTCCGCGCTGTTGTTGTCTCTATTGCCAATCATACGTTTATATCGTGGGCACAACGCGACAGCAATCGATTTTTTAAATACCTATTTTTTATATTTGTCTAGGATTACCTCTTAAGGGGCTGTATGTCGATGATTGCTCTTTTTCGAAACGAAAAAAGAAATACTTCTGAACAAGCCACATCTCCTATTTTTATAAATATATTACTTCAGGTTCCTACCTAGATTTCTATTAAGCTGAAAACATAATAGCAGAAACTTTTCACGATAAAGATGTTATTTCAAAATGATACGTTTTAGAATTTATGATCGAAATATTTTGATACCTACTATTAAGATCAACTTGTGATTTATTGTTAAAGATAGGTAATATGTAGATCTAGATTTCTATTAGAATAGGTTTTTGATAAGTATAGTAAGTATAGTATACATAATTTATATCATTAATTTATTCGAAAGGAAAGGCAGACAAAGAGAAAATGGTTATTGAGGGGTGGGTAAAGCTACCCCTATTACTTGCCTACGTAGGTACCAGCAACGCGATCTCATAAAAACTGTCGATAATATTTACGATACGCATACGCCATCTAGAGCTTGCCGTTGTTAACTGTCTTAGTCGTTTCTGCCGCGGTTTTAGGAACTGGCAGCGCCTTAAGTGTAGTTTCCACCGACGCGGAACTGTGCGAAGCGGACCAAACGCAGAGCTCGACATTTTAAAACTTCTACTTTCTACTTCTATCGCGACACCCACACATAGTGACCACAAGATTCCATGAAGAAGAGAGTCTAACCCTCGTATTCAAGAACGACACTATGAGAACACGCACCCACAGTGGACGAAATCTTTTTTCATAAACATCACTTTATGTGTTAAGCGGCACTATGGCGGACACCACCGTGTGCCTCTAGAGCTCAACTTTGGCTATAGGCACACAACAATGTGCCTCTAGTCACACTATGCAGTGTCGCACAACACATAAAGTGATTTTTATGAAAAAAGATTTCGTCCACTGTGGGTGCGTATTCTCATAGTGTCGTTCTTGAATACGAGGGTTAATCCGTCTTATCGATTATTTGGGTACTTTTTAATTTCAATAGCTTTCCGGTCATTCTCACGGTCGCTAATGTCACCAAGAGTTATCTTAGAAAGATCACATTAAAAAAAGACGTCGACTCCTTTTGATTCTGCGAAGTACACACCGGGGACACCGGGCTTAAATTTATTTCAATTTTTCAACGGGGACAGAGACCGGGGACAACGAAACGTATTTTTAATTGTAAAAATGAATTCCCGTTGTCCCCGTTGACGGGGACACGGTCACCGGGGACAACGAAACTACACCAAATCGTAGCTTAATAGGTGTAAGGTGTAAGCTTGTGAAGAACGGCCGAAGCCCGCCGTATATCTGCGAATACGATACTCCACGTAAGCCGCGCTTGATAGGCACCTTTGAGGGATTAAAAGCTTTAAGACGACGTACTATCTTTCACCTCACGCTCCCCATTATTGTGTTGAAAAATCCAAAGTTGGTCCCATTTAAACTGTACTTATTTAGGTCTAGTAGTTCCTTTAGAATAAGTAAATGAAATCGGCCAAGTGCGAATCGGACTCGCGCACGTATTATCTATAAAAAACGGCAAAAAAAACACGTTTGTTGTATGGGAGCCCCGCTTAAATATTTATTTTATTCTGTTTTTATTTGTTGTTATGCGGAAACAGAAATACATCATCTGTGAAAATTTGCATCATGTGTGCAAAGTGTGTAAAAAAGTAGAAAAGTAAAAAAAACAGAAATGAAAAAGAGAAAAATTAAAGAAAATAAAAACCGGCCAAGTGCGATTCGGACTCGCGCACGAAGGGTCCCGTACCATTATCTATAAAAATGGCAAAAAATCATGTTTGTTGCCCCGTTAAATATTTATTTTATTCTGTTTTTAGTATTTGTTGTTAGAGCAGCAATAGAAATACATAATCTGTGAAAATTTCAACTGTCTAGCTATCACGGTTCATGAGATACAGCTCTGTGACAGACAGACGGACAGACAGACGGACAGCGAAGTCTTAGTAATAGGGTCTCGTTTTTACCCTTTGGGTACGGAACCCTAAAAACATGGTTATTAATAAAAAACAATATTTGATAAGTTTTTGAGTTGCTTTCAAAGGCTGAAAGCAATTTAAAAGCGAGATAAGAGACTTGATGAGTGCTAGTTATAAATAACGAAAGGTTTTCAAGAAAAGGAGATAACTTGATATTTTATATAACGGAAGGATCAGCTGCGAGAAAATTGCTTCAGAGGATTATTGTTTTATAATTGTCGATAGAATTTTAAGTATCTTTTGCTTCCTTTGAGTCGCTTATGTCTACAATAGTGTGCGCTCATGACCACTCGCTATCCTAATCCTACTAATATTATAAACTAGCTGACCCGTGCCCGCTTCGCTGTGCGTAAGACATTTCTAATACCATCGTTGACTTTTTTGTAGACGTTTTTAAGGTGTATAATACTGTAGTACATTATTTTGATGTATCTCGTGGGGTTCAGCCAGCATTTGCAATGTAAGCGCAAAAAAATGTGTTTATTTACGACATCACATTACAAACCTCTAAAATTATCAGTGTTTCTCTACTATATTATGCATGTATTATACATTTAAACCTTTCTCTTGAATCACTCTATTTATTGAAAAAAACCGCATCAAAATCCGTTGTGTAGTTTTAAAGATATAAGCAAACATACATACATACATACATACGCGGGAAACGGAAAGCTACTTTGCTTTATACTATGTAGTGATGCGAAAGTTTGTGTGTGCGTTTGTTACTCTTTCACGCAAAAACTACTGAACGGATTTAGATGAAAAAAATAGGTTCACGACTGTAATCCCCAAGTACGGTAGATAGACATCCATCTCAGATCTCGAGGCGCTTTGATCCTCTGAAGAGGTTAAGTGGGGGTAGTCAGAGACACGTCCAATTATAGGCACATGCCCACATTTTGCAGTAGTTAAGCATTCCATTATCTACCAAATACACACAAATAAATGCATAAAAATCGGTCAAGCCGTTTAGGAGGATATTGGTTACAAATACACGAGAATTTTATATATTAGAAAGATTATAGATAGGTATCTACTTAAAGTCGTTTTTTAGGGTTTCGTACCCAAAGGGTAAAAACGGGACCCTGTTACTAAGACTTCCCTGTCCGTTTGTTCGTCTGTCTGTCACAGGGCTATAATATATATATCTATCTATCTCATGAACCGTGATAGCTAGACAGTTGAAATTTTCACAGATTATTTATTTCTGTTGCCGCTAAAACAACAAATACTAAAAACAGAATAAAATAAATATTTAAGTTGGCAACAAACGTGATTTTTTTGCCGTTTTTATAGATAATGGTTCGGAACCCTTCGTGCGCGAGTCCGACTTGCACATGGCCGTTTTTTTTTGTTTTTAAAACAAAATTGACTATTGACTAATTGACTGGCCTCACAGCTCAGTTGGTAGTAACTCTGCCTTCTGCGCTGTAGGTTGTGGGTTCGATCCCCACCCAGGGCAAATATTTGTGTGATGAACATAGATGTTTGTTCGGTGTATGGGTGTTAATATGTATAAAAAATGTATTTACCAAAAAAGTGTTTATGTTATATCAGTTAACTGGTTCCCATAGTACAAGCTTTGCTTAGTTTGGGGCTAGGTGGCGCTGTGTGTAAAGTGCGCCAATATACAAAAAATATATATCATGATACAGCTGCAAAAAAATAAAAATCTACCCGCTAAAGGTAGACGAGGTACGAATTAGTATAAAAATAACCTCCTTTGTAAGCGTTTTACGTTTCTCTAAAAAGAAATGGAACAATTACCAAATATCATTACGTTCTGCGAAATTGCGTTGTATCTCGTTACGTTACAGGGATACACAAAATACTCGCTGAATTTCAAATTCCAGACAATTTTTTTTGTCATTTCACTCAGCGCCATCTTGCAAAGCTTGTCTTCAAAATGAAAAAAATAAATAAATAGGATCACGACTGTAATCCCCAAATACGGTAGACATCCTCTCAGATCACCAGACGCTTGGATCCTTTGAAGATGTCTAGTGGGGGTAGTCAGAGGCACGTCCAAACCACCATTTTGCAGTAGTTAGCGTTCCATACGCTTATAAGAATACTAACTGGTTTCCTCACGATGTTTTCCATCACGTGTTTTGGATGCGCATATACATTTTTCGAACAGAAAAATCCTATAAATAATAGCTATTATGATTATCTAATTTATCGCTTTATATAAAAATGAACTATTAAGTTATTCTTAGTTTTGATTTAAAACGAAACTAGTGTTTTAGAAGAGCCAACTTTGGAAAATAAATCTTTCGAGAAAAGTTTCACCTATCGTGTTTCTGTCTATAATTTATCTAGATTTGTCGTAAAAAACACAACTGTATGTTCTGCGGTTATTGAAAAAAAAACGATTCTGCATTCATAAAAAATATTTATTACTCGTCTTAAGAGTAGACATAAAAATAATTACGTTTAAAAAACTAAAAACAAAACCGACTTCATGTTTATAAATAAAAATTGAAGGTTTCTCTCGATTTCCCTGGGATCCCATCATCAGATGCTGACTTGGTGGTAATGAGACCACTTCGGAAGTATAGGTTTTCAAATAAAAAAATAATTTTGTAAATCCATCCACAAACGCTGGAGTAATCGCGTAACATACACACAAAAAAAAACAACATACAGGCGAATTGAGAACCTCCCCTTTTTTGAAGTCGGTTAAAAATAACATTATGCGGGTAGTTTGATAATTACGAGTTAAGCAACAAGACGCAGCAATGGGCATTAGGGTGTTTATTAAGTATATAGTCCTCAGTACGTAGTGGTCGCTATCTCGTCGATATTGATAGCAATTGTTAGATTTTTTTTAGGTTTGTGTCATTAAAATTATTAACAGACAAATCAGTAGATATTTTTAATAGACTGCTCAAGTATGCTTAGCACGTGTTTATGTAAACAAACGAAATATCTAATTGATACGTTAGAGGCCTATGACCTTTGCAAAGTCAGCATAAAACGATAACTCATTTATCCTACCGGAAAAATAATTTCCACCGTTGGCTCATCAAAATTCATTCACCTAAAAATAACTAAGTCAACGGTCAAAACTCTCCCGAGGGCCTTTTTACATGCAAAAGATAGCGATTATAATCCCCAAGTACGGTAAACATCCTTTCTGATTCAAGGCGCTCTGATCCTACAAAATGTCTAAGGGGGGTTAGAGGCATGTCCAAACATTATATTTTTTTAGCACATGACCGCATTTTGCAGTAGTTAGCATTCCGAATACTTACGCAAAGTTAAACAGATTTTTTCGCAAAGTCGCGATTCGGTTTCCAAAAATACAATATTATAACAAAATAATGTTTTTTTTAGTAATATTCTTAATGAATATGGAATAAAATACCACATATTAAATAAACAAATATCCATAAACAAATAATTTGGTTCATATGGCAATGTTCCAAAAGCTCTAGCTGCATTGCCGCGCTAAAGAAAATAATTTGCGCAAAGATTAATCCAGAACTCTCATGTCACCCGCGAGACGGCGTGATTTATATATAACTAGCTTTTACCCGAGACTTCGTCCGCATAGATTCAGAAAAACTAGTATTGATGACTTTATAAAAATAGGATCACGACTGTAATCCCTAAGTACGGTAGACATCCTCTCAGATCTCTAGACTGGTTTCCTCACGATGTTTTTCCTTCACTGTTTAAGCACGTGTTTTTGATGCGCATATAATTTTTTTCCATCCAATCCATTGATGCACGCCGGGATTCGAACTTACGACCTTCAGATTGAAAGTCGAGGTACCTCCCACTCGGCCAACACGGCTACATCGTAAAACATTAAAAATATTGAAAAAAGAGAAATAAGTAGCATATGTTTATCCCAAGACCTAAAACTATCGTTATCTTCCTAGCGGTTTGGCCGTGATAACGTCACAGACAGACAGACAGAGTTACTTTCGCATTTATAATATTAGTATAATAGTTGGTACAGACTAGCTGTATCCGTGCGGCTTCGTTTGTAAGTTTCGCAACTAATACTAGACGAGCTGTGATAGACATATTACATAGTTATTATAAACAAATAATTTTTCATTCATAATTTGATTTCTAGATTTTTCGTCGCTTCCAAAACCCAAAACTACCAGATGGTAATTAAGCTCTTATGAAAAAGGGTAGAGTAGTTTTCAAGAAAATTCCGGTCATATAAACAGAGAAACAAAGTCTTATGAATGATTTTTTTGGGTCTTGTTATTTGAAAACTGCTAAAAATGTTTTTGCAAAAAAAATATACTTAGGTGTATTTTTTGAGTTACTTTATTATTGTTATCTATACAATAATAATAATTATTATATTATATTATTTATTATTATTGTAACATATTTAATATAATAATTATTAATTATATAGAAGAACCTTTGATATAAACGTTCTGCATTTGAATTTGATTCAATGAATTGATTCAATGAAAAACATAAAACCAGACTACTAATAAATAATTTAAAAAAATATGTAAATTAGCACTCCTACAATTGAGACAAATCCAACGACACCTCACCTCATACGTCATAATCCGTCATACAGACTACGGACATACATACATACACGTACACGCACACACACACACACACACACACACACACACACACACACACACACACACACACACACACACACACACACACACACACACACACACATACATACATACATACATATATACATACACTCTATAAACATTACCCTCCGCATTCGGGTAATGATAAAGAGACGAAACACGGCCAAGGCAACCGAATACCTGCGGTAAGAGCAAATTCCAAAAGTTCAAAGAATCGGTCTGATTACGCGGCGGCCTATTTAAAATGTTCTCAAATAAAAGAATAAGGTAATTACTGATCCGGAGTTTACCAATTTGAATAACAAATTCGCGAATTGAAAATTTTGCTGTCGTTTCTTGGGGATTTAAAGAGCGACGGGACGGGACAAGATTGATATTAAATAAGATCACGAATGTCATCTCCAAGTACGGTAGACATCCTCCAGGCGTTCAGATCCTTGAATATCTAAAGAGGTTAGTCAGAGGCACGTCAGATAAGATTTGTAGAGAGAATTGGCACATAATTATTATATTCCTTATTGTGACTGGCCTCACAGCTCAGTTGGTAGTAGCTCTGCCTTCTGCGCTGTAGGCCACCCAGGGCAAATATTTGTGTGACAAACATAGATATTTGTTCTGTGTCTGGGTGTTAATAAGTTATGTTAAGTATGTATTTACAAAAATAAAGTATTTATGTATTCTACCAGTTATCTGGTTGCCATAGTACAAGCTTTGCTTAGTTTGGTGCTAGATGGCGCTGTGTGTAAAGTTCGCAAATATTTATTTAAAATATTTATTATCTTTTTCACAACAACAATGTGTATGTGTCTCAGATCGTCCCGTTTCATACTAAAAACATTCTGCTCAGGGGGATCTACCTGACCTTTAGAGATCAAAGGCTCGACATTATCACTTGCATGGATTCTGAACTTGTCCAATTCAATGAATTCAACCTATCGCTGATCCAATTACTGATATTAATTTTCAGGAATGCTTAGTAGATGATCATAGTTACTATCTAAATTAAAGACAGTTTTTTTATGTATCAAACATAAAAAAACTGTCTTTAATTTTTCAAAAATAATGTGTTTTTATCACGTTTTCCGCCATTATTCGAAACGTATGACAAAATCTGTTTATTTCTAGTATTAGCATAACCTTATTTAAAGCATACAAAAAGGGATTCACAAGATTGACAAAATAAAACTAGGTATTTACAAAACTCTATTACAATTAATTTTAAATAGAAATACGGCTAATTACCACGTTTTTACTTGTATTGCTGACGTTTCGAGACAATTCAGATGCTCTTCATCATGAGCAACGCCCGCGACCGTGATCAACGGCAGATCGGCGAATACTACGGTTCATAGCCCGCTCCGCCCGAGCCGAAAGCAGCGCCGGTGATCGAGTCGTATTCTGTGCGTCATCGGAATCACTCGAAACTTCTGACACGCTACCCGCATTTCTACTCGAGTCGTGAACATAAGGCCGCATACACACTGCACTCACAGTATCACTCTCCGGACAAGACACAAAACTTTCAGAAGGGGTGGTGGAATTAAGTAAGGGTTTCCATGATGGTGAAATGCCCCATCCGCGGTCTCGGTTAAAATTAGGATGCTTATTGATCTCAATCGCTTCTCGTATCTTTCGTGGGACGAAAGTTACGAGTAGTTAGTACAATTAACTTATTACAATTTTTAAAGAACCACCACCGTAATCATTCCACTAAGAGATTAAAAAACCGTCCAAGTGCGAGTCGGACTCGCGCACGTAGAGTTCCGTACCAATATCGATAAAAATGACAAAAAATCACGTGTGTTGTATCGGAGCCCTACTTAAATATTTAATTTATTCTGTTTTTAGTATTTTTTGTTATAGCGGCAACAGAAATACTTCATCTGTAAGAATTTCAACTGTCTAGCTATCACAGTTCATGAGATACAGCCTTGTCACAGACAGACATACAGACTGACAGACGGACAGCGGAGTCTTAGTAATAGGGTCCCATTTTTACCCTTTGGGTACGGAACCCTAAAAACTTTCTTCTCTTTCCGTGTACATCAATCAAGAAGAAACTAGGAGACTTCTTCTCAGATGCTGTTCTCTACAATACCAGTTACTGCCAAATAATTTCCCTTAACATAATTATTGTTCCATTAACCATTAACGGGAAAACCAATTAACTTGCTATAACTCCCGCGAGAGTGTAGAGATTGATTACCTTCTGAGCGTGAAGATGCTCTTATGCGGGCGATTTAATTGCTTCATTCTGAAAGCCCAGTATAAGCAAGCTAGACAATGTTTTTCTACGTTAGACAAAGGTATTTGGGCAAAAATAATTTGTAGGCCCAGTATAAGCAAGCTAAACAATGTCTTTCTACGTCTGACAACGTTTTTTGGGCAGACATAATCTGTAGGCCCAGTATAAGCAAGCTAGACAATGTCTTTCTACGTTAGACAAAGGTTTTTGGGCAAAAATTATCAGTAGGCCTAGTAATAAGCAAGCTAGATAATGTCTTTCTACGTTAGAAACGTTTTTTGGGTAAAAATAATCTGTAATATATTAAGCAAGCTAGACAACGTTTTTTGGGCAAAAATAAACTAACAAAATGTGAAAACCATCGTGATTAGAACACATACATATTATTTTTTATACGGGTCTTTATTACGTATTTCGCCCACACTGCAGTCCAGATAAAAGCGCTTCAGTCTACCCTATTAGCTATTATTTTTATTTTAAGATTACGTGTAAAAAATATTAAAATGAGATTCTAACATTAATTTTTATTTTACATAGAGCAATATGAATAAAAGAACAATGTCGTGAAAGTTAACGCGTTTCTAATCCCCATATTCTTAGTTGTCACTTCGAAATATCTCCACCTTGACTCGACTTCGGAACCGAGTTTTGGTAGCTTTATTTGATAAAATTACACCGAGTTTGCCTCTAGTCGAGGATTCCTCAGTCAACCTTGATATTCCTCGACATCTTCTGAATGACGCCGATGCATGCGTGTGACGGTTTGTTTGATGAAAATCTACTCGGCCTGATGACATAATTGAGGAACCTCCAAAATATTGAATAAAGATACAAAACATGAGGTACATTTCGAGGGAAATGTCGAGGGGCCTTGAAAGTGTTTGAGTCAAGGTAGAGTCGAAGTTACAACTAAGAATATGGGGATGAGATGTTGCTTAAAATTGCTCCCTTCGCTATTGCGTTTGCAACAAATTGCTTAAATTTCCCATGTAAGATCAAGGATCTTAAAGCTACGAACACTTCCTGTGAGGGTAGTTTATTGTCTGAAATTATCTCATTAACAAATACGGGGGTATGAGGGTAGCAAATATAAATAAATATAAATATTGGTGGAAATTTCACACATTGCCATCTAACCCCAGACTAGGCAGACTATAGAAACCATAAACTAAATAAAGATAAGTTTAATAAATTTGTACGTAACACGACATGTTATGGTGGCGTGGCAATTCTGGTGTAGCAGCAAAATTTGTAAAATATTAACGTTCTTATTCTGTTGATTTTAATGCCTAAATTGGCGTAAAATTTAAGATTGATAATGTTATATTTTAAGATAGTTTTAAATGCTTTATTTTATTTCGCTTTAGCGTGTCCTATTAATCAACACCAAACACGTTGACTTATGCCTTGATTACACGTAGTGAGTAAACGGGCGAGACAATAAAATGTTTCTCGGCTGAGACAGTCATGTAAGCGAGTAGCTGTTCATGTTTTGAAATTAGCATAGTCAGTTTAGTTCTATTGTGACTACCATGGACACGTTGGACCGTAAAAAGATTATTAGATAATAAACAAATGAAAAGCGCGGCGACTTGACCACAATCATGTGGCCGAGTGAGCGAGCGAGACAGTGCGGGGAAGCGGGAGGGCGACACTTGGTCTAGTAAGTAGAACGGGAACCGATTTTTTATCTACATACTACAGCAAATTTCATCTTAATCCGTTTTGTCGTTTATTTTTGACTAGCTGACCCGTGCCCGCTTCGCTGTGCGTAAGACATTTCTAATACCATCGTGGACTTTTTTGTAGACGTTTTTAAGGTGTACAATACTGTAGTACATTATTTTGTTATATCTCGTGGGGTTCAGCCAGCATTTGCAATGTAAGCGCAAAAAAATGTGTTTATTTACGACATCACATTAGAAACCTCTAAAATTATCAGTGTTTCTCTACTATATTATGCATGTATTATACATATAAACCTTCCTCTTGAATCACTCTATTTATAAAAAAAAACCGCATCAAAATCCGTTGTGTAGTTTTAAAGATATAAGCAAACATACATACATACATATTACATATTACATACAGACGCGGGAAGCGGAAAGCTACTTTGCTTTATACTATGTAGTGATAAACAAATGAAAAGCGCGGCGACTTGACCACAATCATGTGGCCGAGTGAGCAAACGAGACAGTGCGGGGAAGCGGGAGGGCGACACTTGGTCTAGTAAGTAGAACGGGAACCGGTTTTTTATCTACATACTACAGCAAATTTCATCTTAATCCGTTTTGTCGTTTATTTTTGATTAGGGAACAAACATAGCAGCCTTCTCACAAAATTTCGTATTTATTATATTCTTAGGATTAGGATTCTCTATGGTTTACTCTAATTAAGACTATATTCAAATTCAAATTCAAATTCAAAAATCATTTATTTCAATAAAATCACAAGGATCACTTTGAAACGTCTTAGGAACTAGGTGAAGCTACGCCGATTCCACGCGACCAAGCCTAGAAGAATCAGGCAACAAACACGGCTTGGGGTCTACCTTTTTTTTATGATCCTTTCCTTAATGCTATGTAGAGCTCCAGTGTGGTGCCAATCGAACAAGGTGAAAGGTATAAACAGGGTAAGATCATATAGAACTAATATTCGAGTCGTGACCCATCATTAGAATGTCGGCCCGCTCGCCGACTAAATAAGCTTTTATTAGGAAATACTTATGCAAACATACAGAAATTCGACTTGAAAAGTATAGCAACAGTCCATCAAGTATTAGGGAAGTCGAAATTCACCCAATTGAAATGCAGCGTCGCTTGGCTTTGATCCAAATGGATGAAATTGCATTTGTTTGGGTCAAATTCATTACTCTATCTAGCGTACGAATAAAGTCTAGTTTTCTAAGGCTCTTACTCAGGCTTGTACTTTTAGTCATTGTGAGAGAGCAAATTCGAGTTGTGAATTTCGTGGACAAGTTTGAAAAAGAATCGAGTTTTAACAGCGGCGATTCTGTTGTTTTGATAATTTGTAATTTTTTTTTGTAAAATAAAAAAAAAATTAATAGGATCACGACTGTAATCCCCAAATACGGTAGACATCCTCTCAGATCTCCAGATGCTTAGATCCTTTAAAGATGTCTAGTGGGGGTAGTCAGAGGTACGTCCAAACATTATATTGGCACATGCGCACATTTTGCAGTAGTTAGCATTTCATCCAGTCCATCGCCGCTTATAAGAACACTAACTGGTTTCCTTACGATGTTTTCCTTCACCGTTTCGAGCACGTGTTTTTGATGCGCATATAAATATTCGAACAGAAAAATCCATTGATGAACGCCGGGATTCGAACGACCTTCAGATTGAAAGTCGAGGTACATCCCACTCGGCCAACGCGGCTTTTTTTGTAAAATACGAACTTTTTTATTTTGTCCACGTTGTTCTTGTGTTCAAGTACTTAATGTGTAAGTCAACATTTTCCTGTCTTTATCCCACTTAAGTGAGGTCGGTACAACATTGTGTTCTTCTTCCATTTTCCTCTATCAGCCGTCATCTCTTCACTGACTCCTTTCTTATCCTTATTATCTTTCACACAGTCCATCCATATTTCCTTTGGCCTAGCTCTACGTCTACATCCATCCACCTTCATTCCTCACATTCTTCTCGTTAAATCTTCTCTTCTAACATGCCCATACCGCGCTCACTTATAGATTCTTATTGTGTAAGTGTAAATATATAAAAATAAAATGATATACCTACTTAATAACAGATAATAAATATACTGAATTAGTTCTTATGTATTTTGGAAATATTCTGCAATACCTAGATTATTTAGGTACCTTTTAAATTCATAAAAGTATATGTAAGTAGTCATACGAGTATGTATGTATAAAAATGTGAATGAATTACCAACTGTCCCCACAGACGTTGTCATGTCAAGTTTCAATAATCCCACAGAAAAAAGCATAATAAGTTTTCCCTAACTTTATGCCACCCTTATCACCAAATATAAACAAAAAAAAAACATAAAAATCGTTCAAGCCACTTCGGAGGAGTTTAGTTACAAACACTTTGATACGAGAATTTTATATACAACAAGTAATCTGGCGCTAGATGGCGCTGTGTGAAATTTCCAACAATATTTATTTATTAATGCCATAAATGGACAGTTCATGTTCTGTCATCCACTTTCTAAGTCGAAACTTAAAACATTGCGACTAGGGACTACCGAAAAGTTAACTTCTCGGCTACAATAACAGACATAAACATAATTTATTATCCCACATCAGTTCATTGTTGTTCATAACAGAGGTAATCAATAACCACGTCCATAATTTGCAGTTTTAACCCTTTAATCGCGCGACAAAAAACAATAAATTGACGTCGTTCTGAGCGCTGCAGCGCAATCATGCAACGCCCCTCCACTGCTGGGAACTTGATATTGGGGACTATTCGGAAATCAATCGACATTAGATAATTTCTATCTTCTTTCTTCTGATATATAAAATTGTCATGTCCCAGTGTTTGTAACCAAACTCATCCGAAATAGGGTCTGATTCAAATTCAAATTCAAAAGTCATTTATTTCAATAAAATCACAAGGATCACTTTGAAACGTCTTAGGAACTAGGTGAAGCTACGCCGATTCCTCGCGACCAAGCCTAGAAGAATCAGGCAACAAACACGGCTTGGGGTCTACCTTTATTTTCAATGATCCTTTCCATAATGCTATGTAGAGCTCCAGTGTGGATTACTGTGATATTCATTATCATTAATAGGCTTTCTGAGATACATCAGAGAATTATTGTTCTAGTTCTAGATAAAGATAAATAAACGTTGTTTAGTACTACCAAAAATCTAAAATAACTTAAAACACAAATACATTGTGTTAATAAAAAATGGTGGCCTCAGCGTATGCTTGGGCAAATATTAAGATAATAATGAAAACTACCGTGGTTGTTATACATTTTTATTATAAATACGGCTAATTACCACAATCTTATAAATATAAACAAAGTTGTGTTAGATACACAGTTTATAACTCGAGAACGGCTAACCCAATTTATATGATTTTTATGTTTTTGGAATTGTCTTCGTCCGGAATAGGAATAGGTCTTAAAACGTTGCAATGGGATCAGTTTGATAACACGGTAAAGAACTGAAACACGATACGATTTTCACCGGGTTAGCTTGTACAAGAGATAATGTGGTAATAAGCAGTATTTATAGTTAAAATCTGTGAGATATGTACGTGTTTATAGAGTGGTTTGAGGATATACCCCTAGTTTATTGCGAAACCGACAACTACCGGCAATTAAGTGTTGAAACTCAATTACATCAACTTTGAAGAAAGCTCGGTCTCATTTGCGACCGTACCTAAAGCGCTGTTGTGGATAAATATCAAAAGTTAAAAACTGACTTCCATTTTATGGAATTTTGTTCTTGAATATCCGAAATTTTTGATCAAATCCTGCAGGAATCATAGCTGAATCAATTCAATTCTTGTTTATGGCTTCTATGACTTTTGTTGTCAGAACTCTGTCAGTGTCCGTTTCATTATAGATTCGTAAGCATTAGGATGGAGGGTGCGTGATTATTATAATATGGTCGGTATTCTGAGGGAGACTTTACCAAAATTTTGAAAACCAAATTGATTTCTAAAACAAAAGACAACACAAAACATACTTACTCGTATCTGAAATTATAAAGCTCTTACGTTACTGACTGACTTACTGATTGACTTACTGACTAAACCAATGGTCCTAGAAAAAATTGGAGGGTGTATGTCCTTTCGATTGTAGGGGTGCACTAAGAAAATAATATTCACTAAAATACGGCTAATTACCACGTATTTTTCCCGAAACATCAGTAATACAAGAAAAATACGTGATAATTAGCCGTATTTCTAGTTAAAATGATAAAGAAGCAAAATAGTTTTATGAAAGGAGTTCCCGAAATTTAACCCTTAAAGGGGTGCAGCGTAGGTTGAAGTCTATTAACTCACGTGATCGAAGTTGCGAGGTTTTTCACTAGTTAATAATAAAACAACTTTTAGATGGGCTTGCAACCTGTCACGTGTGGAGAAAGATCATTTCTTCAGTCAGAGATACATTTTAAAATCTAAAAAACCTTTGCATGTGACGTTTTTGTAAGGCTTTCTGGCGATGAGCTTGCTACCTGTCACGTAGACACACGCTTAACTGCTGCAAGTCGTGCGCATATTCCATCGTCTGGGAATGTTTTTTTAGATTTCAAAACGTATACCTAATGTATGTGTGTGTATGTGTAGATATTTAATGTACTCTGAAATCAAGCAAGGTCTTTTACTTTCAAATTAAGTTAATGAGCCCTAAAAAGTAAACGACAAACAGACAACCGAAGCGTGGGTGCGGATTAAGGGAAAAAATATTACTAAATATTTATAATAAATATTGTTGGACACTTAATACAGTGTCATTCAGCCCCCGACTAAGCAAAGCTTATACCATGGGAACCTTGCACTGTACACTTTTTTTTAAGTAGGTACTTAGACTTACATAATTATAATACCTGGGTGGAGGGTACTAAAATCTCACTCTCCAGCCTATGAACTATCTCTAAACAAAAAAACATGTCGATCCATTGCATAAAATGCATGCTTGCTGAATGAAAGAGGACAAAGTAAGAAATGGTGTGTGGATCATTATGACAAACACTTTTATTTAAAGCTATGTAAAATAAAGATGGCTTTCATCATTCTATTCGTTTTTTCTTCTTCTGTGTGTGCAAATGATTAACTACTGGGTCTTTTTTGAACTGCAGGACTGTGGCCTAAGCAAGAACCACTATCGTATCAACAACGTATCGTCCAAATGTCAAAACTGACACTTTTACTATACAAAAAGTGTCAGTTTTGACATTTTTACTATACGTTGTTGATACGTTAGTGGTTCATGCTAAACCGGTCATGCTAAACTGGTCCCTCAATCCGCATCCACACAAGCTCCTATTTCTAGTTTTTCCGTTACGGAAAACCCGTAAAAAAACCCAAAACTAGTCGAGGAAAGTTGGAGGTCGTCGTACGAATTCAATTTGCGAGGAGAAATTAGCTCGGCAAAGTTTCCGCGTGTAATCCCTGCTCCGGATTACGGATTTTTGATTTAGTTTCTCTCGATATTTGAAGTTTAGTTCGAGTCCAGGAGTTGTTCACTTCTTCGGCTTCCTCCGAAGTCGTAATAGAATTTTCATCTTTGAGATTCTGTAGGCATTTTAAATGAATCATGATGTTTGTACGAGTTTGTACCTATCATACCTTGAAGCGTATCTTAATGCTTGCTTAGATCAACTAAGGGAGCTTTTATCGTAATTTTTCTGTCATCCAAGCATTTAACTTTTATAACAAAATAAAAAAATAAATAGGTTCACGACCGTAATCCACAAGTACGGTAGACATCCTCTCAGATCTCCAGGCTCTTAAATCCTTAAAGATGTCTAAGGGGGGTAGTCAGAGGCGCATATTTGACACATGCCCACATTTTGGGTGTAGTCGTCATCTTATTTCAAAATATTTCAAATGTTTAAATGTAAAAAAAATATATTTACAACTGCTTTCTGCAAAGCATTCGTCTATCTATGTTATGTATTATTATAGTTTAATATAAGACCTTTAAGTTTCGCATACAGAGTGCCTCATTTCATAACTCGATGGCAGCTATTACTGTTAGTTAGAGAACAGTTAGTTCACTCCAAATTGGCGATGCCCCTTTCAAATGCCAGTCAAAGTTCAAATTCAAATTAATTTATTCAGAACAAAGTACATAGGAAACAGATGGAACGATGAGGACCGTTTTGTAGTAAAAACCCATCTATAATGGAATGAATCTTCAAAGGATCTAACCGTCTGGAGATCTGAGAGGATGTACCGTACTTAGGGATTACAGTCGTGATTCTCTTAATATTTTTTATTAAGTACCCATCAATTTGTTCTTCTTTAATTGTATTGAAAAGCTTAAATACCAAAATTCAAGTAATTTTAATAATAAACAATTTATTTTTTTACAATCTTTGAACCACTTTTTACCCCGTTTAGGGATGAATTCAAAAAACCCTTTCACGTTGTATTGAAGAGCATAAATGCTGAATGTCAAGTAATTTTGATCGACATGTTCTAATGAATTAATATCGACAAAAGTTGAAACACTTCTTCTTGTCTATTCTAATTACAAAAGTATGCGGGTCCAGTTGACCAAAATAAAATATGCATTAGGTCAACTGGACTTGTGCTAGTTCGATCTAAATCTAGATCTATCATTCTAGCCCCGTCCCTCAATCTATAAATATAATAAGATAAAAGAAAAATATAAAACCAACACCTATAGTTTTAACACCGGGGTTAATAATGACGATACTGTAGTTCATATAAGTGTTGAATGTGTGTGTGTATGTGTTCTATTTTTACGTCTATTTAATACTAGCCGATCCGTAGCGTTGTCCTGTCAAATGTTAATAATCTAAAAGAAAAGACTGAATGTTTTTAGTCTATGAAATCATATTTGTTGCACACCAACGCCATCTATACCAAAATCATCCCTTTTGCATTTTTTTATCATTTTGGGGATGTTTATAATATTTTAAAGTATTCTATTATTTATTCGGGAATTATATCTACATCTACAGCAAATTTCAACTTAATCCGTTTTGTCGTTTAGGCCTGATTGAGGCACAAATATACATACAAACTCACAAACTTTCGCATTTATAACATTATTAGGATATTAGGATAATTGTATTTAATGAGGGAATTTTTAAGGGTTAAATGGTATGATTCCCTTAAGAGGTCAAATAGCTCCAATTTCAATATTAGGGAAATTACTTAAGGAAAAAATCATACCACGACCTTGGTGCCTGACGGGGGCCCGACTAAGATGCTATTTTTGTGTAATCTGAAAATGTCTGGGTACTGAGGTCCCCTGGTACTTCTAGTTCCTGATACCCAAGACACAGGGAATACTATTGTGGGGTTAGCAGACGCATTCAATAAACGTATTCTCGAAAGATGAATTCGCAGTGGTTTTCTATGCTATAGTATACAAACTCACTGCGGATTCATCTTTCGAGGTTCGAGATTTTATGTTAAACAAAATAGCTCAAATGGACTATGTTATGTTGTAACTGCAATTTTTTTGATTAAGTAGTTACGTCCAAAATACATAAAGAAAATGGTTTATGTATTTTGGAAAATTGATTAATAACGAACAAAATTTGACTGGAACTGCAATTGAACTGTCAGTTTGATATTAATTAAAGTTTTAGAGCAAAACACTTTACTAAGGGAGACACACAATAATTGCGATGCGATGCGATACGACGCCCGCACGCAGGAATATAGCTCTTCACTACATAGTATAAAGCAAAGTCGCTTCCCGCTTCCCGCGTCTGTATGTATGTCTGTATGTATGCTTATATCTTTAAAACTACACAACGGATTTTGATGCAGTTTTTTTTAATAGATAGAGTGATTCAGGAGGAAGGTTTATATGTATAATTACATGATTAATATATTAGAGAACCACTGATAATTTTAAGATTTTTAATATGAAGTCGTAATTAAACACATTTTTTTGCGCTTACATTGCAAACGCTGGCTGAACTCTACAAGATAGATCAAAATAATGTACTAAATATTGTATACCTTAAAAAGGTCTACAAAAAAGTCCTTGATGGTATATGTTTATCTCTAAGGGATAACCCACAATAATCAATTTCTATCCTTTACTTTTTACCGCGACTTTTTTTTTTAAATTTTAAATGCTGTTAACGAGTATACAAAGACATTCTGTAATATATTTTGGTATCAGCTTTGCACCCGTGCGAAGCCGGGGCGGGTCGCTAGTCTTTAAATAATTGGATGTCAGCTCGTAGACATTTGCGACGCGATGCGAATTTGCAGTTATAGTATGGGACCCCACATGAGGATTTACTCGTGCGTCATAGAGACCTATTGGTTGCAAATCTTAGATGATAAAAATACAAAAATGTTATATAGTGTATACCGTTTCATCGGTGGGGGGAGCATCTATATATCCCCCTGTATGTCTATCTGCCGCGTAAATTTAGTAAATCCCTTTTTGGGCTCCCCTACTACAATATGTGGGAGCCGTAAAAGTAGAGTAAGAGAACCAGCGTTCATCATTATGCTGTGGCATCTTACTAAATGTTCAAGTTGTGAGTTGTGGCGACTGGTGAGTTAGAATTGATATTTGCTACGATACGTACGCAAAGTCTACTGAAGCACGTTTGCAACAAGAAGGTATTATAGTTAGTAGTTTTCTTAAAGGGTTTATGTTTGGAACATACATATTTTTCAAGGGGTCTTACAAATTATTACATCGATGAATATTTATATTAGAAATATGTGTATGCGTATTAACACGTGCTTAGAACGGTGACAGAAAACATCGTGAGGAAACCAGTTAGTATGCTCATGAGCGATGACTGGATTAAACAGACAAAATAAAAGTGTACAAGTATTCTATCAGTTATTATACCAAAGTACAAGCTTAGATGAGCGCCATTTAATGTGAAATATCCACAAATATTTATTATTTATTTAATATCTAAGAGGTAGGTCAAAGAAAAGATGGATGGACCGTGTGAAAGATGACATGGGTAAGAAAGGAGTGAGTGATGAGATGACGGCTGATAGAGGGAAAAATGGAAGAAATACACATGTTGTGCCGACCCCACTTAAGACGGACAGCGAAGTCTTAGTAATAGGGACCCGTTTGGTACGGAACC
This sequence comes from Hydriomena furcata, assembly GCA_912999785.1. NCBI lineage: Eukaryota > Metazoa > Arthropoda > Insecta > Lepidoptera > Geometridae > Hydriomena > Hydriomena furcata. The sequence goes on from OU538839.1 coordinate 11,102,964, forward strand.
CTAAAAAAAACGATTTCAATCTCTTATTCTTTCTTCTTGGACCGAGATGAAACATTTACCGGAATGCTTTGTTGCGGAAAAGAAATGAAAGAAATTTTATGATTTATAAGGATCGAAACTGATGTTTGAATAATAAATTAATGGAATGCAAAGAACGTGCTCTTCCTCTTCAAAAGCCTGAGCCTAAAGCCTTTTGACTGGCCTCACAGCTCATTTGGTAGTAACTCTGCCTTCTGCGCTGTAGGTTGTGGGTTTGACCCAGGGCAAAAATTTGTGTGATTAACATAGATGTTTGTTCTGTGTCTGGGTGTTAATATGTATAATAAGTATGTATTTACAAAAAAAAAGTATATAAGTATTCTATCAGTTATCTGGTTCACATAGTACAAGCTTTGCTTAGTTTGGGGCTAGATGGCGAAGTGTGTAAAGTCCGCCAATATAAAAAAAAAAGTTGATAATTTTATGGAAAAACGGACTAGTGCGAGTCTAATTCGCGCACCGAGGCTTCCGTATAAACTTGTATGTCGATCATCGGCAACTTATATTCATTGATTGTTCTAGTTGGTTCCAAAATATGTCTCTTGGTATTACAGAGTTTCTCAACATGGGGGTCTGAGGCACTACAATATATTAATCTAATAATTAAATATTAATAGCCGTTAGCCGTGTTGGCCGTGTGGTAGGTACCTCGACTTTCAATCTGAAGGTCGTGGACTAGAATCCTGGCATGCATCAATGGATTTTTCTGTTTAAAAAATGTATATTATGAAATGAATAATGTACAGGAAAACCTTTTGAAAAAACCATTTAACATCTAATAGGTACTAAATATATTGCAGAATATTTACACCACAGAACCATATTTTTTTTATTGTAACAAAGCCGAAACGTCGGGAAAGTAAATTAAAGGTAATAACGTGTTATAGACCCGTGTCAAAATCTATATTGTTTGGACTTTTCTGCCAGCGTCACGTCATTATGGCTGTATTAACTAAGCAAATTTGTTTGTTTGCTATGCTTAGTTATTGACTGCCAAAATTGATTGAAAGGGATAGGCACCACAACCAGGTCTATGACTTTAATATGAAGTACGGCGTCTCTGTAGGTTGTTAAAAGGTGTTTAATTCACCAAGTAAGTGTAGCGAACACAAAAGAAAATAAACGTAAAAGAAATTAATGAAACTTTACTCTGCCGTTCTGTCCGAGGCGCTGTTACGTTATTTCGATAAATAAAAAAACGGCCAAGTGCGAGTTGGACTCGCGCTCGAAGGGTCCCGTAGCATTGTCTATAAAAAACGACAAAAAACACGTTTGTTAAATGTGAGCCTTACTTAAATATATATATTATTCTTTTTTTAGTATTTATTGTTAAAGCGGCAGAAATACATAATCTGTGAAAATTTCAACTGTCTAGCTATCACGGTTCATGAGACACAGCCTTGTGATAGACAGACGGATAGCGAAGTCTTATAGTAATAGGGTCACGTTTTTACACTTTGGGTACGGAACCCTAAAAAACTGCTCCCTCCAAAACTTTTAATTTTCCGTTTGGAGTCAGTCTCACTAATTAAAACTGTGGTAAACGAAAATGAATTTCTCATTTTAGGTGGATTCTTCAAAATAATATGAAACAACTGCAAACTTGCTTCCTGAAAAATATCTACCAGGAAAGCGATTCTTACTTTCATTCGGAAATTTTCATAATGAGCGCAGGCAACAAGTTAATTTGTAAAATACTTACAATTTAACTACCGACGAAAAATGGGGGTTCTCTGTTCGACGCGTATTTTTTTTAATTACGATATTTTTTGTTGTTGTTTTTATTATGTAAGACCATATCATTTTACCTGGTGATCAAAATATATATTTTTAGAATAGCCTGAAGTAGGTACCATTTAAATTGTATTTATATATGACTAAATAGTTCCTTTATATAACTTAAAATAATAACGTTTAAAAAACTAAAAACAAAACCAACTTCATGTTTATAAATAACAATTGTAGTGGGGGGAGCTCCCCCCTCCGCGAGATCTAGGGGTTATATAGTAAACCACTATCAATGCCCATACATTTTTAAGGTCTCTCAATTTACCTGGGATCTCATCATCAGATGCTGACTTGGTGGTAATGGGACCACCTCAGAAGTATAGGCTTTCAAATAAAAAAATAATTTTGTAAATCCGTCCACCAACGCCGGAGTAATAGCGTAACATACACACAAAAAAACGTACAGGCGACTTGAGAACCTCCTTTTTGAAGTCGGTTAAAAATAATATCGTCTCTTGACTTTTTGTTGGCTTGAAACATTTACGTCATTCTTCTTTTTAGTTTTTTAACCTAATTTTTTGAAAATAAATGTATCTACAAACATACGGACAGCGAAGTAATAGGTCCCGTTTATACCCTTTGGGTACGAAACCCTAAAAACAGTTGTTTAACAACAAGCGATGTGTATATAAAGAACTAACGAACAGCATTTAAATTGAATTACTGCAGTCATGTAAAAAATTGATTACTCTTTTAAATCAAAAATGGCGCTCACCAATCCCAACTTCCTCAGTGTAGATTAGTTTCTTCCGACGAATTGACCCATAGAAATGAACCAGCAAACCATCAACCACACAGCTTAGACTCCTCATGCAACGCGAACACTGTCAGACAACACATATGGGCTACATAACCTGTGTAAACCACCGAGCGTGGTTCACGACGCGCCCCGCGGCAGGCTTTGACATTACACAGGCCAATGAGAATACATTTTTACCGCTCTCTCTGCCTCTACTTCACCCGCAAATCTCAACGTTTTGACATAATTGTGTGTTTGAAGAAATGAAGCCATTTTGTCGTCATACTAATGCAGATTTGACTAATGAATGATGATGCATTCTACGAAAATTCGTAATTTATTTTATTACTAGAAAGTTTAAAGGGAAACATTTGGAAGTTGCTTTTTTCTATGCGATTATTGAAATTTGACAGGACAACGTCTGTCAAGGGTCGGCTATTTTGTAATAAAGTAATAAAGCTCTTCAAATCTTTTTGTTATATTTAAACCATCGACTAATGGCTATCGTAAATGGCGTCTATAGGGCTATGTGGTCGATGCAGCAAACTATTGGACAAAATGGCCACCGTACGTCTAGCCTCTTTATAGCGCACTCAAAAGACCTTCTTTCACCAAGCCCGGAACCGTTGCGACATGAAAGAACCTAAAATTACACGGTACACTCTTTTTAATTTCACCCAAGAGAGGCTTAAGATGGGAAATGGATTTTCGCGTTTAGAGCTTGTAAATATGTGTTGGCAGCTTTCGCAGAGGTACTTCCGACTCTTAAGGGCTGAATTTTCCCGGTTAAGACGGAAAAAGTGCTAAAACTGCAATATCTTGAAAACCATCAAATTCAAAAAGAAACTGTCTGTAATTTGTTTAGCTAGTGTGATTATCTAACGAATTATATAAAAATGAACTGTTTAGCTATTCATAGTTTTGCTTAAAAACTAAACTAGTGTTTTTGAAGAGCCAACTTTGGAAAATAAATCTATCGAGAAAAGTTTTACCAATCGTGATTCTGTCTGTAATTTATCTAGATTATATCCTTAAGTTATCTTTGTCGTAAAAACAAAACTGTATGTTTTGCGGTTATTGAGAAAAACGATTCTGCATTCTTCAAAAACATTTATTACTCCTCTTAATGCGTAGGTCGTGGGGTTTGCAACCAGTGTATTGATACACTGGTTGCAGATTATTAAAAATGACTATTAAAAAATATTATAATTATGCGCATTTGTAGGTACCACGACTTTCAATCTGAATTTCTTTTAACAATGGATTTTTTTGTTGGAAAAAATTATATGCGCATTAAAACACGTGCTCAAAACGGTGTAGGAAAACATCGTGAGGAAACCAGTTAGTATTCTTATAAGCGGCGATGGGCTTGCTAAAAATGTGGGTATTGTGACAAATATAATGTTTGGACGTGTCTCTGACTACGTCCATTAGACCACTTTTTTTTTGTAGACTTGCAATCTGCTACTGTGGAATGCTTAGTGATTGAATCCTTTTTAGGGTTCCGTACCCAAAGGGTAAAAACGGAACCCTATTGCTAAGACTTCGCTGTCTTCGCTGTCTGTCTGTCTGTCTGTCTGTCTGTCTGTCTGTCTGTCTGTCAGTCCGTCCGTCCGTCCGTCCGTCCGTCCGTCCGTCCGTCTGTCTGTCATAAGGCTGTATCTCATGAACCGTGATAGCTAGACAGTTGAAATTTTCATAGATTATGTATTTCTGTTGCTGCTATAACAACAAATACTAAAAACAGAATAAAAATAAATATTTAAGTGCCCCATCAATAAACTTATTTTTTTTTGCCGTTTTTAGATAATGGTACGGAACCCTTCGTGCGCGAGTCCGACTCGCACTTGGCCGGTTTTTTTTTGCATTACCTTTTTTCGACCATGGCATAACATTTGTACCATCGTCGAATAAATGAATAAAGTCAAAATAGTTAAAATACAGTTGTCTACATAATTATGCCAGTCACAGAACAAATATCAAAATCAATCAATCAAAATGAAATCTACTCAAACACATTGCTTTGCATAGTGTGTCATACTTGTTAATAGTATGCATTTGGTTCTATTGTTCAATTAAACAGATCGAATTTATTTACGAGCACGTGATTTGTTTATTTTCGGGCCTGGTTTATGGCGTCCTCGCTGGGTTGTATATTATATTTGTACACAATCGAATAACCGGTAGCGTACCTAATTGTCAGACGCGACTTTCAAGACTAGTAATACATTTTTTTGATGAATGTTAAATCGTTTTTTCTCAATAACCGCTAAACATACGGTTTTGTTTTGTATGACAAAGATAACTTAAGGATTTAATCTAGATAAATTATAGACAGAAACACGATTGGTGAAACTTTTCTCAATAGATTTATATTCCAAAGTTGGCTCTTCCAAAACACTGGTTTCGTTTTTACTTAAAACTGTGAATAGCTAAATAGTTCATTTTTATATCATTCGTTAGATAATCATACTAGCTACATAAATTAAAGACAGTTTCTTTATAAGTTTAATGGTTTTCAAGATAATGCGGTTTTATCACTTTTTCCGTCTTATTCGGGTAGAAAACCTTAGGTGGAAACTCACCCTAAAGATATCTAAGTTAGAGAAACGTCTTAACATTAAATTTAGGACACGCCTACGTTTTGTTGTACAACCAATCAGAGATACGTTAGATTTTGAAAAACTTTGCCGAAAATCTCCTCAAAATGTCGCACTCCATTTTCTGTTACAGTACGAGTAGGTACATTCAAATGGGTAGTTTTGGTTGTACGATCGATTGAATGTCGCATTATTGCTGATGCATAGCTGACTTGTGCAATAGTATCTGTTTAGTAAATAATGAGTAATTGAATGTGATAGGTTGGGTTTTTATATATATTTTTAACTAGCCGACCCGTGACAGACGTTGTCCTGATTTCAATAATCGATTAGAAAAGATGAATGTTTTTAGTCTGTGATGTCTGTGATTTGTTGCACACCAGCGCCATCTATACAGAATTCATACCTTTTGCGTTTTTAATAGTTTTTGGGATGTTTTTCATATATAAAGTAGTCTATTATTTATTCGGGCATTATATCTGCATCCACAACAAATTTCAACTTAATCCGTTTTGTCGTTTAGGTTTGATTGAGGAACAAACATACATATAAACTCCTAAACTTTCGCATTTATAACATTATATTTTTCATGTTTTGTATTCGATTTCGCGCATGGTACTTTATGACCAACTAATATAATTTACATGTACGCTATAAATAAAGAGAAACAAAATGTATTTATTTGTTATTTGTTTGTACTGATTAAATTAAATAAAAACCGAACAAGTACTATAAAAAACGGCAAAGTAATACTCTTGTTGTATGGGAGCTTCACTTAAATATTTATTCTACTCTGTTTTTAGTATTTCTTGTTATAGCGGCAACAGAAATACATATTCTGTGAAAATTTCAACTGTCTAGCTATAACGGTTCATGAGATACAGCCTTGTGACAAACAGACGGACTGACAGAAGTCTTAAAAATTGGGTCCCGTTTTTACCCTTTAGGTACGGAACCCTAAAAACTACTATACTAATTTTAAAAAATACTTCACCTATTAAAAACTACATTGCCAGCGAAGGCTATTTTATTAAAAAAGTCTTGTATTATCTATTTAATTCTCTGTGTACGTTTAATAATTTATTGACATGTTTAAGGCGCTCCCAGTCGACGATTGTTTTTGTTCGAAACGAAAAAATAAATACTTGTGAACAAGCCACATCTCCTATTTTATAATGTATAGTATATGTGAATAAAGATGTACCCATCTTTAATCACTTCGATAAATAATCCTACCGACCGCTGCAATGACGACAAACACACGTCGGAGCGTGGTCCGCCTTAGCTTTTCGAATAAATTAATGATATAAATTATGTATAATTACTTATCAAAAATCTATTCTAATAGAAATCTAGATCTACATATTACCTATCTTTAACAATAAATCACAAGTTGATTTTAATAGTAGGTATATAAAATATTTCGATCATAAATTCTAAAACGTATCATTTTGAAATAATATCTTTATCGTGAAAAGTTTCTGCTATTATGTTTTCAGCTTAATAGAAATCTAGGTAGGAACTTGAAGTAATATACTTATAAAAAAGGAGATGTGGCTTGTTCAGAAGTATTTCTTTTTTCGTTTCGAAAAAGAGCAATCAGCGACTGGGAGCCTCTTAACTGTAAAAACTCTCACCATATTGCTTCTGTCATTGTTGGTCGTAGAAAAAATGTACTTGTGACAAAATGCCAGTAACTTACAATGAACAGACCGCGAAGCTAGCTTATACCTCCTTGATTTCTTTGAGCGCGTCCTAATGTTGTGTAAATTTCAGTGGTTTCAGCACACAACTAACCCTAGTATTCAAGAACGACACTATGAGAAAACGCACCCACAGTGGACGAAATCTTTTTTCATAAACATCACTTTATGTGTTGAGCGGCACTATGGCGCACGCTACCGTGTGCCTTGAGAGCTCAACTTTAGCTAGAGGCACACGACAATGTGCATCTAGTCACACTATGCAGTATCGCACAACACATAAAGTGATTTTTATGAAAAAATATTTCGTCCACTGTGGGTGTGGGTGCGTGTTCTCATAGTGTCGTTCTTGAATACGAGGGTTAAGCTTCTGAAAATAGCTGCCTCAGAGGACTTTGCTAAACTCAAGTCCTAAATATGCTAACCTCACTACATCATTTCTAGGACGGTCCCCTGAGTCGGTAATGGCTACATGGTTTGAGAAACGTGTGTATAGACAACTTTATAATATGGAAGTGTATATTTGCGTTAGGGTGAGTTTTGACCTACGCGGTGCTATCCGCAGTGGACCAATGAGTGCGCTCGATATTTTGAAACTCAAAAGGATCAGTCTAAGCGATTATTGACTGCCAAAATTGATGACCAAAACCGGGGTAGGGGGTCTCTCTACCGGGTCTCTGATCCTACATTAAATATCATTATGTTTTTAAAGTCACAAAATTTGCCTGATTATTTTGACAGCAAAATGGTGCGTGAGGTGATGTTGCCATTATTTAAATTAGCAGACCGCCCCGGCGTCGCACGGGTGTAATAATGATAATATGGGTAATTTTATTACACCTTGGGTTATATTATTGAAATTTTCATACGGAACCCTAATAGTTAGACATATGGTATGGCAGACTTTTTTGTAGATATTGATGTCCTTTTTAAAACTGTAGTACATCACTTTGCTCTATTGTCAATAATTTTCGCAGCATACGCGATATATAGATTTTTTTGGATTTTTTTATCACACGTTGGGTTACATTATCGAAGATTTCATACGGATCCCTAACGTTTTTGAAAATATTTTATAACCTATGTTCATCAGGGATAATGTTTGTAATAGTAATGATTGTAAAATATAATGATTGTAATAGTAAAATAATTTTTCAAATCTGTCCAGTAGTTTCGGAGCCTATTCGATGCAAACAAACAAACAATCAAATCAAATCTTTCCTCTTCATAATATTATTAGTATAGTATATTAGTATTAGACTGTTAGTATTAGTATAGGTATAGATATATCGTCGACTCAATTCGAGTTAGATGATTTGTCCGGACTTACACCTCCGATCTTACCAGAAGGTCTATCTCTTAATGAAAATTCATCACAGAAAATTCAGACAGAGTTACTTTCTTATTTATAATATGTATTAGTATAGATTGATAAGAAGTGGGCGAGACAATCAATTGAAAGTTGCGCCTTCGACCTGTTTGTTTGTTTGTTGTAATTTGTCCCTCTTTGTTTGTTTGTGTTGTGACAATTTGGCGTGACCGGTAGAAATTCAACTGGCTTCTTAAGAACCGGCCACCGTCAGTATTTGGCCATAATACAGCGGTTATAAAGACAACTACGTTTATAAATAAATTACTCATTTACAGTTGTGGATATTTTACATAACTCCATCTATCCTCAAACCAGACTGAGCTGGCTAAGTACTAGTAGTCTTAATACAGAAACCATTGTATAAAACCAGATCACTACATAGTATAAAGCAAAGTCGCTTTCCGCTTCCCGCGTCTGTATGTAATATGTATGTAGGTATGTATGTTTCCTTATATCTTTAAAACTACACAACGGATTTTGATGCGGTTTTTTTTAATAGATAGAGTGATTCAGGAGGAAGGTTTATATGTATAATACATGCATAATATAGTAGAGAAACACTGATAATTTTAGAGGTTTCTAATGTGATGTCGTAAATAAACACATTTTTTTGCGCTGACATTGCAAATGCTGGCTGAACCCCACGAGATATATCAAAATAATGTACTACAGTATTGTACACGTAAAAACGTCTACAAAAAAGTCAACGATGGTATTAGAAATGTCTTACGCACAGCGAAGCGGGCACGGGTCAGCTAGTAATTGATAAAATAATGTTCTTTTGTAAATATTATAAAATAATTATAACTAGCAATCCGCCCCAGCTTTGCATGGGTGCACTATGTATCAAAGATCATAATGTAATTTTTTGATAGCTTATGTTACATTATTGCAATTTTCGTAGAGATCTCTATTTTTATTTTTAAATAAAATATAGCTTCTGTTTCTCGCTGATAATGTAGCTTTAGATGACTTAATTATTAAATAAATTGGACGATTATTTTTATAATTACAAAAAAAAATACAAATTTTCACGTATAGAAGCGTATAGTGTGTGTATAGAAGTTATCTTCACTACTTAGTGAAGATAACTTCTATATTACAGCCGTCATTTTTGTTCTCGCGTTTTTGGAAACCTAAGCTTTATTGACAAAAAACTTTTAATAAATTTACAAAAATATACAATTTATTAATGGCTGCATAGCTTTTCCTAGCTCTTAAGACGTTTTAAAGTGATCCTTGTGATTTTATTGTAATAAATACTATTTGAATTTGGTAGTGTTCTGCTATATTACAGCCGTCATTTTGGTCCTCGCATTTTCGAAAAACTAAGCTTTATTGACAAAGGACGGCATTGTTGCTTTAACTACCGCTGGGATGTCGTGTAATCATTTTAGGAATAGGCCCTGACTTCTCATATCACGGTCGTGGGATCAAATCCCGATTATATATAAATATTTATCGATCACGCCGGGATTCGAACCCACGACCTTCAGATTGAAAGTCGGGGTACCTCCCACTCGGCCGACACGAGTGTGAGTTTTTTTTGGTCATACATAATTAATCTGATGATCCGATTTGAATGATTTGTTTATTGAGTTGAAAATACTCGAATGTTGGTTCTATTTAAATTCTATTTATCTAAGGCTAATTAATATCTTCATAAAATTTAAAAACTAATATCGTCTTGACCTTTCGATTAGTCGGAAATTTGTCATCGGTTTTCTATTTAGTTTTTTAGGGTTCCGTACTGTCTGCCACAGGGGCTGTATCTCATGAACCGTGATAGCTAGACAGTTGAAATTTTTACAGGTTATTTATTTCTATTGCCGCTATAACAACAAATACTAAAAACATAATAAAATAAATATATAAGTGGGGCTCCCATACAACAGACGTGATTTGTTTTGCTGTTTTTTATAGATAATGGTACGGAACCCTTCGTGCGCGAGTTCAACTCGCACTTGGCCGGTTTTATTAAACGTAATTATTATGTAATTTAGAAGTAGAAACGTACAAAATATAAACTAAGTGATTTATTAAATAGTGGTATTCCAAGCATTCGTTGGTCATTATTAAATTTTCTGTTTCCAATTAGAGAATTCAGCTGCACTGTGCGGTGACCAAAGCACAGTAATTAATGTACCATACAGTAATTCAACTCTTAAAAGTAGATCCCCGGTGTCTGGAAGAGATCGCTTCTTAGCAATAAGACCGCTCATTGTATAGTGTTTAGTAAGGTAGCTAGTTTAAGTTTATTTCGTTGTTATTTTTTATTATTGGTGTATATTAAAGCATTTTCATTCATACATTATTTCATTCGTTCTCAATGACGTCACGGAAGACCAGCGTTTTTACTATAACATTACTGTCTGTGTGCTCTTGCTACTTTATATAGTACTGTATAATCAATGCTGAGTGACAACCAATTCTCAATTCGGTGCATTTTTAGGGTTCCGTACCTAAAGAGTAAAAACGGGACCCTGTTACTAAGACTTCGCTGTTTGTCTGTCACATGGCTGTATCTCATGAACTGTGATAGCTAGACAGTTGAAATTTTTACAGATGATGTATTTCTGTTGCCCCTATAACAACACATACTAAAAACAAAATAAAATAAATATTTAAGTGGGGCTCCCATACAACAAACATGATTTTTTTGCTGTTTTTTATAGATAATGGTACGGAACCGGAACCCCGTATACTTACGTATACATCTTTTTACCTAGTGTTTTTTTTCTGTTGCTTAAAGAGTCTCGAAATATTTATTTTATTATGTTTTATAATCTTCTAAAATATAAAATTCTCGTGTCACAGTGTTTGTAACCAAACTCCACTAAAACGGCTTCACCGATTTTTATGATTTTTTTGTGTTTATTTGGTAGTTATGAGAATAAGACGTTAGGTTTTTTATGCCCCCAAATGATAAGGGTGGCATAAAGTTCGTAAAAAACTATTAGTGCATTTTTCTGTGGGATTATTGAAATTTGACAGGACAACGTCTATCGAGACAGCTAATAATATTATATTAATAATGTTTTTATTTGTTTTAAGACGCTGTACAACGTAACTTACACGTTGTGAAACGGTGTACATTGCGCTAAAAGTACTGTGTCCACGCAAAACCAACTACGTATTTACGGAAATATGCATTGTATGCAGCATCGCGGAGTGCGGAGTGTACACTGCCCTATAACTTATGAGGCGTTACTATACTAGAAGTGACTGAGTACATCCTAAACTGCTGGAAATCTTCATCAGCAAGGAATTAAAAATAAATACAAAAATAACCATTGAGTTGCTAACGTTCCGAATTCAAATGAATTCAAGATCTTCATCATCAGCATCACCCGCCGCACTCAACGGAAGTTTGGAAACAGACTGTAACTTTTATATTTTACGAGTTGCTCGCCCTGGCTTCGCACGGTACCTGAATAAAAAGTCTACCGATTTTGTGCAAACTTCACATAAACCATCTACTAAATAGTCCGAACAAAGCCTAAACATTTCGTTTGGTAGGTTCTTGAGTTATAAAATTACAACGAAAAGTGGCATTGATTTTTATATATATAGATATCTGTCTGATGTTTACGTTTAGTGTACTGACAAAAAGTTTAATAACTACTAATTGAGTTCAAAAACTTAACCAACGATACAAAAAAGTTGTGTGTTTTAACACGTGCTCGTAATGGAAAACATTCGTCTCGCACGTTTTGATAATGTCTTATTAGTATTTATTAATTTAGTCCCAAACTCTAGTATAAGAACTAATACTTGTGATTGTCATTGTCTAGTGATACGACATACCAGTCAAAGCAGAATTAGGATGAGAGCGCTGGTTATGGGTTTTTAACAACATTTTAATTTTCAAATTAACGGTCTATATTGAAAAAAATATTAAAACGACGATTTTTAAACAACATAGAATAGAGTATTTATCTATCTCTTAAGTTAAACAAAGGATTTGTAACAGGCGGTATTTATTTATTAATTATTAATAATAATAATATATCTGGTTGTAGTCAATCAAGTCTAGAAGTGTCGTAGAGGTGTCTAGAGTGAGAATTGTGACACAATTGTCACTAATCAAAACGGACCATAGACAAATAATTGTATTAACTATACATTTTAAACAAGTTAGTTTGCTATGCTTAGTTATTGACTGCAAAAAATGAAAATGACCAAAACCGGGGTAGGCACCACAACCGAGTTGACCCTAGATCAATTTAGAAATGTGTTTTTCCGTTCCAGTTTTGAATCTAGGTCTGTGAGACCCCACTGGCCTGCTGCCAGTAGCTCTAAACCCAGTATCTCACGTTTCCCATTTGTTCCTTGATAACGTAAGCACAAATTAACAGAGTTATACAACTTACTATAGCACTATGACAGGTGGATATCACTACATAGTTTAAAGCAAAGTCGCTTTCCGCTTCCCGCGTCTGTATGTAATATGTATGTATGTATGTTTGCTTATATCTTTAAAACTACACAACGGATTTTGATGCGGTTTTTTTAATAGATAGAGTGATTCAGGAGGAAGGTTTATATGTATAATAACATGCTACCCGTGCGAAGCCGGGGCGGGTCGCTAGTTACATATACATTATAAATACATAAGTAACTAGCAGACCCAGCCACGCGTTGCTGTGTCAACAGTATGCAATAAAATAATATTGCGACTATAAATTGAGATGTAAACTATCCTATCTTTCAAGTTGAATCAAACTGCACACGGTGTGCAAAGTGTGATTAAAATCGGTTAAGTAGTTTAGGTTTGGCTCCCTCCCTCCCCATACGTTTAAAATAGAAATCATGAACACCTCGAGTTAACGTCACTAGTATGATGACGTAGCTAGTATGATTATCTAACGAATTATATAAAAATGAACTGTACCTATTCATAGTTTTGAATAAAAAAAGAAAATAGTATTTTGGAAGAGCCTACTTTGGAAGATAAATCTATCGAGCAAAAGATTCACCAATCGTGTTTCTACGCTACACTTATCTAGTTGTCATAAAAAACAAAACTGTATGTTCTGCGGTTATTGAGAAAAAATGATTCTGTATTCATCAAAAACATTTATTACTCGTCTTAATTCTTAGTCTACTGAATATTTTATTCCTAACTTAAAACACAGAATGATATTGATTCATCGCTCTGAAATTTCTATATAAAATGTCTGATGCTAAAGAATACCTACGCTACTCCGCATCCTCTTTAGTTTAGTGTTTTATTTATTACACGTATATTTGGTTTTTTCTAACAATACAACAGGAGGTTCAATACAACGCTATTTATCAATTCATGCTTACTCAATCAAATATGACAGCAAACGTCAGTCAATGCTAGAAAATATAAATATGTTTTCTGATAATTTTTGTTTCCAAAATGTAAGCCAAATTTCTTCTTTTTAGAACTGAGTTGTTTTACAAGCTTTTATTTCCTTGCACTGTTTGTATGTTTGTTTTTGTTCTGTCAAAATTTGCAAACCATTTTTCGACCATTTGTTGGTCCATCCGTCACCATCACCATCTCTTCTATTCATCATCATCCGATTGAGCAGAAATTTTGCATTCAGCTTTAGTTCTGGTGACAATACAATAATATGGTTACAGCAAACTGATCTGATGATGGAATCAGGAGCTGTTCAACGGACACTCAACGGAACTCCTTAGTAAATAGTTCGATTGAGTTTTTACTCATACCTGTCAAGTTCCAAAGACAATGTAATACTATGTGACAGGTGATAGCGCGGTGCTCTGATTTAAAGCTCGAATTAGGAAAGTATAAAAGCTTGTCTATAAAAATAAAATAATAAACTTATTACATAGCTTAGTACATTGCTTAGCTAGAGATTCAAATAGTGTAAACTGTATTTAAGTATCCGTATGAAAGAATATGAATTTATTTCAAAGCTGTTTTATTTATTCATATAATTAAGAGCTTACGTTTAAGTTATAACCGCTCACCTTAATTACCTTAAACATTATTTAAGCTTAGATTTTATAAAAATAAGCTGCCGTTTTTTGATGACCGTAAAAAGCATTGATGGTCTCATCCGTTTTGACGTTAAGCTGGATTTAGACTTCGGTAGAATGGAATGATGGTTTCGAAATTCGGGCGTATTTTGCTATTCAGAAAAAAGATTATGAAATGATGAGAGGTGCCTTAACTTTCAATCTGAAGGTCGTAAGTTCAAATACTGAACGTCTCTCAATTAAATTCGAAATATGTATAATCGCAATATCACGTGCTCAGAACGTTCAGGAAAGAATGGTTTTTTTTTTGTGGTGTACAAAATAATGATAAAATATTCTTGTATTTCAATCATGCCGTAACAGCTGAACTGACTAAGGTAAAACTATGGAAACATTCATAGTTCTTTGCTTGGATTAGCATAAAGGTATTATTTTTCATCCCATTACTAACCAACGCAGATGCGGAAAGCAAAAATGCATGGTAAATCAAAAATTGACGCCTACCACGTCTTGGTAACCGTTTTTAAGGAAACAAAATGTTTTGCTCGCTTTTACCTTGATGAAAGAAAATACCTAAAACGAGGTCGAAAAACTTTAGAAGCTTAGAGCGAAATACATATTATCCAGCGGTTTTCTATGAAAATTGGTCTTGCGTGATATTATATTGATAAACATCTTAGGATGAATAAAATGGTTGCGTGTTTTGAACAATTAAATTAATCAAGTATTGTGCCTGATTTCATAGAATGATGGCGATTGTTCTTTTGATCGAGTACCTCTGAAGGCGGTTTTTAAAGGAATATCTTTCTTGAGAATTTCTACCTGTTATTTCATATAAAGTAATTGATTTGTTACGTAATATGTTTCTGATTTTCTTAGAATTTTCTCTTCAGCATTGCCAAGAAAATATTGTAAACAATAATAACCAATTAGATAGTTTTGTATTTGAAAGTTGAGACCCTTACTTAGTGAGGAGACATCGAAGCTAGTCAATAATTCCAAGTGTTTGTTGCTATTTTTTAACAAATCATACAAGTAACACAAGCCAAAAAAAACATTTTGAAATTTTTGTCTGTCTGTCTGTCTGTCTGTCTGTTGTCTGGCTTTCACGCAAAAACTACTGGACGGATTTTGATGAAACCTTTTTTGTTATATAGCTATTAGTCCTCGGCAACATATAGGCTATAATTTATTTTGAAGATTGGAATACCAGATGTGAAACTATCCGTCCCCCAGCGAAGCGGGCACGGGTCAGCTAGTTAACTATAAAAATTTGTATGCCCGCCTTTTTTGGGAAAGGGGCGTCATATTTAAATATATATAGCTTATTACACATTCGCAATTGAGACGAATCCAAATGACACATATGTTGTAATCTGTCAAATCGGTTGGACGGTAAAGTGTGTAAAGGAATGAACATTAAGGTGATAAGTGAAATTTTTGACGTTTTGTATGGGCTGAGTCTACCCGGATAAGACGGAAAAAGTGATAAAACTGCATTATCTTGAAAACCATCAAATTTAAAAAGAAACTGTCTGTAATTTATTTAGCTAGTAAGATTATCTAACGAATTATATAAAAATGAACTGTTTAGCTATTCATAGCTTTGATTAAAAACGAAACTCGTGTTTTTGAAGAGCCAACTTTGGAAAATAAATCTATCGAGAAAAGTTTGACCAATCGTGTTTCTGTCTGTAATTTATCTAGATTATATCCTTAAGTTATCTTTGTCATGAAAAACAAAACTGTATGTTTTGCGGTTATTAAGAAAAAACGATTCTGAATTCATCAAAAACATTTATTACTCGCCTTAAACTTCTCGCGCAGTCGGGTAAAAAATCTGCTATCCAATTGTATGACAAGGAAAAACCTGGGTTCGTACCACAAGCCTTAAAGTCATATTATAACAATATTACCCGTGGTGCAAAAGTGAGAACGCTATACAAACTCGTATAGCGTTCACTTTTTCACCGCAAGTAACTTTAAGAGCTTATGGTATGGTCCCGGATGCAGTAAAGATGCAGTAAAGATGCAGTAAAGTAAGTTGGTATGACCAGACATAGCGCGGCATTCGCAGGACACAAGTTTGCCGCGTGACTAGTTTAAACACAAAGGTAAATGTGCGCGCGGCTGTCCCCCAAACATAGCGCGGCTGCCGCGCTCGAATGCCGCGTAATGTCTGGTCACACCAGCAAACCATAAAAACTGAATAAAATAACACCTTAATCTGGCCTTAAAAACAGCAGCGGTTCAGCAAAACAAATGAAAAGTCAAAAACAATAAACAACCATAAATAAAATTCGATTTTTTGTGAATCACTTCCAAAGGGTCCGTATTTATGGTGGCGCACCGGTGCCGGGCCTGTGCCTAATTTATTTATTGGCTCTGCCCTCAGGGCTCTCGCACACAATCTTTTTGCTTTGCGACAACGATTTTAATTTGGCCTCCGAAGCTTTTTATAGTCAGTCTTGGTCACTGTGCTAAGACAATGTCTTGTGTCGTTTTATGGGTTCTACTCTTTAAAATAATCAACGATATATCAGGACAAACTTCACATCGTTTCCGATTTTATTTTTACTAGCTGACCTGTGCCCGCTTCGCTGTGCGTAAGACATTTCTAATACCATCGTTGACTTTTTTGTAGACGTTTTTAAGGTGTACAATACTGTAGTACATTATTTTGATATATCTCGTGGGGTTCAGCCAAGACTTGTGCTAAGACAATATGTTGTGTAGTTTTCCACGATTCTGGGAGTCTACTCTTGAAAACGATCAACGATATATCAAAAAAAATGTCACATCGACTACATTTCGACTACGATAAAATTATTCTCCTCAGAAACAAGTGAGAGACTTTTTCAGCGATACATTGACTAGCGGGTTGATTTTATGGTATGGTAACGATTATAAAATTAAGTTTGGATGTGCCTGTGACTCTTTTAAGATATCTTCAAGGATTACAGTCGTGAGCTTGTTTTTATTATTTTTATTTTTAAGAAGTTATAATTATTTAACGATAACCATGTTGCTTATAACTTAAAATGAATCAGGGATAATGATTTTTAGCATGTAAACAATTTTTTCTTACCATCTCAAAGCAAACTTATGTAATGTTTGTTATGAGAATTGTGCGTCTCACAATCGTGTTAAAGAGCCTAGAGTTCATATTGATGTCGTATGTTCGCGTAGTGATTATTTTAGACCTTCCTAAGTTAGATAAACTTTTGAAATATTACGGTTGCGATAGTTTTTAGGTACTGAACTGATGTGTTCATAATGGACTTAGGTTTATACTCATACCTAGGCAGTTTAGTTATCTGCTACTTGTCTAAAGACATCTTAGCTGCATCTGTGAAAAAAAATTCTGACTGGCCTCACAGCTCAGTTGGTAGTAGCTCTGCCTTCGGCGCTGTAGGTTGTGAACTCGAACCCCATCCAGGACAAATATTTGTGTGATGAACATAGATATTTGTTCTGTGTTTGGATGTAAAGTATATAAGTATTTTAACAGTTATCTAAAAAGTTCCCAGAGTACAAGCTTTGCTTAGTTTGGGGCTAGATGGCGCTGTGTAAAATGTACACCAATATTTCTTTATTTTATTTTGTTGAGTTATATATCACTAGCCGACCCGTGACAGACGTTGTCCTGTCAAATTTCAATAATCGAATAGATTAGACTGAAAGTTTTTAGTCTCTGATGTCAGATTTGTCGCACACCAGCGCCATCGATACTAAAACCATCTCTTTTGCGTTTTTTTTATCGTTTTTGGGATGTTTTTCATATTTTAAAGTAGTCTAATTTATTCGAGCATTATATCTACATCTACAGCAAATTTCAACTTAAGGCGAGTAATTAATGTGTTTGATGAATGCAGAATCGTTTTTTCTTCATAACCGTAAAACTGACGTAAACATACAGTTTTGTTTTTTATGACAAAGATAACGTAAGGATATAATCTAGATAAATTACAGACAGAATCACGATTGGTGAAACTTTTCTCGATAGATTTATTTTCCAAAGTTGGCTCTTCAAAAACACTAGTTTCGTTTTTAATAAAAACTATAAATAGCTAAACAGTTAATTTTTATATAATTCGCTAGATAATCATACTAGCTTAATAAATTACAGACAGTTTCTTTTTAAATTTGATGGTTTTCGAGATAATGCAGTTTTATCACTTTTTCCGTCTTATCCGAGTAGACTCAGCCCATACAAAATGTCAAAAATTTCACTTATCACCTTAATCCGTTTTGTCGTTTAGGCCTGATTGAGGAACAAACATACAAACAAACTCACACACTTTCGCATTTATAATATTATTAGGATTAGGATTAGGAAAATATATGGCTTTGGAAGTCGGAAACTGTAAAAGTACACTAGATTGTTTATTTGTGTAATTTGTGTAATGACACGTGCACGTTTGGTTCAATCCTGCTCGAAACGACCTGTATTTAGCAGCAGTGAAACTAGCATTGCCTTGTTTTACGTCGTTTTTAGGGTTCCGTAACCAAAGGGTAAAAACGGGACCCTATTACTAAGATTTCGCTGTCCGTCTGTCTGTCCGTCTGTCACAGGGCTCATGAACTGTGATAGCTGAAATTTTCACAGATAATGTATTTCTATTGCTATCGCTATAACAATAAATATCAGAAAATCACATTTATTGTATGGGAGTACAACAAACGTGTTTTTTTTGCTGTTTTTTTATAGATAATGGTACGGAAACCTTCGTGTGCGAGTCCGACTTGCACTTGGCCGGTTTTAACTTATTATTAACCAACTTCATAAGGTGGGAGATTCACAATATGGCGGCCATATTATTTTTCATGTATTCACACTGATTATTAAAATTCTTTTAGACACATGTTGGCCGAGAGGGAGTTACCTCAACTTTTATGTTTTGACGATGATTTGGCGATTCTAAATGATCCAAGTGATTTCAATGAATAAACGCTATTTTGATTTTGATTTTATTTCGAAAGTCGTGGGTTTGAAATCCAGCGTGCATCAATGGATTTTTCTGTTCGGAAATTTATATGCATGCAGCACGTGCACAAGCACGTGCTCAAAACGATGAAGGAAAACATCGTGAGGAAACCAGGTAGAATTCATACAAGTTCCGACTGCAAATTTTCATAAAATTTAGACATGCCGCTTTGATCTCTCTTCCGAAATCTTGAAATATCTGACCTGGTCATTTGAGAGTCTATGTTACTTAAGGATTACAGTCGTGATCCTATTTCATTATATATTTTTACAAGACTAATATCTTTCCCAAGTCTTATTATATTAGTCTTTTAGTAAATACTTTTATTTTAAAAGCTATCCGTGTTCCCCGAATTCAACTCGTAGCTGCAAGTTGATACTGACAAGCGACACAAGCTACGGACATCCGGCCGCCATCTTGAAACCGGAAGTGTACTGATATAACGACGATACCCGGCTGTGTGCTTGTAATTATATTGCCTAGCTATGATCCTTAGTAATAAAGTTAAATCGAAACTTTGTTACATACAATCGTTTGTTTGTTTTTCATTTGACGAAAAAGGAGGTTCACAATTCGACGCGTATATTTCTTTTGTTGCTTTTTAGAGTTCCCTACCCAAAAGGTAAAAACGGGACCCTATAACTAAGACTCAGCTGTTCGTCAGTCCGTCTGTCTGTCACAGAGCTGTCTCATGAACCGTGATAGCTAGATAATTGAACATTTCACAGATGATGTATTTTTGTTGCCACTTTATCAACAAATACTAAAAACAGAATAAAATAAATATTTGATTGGAGCTACCATACAACAAACGTGATTTTTGCCGTTCTTTATAGATATTGGTACGGAACTCTTCGTGCGCGAGTTGACTCACACTTAGTTTGTTATTTATGTATGACCGCACTTATCTCTTTACCTGGATAGATAGATAGATAGATTTGAATGTATTTTTCTACTGTGAAGTACACTTCGGTTCAGTTCTACAGTTCTTTGTACAGTTATCTAAAGAAAATAGTTAAAAGTTGGTCCCGAAGAACATAGAATTAAAAGTTCCTTCACAAAACTTAAAAAAACAAATATCGTCTCTTGACTTGGGGATTGGTCGATTTTTTTTGTCTATTTATTATCTTTTTAGTTTTAAAACGTAACAACATGGAAACGAAGTTCTGTCAATATTACTGAAGGACCACAAGGATCATCGTCATAGAATTACAAAAAAAAACGGTCGAATGGACCTGGATTTCAATCGAAAGGGTTAAAAAACTATAAATACTCGTATCTAGTCAATTAAATTTGATATATTTGATCAAAGGGTTTTTAACTCCAAAATTATTAAAAATGCTACATCATCCACTGCACTTACCAAATCAACTAAAAATAACCCTTCCCCACCGAAGGGGTCAAAACGACCAGTCACACCGTCCAAATCAATTTGACTATACAATGGAACATTATTACTTTCTGTCGTTAGATAATAGAATATGGAGTAAAATAGCAACATCGGACACGCGTGAAAAATTACGCCAAAAACCTTTGTCCATGGTTTCAATGGACCTTTTTGGTTTTACGATCGAATTTTACAGGCTTTGAATGAGGGAATGCTGGGGGTGACTGTGATAGGCAGCGGCACGGTAGGGTTGAAACGTAAGCGTTTCTAAGATGAGCTTAAAATAAATATAAAATCAACATAATACTGTCGTCAAATCATAAGCCGTGTTATCTTTCTAACTATACGAATAAATAAATAAATAGGATCACGACTGTATCCCCAAGTATGGTAGACATCCTCTCAGATCTTCAGACGCTTAGATCCTTTGAAGATGTCTAGTGGGGGTAGTCAGAGGCACGTCCAAACATTACATTTGGCACATGCCCAGTTAGCATTCCATACGTGACAGGTTGTAAGCCCATCGCCGCTTATACGAACACTAACTGGTTTCCACACGATGTTTTCCTTCACCGTTGTAAGCACTTGTTTTTGATGCGCATATAAATTTTCGAACAGAAAAATCCATTGATGCACGCCGGGATTCGAACCCACGACCTTTAGATTGAAAGTCGAGGTATATCCCACTCGGCCAACACGGCTTTTTAACTATACAACTATAACTATATGTAACTATACGATAGTTTGAAAAATAACACAATTTAGTAGAGAACTATCATATAATTGGAACTGTGCTGTGCCCTATCTTCGGAGGAGGGCGTTGATGTCTGCGATATAGTTTAATAAGTATACGAGTACTTCTGCAAATGTCATCGTTTTCTACTCATAATGTGCTATTTGTTTTGGTTCCAAATAAATAAAATTATTATAATTATATTATTAAAACAGGTGTAAAAACTTTAGCTATAAGCCGTGTTGGCCGAGTGGGAAGCAGCTCGTAGTCGTGGGTTCGAATTCCGGCCATTCATGAAAGGATTTTTGTGTTAGAAAAATGTATATGCACATGCTTACAACAGTAAATAAAACATCGTGAGGAAAGTTAGTATTCTTGTAAGCGGCGACGGGCTTGCAATTTGTCACGCATACAATGCTAACTACTGCAATTTTTGGGCCATAATTTACCAAATGTAATGTTTGGACGTGCCTCTGGCTAACCCATTTAGACATCTTCAAGGATAATCTGAGAAGATTTCTACCGCATTTGGGGATTACAGTCGTGATCTTATTTAATTTCATATTGTCCTAACTGTCTTGTTATATATAGTCCTGACCCAAAACTTGGATTCCCTGAGTCGGGAATAAACTACGTACCATGGTACCATAACATCCAGACCCGGAATAAATATAATTATAGATCATTCAAATGTATGTCTCCGCGCGGGGATAGCGTCTATTGCGTCTCAGTTGTGGGCACGCCTACCAGATGTTGTACAATGTAGATGTTTTTACTTATACTACTCAAAATTATTGATTTCTAAGGAGGATTGACGTCGGGCAGGTCGGATGTAAAACATAAGGCAAATCCTCTTCGTAACATGTTTGTGAAAATGTTGTGCCGACCCCACTTAAGTGGGAAAAGGAGAAAAAAATAATAACTAACTATAGATTTTGACACGGGTCTTTTTCACGTATTACCTTTATTTTATTTTCTGCTGAGTCAGCCCGCGACCATGGCTATTGTAACATAGTCGAAATGTCGGAAAATAAATAAATTATGAAAGGTTATTTAATTATTCTTATGTTGTATTTAAATAAATAAATGTTATTTTTTATTTATTTAAATAGGATACTACTTGATAGGATAGAAATTATTTCATCTACACTGCTTTTGGTAAAATAATATTTTTGTATTTTTATTTGTACCGAATAAACTAAAAAAACCGGCCAAGTGCGTGTCGGGCCACGCGCAATGTAGGGTTTCATAAACTTGTAAAGCCTACTTAGCTGTGATAGTTTTCCTTTTAAATTTGGTTTTCAGTTATTATGTACTACAACCGTGTATTTTTTCACGTTAATAGTACACGAGGGAGGTAGTAGGGGGGGACACTTGAGATGACAAAAATGCGTGAAAAAAAACTTTCGCATTAAAAATATTAGTATAGATAATAAATATGTATTTAGGTGTTCCGTGAATGGCAGCCCTATTCGCCGGTCATTCGATTTATGACTTAGAGGGATTGTTTATATTGATACTGTGAATAGAGAAATTCTGTGGCACTACTTTTTTTATTACAGCGCCATCTTTTATTTGGGGCTAATTTTGTGACATTTTTATATTTCACGACACGTGTTTTTGGTCCTTGGCTCGTCCCAAAAGTTTCTGTCGATTCGTCCTACTAAATAATTCTAGTCGAAAAGGGTAATAAAAAGTTTAGTTTAGTAGGAACATTTTCGTTTTATACCAAGTTTAGTTCCGTGAAGCTTTCTAGATGGCGCTCTGTCGTTTGGAACATCGCTTTGACGGACAACTTATTATACAAGATAATTCAATCATGTGCCAAATATCATGCTTGGACGTGTCTCAGACTAACCCCTTTAGATTTCTTTAAGGATCTAAGCGCCTGGAGATCCGAGAAGAAGTGTACGGTACTTGGGGATTACAGTATATATTCAATTTAAAATAATGATATACAAGTTTTATTTTGTAAGTTTGTTTACTTCTAAAAGCGGTGACTTTGCCAATCTTTAACCTAACCAACTTCTACACTACTACGACTAAGTTCTACACAAAAGAAAAAAATCATCCAAATCGGAACACCACATCACTACATAGTATAAAGCAAAGTCACTTCTCGCTTCCCGCGTCTGTATATATGTATGTCTGTATGTATGCTTATATCTTTAAAACTACACAACGGATTTTGATGCGATTTTTTTTAATAGATAGAATGATTCAGGAGGAAGATTTATATGTATAATTACATGCTTATTATATTAGGGAACTACTGATAATATTAAGATTTCTAATATGAAGTTGTAAATAAACTCATTTTTTTGTGCTTACATTGCAAACGCTGGCTGAACTCTAAATTTTAAGTGCTGTTAACGAGTATACAAAGACATTCTGTAATATATTTTGGTATCAGCTTTGCACCGTGCGAAGCCGGGGCGGGTCGCTGGTAAATAGATAAAGGTAAATGCAACAAAAAAAAAAACGCGTCGAATAGATAACTTTCTTATTTAATCGATTGAAAAAGCTATACACTTTTGGAGCTTGATATCAACGAATAGATGTTTGTTTGTCCGAGCATAATAACTATAAAACCGTTTCGTAACCCGCAAAAGCTTAAAATTGTTTTTGTCAATGCCTTAAGCGAGTTTAAAAATAACAGTCAAAAGCTCGTTAATCAGCGAGAAGCCAACTGGGTCATTTCACTTACGGGGTGGAATATTTCCATACGAATATCCTTCGCTCAGTTCTCACTGCAAACATATGGAGGACGGGATAAGCGGATAAACCGACCGATATTGTGCTTGTTGAGTATGGCTTAGAATATTATTTTTATGCTGGGGCCTTGAAGAAAGAAAGAAAGAAACACATTTAGAAAGAAAAGAAAGCCATTAAGAAAGAAAGAAAGAAAGAAAACACATTTATTTACACACATAAAAAACTGTGTGAGTAGGAGGTACCTCGACTTTCAAAAAGGTCGTAGTTTCGAATACCGACGTGCATCAATAGATTTTTCTGTTCGAAAAATAAATATGCGCATCAAAAACACGTGCACAAAACGGTGAAGGAAAACATCGTGAGGAAACCAGTTAGAATTCTTATAGCGATGGGCTTCTAACCTGTCACGTATGGAATGCTAACTACTGCCAAAAGTGGGCATGTGCCAAATATAATGTTTGGACGTGCCACTAACTACCCCCACTAGACATCTTCAAAGTATCTAAGCGTCTGGAGATCTGAGAGGATGTCTACCGTACTTGGGGATTACAGTCGTGATCCTATTTATTTTATTTTATATAATACTATCCGACCCGTGACTGACGTTGGCCTGCCGAAATTTCAATAATTGCATAGAAAAAAGCAATTTCAGACATCTTCCATTTTTTTATTTACAAACCTTGTACTGATAAAATAAATTACGAATTTTGGTAGAATGCGATTAGTCAAAACTGCGTTGCTATGACGACTAAATGTCTGTGTTGTCAGATTTGTTGCACACCAGCGCCATCTATACCAAAATCATCCTTTTTGCATTTTTTATTATTTAGGGGTTGTTTTTTCGGATTATAAGTTCCCCCTTATTTATTCTGATTTTTATTACAGCAAATTTCATCTTAATCTGTTTTGTCGTTTATTTTTTATTAGGGAACAAACATAGCAGCCTTATCACAAACTTTCGCATTTATAATATTATTAGGATAGCACCGTGGACGGGTGCCGAGAAAAGTATACAATCTTTTTTCACATTTCTTGCAATTTCCATGCCAGTAGAAATATCGCTTCGACACAAAATAACACTCTACTCTTCCATAGCGAAATCGCTTTCTCAGGTGTTCTGTGGCCGTACTACAATCTCTGAAGTAAGACTAACGCAGTATTACTCGCGATGCGAAAGTAACAACGCCATACGTGTTCGTATAGCGTTGTCACTTTCGCTCTTAAGACGCTGCCAGTCGACGATTATTTTTGTTCGAAACGAAAAAAGAAATACTTGTGAACAAGCCACATCTCCTATTTTATAATGTATAGTATATGTGAATAAAGATGTACCCATCTTTAATCACTTCGATAAATAATCCTACCGACCGCTGCAATGATGACAAACACACGTCCGCGCGTGGTCCGCCTTAGCTTTTCGAATAAATTAATGATATAAATTATGTATAATTACTTATCAAAAATCTATCCTAATAGAAATCTAGATCTACATATTACCTATCTTTAACAATAAATCACAAGTTGATTTTAATAGTAGGTATATAAAATATTTCGATCATAAATTCTAAAACGTATCATTTTGAAATAATATTTTTATCGTGAAAAGTTTCTGCTATTATGTTTTCAGCTTAATAGAAATCTAGGTAGGAACCTGAAGTAATATACTTATAAAAATAGGAGATTTGGCTTGTTCAGAAGTATTTATTTTTTCGTTTCGAAAAAGAGCAATCAGCGACTGGCAGCCTCTTAAAGTAATAAGATGCTTTCTGGTAATATCGGCGCAGGTGTAAGTCTGGACATATCATCTAACTGCTCAATTCGGCGATATATTTCAATTATGGCAACATCATCTTACGCGCCATTTTGTTGTGCCCCCCCTTCCCCCCTAAAATCTTAGCTAAAACTCAATAATTCAATAATTGTAAGATATATTCTTGTGATAGAGCTCATTCTAGCTGTTACAGGGTCGATTTTATAAGGTAGTCCGATAGACACAGTCCGATATTTTCCTTGCCATTCTGAATAATCATGCTCTGTTTGATCATTCATAAATCATCAACCATTGTGTATATCAAATCATTACAAATAAGAAATTGAACCTCTGAATTTTTGCATCATTGCAGATGACATTGCGTTCTAAAAGAGTAACTAGAGGCAATAAAAATAATATTTTCTAAAACTCAGTTTTTTGACAAATAGCCCGATCTTACCAGAAAGCACCTTACTGCTTTAATCTTACTTTAGAGATAGTAGTACGGCCCCAGTTCATGCTAGGCCTGTAGGAAATCCACGCCTATCACCACACGCGTGTTATCTTGCTAGGAGCACGCTATGCATAATCAATAGATTCAGCAACAACAGCGTCCATTGTGCGATACCTCATTTGCTTGTGAATGTATCGGCGAAATTCGGATGCCTACAATAATATTGGGACGTGGTTGTCTGAATACACGTCATTCAGACAGTAATCCGATATTGTTGGTCTTAGATGTCGATGTTGCGATGCGTAAGTCCAATGCCATATTGTGTACTAGCTTTAACCTGTGTCTTTGTTTGCGTAGTTTCGGGTAAAAATTCATCAAAATAAAAGTAACATTTTGGGAAAAAAATTGCCTTAAGGCTAGTCCGTCTCAAAACTATAAACTTCAAATCATAAATGCGAAAGTTTATGATAAGGCTGCTATGTTTGTTCCCTAATCAAAAATAAACGCCAAAACGGATTAAAATGAAATTTATTGTAGTATGTATATAAAAAATCTGAATAAATAAAGGGGAACTTATAAACCAACATGATAAATGATAAAAAAATGCAAAAAGAATAACTTTGGTATAGATATGGTGTGCAACATATCACAGACGACTAAAAACATTTAGTCGTCATAGCAACGCAGTTTTGACTAATGAATGATACGCATTCTACCAAAATTCGTTTGCGTAGGATCGATATTACCCTCTAGTCTATTTCCTGCATAAATCCTGATCCCGTGAGAATTCCGACATAATATGTATATGTTACCCTATAAACCCTAACTTCCAGTAAAAATCCCATTACAATCGGTTCATCCGTTCTAGAGATTAGATAAACAGAAAGACAAAAAATTTAAAAAGTTTTTATTTTATGCGTAAATATATATACGAGTAAGCACTAAGCACTTGAGAAAACACAGTTATTACAAGCTTTTATTTAACTTGCAATGTAAGTATGTACGTAACTACGTTTGTTAAGATGAAATCTTGCAAAAAAAGCAAAACCAGGCAACTTACAATTTAAAAAAAAAAATGCGTCTCTAACCCAACACATTTGTCATAGCAACGCATTCTACCAAAAAGGTTGAATCCTTCTAAGTCAGTATTCGAAATTTATTTTGTCAAAAAATCTAACTTCAATTTGACTACAATAATACGCATTTTACCAAAATTCGTAATTTATTTTATCAGGTCAAGGTTTAATAAAGAAAAAAAAATGGAAGTTATCTGAAAGTGCTTTTTTAATGCGATTATCAAATTCAAATTCAAATTCAAAAATTATTTATTTCAATAAAATCACAAGGATCACTTTGAAACGTCTTAGGAACTAGGTGAAGCTAATAGAGCTCCAGTGTGGTGCCAATCGAACAAGATAAAGGCTCAAACGAGAATAATAATTAAAAGTACTACTCAAGTACGTACAACAATAAAAAATCTAAATTTGAATAGGACAACGTCTGTCGCAGGTCAGTATTATACATACATATATATGTTTTAATGATCTATATCATGCATGCCAACCAACACAAGTGTGTGACCTGGGCCGGCCAAAATGATCAGTGGAACCGAACAGAATATCAAAGGGCATGATTATTCTCTCAGTTGAATTTTAATCAGGCAAGCGAACCCACCGCCCACCCATAGTGCCCCGAAATCTTTGATGCGGTTACTCGTCAAGTCATATGCAAATTCTGGGTATAGTTCCTCTAACGGATTGCTTCTGTGGCTAGCACACGTTTCTATCCTTTAAATGCTTTCACACGTGTTCTATCTTTTCTATCGGACAGGCCTCACAGCTCAGTTGATAGTAACTCTGCCTTCTGCGCTGTAGGTTGTGGGTTCGATCCCCACGCAGGGCAAATATTTGTGTGATGAACATAGATGTTTGTTCTGTGTCTGGGTGTTACTATGTATAATAAGTATGTATTTACAAAAAAAAAGTATTTAAGTATTCTACTAGTTATCTGGTTCCCATACAAGCTTTGCTTAGTTTGGGGCTAGATGGCGTTGTGTGTAAAAGTCCGCCAATATTTATATTTAACTAGCAGACCCGTGCCCGCTTCGCTGTGCGTAAGACATTTCTTATACCATCGTGGACTTTTTTGTAGACGTTTTTAAGGTGTACAATACTGTAGTACATTATTTTGATATATCTCGTGGGGTTCAGCCAGCATTTACAATGTAAGTGCAAAAAAATGTGTTTATTTACGACATCACATTAGAAACCTCTAAAATTATCAGTGTTTCTCTACTATATTATACATGTATTATACATATAAACCTTCCTCCTGAATCATTCTATCTATTAAAAAAAACCGCATCAAAATCCGTTGTGTAGTTTTAAAGATATAAGCAAACATACATACATACATACATACGCGGGAAGCGGAAAGCTACTTTGCTTTATACTATGTAGTGATATCATTATTTTTCTTTACCTAGAGCAGTTTTATTATATTTTACAAAGTAACATATTATAGTGCTATTACCCGCGATTTTTTCCGCGTAGGAAATCGATTTTTGCCGATTTTTAACAGACGAAAAACGGAGATGGCTCTCAAGTCGACGGGTATATTTTTATATAAATTTTGTTTTTTTTATGTATGGCGCATATATTTTTACTTGGTGATAAGATTTCAATGTTTTTTTTTTCTATTGTGTAGAGAATAGTCCCAAGTTGGTCCCATTTTAATGATAGTTCCTTCAAAAACTTAAAAAACGAATATCGTCGTTGAATTTGCGATTGGTCGATACATTTTTATCGGTTTTCTTTTTAGTTTTTTAAACGTAATGTATACGTATCACTATCGTAGTATCGATTTGTAGATTTTATGTAAATATTTTTATAGAATTAGAACCATCGTGGTTACATATTATATATAAAAACGGCTAATTACCAAGTTTTTTCTCATATCTCATGCTGACGTTTCGAACAAATTCAGATATGCTCTTCATCATTAGCATCGTCCGCGACCGGACGACTATCGATTATCGACATCGATCGACGACTACTACAAAATTTTTTTTGATACCGATTTTAATAAATAATAATTATTTCCTGAAAATTATATCATGCATTTATTTATTTTAATACTTACTATGTTTTTTTAGTTAAATGTAAAAGGCATCGAATTTCAAGTTGTGTTGGAAACGACCTATGTATAAGTTCAAACCCTTAAGTAATAGGTACATTAACTTAATCCTCCCAAACTGACATAATCGTAGCTAATATTAAATTATGTATCTAATATCTAATACTGTCGGTTGTTTGTGCAAACCGCATCGATATTGGAGCAATAAACTTGAGATACGGGCAAATATTATTGAGCCAACGCTATTGAGCAACAACACAACATACGACACGATATTTTTACTGTTCAGTATCCTTTGTACGCAGAATGATATCATTGAAATGATATAAAGTGCGAGTAGGACTCGCGCGCGATGGGTTCCATACCATCATCTATTAAAAACGGCAAAAAACACGTTTGTTGCAAGCTCCACTTAAATATTTATTTTATTCTGTTTTTAATATTTGTTGTTATATCCGCAACAGAAATTATATATATGAAAATTCATATATATAATTTCATATCTATGAAAATTTGAACTGTCTAGCTATCACGGTTCACGAGATACAGTCCTGACAGACAGACGGACACACAGACGGACAGCAAAGTCTTAGTAATAGGGTCCCGTTTTTACCCTTTGAGTACGGAACCCTAAAAATTATAGGCCCCAAGCCGTGTTTGTTGCCTGATTATTCTTGGCTTGGTCGCGAGGAACAGGCGTAGCTTCACTGAAGTCACCGACAATGTTTCGATTCATCTAGAGATCTCCAGACGCTAAGATCCATTGAAGATGTTTAGTGGGCGTAGTCAGAGGCACGTCCAAATATTATATTTGGCACATGCCCACTTTGCAGTAGTTAGCATTCCATATGTGTTAGGTATAAGAATACTAACTGGTTTCCTCACGATGTTTTCCTTCATCGTTTTGAGCACGTGTGTTTGATGCGCATATACATGCACGCCGGGATTTTTGACACAAAATAAATTTATTCTTTCTTTCTTTCTTTCTTTCTTTATTGATATCGTATCGTACAGTATTTTGACACATCCGCGTTACCTCGTCGAGGTACACAAGTACGCAATATCGCGATCGGATATATAGGATTTAATAAATTTAGTCTGATAATGTTTTAATATCATTTTTCATATCTCTCTAGGAGGCTATGCAATTTATATTACACTTGTTAGGTTAGGTCGTGAGTATATTAAAACCCGTATTTTTAGTTTATTTTTTTTTTGCTTACCTCACCTGACTTTATTTCCATCGCAGTTGATGTTAAATTTAACTTTTTAAAGGTTTGGATAACATTTGATTTTATCATCATCTTTCCGCCCTTATTCTACTTAAGTGGGGTCGGCACAATATGTGTATTTCTTCCATTTCCTTCTATCAGCCGTCATCTCATCACTCACTCGTTTCTTAGCCATGTTATATACTTCACACAGTCCGTTCATATTTTTCTTGGCCTACCTCTACGTCTACATCCATCCTAAGACTTTCTTCCATAATAACAAGCCCAAACCACACTAACCTATTTCCCCTTATCTTTTCCGTCACAGGCGTCACTTCCAAACTTCCTCTGTGATACTCATTTGATAACATTTGATTAAAATAAATATTTAAAAAGATATTACAAAAAAGATTAATAAAAATCTTATAAAGAATATACATTTTTTCTATAAATTCATTGTAGGAAAATAATTAAATGTTATATTAATAAGTCAAAAAATGAGACTGAAAATACTTCAACGAATAAATACACATTACTGCCACCACTACATTCTATAACGTAAATTGTAATAGATTGGATTTAAAATTTATGGCAGACTTCCAGTTAAATGGTACAGTCGCCGTCAAAAGTTTCTTTACAACTACAGTGAGCAAAACTCACTAACTACAGTGACGAAGATAACAGACCAAACCTTTATAAATAACAAGCTAACCCGGCGAACTTAGTATCGCTTTAGAATCAACAAAAGTTTCCGTTCCCGTTCCCGTTATAAAAAGTATCCCATGTCCGTCTCCTGGTTTTACGCTACTTCCCCACCAATTTTTAGCCAAATCGGTTCAGCCGTTCTTGAGTAATAAATAGTGTAACTAATACGACTTTCTTTTATAATATAAAAAGTGACTCCATATATTTCAGCCTTTTCTAAGGTACCTACAGGTTAAGAATAATAATTAATTTGGCACATTATGTATGTAGTTATATACTATCCACAACAACTATCATCCACCTTGACTAGTGACTATCTATACTGCTGTCATCTCCCACTCCCTGGTCAAGTTTTCTGTCATAACGGTATCCCACACTTACAACGTAGTGTAAAGGTGTTACCAGACATAGCGCGGCATTTGCAAGACAAGTTTGCCGCGTGACTAGTTTAGACTGTTTATTCTTGATAAAATACCGTCCACTACAATCACTGGCGAACGAACAATAACACCGTTTGCGCGCGGCAAGTGTCACGGCTACCGCGCTCGAATGCCGCGCAATGTCTGGTCATACCTTTACAATGTGGAAAGTATATGTTACACAAATTGTAGAGCTACTTTTGGTGGCAAGCGTACAGAGCGTTTTCTGATTTCAATTAAAATTTCAATATATGGTAATGAATCATGAAATATAAAAGCTGGGACGTTGATGTTAATAATGGAGGCTTAAGGCGACTCTAACCCTCGTATTCAAGAACGACACAATGAGAACACGCACCCACAGTGGACGAAATCTTTTTTCATAAAAATCACTTTATGTGTTGTGCGACACTGCATAGTGTGACAAGAGGCACATTGTCGTGTGCCTCTAGCCAAAGTTGAGCTCTAAAGACACACGGTAGCGTGTGCCATAGTGCCGTTCAACACATAAAGTGATGTTTAAAAAAGATTTCGTCCACTGTGGGTGCGTGTTCTCATAGTGTCGTTCTTGAATACGAGGGTAACTATTTCATAAAGAAGACGTTGACCCCTTTTAACATACAAAATTTTGGTTTACAAGATTTTCAACTACTTTTAACTATCTTTATATAGCCGTGTTTGCCGAGACTTTCAATCTGAAAGTCGTGGGTCCGAATCCCGGCGTGCATCAATGGATTTTTCTGTTCGAATTTATATGCTCATCAAAAACACGTGTTTAAAACGGCGAAGGAAAACATCGTGAGGAAACCAGTTAGTATTCTTATAAGCGGCGATGGGCTTGCAACCTGTCACGTATGGAATGCTAACTACTGCAAAATGTGGGCATGTGCTAAAGAAAATGTTGCAGAAATGTAACTTATGGTATAAATGCCTATAAATCTAATCTCAGCGGACTGCTAGTTGTATATTAAGTAGAACAAATTGTAATAATGTGTATTTTGAATATTATTTTTATTTACAAAGCTGCACAAGCAGTCAAAGTCTACAAGAAAATGATGATGATGATGTAGCTATAGGTACCTAGAGTTATAGAAGAGGATTTTGGTAGATTAAATTCGTAATTTTATTTATTTTTCAGTATTTTCAATTTCAGTCTCGAATTCTCGATTCAAACTACGGATTGCCAAGCAGCGTTGAAGGTATTATTACGGCTGTAATAAAGTTGTAGCAACAATTTTTATATTTTTTTAAGGAGTTCTTCACTAAGAAAAAACGAAAGAAAGTTAAATAAACAAACTCATATACAATCTCAATGTCAAATTTGGTTACTTTTGAATGGCAAAAAACGACGGTTTAAATGATTTTACAAAAGCTTGTCATTGAAAAATACTTTTCAAAAGAAAACTTATTTATTTTAAATTTTTTAAAATGTCAATTGTCACGAAGCGGCCGTTGTTATTTTCAAAAGTGAAGATTTTACGCACGTACCGAAATCATTACCCACTAAAAGTTCACCGTCATGTGGCAAATTGCGAATCCTACCCCAAATTTCACCCCTTAACTCAGAACAGATGCTAATATTGAAAGAATCTCACCACATCGAGTGTTAAATGGCGAGCATTACTTCGAGCTTCATAGTTGAGGAGCCAAGAGCTACTTTCTTCACGTTACTACTATACATTTCTGATTAACTGTTATTTGCTTGCTTTAAAAGGCTAGATTTTATCCTTAAATCTTTATATAAAAATTCATGTCAATCTGCCTACATGATAACGTTACAGATACACAGACACACAGTTACTTTCGTATTTATATTATAGTTTAAAGATTCCAATAGAGATTAGTGTTTCTAGTTTCTATGTATATACTTTGAACTTATCATAACAATACTAATAACAAACAAAATAATAATGTTTTAAAATTGTATCATCATCACTACATCACTACATAGTATAAAGCAAAGTCGCTTTCCGCTTCCCGCGTATGTATGTTTGCTTATATCTTTAAAACTACACAACGGATTTTGATGCGGTTTTTTTTTAATAGATAGAGTGATTCAGGAGGAAGGTTTATATGTATAATACATGCATAATATAGTAGAGAAACACTGATAATTTTAGAGGTTTCTAATGTGATGTCGTAAATAAACACATTTTTTTGCGCTTACATTGCAAATGCTGGCTGAACCCCACGAGATATATCAAAATAATGTACTACAGTATTGTACACCTTAAAAACGTCTACAAAAAAGTCCACGATGGTATTAGAAATGTCTTACGCACAGCGAAGCGGGCACGGGTCAGCTAGTAGTACATATAAAGCAAAGTCGCTTTCCGCTTCCCGCGTCTGTATGTATGTCTGTATGTATGTTTGCTTATATCTTTAAAAATAAACAACGGATTTTGATGCGATTTTTTTTAATAGATAGAGTGATTCAGGAGGAAGGTTTATATGTATAATAACATGCTTAATATAATATTAGAAAACCACTGATAATTATAAGATTTCAAATCAGCGCGACTTTTTTTTTAAATTTTAAATGCTGTTAACGATTATACAAAGACATTCTGTAATATATTTTGGTATCAACTTTGTACCCGTGCGAAGCCGGGGCGGGTCGCTAGTTTATTATATTTTATAGTTTAGCTAGGTACCTTTACAAACTGTTTATACGTATCAACTGTTTTGTGTATTTGGTAAGTGTTTTTTAATGTTGTATATTTTGATAATGATCTCTGATTTAACTTGATTTTTTTTCATGTTTTATTGATGTAATATTTTCTGATTTTACTTTTATTCATCATAAAGAAAAGTATATAATGCACTTTTTTGTATTGTAGCTCTTGAACTATGAGTTAATAGCTCCGGCAAAATATTTCACGGCTGGATTTAGGACGATCACCGTATTTGCTGAGTGAGCCTTTGTTTTAGATCGTAATAAGAATCGACATGCTTTATTTTGTTGGGTTTATCACTACATAGTATAAAGCAAAGTCGCTTTCCGCTTCCCGCGTCTGTATGTCTGTATGTATGTTTGCTTATATCTTTAAAACTACACAACGGATTTTGATGCGGTTTTTTTAATAGATAGAGTGATTCAGGAGGAAGGTTTATATGTATAATAACATGCTACCCGTGCGAAGCCGGGGCGGGTCGCTAGTATATTTATATAACTAGCTGTACCCTGCGCGCGTTGCTACGCCACCAACTCAGAAACCATCGTGGGCTCATGCACAACAAATTTGCTAAAGATCATCACATTATCAAATGCATAGTTTACGATTCTATAAAGGACATACATACACAAACATTCATTTTTATATAATATATAGATTTTAGGATCACGACTGTAATCCCCAAGTACGGTAGACATTCTCTCAGATCTCCATGCCCACATTTTACAGTAGTTAGCATTCCACACGTGACAGGTTGCAAGCCCGTTGCCGCTATAAATGGGTTTATAGGTAATGTGATAAATACCACCATGAAGAGAAATTAGATGTAGAACATCAAAAACTGGCCTAGTTCGTGTCGGGTCACGCGCAATATAGGGTTTCGTAGTTTACACAGCTAACAACGTTATGATAAGTAATTTTCAATGGTATTTGTACAATAAAAAATGATTATTTCTTCTTCAAGTACATTTTATAAGTTGGTCGACTATTACGTATATTACTCGAAAACTTGTAACGCCTACTTAGCTGTGATAGTTTTCCTTATAAGTTCGTTATATGTACTACTACCGTAAGTTAATTCATGCCTCCAAACCCAATAGTTTAGATTTTAGAGGGGTTAGGGACACTCGTTTCTAACAACATTTTTCACTTTAAAGCTTAATAATTCACAAACGGATTTCTTAATCGAAAAGTTGTTTTCACAAACCCTCCATACTTTTTAAAGACCTATTTAGAGTCATGTTTTGTGACAGACTATTAAGTCTCAGCGACACAGATGTACGTTGTACGTATAGCAAACAGAAAATGATGATCGATTTTTTACCAAAAAAACTTTTCTAAATTCTAAATTTTGTGCGCTTACAGATGCAAAAAGTAATCTTAGGCGAGACTTTACAATTTACAGGCAAATAAAATTTTAAAGTATACCAATTAAAATTAATGAGAATCATAAGAAATTCGCTGTTCTTGAAACTTAAAGCGGTGTAAATGAGAATTTTACTCGTTAACGTAATTTTGTTTTTAATCTGTCTTAAAGTTTTATATTTAGCGCAAATATTAAGCAACAAAGATCAAAATTGTATAAACAGGATTGTTTTTCCTCAACTAGGCCGTTGACCTAAAGCCCCCGCTTGACAAGAAAGAGCCAGTGAACGATTAATGGCCTGCGCACATTGGCTGACGGCTGAGGATTTAAAATTTATCAATTAAATTAAATTGTTATCCATCGATGGGCGATGGGCTTGCAACCTGTCTCCTGAGTTTTGTAACATACTTAATTAAATAAATAAATAAATATTGGCGGACTTTACACACAACACTATCTAGCCCCAAACTAAGCAAAGCTTGTACTATGGGAACCAGATAACTGATATTATACTTATATACTTTTTTTTTGTAAATGCATCCTTATTATACATAGTAACACCCAGACACAGAACAAACATCTATGTTCATCACACAAATTATAATAAGTATATATTTACAACAAAAAAGAAATGTGTTTAGGTATTATATCGGAGTTATCTGATTCCTCTGATCGTACAAGCTTTACTTAGTTTGGGGCTAGATGGCGCTGTGTGAAATGTCTACCAATATTTATTTATTTATTTACTTATAAATGCGACAAAAAATAACACTAATAATGGTACGGCTTTGCAAGTTATTATAAAGATATTTTTCATATTACATTGAATAATAGGATCGACTAGTTTGTTTTGTATCACAACAAAAAATATTGACAGGAGTATATAGTAGATTATTACAGTAGATAGTTACAAATCGTGACAGCCAAATTGGTCACCACTCAGCTTGATTGATTGAAAAATAAACAATGGTGTCAGTTCTATTGTCACCACAATCTTACTGGGTGTATAGCTGTATATATTGTGTTGACCTATCAAATAGGCTATTTGACAGTATGAAAAATAAAGTGTTATTGATAATAATCTATGTTAATTATGCCTTCATAAAGCGTTATGGAGTAAATAACTTGAAAATAAACAATGATTTATTGTAAAAACCCATAATTAAAATTATATATTTTTAAACGCAAGTCACGTGACAAAAAACGGACAGGATTGGTCGAATCGACGATGACGAAACATGCTTGTCAGTATGTCATCGCCTGCCTTGAAAAACTTGACGTTTGTTTATTTGTTGACAAGCATGTAACGTCACAGAAACTAGTGCGACGCCATTTGCATAAGAAGCGTTTTTGCGGGTTATTTAAATTGTCGATATTTAATTTACATTTTAGGGCCAATACTTAACAGAATTGAACAGAAGTGCGAGACGGCAATGCGAGCAGGGTAGCGCGCGCGTTATGGTCCACTCACCCTGAAGAAGATTCTCTAGATGAATTGAAACATTGTCGGTGTCCTCATTGACAATTTATCATTTACGTGAGTAATTTCCCGTTGTTGTAATAATGTGCACTACTGAATAATCTAGAATAGTTTTCAAAATCTTGTCAAATAGCTCATTGTAGTTTAATTAAAGTCACTA
The DNA here is from genome assembly GCA_912999785.1 of Hydriomena furcata. Lineage (NCBI taxonomy): Eukaryota > Metazoa > Arthropoda > Insecta > Lepidoptera > Geometridae > Hydriomena > Hydriomena furcata. The sequence continues at coordinate 11,140,362 of OU538839.1, forward strand.
ATATACTCATGTCAGGTTTATTTCGTAAAATCCTACTTCCTACTAATATTATAAATGCGAAAGTTTGTGAGTGTTTGTGCGTGTTTGGTACTCTTTCACGCAAAAACTACAGAACGGCTTAAAGTGTACAGTTATATAGCTTGTACATCAAAATAACACAGAATACTTTTTATCCAGGTACCAACCGTGCGAAGCCGGAGCGAGCAGCTAGTATATATTTTCCTTATCAATGATTTGTCATCAACCATTTTCTTTTTAAATACTTACTAATTAAATTAATTTCAAATTCAAATTGGTTGGTTGTGTTAATAGATTAGTCAGTCAGTCAGTAACGCCAGAGTTATATTTATAAATAAATAAATATTGGTGGTCATTTCACAGCGCCATCTAGCCCCAAACTAAAGAAACATGTATTATGAGAACTAGATAATGATAGAATACATATTTTTTTTGTTCATACATATACATACATACATACTACATAAGTACATACATTAATATAAAAATGAATCCTTTATTCCCTTGGTCACGGCATCACGCGTGAACGGCTAGACCGATTTCGTTAATTCATTTTTTTGTTGTATTCATTATTAAACTGAGAAAGTTCTTATATTTAAAAAAAATATAGGACTACATTTGTCGGGGCAGCTAGTATATAACTCCCAGACACAGAACAATCATCATTCAGCGCTGAAAGGCAGACCTACTGAGCGGTGAGGCTTATTGTAAAAATTCAAGAATTATTCTAAAGAGCTGACCGTAAAATCCAATACGCACATTTGCCGTGAGCTCGAACAATAAATAACCGCTAACAAGCAGCCTAAAATTAGGTTAATGTTGTAGGCCATTAATTCAAGCGCACTTCACAAGTCCACTTGGGACATAAGTTAGAAGGCATGGAGGTATGAAGAGAAACACTACAAGTATCCTAATAATATTACAAATGCGAAAGTTTGTGAGCTTGTATGTATGTTTGTTCCTCAATCAGGCCTAAACGACAAAACGGGTTAAGTTAAATATGCTGTAGATGTAGATATAATGCCCGAATAAATAATAGACTACTTTAATATATGAAAAACATCCCAAAAACTATAAAAAACGCAAAAGGATGATTTCTGTATAGATGGCGCTGTTGTGCAACAAATCTGACATCACAAATTAAAAACATGCAGTCTTTTCTATTCGATTATTGAAATTTGACAGGACAACATCAGTCACGGGTCGGCTAGTATAATATTATAAATGCGAAAGTTTGTGAGTTTGTATGTATGTTTGTTCCTCAATCAGGCCTAAACGACAAAACGGGTTAAGTTAAAATTTGCTCTAGATGTAGATATAATGCCCGAATAAATAATAGACTACTTTAATATATGAATAACATCCCAAAAACTATAAAAAAACGCAAAAGGATGATTTCTGTATAGATGGCGCTGGTGTGCAAGAAATCTGACACCACAGACTAAAAACATTTAGTCTTTTTTATTCGATTATTGAAATTTGACAGGAGAACGTCTGTCACGGGTCGGCTAGTATTGTATATGTATATTACACTACAAGGATCTTGTTTAAACTGCATGATGATTCAACTCAAAAACCGTGATGGCCAAGTGGGACCTACCTCAACTTTCAATCCAAATTTTCTGTTCGAAAAAAACGTGAAGGAAAACATCGTGAGGAAACCAGGTACTGTGGAATGCTAACTACTGCAGAATGGGGGCTTGCGCCAATGTTTGTACGTGCCCACATATATTTTTAACAAAAAATACATTAATTCGGCCGGGATTCGAACCCACCTTTAGATTACAAATCGTGGCACTACTCGGCCAGCACGGTATTTGATATTATTATTTCAAAAAGACGTATAACAAACCCAACCAAATAAAAACTTTATTTGAAAAGGAGGAAACCAGTTAGTATTCTTGTAAGCGGCGACGGGCTTGCATCCTGTCTCGTGTAGAATGCTAACTACTGCAGAATGTAGTCATGTGCCAGATGTAATATTTCGACGTACCTCTGACTAACCCCTTTAGATATCTTCAAGGATCTGAGCGCCTGGAGATCTGAGAGGATGTCTACCGCACTTGAATGAATGATTCAAAAAGTTTGAATCAATGAATGAATGAAAATGCTTTATTGTACATCAAAAAACAAAAAATAACAACGAAAGAAACTTAAACTAGAACAAACTATACAATGGACGGTCTTATCGCTAAAAAGCGTTCTCTTCCAGACAACCTTGGACTACTTACTTACTAACTTCGTACTTGTGGATAACGTGTTCCTATTTTTATTTGTGTAAATCTCTGCGACCGTTTAGTGAAAACCACATCCATGATATCATTTAATTTCCCAGCTCTCCTAAAACTACACAGAAATGCACTAAAAGCATAGCACACGAATTCCTTGAATTATTTATAGAAGCAGAGCATTAAGTGTTCAAGTTTCATGCACTTTGCTAGAAGGTATTAAAGTTTGAAATATAAGAATGGTGCCTTAATTAGTTGAAGTTAAATTACAAAGTTTTGCGAAAAGTTTCGGTTGATTTTATAATAATGGGTATTTTGGGTTTGTATGAGTTTTTTATTCGAGTTTTGTGGCAGCAGGCGGGCGTTGCATTCTGACACAGTGCATTGTTGTGTTGTTTTAATTACTTGGCGGAAATGTCTCTGGAACAGGTTATGAAGCTACTCTGCGCTTCGCAACTAAGTATTCTTCGTAATAAACGAGAAAGTGCTTAGTGAGTAACAAGGGTGAACGACATGAAATTCTTGTAGGGTGGTTAACATTTTTAACACGTTAAAAAGTAAGAAGTGTGGGAACTTTTCTACACATTTTACCGGTTCAAACGTAGTTTATGAATATCATATGCCATCAAAAACACAACTTGTAAAATGCCAAGTCTCGCAACTCAGTTCTTCTACCGTACAAAGTTGTGAGATCCATGTAATACCAAGTCGGTTAATTTATTCAGTTCCTACTTAAGGTTCATTCTGTCCTAAGTCATTACGTAATTAGGTAACCAAACAACATGTTATAGTGACCTTATTAATATTAAAAATCCTTTATGTTTTAAATAAATAGATTTAGGAAATCGATTTTTCCTAGCTACTTTTAGAACTTAGCCTAGTGAGGAGACTGAAAGAAATCCCTATTTATTTCTACAAAATTTAGATAAGTTGTTGTTAAGATGATAAGTGAAATTTTTAACTTGTTGTGTGGGCTGAGTCTACCCGGATAAGACGGAAAAAGTGATAAAACTGCATTATCTTGAAAACCATCAAATTTAAAAAGAACTTAGCTAGTATGATTATCTAACGAATGATATAAAATTGAACTGTTTAGCTATTCATAGTTTTAATTAAAAACGAAACTAGTGTTTTTGAAGAGCTGACTTTGGAAAATAAATCTATTGAAAAAAGTTTCATCATTCGTGTTTCTGTCTGTAATTTATCTAGATTATATCCTTAAGTTATCTTTGTCATGAAAAACAAAACTGTATGTTTTGCGGTTATTGAGAAAAAACGATTCTGCATTCATCAACTCGTCTTAAGTTCTTTTATTTCGTTGTAACTATATTTTTCACTTTTCATTTTCAAATGGAAAAATATAGTCGAAACCAACGAAGCCCTGACGAGTTTTTGATTAGGCCGCGTATTAAATTCCCTTATCTCGAAGACCCACCCACAAATCATCCACAATAGAGGTAAATTAAACAATCACAACGGTTATACCTTACCGATAAACCGTTATTCATGTTTACAAGGCAAATAATTGTTCGCCCGATCTCAATTGAGACAAAGATTTGAATGGGGTCCGGCGGAATAGCTGTCCAGGTCTAACTGGTGACTAAGTGCTTTTACATACTGGGCGTATTCGGTAAGTTTTCGTTCGTTTTTTAACCGACGAAGCCAGGCATACCTGATGATCTGAATTTGATTTTTTTTTCTATTTTGTAGAGAATAGTCCGACCTAAAAAGAGGAGATTCTCTATCCGACTCCGATTTCAAATTTTGTTTTTTTATTGTGTAGAGAATAGTCCCAAGTTAGTCCCATTTAAATTATATTAATGTAGCTTAATGACACTTTATAAAACTTAAAATAAACTAATATCATTGTGAGTACTCACGTCATACTTAATACATAATTTTATACGTGTGCATGACCAATTGCACTAATTATTTACACATTACATTGTATCAGGTGATTAAATACTAAATTAAAAATAACTAGACGAGTAGATACCTACATAAATAATAATACATTTTAACATAACACAGGGATGTCATTCATAAAAAAAAAAAAAAAAAAATTGTATAAATTGTCATATGTGCCAAAAAACTCCAGACATCGTAGGACACTGACGCAATTTTCCTTAAAAATCGAATTAAAAAAAAAACTACTCTAGTTATAAAACAGAACAAACTATCGTTTCCGTCAATTAAAGCAATCTATCCTAATCTTAATAATATTATAGATGTGAAAGTTTGTGACTTTTTATGTATGTTTGTTCCTCAATCACGCCTCAACGACATAACGGATTAGGATGAAATTTGCCGTAGATGTAGATATAATGCCCGAATAAATAATAAACAACTTGAAAATATGAAAAATATCCACAAAATGATAAAAAAACGCAAAAGCGATGATTTGGCACAGATGGCGCTGTTGTGCAACAAATCTGACATCATAGACTAAAAACAATCAGTCATTCAGTATTCGAGTATTAAAATTTGACAGGACAAAGTCTGTCACGGGTCGGCTAGTATTTCATATTCAGAACTAAAATAGCAATTGACAGTAACGGAATGGAAATAACCGGGAAATCATTAAACTCCAATGCACCTGACAACTGTCACTCCTCATTTTATAATTCTTGACTGCGATTATTTTAGATCTCTATTGAATCGGCTAATTTTACCGTCTGGAAAACTGAATAATACAAAATATGATAAGATAAGATAAATAAAAGTTTATTTTAGTACCACCAAAAATCAACACTTAAAAACTAGAAAAGAACTCAAACATTGTGGTAATGAAAAAGGTAGCCTCAGCCATACGAAAAATTAAATTCATTTTTAATATCCTAATAATATTATAAATGTGAAAGTTTGTGAGTTTGTAAACAACCAAACGGATAAAGTTGAAATTTGCTGTAGATGTAGTTAAAATGCCCGAATAAAAAATAGACTATTTTAAAATATATTTAATATATTTATGATATCCGTAAATAATGAAAACTATTTAACTTACTTTATTCTTTTTTAGGGTTCCGTACCCAAAGGTTAAAAACGGGACCCTATTACTAAAACTTCGCTGTCCGTCTGTCTGTCACAGGGCTGTATCTTATGAACCGTGATAGCTAGACAGTTGATGTTTTCACAGATGATGTATTTCTGTTGTCGCTATAATAACATATACTAAAAATAGAATATAATAAATATTTAAGTTGGGCTCCCATACAACAAAAATGTTTTTTTTTTCATTTTTTATAGATGTACGGAACCCGTCGTGCGCGAGTCCGACTCGCAATTGGCCGGTTTTTGTAATGTAACTAAAGACAAATCGATCTATTACAAATAAATTCCCATCTGCCCAGCAGCCTTGATGTGTAAGGTCCATTATATTGCCTTAATTTATTCGGCCATTAATTTTGTAACGATTGTTAAGTAGGTACCTTTTGAGTTTTGCAACCTATCTTCGGATAATAATTATAACAGACTAGCGACCCCGCGACAGACGTTGTCCTGTCCAAATTTCGTTAATCGCATAGAGTAACGCACGTTACTATGACGACTGATGTCGACTGATGGGATTTTTTTCGTATTTTAAAGTATGTATTTTAGTTAAGTATTTATTAGTATGTTTTATTCGAGTATTATATCTACATCTACAACAAATCTCATCTTAATCAATTATGTCGCTTAGGCCTGAATTAGACACAAACATACAAACAAACTCACAAACTTTCGCATTAATAATATTATTAGGATTGGTCGGGCCACAAAAACAAATACCTAAATGAAAATAACCGGTAATATCACACACCACAGTGCCACTAACCCCAAACTAAGCAAAGATTGTGCTATATGTGATACTGATTAAATATTTATATCAATATTTTTTTGAAATACATCATTTTAATAATATTATAAATACGAAGGTTTGTGATAAGGCTGCTATGTTTGTTCCCTAATCAAAAATAAACGACAAAACGGATTATGATGAAATTTGCTGTAGTATGTAAATAAAAAATCAGAATAAATAAAGGGGGAACTTATAATCCGAAAAACAACCCCAAAATGATAAAAAAAACGCAAAATGATGATTTTGGTATAGAGACGTAGTGTGCAACAAATCTGATATTACAGACTAAACACATTTAGTCATCATAGCAACGCAGTTTTGACTAATGAATGATACGCATTCTACCAAAATTCGTAATTTATTTTATCAGTACAAGGTTTGTAAAGAAAAAATTGGAAGCTGCCTGAAATTGCTTTTTCCTATGTAATTATTACAAAAAAAAAATTGCGTTTGTCACGGGTCGGCTAGTGTTTAATACACTTCACTTCATCCGCGCGTTGAAGCAGAAGTAGCAAAATACAAAAACTTGTTTGTAGATTTGTTTATTAATTTTTGAAAAAAATGAACAAGGTCCGCTCCTCTCCATTCCGCCGGAACGCATCCTTAGCGAAAGGTCCTATCGGTGCTGTGCGGCTCAATGCTGAGATGTGGACCTATTTGCACAATCAATGGCACAATCTGTTGTTCATTTTTTAGGGTTCTGTACCCAAGGGGTAAAAACTGAACAATATTACTAAGACTTCGCTGTCCGTCTGTCCGTCAGTCTGTCACTGAGCTGTATCTTATGAACCGTGATTGCTAGACAGTTGAAATTTTCACAGATTATGTAATCATGTTGCCGCTATAACAACAAATACTAAAAACAGAAAAAAATAAATATTTAAGGGGGGCTCCCATACAACAAACGTGATTTTTTTGCCGTTTTTATAGATAATGGTACGGAGCCCTTCGTGCGCGAGTCCAACTCGCACTTAGCCGGTTTTTTTATAGATAACGATACGGAACCCTTCGTGCGCGAGTCCGACTCGACTTACTATTGTTATCTTTTATTAATTGTGTTGTGCTTATAGTGTGTGCAAATAAATGTATTTTCTTCCTTTCTTTAACCCTTAGTCGTTGCAGCGTGTTCACCCACTAATTTTCAAAAATTGCATTCTGACTTTTCCTTAAAAATGCCGGCGTAATGCTTTCAAAAGCTTCTTTCAAAGGCGACTGAGCATGTCTGAGCACTGCTTTGTGACGTATAATGATTTTTTTATAGACCCCCCCTTTGGCGCTAGTACAGCCAGTCTGTTAATGAGAGATAAGGTACCTACACTTTTATGAGCGTGTAAATTAAAGATCGGACTTAATTGGGGTAAGTGATGGCTGTGAATTGATTGAACGTTGGATTTAGGTGGCTTGATTGATGATTTAGGACTTTGAATGAATGAATGAATGAAAATTATTTATTGTACATTTAAGACGAGTAATAAATGTTTTTGATGAATGCAGAATAGTTTTTTCTCAATAACCGCAAAACATACAGTTTTGTTGTTGATGACAAAGATAACTTAAGGATATAATCTACATAAATTACAGACAGAAACACGATTGGTGAAACTTTTCTCGAGCCAAAGTTGGCTCTTCAAAAACACTAGTTTCATTTTTAATCAAAACTATGAATAATAAACAGTTCATTTTTATATAATTCGTTAGATAATCGTATTAGCTAAGTAAATTACAGACAGTTTCTTTTTGAGTTTGATGGTTTTCAAGATAATGCAGTTTTATCACTTTTTCCATCTTATCCGGGTAGACTCAGTTCATATAAAAAGTCAAAAATGTCACTTATCACCTTAATAACAAAAAATGTTATGACAGAAACTTAAACTAGAGCAATGGGCGGTCTTATCGCTAAAAAGCGATCTCTCCCAGAAAACCTTAGGATGGAGTGAATTGTACATTGACAGAAAACAAACAGTACCCCTATGAGCTTGCATCTCTCACAACATACGTAATAATTGCGCTCATTGTTTGAACGTGTGTCTGATTACCTCCTTAAAACATCTTCAAGTCTACTTACTTGCTGATAATGTAGATTAATAGACAAAATATTTTTTAATATGGACCAGAATTTTTTTAGTTCATCCATTACAAACATAAATGCAAATTTTACCTCTAATAAAAGTGTAGATAGTAGATGAAAGTTTAAAATGTGAGTATTTAAAATAGTGAGATGAAGTGTAGATTAAAATTAATATTGGTGGACATTTCACACATCGCCATCTAGCCCCAAACAAAGCAAAGCTATTATGAGAACTAGATAACTGATAAAATACTTATATACTTTTTTTCTAAATATATACATACACACATCACAGATATCACAGAAAAAACATATATGTTCATCACATAAATCTTTATCCTGGCCTGTACGTGTACAACCCTGTGACAGACAGACGGACAGACGGATAGTGAAGCCTTAGTAATAGGTATTTCACTTTCAAAACTTTCGTGAGTTGTACTACACATTATTACACATTATTTCTCTAGATGAATCGAAACATTGTCGGTGTCCTCATTGAAAATTTATCATTTACGTGAGTAATTTCCCGTTGTTGTAATAATAATAAATAATAAATATTGGCGAACTTTACACACAGCGCCATCTAGCCCCAAACTAAGCAAAGCTTGTACTATGGGAACCAGATAACTGATAGAATACTTATATACTTTTTTTTTGTAAATACATACTTATTATACATATTAACACCCAATCCTTAGTAATAGGGTCCCGTTTTTACCCTTTGGGTACGAAACCCTAAAAAATGGGTCACGTAGTATGGGTACGTTCCTTTAACACTGATACCAGATCATACAATCTTTGTCCGGCCAAAGACTCGAACAAACCTTTCGAGTTACTTATTTAAAGTCACAAACCGACATTGTTCAAAATATCCCGAAGAGCATTATGCAAATTGGCCGGCATAATTCACCGCGAAAACTTTTCGCGACGGTTCACCAATTAAGAATGCCTACAGTTCATTTCACTTTCAAATTCAACGGTGATTTGTTTTATTTTGCCGGCGAAATACTCGGAATCTATATAGCACAAGTCCTGACTCACTGACTGACATATCAACGACCAACCTAAACCAATAATGATAGAAGATTTAAATTTTGAGAGAATACTGATTTTATACTGAAGACGTGATTTAAGAATGGGTTTTTTAAAATTCGTCCTCTAAAGGGGGGAACAATAAAACATAATATGTTTTATTGTTTTATATACACATTTCATTCGTTTCAAATCAAAAAATTACGGAGTTTCATACAAACTTTCATCCCCTATTTCACCCCTTTAGAGGACGAATTTTAAAAAACCCATTCTTAAATCACGTCTTCAGTATAAAATCAGTATCCTCTCAAAATTTAATATATTTAAGGGTTTTTTGAAATTCATCCCTTAACGGGGTAAAATGGGGTGTTAAAGATTTAATGAAAAATTCGTTGTTTATTATCAAAATTACTTGAAATTTAGTATATATGCTCTTCAATATAATTAGAGAACATGCATTTACGGGTTTTTTTTAATTACATTCCTTAACGGGGTAAAAAGTGGTTTTAAAGTGTGAATGAAAGTTTTTCTATGCGATTATTGCATTTTGGACAGGACAACGTCTGTCGCGGGTCGAGCTAGTATACTAATAAGCCGCCCTGTCATTTCAATATTGAGGGAGGGTAATAATATCGCCTACTTCCGAGATATAATGAGAATGTTTTCTGATTGTGCCCAAAAGGAACAGCAGGTATTGCTTATGAAATGAAATTTCATTTGAAATACAATACAATACAGAACAGACAAAAAACTTAGAATTTTTATTTTATTTTTAATATTCTAAGACATGGATAACACAAAATATTATTTAACAAGAATTGATAGTAACTCAGTTGGTAGTAACTCTGCCTTCTGTAGATTGTGGGTTCGATTTCCAGCCAGGATTAGTATCTGTGTGATGAACATAGATGTTTGTTCTGTGTCTGAGTGTTATAATGGATTGTAAGTATGCATTTACAAAAAGAAGTTAAGCATCTAGGTTCCTATACCTAGTTTGCGGCTAGATGGCGCTGCGGAAATGTCTATCAATATTAAAATCGCTGGGTAAAAACCTGCATCTCTTGCGTTTCAATCGAAAACTCTCTCGCTACGCCACCGAAGTTTAGAAGTGAGTTTAGGACGGACCAATGACAGCGCTCGACATTATCAAACTCGAATATTTGAGCGCTCTCATAATAATTAATCAGTGCATAATTGTTAGTTTTAATAATATATAAAAGCAGTGTTTTTATTTATTCGTGCTCAAATAAAAAAAAAATATTAATATTATTTTTATTAAGTTATTACTTCTCGAAATTTGAAATTTCGGTATAAGTGAAGCTCACGGGCCTAAGCCAAGTGAGTATCACTTTAGTTTTGTATGGTGTTGGAGTCGTCTTGTAAAAACTTATTATTATTATATATTCCGCACAGCCTCAAACTGCCGGCGCTTATCATAATTATAATCTCAGCCATAAGAGGTTCACTGGACATAGGCTTTCCCAATTGATTTCCATAAAGACCGATTGAAAGCTGCCCTCATCCAGAACGTCCAGCGGTCTTCATTAGGTGTTTTACCGTTGCTCGCTTTAAAAAACCGTCCGAGTGCGACTCATACTCGCGCACGAAGGGTTTCGTAAAAAACGGCAAAAAAATCATGTTTGTTGTATGGGAGCCCCCCTTAAATATTTATTTTATTCTGTTTTTAGTATTTGTTGTTAGAGCAGCAACAGAAATACATAATCTGTGAAAATTTCAACTATCTAGCTATCAACGTTCATGAGATACAACCCTATGACAGACAGACGGACGGACGGACAGACAGACAGACGGACAGCGAAGTCTTAGTAATAGGATTCCGTTTTTACCCTTTGGGTACGGAACCCTAAAAACGTTGAAACTGTATACCGGCAGATGTCTTAAATTTCACATAAAATCCACGTGGAATATGCCAGAAATCGCTTAGCTGCGAGTATAACACTTGTAGTAAATCTCCCGGGCAAATGAACACGTCCGTACCGCGATCGGATGCGATACATCTTCAGACGAGTCCGAGCATAAATTGGTACGCGGACGCGGTTAACGATGCGCCGCCGATTTATCGCTGTAACTCCGTTTAGATCGGACGGTTGCTTTTTATTTCTGTTATGATAGGTGAAAGGATATTTTGTAACAATTGAGGTACATTTGCACCGTGCTAGTTTCTTGCGTGTTAATCTTACCCTCGTATTCAAGAACGACACTATGAGAATACGCACCCATCACAGTGGACGAAATCTTTTTTCATAAACATCACTTTATGTGTTGAGCGGCACTATGACGCACGCTACCGTGTGCCTTTAGAGTTCAACTTTGGCTAGAGGCACACGACAATGTGCCTCTAGTCACACTATGCAGTATCGCACAACACATAAAGTGTTTTTTATGAAAAAAGATTTCGTCCACTGTGGGTGCGTGTTCTCATAGTGTCGTTCTTGAATACGAGGGTTAGTGTAAGCCGTGTTGAGAAGGTATTTCAGCTTTCATTTCGAAGGTCGTGGTTTCGAATACCGGCGAGGAGGGAGTAGTTTTCATACACCCTGTATACGCTGTCATCTCCCACTCATGTTACTGTTTATTTAGGTACACCAAAACCAACTTTGAACGGAAAGAATTAAATTCAAGTGTTGACATGAGACCATCTGATATTGCAATAATTCTCGACACTTGTCGAGACTTGAGTACAATATTAGCAAATATCAGTTGCAAATCAAATTGCTTTCAATTCTTGAATGATAGTACTAGCACTAACTGTCTCGACAGACGTCCTGTCAAATTTCAATAATCCTATAGAAAAAAACTACTCCTATCTTTTTCAGTTTTACAATTAAACGCTAGATTTTCCAAAATTTTAATTAATATGAACTTCTGCTGACAATAACACAAGAATAAAACCAGTTAAGTGCGTGTCAGACTCGCGCACGAAGGGTTCCGTTCCATTATCTATAAAAAACGGCAAAAAAAATCACGTTTGTTGTACTTCAATATTTATTTTATTCTGTTATTAGTATTTGTTATAGCGGCAACTGAAATACATCAGTGTAAAAATTTCAAATGTCTAGCTATCACGGTTTTCGTTGGATTTAATCTTACAGATTTTATAAAATCGTGTTTAGAAAAAGTATTTTTCAACAATAAACCTTATTCTATTTCAAGACGTTTTTAATTTTCCAAGATAAGATTCTTATTTCCACCTCCTGTTGAAACTTTAAATTGGAAATTCTAAGAGTTTACGCCCACTCAAGTTAATAGAAAATCTAATAGAAACCAATTTCAATATTAAAATAAAACAACCAGTAATTCGTACAACTTGTTTACCAAATTGATGTTGAACCTTTTAATTAAGTTGATTGCTGTTTGTTTTCGGAAACTTTATCTACGTGAAGTTTGAGCCTTCCGCTAAGCGGTAACCGTCATATAGCAACGGTGTTATAGCGGTATCTGTTAGTACTAAATTGAGCAACGACCATGGGAACGACGCTTGAGTTTTTCTTTTTGTATAAATAAAAAAAAAATTAGGACCACGACTGTAATCCCTAAGTACGGTAGACATCCTCTCAGATCTCCAGACGCTTAGATCCTATGAAGATGTCTAGTGGGGGTAGTCAGAGGAACGTCCAAACATTATATTTGGCACATGCCCACATTTTGCAGTAGTTAGCATTCCATACGTGACAGGTTGCAAGCTCAACGCCGCTTATAAGAACACTAACTGGTTTCGTCACGATGTTTTCCTTCACTGTTGTAAGCACGTGTTTTTGATGCGCATATACATTTTCATATACCATTCCATTTTAATAAAATGACAAGGATCACTTTGAATAGTCTTAGGAGCTAGGTGAAGCCTATTCCTCGCGACCAACCCTTATAGAATCAGGCAACAAAACGGCTTAATGACTGTTATTTTTTTCGATAATCCTTTTCGTAAATAATGTTTGTGTACTAACATTATTTTCATTATTACATTGCTTTTATCAAGTTACTTTTAAGGAAGATTTATATCAGACCAGGTCGTGTCCGGGCCGTGTCCGGGCCGGGCCGGAGTCTTTATTTAGTAGACGGGCCCGAACCGGACACGGATCAGGCACTGTTTAATATAAACTGCTTCATACAAAATGTATGTAACGTTTCAAATCCGTGCCCCGTCCGGGCCACGTACACGTACACGGCACTATTAACTCCTGTGTCTGAATATTACAGAAATGGTTAGCCAACTCTCAGTTATGATGCTATGGAGGAATTACTAAAAATACAATACTGATTATGGGCTTGCAACCTGTCACGTATGGAATGCTAACTACTGCAAAATGTGGGCATGTGCCAAATATAATGTTTGGACGTGCCTCTGACTAACCCCACTAGACATCGTCATAGGATCTAAGCGTCTGAAGATCTGAGAGGATATCTACCGTACTTGGGGATTACAGTCGTGATCCTATTTATTATTATTTTTATTATTAACCGACGTTATATTTTATGCTATATTATTTTACTGTTTATTGATTATATAATTATGTTATATTATTATATTTTATTTTAATAAAAATTTGTTTCACTATTTAATAATTATTTAATACCTACTTTAGTTAGGATTTAGAAAGACTGTTGTGTCAATAAGTAAACTCGTTAATCGTAGGCTGGTTTCCGCGATACAGGCTTGCCTAGTGCGGAGACCACAGACAACCTTTTATTTAAGACGCTGCCAGTCGACGATTATTTTTGTTCGAAACGAAAAAAGAAATACTTGTGAACAAGCCACATCTCCTATTTTATAATGTATAGTATATGTGAATAAAGATGTACCCATCTTAAATCACTTCGATAAATAATCCTACCGACCGCTGCAATGATGACAAACACACGTCCACGCGTGATCCGCCTTAGCTTTTCGAATAAATTAATGATATAAATTATGTATAATTACTTATCAAAAATCTATCCTAATAGAAATCTAGATCTACATATTACCTATCTTTAACAATAAATCACAAGTTGATTTTAATAGTAGGTATATAAAATATTTCGATCATAAATTCTAAAAAGTATCATTTTGAAATAATATTTTTATCGTGAAAAGTTTCTGCTATTATGTTTTCAGCTTAATAGAAATCTAGGTAGGAACCTGAAGTAATATACTTATAAAAATAGGAGATTTGACTTGTTCAGAAGTATTTCTTTTTTCGTTTCGAAAAAGAGCAATCAGCGACTGGCAGCCTATTAAGTTCTGTACCTACTATAAAAACGCTTTAAAGGATAAATAGCTACTTATTTATGTTTAGATAAGTTCCTTGTTCTTATAGTTGAAATAAATATTTTATCATTTTTTGCATTTTCTTTTTTATTTATGCTAGTCTACTAACTAAAGGCTTCGGCCCGGCCTGGACACGGCCCGGTCTAATACAAATCTTCCCAGTCCTTAAAACCCTTCGCACCCCCAAAAACAACAAATAAACTTAAAGTGTTTATTTTACAAGCTTTTATTTGACTTGCAGTGTTCCTATCCTTGTTTGTAAGTTGTCCGTCAAAATTTGCAAACCATTTTTCGACCATTTGTTGGTATACGATTGAGCTGAAATTTTGCATACACCTTTAGTTCTGGTGACAATACAATAATACGGTGCTGATCTGATGATGGAGTCAGGAGCTGTTCAACGGACACTCACAACAAAACTCCGTAGTAAATCTGTCAAGCTTCAATGACAATATAAAATATGCTGCTCCGATTCCTAGCTTGATGGAAAATTTTACAAAAACTTGTATTGTTTTTTTTTTTTTGATAAAAAACTTATTTATTTTTCAAAGCACTCCGCACTTCGCCGGTCCTAAATAGCTACAAACAGATACACAATGCAATTTTAATCTTTACAACGACAATCCCAGAGTTAAAAGGTTGGGAATCGGTCGCGTGTGAAGGAAACATTTTTCTTGTCGCAGGTGCAACGGATTAGTTCGATACCCTAAGGACGGTGGTGTTCAAACTTTTGACCTTTTTTAAATAATTTACTTTTTGTTTTGCAAACACTGTAGGTTGGTATGATTCCCAATGAGGGTTGATGTCAGGCAGGCAGCCGGTTGTAAAACATAAGCCAAAACCTTTCACAACATGTTCATATTAAGTGAGAAAAAGAGAAGAAAATGATGACGAAACACGATAGATTGTAGTGTATATATATACTTCTTAAATATTCTATGAAATAATCCTACAAATTAATTAAAAACTAAAGTTTGAAAACAAAATAATTTCAAATTTTCGAGACTACACAACAGCAAAAAAATCATCCAAATCAAATCACCAGGTATATGCATAAAAAAACAACAAAAAAAAAGCAACGAAATAAATAATAACAAATTATGATATTATGTCGAATTATTTAAGTCAGTTAAAAAGGCATCTGAACTGTACTAATTGCCATCTATGATAAATAAAAGCAAGTCTCAAAAGCATTTCAGAGCTCAATTCAACTACTGTTCATTACAACAAGCTTTTGACAATAATTTATCAATTAGCTGGAAATGGCCAAAGTTTGAGCACTACTGCGCAGTTTCGGTGTTATACTATTAATCCTGCATTGGTATGGACAGTGGACTAGGTGGCGTTAAGCTGGTCACAGATTTTCAGTGCTACGACAAAATGTACGAGGGCCTCGGTGGGTAAGTGCCTTTACAATGGACGTATTTAGGATGAATGTTCATTTACCTATTAAGGTGCTGTATTTTTTTTTGTTTTTTGTAATGGCAGTCTACCACGACATGACAGAAAAAAATATAAAACCGCATTATATTGAAAACTACCAAACTTAAATATAAACTGTCTTTAATGTAGGTAGCTAGTACGATTTTTTTACGAAATAATAAAAATTAACCGTTCAGTTATTCAATAGTTTTGAGTAAAAACGTACTTTGGAAAATAATACTATCGAAAAATTGTTATTTATTTTTGTAAATAAAGATCTTAATACCTACCATTTTAATAACACCAATATTTCATACATACTAGTAACTAACTAGTTGCTGACTGCACCATAATATAAATCTTGCTGTCCTGACAGACGTTGTCCTGTCAAATTTCAATAATCCTACAGAAAAAAGTACTTTCTGTTTTTTTCCAAACTTTACCCCTTATCACTTTGGAGTATACAAAATACCTTACGACATATTCTCAGACCTACCTAACATACAAAAAAAATAAAAATCCGTCGAGCCGTTTCGGAGGAGTTTGGTTACAAACACTGTGACACAAGAATTTTATAAATCAGAAGATTAATTGTATACTAACTTATCCCCCCATATTTAAAAATTGTGTGAAAAATCCATAAATAACGAACCATTTTCCTTTTTTAATTTCCCCCTTACAAAATGCACTCCACTTTTTACAACACCCAGGAGCCGTACCACAAAATCCTAAAGTAATATCAAAACAAATTATAAGTAAATAATAAAGTATTGGCGAACGTTTTTCTCATCATCCAAACTAAACAAAGCTTGTGTACTATGAGAACCAGATAACTGATAGAATACTGATATTACTTTTTTTTTTGTAATTACATACCTAGGATACATAATAACACCCAGATACAAAACAAATGTTCATCACACTAATGTTTATTCAAATTCAAATCTAAAATCATTTATTTCATTAAAATCACAAGGATCACTTTGAAACGTCTTAGGCACTAGGTGAAGCTACGCCGATTCCTTGCGACCAAGCCTAGAAGAATCAGGCAACAACACGGCTTGGGGTCTATCATTTTTTTCAATGATCCTTTCCTCAATGCTAAGAACAAGAACAAGGTGTAGGCTCAAACAAAACTGTTTCGGCTCAACCGTTCCAGGTGGGAATCGAATCCACAACCTACAGCGCAGAGGGCAGAGTTAAAATTCAAATGGTAATATTTTTTTGATATTACTTAAAGACCTTGTGGTACAGCGCCAGTTGGGAGTTTAAACCTCACAAATGAAGCTTACTACAGAAATATTAGGGCGTAAAATAGAGTTGCCGTCGAAAGAAAAATACTAGCACCTAAACTAAAGACGCGAACAATTTGGCTCGCGGAGCACTAGATAAAGGGTGATTTAGTGCTAAGCTGTAGTAGAAGCACTAGTTCTGTTTACCTACTCGGACTAAATAATGTGAAATAAAATAGAATTACGACTGTAATTTCCAAGTACGGCGATATGTAGGCATCTGCCAAATGTAATCTACAGACACAACTGAGCCTTTACTACAAGGTATTAAGTTATATTAAAACTAGCGACCCGCCCCGGCTTCGCACGGGTGCAAAGCTGATACCAAAATATATTACAGAATGTCTTTGTATACTCGTTAACAGCATTTAAAATTAAAAAAAAAGTCGCGCTAAAAAGTAAAGGATAGAAATTGATTATTGTGGGTTATCCCTAAGAGATAAACATATACTATTGCGGACTTTTTTGTAGACATTTTTAAGGTACTTATACAATATTTAGTACATTATTTTGATCTATCTCGTAGAGTTCAGCCAGCGTTTGCAATGTAAGCGCAAAAAAATGTGTTTATTTACGACTTCATATTAGAAATCTTAAAATTATCAGTGGTTCTCTAAGATATTAAGCATGTAATTATACATATAAACCTTCCTCCGAAATCACTCTATCTATTAAAAAAACCTCATCAAAATCCGTTGTGTAGTTTTAAAGATATAAGCATACATACAGACATACATACAGACGCGGGAAGCGGGAAGCGACTTTGCTTTATACTATGTAGTGATATTGCGAATGTGGCAACGTCATATGGCGTTGTCAATATTGCACCACGAGTAATACTGTTTTAATACTTCTTCAGGAGCTTGTGGTAAGGCCCTAGAAAATCCCACTTAGATCAAAAATATGTGTGATGAACACAAATGTTTGTTCTGTGTCTGGGTGTTTTTATGTTATATATTTACATAAAAAAGTATATTATATGTTATTCTATCATTAACTTGGTTCCTTTACTACAAGCTTTGCTTAATTTAGGGCTAAATGGCTATGTGTAAAATTACCACCAAAATTTATTTATTTGATTTAAATATTTGTGTGATGAACATAGATGTTTGTTCTGTGTCTGGGTGTTACTATGTATAATAAGTATGTATTTACAAAAAAAAAAGTATATAAGTATTCTATCAGTTATCTGGTTCCCATAGTACAAGCTTTGCTTAGTTTGGGGCTAGATGGCGCTGTGTGTAAAGTCCGCCAATATTTATTTATTTATTTATTTATTTATTTATTTAGACTTCTATTCACATACGGAAATCCTTGAGAAAGTCTATATGTGTTAGGCAGATGCTGATCCGAACTAAATTAGCACAAGCTAATTTTATATCAAACAGAATATTTAGAACGTATTTGATTCTGTAATATTATAACGTTGAAAGTAGTCTTTAGGGAACGGAACCCTGTTTTACACTGAAAATGTCTGAACTGAGGCTCGAGTTTCTAAATAAGCAGTAGCCGTTCTATGATGGCCGTCATTATTATAGAGAACTAGCTATCCGCCTCAGCTTCGTACTCGGTGCAATGAAGATTATAGGCAAATTGTTCATGCCTTAGGTTACGTTATAGCAATTTTTGTGGAGATCTCTAATTTTTGAAAAATATTTTACTTGCTGATAATGTAGCTTTTGGTAGGCTATAAAAAAATGCAGCAGTTTTTTTATTTATTCATAATAAATAATAAGAAAAAAAAAAAAAACTTTACACGTTTTTATTAGCTAGCTGGTATGTACGAATTTGTTTGTTTGTTTATGGTTTAGTTTAGTTTTTTTAAACTATTATTTTATTTTTCTTATAGTTAATTTACTAAATAACTAAGAGTATCTATATTCATACGGCTGTGAGATGCCGGTAGCCGCTTCTTAGAGAACTAAAGCGTAACCTGCCGTTTGAACTATGCTCTGTAATAATTGAGTTTGAAAACGCAATTAAGTTTCGCGGTGGCGAAGCGCAATAGCTAGCAATACTTGTTTGCAGTCTAACTACAGACCACGTATTTGTATTCAGTAGTGTTTTGTTACGGCCATTTTTTACGAAGCCTTCATATTAAAGTTTTTTAAATTATTTAAGACGGGATTACAGATACATTTTTTTATGAATGTAAATTAGTTTTTTCTCAATAACAAAAACATACAGTTTTGTTTTTTAAAACAAAGGTAACACTAGATATATTTTTCAATTACGAGCTTTTGTAAAATCATTTTAAACCAACGAGCACCAGCGCGCTATCACCTGCCACATTATAACATTGTCATCGGAACTTGACAAGAATTCAAAGTTTTTACTCAATCAAAGTATTTACTTAAGTGTTCCGTTGTAAGTAACTGTTGAACAGCTCCTGACTCCATCATCAGATCAGCTCGCTGTCACATTATTATTGTATTGTCACCAGAAATTAAGGTGTATGCAAAATTTGATAACTGCTTCAAAATACATACATACAATGTAAGTTAAATAAAATAGCTTGTAATAAATATACTTTATCAAAAGCAGTATGTACTCGTAGGGTCAAAGACCCGGTTTTGGACATTTTAAATTTTAGCAGTCAATAACTAAGCATAGCAAAGAAACTTGTTTAAAATCTAAAGTTAATACAACTCATTGTCTATGGTTCGTTTTGATAAGTGACAGTTGCGATGCGTTATACCTCTAGATTTGAATGACTACAACTGATGATTTCTCGTTATGTCTATTTAATTATGTAATATTGATATCGATAATTCATAAATGAATATTACCAGTAACAAAACCTTTGCCTAATCTAAGAGATAGATAAGATAGATAAATACTTAATTCTTCGTTGTTTAAAATTCGTCGTTTTCATCATTATTTTCCAATAAAACCGTTTATTTGAAAATTAAAATGTTCTTATTCCCACAACCAGCGCTCTTACCCTACCAAAGAAAAAGTCTAAGTATGTATAAAAGAAATGAAAAGATATTCCTATGCATTAATATAAGTTACACGAAAAACCATACAGCTTCTGAAAGCATTATGGGATAATTTTCTTAGCAGTGAGAAGCTGAATTTTAATTAAGTCCCGTATTCTACATCTCTTTAAACCAGCTCAAACCTAAAATTAACTTTATCTCGAAGACATTAGATTCAATATCGAAAGGAACAGAAATTTGAATTAAATAAAACCGGCCAAGTGCGAGTCGGACTCGCGCACGAAGGGTTCCGTACCATTATCTATAAAAGCGGCAAAAAAATCACGTTTGTTGTATGGGAGCCCCCCTTAAATATTTATTTTATTCTGTTTTTAGTATTTGTTGTTATAGCAGCAACCGAAATACATAATCTGTGAAAATTTCAACTGTCTAGCTATCATGGTTCATGAGATACAGCCCTGTGACAGACAGACGGACAGACAGACAGACAGACGGACAGCGAAGTCTTAGTAATAGGGTTCCGATTTTACCCTTTGGGTACGGAACCCTAAAAAAAGGCTGTAATTGACTGTAATCCCCAAGTACGGTAGACATCCTTTCAAATCTCCAGGCTTTCAGATTTTTGAAGACGTCTAAAGGGGTTAGTCAGAAACAAACATTACATTTGGCACATGCTATCATTTTGCAGGAGATAGCAAAATAAATACAGGGTGAAATCGTAAACACACGTCAAATTGATATGGGTGGTTCAGTATACGTAATAGTTTGGTTTCATGAAAAAATAATACACATTAAAAAAAAAAAACAACAACTGCAAAGGCATCTTATTACACTCGCAAAGTTTTGTGTACTTAGTTCAACTAAATTAACTTGATACTTTAAATGTTTTTTATCCGAATATTATTTTTTAAATATTTTAACAAAAAAAAACAGTGATATTATGAACTTATCTGAATACATTGACTTTGTCTGCATCGTTTAAATTGATTACATCAGTTGTTGTTTTTTTTTTTAAATGTGTATTATTTTTTCATGAAACCAAACTATTACGTATACTGAACCACCCATATCAATTTGACGTGTGTTTACGATTTCACCCTGTATTGGTGGACATTTTATACATTTAGCCTCAACTTAAGCTAAACTTGAACTATGTGAACTAGATAACTGATAGAATACTTATATACTTTTTTGTAAATCCTTACATAATGATACATTAAACAGTCAGGCACAAAACAAACATTTGTGTTCATCACACAAATATCTGTCCTGGGTGGGGATCGAAATCACAACCTACAGCGCTTAAGGCAGAGCTACTACCAACTGAGCTGTGAGGCCAGTCGAACTGTAGAAGCATGGATGGTTTTTAGGGTTCTGTACCCAAAGGGTAAAAACAGAACCCTATTACTACGACTTCGCTGTCCGTCTGTCTGTCTGTCTGACACAGGGCTGTATCTCATGTATCTCACAGTTTCTGTTGCTGCTCGAACAACAAAAACTAAAAACAGAATAAAATAAATATTTAAGGGGGGCTCCCATACAACAAACATGTTTTTTTTGCCGTTTTTATAGATAATGGTACGGAACCCTTCGTGTGCGAGTTCGACTCGCACTTGGCCGGTGTTTTTGTTT
This sequence comes from Hydriomena furcata, assembly GCA_912999785.1. Lineage (NCBI taxonomy): Eukaryota > Metazoa > Arthropoda > Insecta > Lepidoptera > Geometridae > Hydriomena > Hydriomena furcata. The sequence continues at coordinate 11,162,103 of OU538839.1, forward strand.
TATTTATATTTTTTGACAAACACCATTGAGTCGTCTCTTGTAGACTTTAAGTTTTATAATCAACTAGCGACCCGCCCCGGCTTCGCACGGGTAGCATGTTATTATACATATAAACCTTCCTCCTGAATCACTCTATCTATTAAAAAAACCGCATCAAAATCCATTGTGTAGTTTTAAAGATATAAGCAAACATACATACATACATACATACAGACGCGGGAAGCGGAAAGCGACTTTGCTTTATACTATGTAGTGATGATTATATTTAAGTCTCTATGATTTTGTACCTAGTGTGAGGTGGTCTGTGTGGAATTTCTGAGTGATATTACTATTATTTTACTCCATGACCCTACAAGGAAACAGGCTCATAATAACTCGAGCATATTTGATGCTTACTCGCTCGAACTACGGTGTACACTTGATGCCCTAGAAAGTACACTATTATTATTATTAAGGTATCATACTCCGCAAAATCATTTAATATTGTCACGTTTATATTTATTCCTTTTCTACTTAAAACTAGGTAAATATTACATGCAATTTAGTTTAAATTTAGTTATGCATTTTTAGATTTTATAATATATTTATTATGTAGAATAAGTTCAATAAATATTTTTAAATTAATTATAAATTATTAGTATTTGTTTTACTTAAAAATGAACTAAATATCACCCCTCTTTAGGTAAAAACCTCCTTCAGAGCTTCCCAAATTTTTCGGTCTTTGTTTCGTCCGTCAATCTGTCCATAAAACATGAAAATAAGCCTGTTTCCCAGAGAGGTAGGCTTTCCACTTGCTACGATATAACACACTCATCACATTCTTCATCAGTTTGCGATTGTATCTCAGACTGAAAAACTCACCCCGATAAAAATTCTCTTGAGTTTACATGAATCAAAACATTATCGGTGTCTTCATTGTCAATTTTTTTTTACGTGATGCAAAACCTATTTTTTGCTCGTGAGTGTATCTAGTGCAGTAGGGATGATGGTGTACTGCAAACAAGCTAAGAACAGGATATTGCTGTAACCACTCTAGTATGTGCCTACCTCATCTTAGTGTACATTATTACATAGCTCTAGGATAGTGTATCTGTAATAATTATAAGGGGAAGTTTAGATTAATTTATTAAGGTATGTGAAATGTTTGATTTTTTGTATAGGCTGAGTCTACCCGGATAAGACGAAAAGGTGATAAAACTGCATTATCTTGAAAACCATCAAACTTTAAAAGAAACTATCTAATATACTTAGCTAGTATGATTATATAACGAATTATATAAAAATTAACTGTTAAGCTATTCATAGTTTTGATTAAAAACGAAACTAGTGTTTTTGAAGAGCCAACTTTGGAAAATAAATCTATCGAGAAAAGTTTCACCTATCGTGTTTCTGTCTATAATTTATATAGATTATATCCCTAAGTTATCTTTGTCTTAAAAACAAAACACATACTAAAAATATATCTTGTATTTATATATTACTAGCGACCCGCCCCAGCTTCACACGGGTAGCATGTTATTATACATATAAACCTTCCTTCTGAATCACTCTATCTATTAAAAAAAACCGCATCAAAATCCGTTGTGTAGTTTTAAAGATATAAGCAAACATACATACATACATATTACGGGAAGCGGAAAGCGACTTTGCTTTATACTGTGTAGTGAAAACACAAGTACATACATATGTACAAATATACAAAACCTTGTGAGGAATGAATGATCAAACGGATTTGGAGGAAACTTCGAATATATATAGCTTATGTCCTGGAATAGCAAATAGGATACTTTACCCAGCTACCTAAAAAGAAGCTTGCTTATAAAATAAGTTTTTTGTTAAAAAATATTTTTCAATGATAAGCTTTTGTAAAATCATTTATACAATCGAGCACCAGCGCGCTTTCACCTTTCACACGTTACACATTGTCATCGGAAAGTTTTTACTCAATTGAAGTATTTGTTTTATATTGAGGACAGACGCTCTGAGTGAAACCACCATTTATACGAGACTGACTTTTTATTGAGTACCCGCAATATACCTTATTCTACAAATATAACATTCTCACACACCTGTTTAACACATAATTATTAAAGTTTATGCTTATACTAAATTACCTAAATTAAACAACAGTCAGCTTACATTACTTTTCTTAAATAACTACTTTTGTAACTTATAGATAAAAACATTATTCTAAGTAGGTATATAAACACATCAACACCTGACTATTTCCTCGGAGTGATGTTAACCTGGCTACAAACCTAAACGACAACAAAACGTTGAACAGGTCTACGTGAACGTTTTGGCGTTACAACTTCGTTCTGTTCTTCGACTTCTGCCCTATGGCTATGCAATATGTTTGAGTGTGTTGCTATTGACCCATTGTTGTCACCGACTCCCACCATGGTTTCGGCGTCATCTATTTCATCATTAATGATGGATTTATGGTTACTAGGAATAATGTTGAAATCGGAAACGTCACCATTGATATTTTTCTCGACTACTGATTCCTGCTTTTGGTTCATGTTCGTACTATGCGACATGATGTGATCAATATGTTTCTTATACAATTTATCGTTCTGGCGCACCTGATAAGAAACCGGACCCAATCTTTTCATTATGATACCTATTTCAAATTGACGCATCTTAGTGTTTCTCTTTTGATGGATAACTATTTGTTTATCGCGCACCCTATCCTCGACATTTGGACGGACTAAATCGCAATGAGTGCGTAGGTTGCGTCCAAATATTAGCTGTGCAGGAGTTTTTCCTGTTAAACTGTGTGGAGTCGACCTGTAGTATAATAAAAACTTATCTAATCCAAGTTGTAGATCTTCCTTATCAATCATGGCCTTTTTTAAACAATATTTTATTATTTTTACTGCGCTTTCTGCTGCACCATTGCTAGTTGGTTTATAAGGCGACACTAAGATATGCTTTATACCACAACTTTCCATGAATGTTTTGAACCAGTACGAAGTATGTGTGATTTTCTAAAGAAAAAAAATCTACGTGAACTCTGTACCACGGCACCTGCGGCCACGCCCATGGATGCACTGGTGCCGCGGCCGGTGAAGGTCGAGTGCTCATGCAAGTCTCGCAGCCCTGGCATTCTCGCTCAATGTCGGCGTCGATGCCGGGCCAGTACACGTAGCCCCTAGCTAGGCTTTTGCATTTTACTATTCCTTGATGACAAGCATGGATCATCTTCAAAATTTCATTTTGTAAAGAGCTTGGTATGACAACGCGATGACCAAACAACACGCATCCTGATTCTACATTAAGATATTCTTTAATGGAGAAAAAACTTTTTAAAACTTTATCTTTACAGTATATCCAGTTAGAGTTAATAGCATGTATTAGTTTTTGCAACGTTTTGTCGGATGCCGTGTGTTTTGCCACTATCTTATAATTTATTGGTGCCTGCTCAGATATAAATTTGATATAAGATTCAGTTCTATGCTCCGTATTTTCATCTATAACCGGTATACGTGATAAGCTATCCGCCACACAATTATGTTTCGACCCTATGCATTTTACTTGGTAGTTATATGCGCTTAATATCACTGCCCACCTTTGCAACCTGTTACTAGCCATCGATGGTATGGCTTTATTTTCATGAAAAATAGATGCCAACGGCTTACAATCTGTTACTAACGTAAATTTATTACCATATAAATAGTCGTGGAATCTATTCACTGCGAATATAATAGCTAGGCCCTCTCGACATATCTGTGAATAGTTTCTTTCGGCCGGCGAGAGAGTGCGCGATGCGTGCAGCACGGGCCGCAGCTCGCCACTGGCCATGGCGCGCTGCGCCAGCACACCAGCAACACCATAAGGTGAAGCGTCGCATGTTACATATGTCGGTAAAGTGGGGTCCCAGTGAGCGAGCACTGGCGCTTCGCGTAGTAACAATTTTATGGAACGAAATGCCTTTTCACATTCGTTCGACCATATGAATTTTGTATTTGACTTAAGTAACCCATATAGTGGTTCCAGAACGCTACTGATATTACGCACAAACTTGCCGTAATAGTTGACTAAACCTAAAAAAGCTTTCACCTCACTTACGTTGGTTGGTTGCGGTGTCCTATTTACGGCATCTATTTTGGAAATTTCGGTTTTCAATCCATTTGCATCAATTATGTAACCTAGATACGACACAGACCTTTTAAAAAAGCTACATTTTTTCTTTTCTACTTTTAGGCCGCTCTCTGATAATATTTTGAAAACCTGCATTAATCTTTCCATGTTCTCTTTTTCATTTTTACTGCTGATAAGTAGGTCATCCTGATACACAGCTACATATGGCATTCTAAATAATTTTTCCATTATTCTTTGAAATTTACTAGCAGCGCATTTGATACCGAACGGTAACCTATTATATGTGAACATGCCTTTATTCGTGACTATGGTGCAATATTTTTTTGCCTCATCGTTCAGAATCAGCTGTTGATATGCCCGACTTAAATCAACTTTGCTAAAAATTCTACCACCTTGTAACGACGCAAAAATATCTTCTATCCTAGGAAGTGGGTATTTGTCGTCCACCAACACCGGATTGAGCGTTGTTTTGAAATCTCCGCAAAGCCTTACCTCTCCATTTTTTTTGATGACGGGAACCACCGGCGTCCCCCATTCGCTCCACTCTACGGGCGATATGACACCCTCTTTTTGAAGGCGCTCCAATTCGGCGTCCACTGCGGGCCGCAATGCATATGGGACGGGCCGCGCACGACACCATACCGGCACCGCGCCCGACTTCAGCTCCAATCCAACCGTACCTTTGTTAAACGCACCTATACTGGTCGAAAACACCTCGGGAAACTTATTCATCAATTGGTCAATAGCCACACATTTGTTGAAATTGCTGTCAACAACGCAAGCTACCGATTCTTTGGTATCTAACGCAGAAGGAAATTGTATGCCAAACGCTCGCATCCATTTACGACCGAATAATGAATTGCTACTATCATTATCGATAACAACTAATTTTAAGTTATGCACTAGCTTATTGTTGTACTGAACGCTACATTTAAATTCACCTTTCGGTAAGACCTTTTGGCCGTTATACATCTTCAAACATGATTTACGCTGAATTAAATCAATGTGGCTAAAATGTTCTAGGTACGTACTTCTATTGATGATACTCATGCCCGCCCCGGTATCGCCCTCCATGACGACCCGCTTTCCATCGATGACCACCGTCATGATCCATCTTTTGTCTTCTTCGTTATCACTCAACTGATAAACTTGGTTCCCCTCGTCCTCACTCGATTCAAAATGTTCGTATTCCTCTTCGGACGCCACCTTGTGCACGCTCGTACGCTTACGAAATCGGCACACCTTGGCTACGTGGCCCCGATTGCCACACACAAAACACTCCACGTTCACAAACGGACAATTTTCTTGACGATGCGGCTGCCCGCACCGATAACAGCCGACACGTTGCTGGCCGCCGCTGCCCCTACCGGTGGGCGCGCCCCCGCGGCCTCTGCCTGGGCCCATGCGCCGTCCGCGCTGCGCCCCGCCCCTGTACCTGCTTCCGTCCACGGCATGCACCTTGTCCGTGGCGCTGGTGATGCTGACGGCCCCTGCCGTTTCTTGTGAGTCTCGAACGGCGGCCTCCAATGATAACGCCAACTCCACTGCTCGGTCGAATGTCAATTCTGTTTCTGTCAATAACCTCTGTGTGATCTTGTCGCTTTTCAATCCGAACACAAATTGATCTCGTAAATTCTCCTTGAGTATCTCCGTTGTTGTAAACACGCACGTTTTGCTGAGTTTTTTTAAATGAGCGAGATATTCCGTTATCGACTGAGACTCAGTCTGTTTGTATGATCTGAAAATCATTCGCTCGGCAATTACTGACCGTTTTGGCGCCAAGTGAACTTCTATTAACTTCACTAATGAGTCGAAATCAGTATTTTCAGGCTTTTCTGGGAAACATAAGTCAATCATGAGATCCAATGGTTCCGTGCCCACTACTGCCACTAGGTATTTGGAGTATTCTGCGGGTTTGACATCATGAATTGCGAACCATGCTCTCAGCCTGCTGACGTATGTTGGCCATCTATCCACATTTATCTTGAACTCTTGCAGCTGGTTGAGATTCATGACGACTCCTTTGGATTCGCCTTTCTTGCTTTCGTTTTTGATCGACATGTGCACGCTAAAGTTCTTAAATCGTCGCCAAATGTTTTATATTGAGGACAGACGCTCTGAGTGAAACCACCATTTATACGAGACTGACTTTTTATTGAGTACCCGCAATATACCTTATTCTACAAATATAACAGTATTTACTAAGGATTTCCATTGTGAGTGTCTGTTGAACAGCTCCTGACTCCATCATCAGATCAGTTCGCTGTCATATTATTGCACATGCCATTATTATTGCATTGTCACCAAAGTTACTTAAGTATGCGAAATTTCAGCTCAATCGGTTGGGGATAACTGCTTCAAAATCTCGTAGCTCGGTAGCGACGGGACGGCGGGATCTCCAGGCGTTTAGATCTTTTAAGAAGCCTAAAGGGAGTAGTCAGAGCACGTGGAAACATATTTGGCACAATGCCCACCTTTTGCAGTTGTTAGTATTCCATACGTGACATGTTGCAAGCCCATCACCGCCTTAAAGTAAAAAATAAAAATAACAAAAATAGGATAAAATTATGAACAATGACGTTTAGGATAAGGATAAATAACAATATCTCTTAAGACCAACTCCAATGCGCCGCTGAAAACCGTTTTATCTTTTCTTGACTTAGCATTGTTGTGGTATGTACTTGCCAAAATTTAAAAAAAAATATTTTTGTGTGGATTTTTTGATAAATATTTAGTACTAGCGACCCGCCCCGGCTTCACGCGGGTTTAATGCATATAAACCTTCCTCCTGAATTACTCTATCTATTAAAAAAAACCGCATCAAAATCCGTTGTGTAGTTTTAAAGATATAAGCATACATACAGACGCGGGAAGCGGGAAGCGACTTAGCTTTATACTATGTAGTGATTACAAAGTAAATGAAGAAAACTGGCTGCGATTGCCTTGTAACCCACCACGGAATTCTAAATTGTTTCTCATAAACATTAAGTTTAAATAAAATGTACTTAAGTGCACTAGAACTCTAATTACTAAGTATACTAGCAGTATTATAGTATTTTTTTTATCAAAACTGCGTTTAAAATAAGAACTTTTTGGATATGAAAATTGTTTTACTACATAAATTATTATGGTTATTAGCCATATCCGCTATTGATTTTGATGACATTAGGATTTGAAACGTTTAATTACAGCTATATTATGGTGATAAGTGAAATTTTTGACGTTTTGTATGGGCTGTGTCTACCCGGAAAAGACGGAAAAAGTGATAAAACTGCATTATCTCGAAAACCATCAAATTTAAAAAGAAACTGTCTGTAATTTATTTAGCTAGTATGATTATATTACGAATTATATAAAAATAAACTGTTTAGCTATTCATAGCTTTGATTAAAAACGAAACTCGTGTTTTTGAAGAGCCAACTTTGGAAAATAAATGTATCGAGAAAAGTTTCACCAATCGTGTTTCTGTCTGCAATTTATCTAGATTATATCCTTAAGTTATCTTTGTCATGAAAAACAAAACTGTATGTTTTGCGGTTATTGAGAAAAAACGATTCTGCATTCATCAAAAACATTTATTACTCGCCTTAACAGAATGCATGATTATATGATTTGTTTCGGTATTATAATATCGGAAGAAATCCGTTATGTCAATGGATATTTCAAATACGATTACCGATAAACTCAAACTCAAAAGGTATTTATTACGATAAAATCACAAGGATCACTTTGAAACGTTTATTACTTCTTATTAGAACATAATTTTAGAACTTACTTATTATTTAGGATCTCTGAGCGTCAGGAGATCTGAGAGGATCATCGAAGCAAATGATGACTCAATATGTAATTAAAACTAAGAAATTTAAATATAAATATAAATTAATTAAGAAGTTGATGTCAATGTTGTGGTTGCCTGTAATTGGCTTTTATATCAGAATTATTCACATACCACAAATCCTTAAGGCGCTCCCAGTCGACGATTGTTTTTGTTCGAAACGAAAAAATAAATACTTGTGAACAAGCCACATCTCCTATTTTATAATGTATAGTATATGTGAATAAAGATGTACCCATCTTTAATCACTTCGATAAATAATCCTTCCGACCGCCGCAATGACGACAAACACACGTCGGAGCGTGGTCCGCCTTAGCTTTTCGAATAAATTAATGATATAAATTATGTATAATTACTTATCAAAAATCTATTCTAATAGAAATCTAGATCTACATATTACCTATCTTTAACAATAAATCACAAGTTGATTTTAATAGTAGGTATATAAAATATTTCGATCATAATTTCTAAAACGTATCATTTTGAAATAATATCTTTATCGTGAAAAGTTTCTGCTATTATGTTTTCAGCTTAATAGAAATCTAGGTAGGAACCTGAAGTAATATACTTATAAAAATAGGAGATGTGGCTTGTTCAGAAGTATTTCTTTTTTCGTTTCGATAAAGAGCAATCAGCGACTGGCAGCCTCTTAACATGTTTAGATATAAAGGCTGTTGTGTTGGCAGTTTATTTTAATAAATAAATAAATGACTCTTCTAGGCTCGGTCGGTAGCTCAAGTGATCCTTGTGAATTTAATAAAATAGATACCTGCGACCTGCTTGGAGTTTGCAGTCGTGATTCTATTTATATAAAATTTATGAAATAGATGACACAATCTATTTACCCCGTTACCTATTTGGAATTCTATTTATAACCCAAAACAATATTAAACTTTATCGTACCCATCTACATACCTCTCTGCGCGCCATACCTGAAGCGACCGCGGACCTTTATTGTGCTAGTGACAAACTACATCAGACATTTAATAAAAGCAACGTTGAGAAATGTCGACCGACGTCCGCCCTTTGTACCCCATTCGTACCCGAATGAAATGTTTTCAGTTGAACCGGGTCCCGGAACTTTTCGGTTATCAGTTCATTTTTCAGGAATGAAAAGTTTTCGCAGCGGTTAGTGTTATGGGTATTTCGGTTAAGATTATCTCAAAGGTTTTGTGTTGTTATTTGTATGAGAGATTATGGAATAGAGTAGAACTAGTTTCCATACAAGCTTTGCTTAGTTTGGGGCAAGATGGCGTTGTGTGTTAAGTCCGCCAATATTTATTTATTTATTTTATCCGGAGCCGGAACTTTTCAAAATAAAAAGTTTTAAAAGTTGTTTATAAACGAGAAAAAGGATTAAAAAATTACTGTAGTTCCTGAATAAATACTTTAAAATACTAAAAACATCTCTTGCTTATATGATAAAAAACGATGATTTTGGTATAGATGGCGCTGGTGTGCAAAAATTCTGACATCAGTTTTGACTACCAAAATTCGTTATCTTTTTTATCAATACAAGGTTTTTATGAAAAAAAAATTAAGTTGACTGAAAGTGAGAAGAAAGTGCTTTTTTCTCTACGATTATTGAAATTTTGAGGACAGCCTGTCGCGGATCAGCTAGCAATTTATATTTTTAACCATGCTTGAGTTTGTTGAAGATGTAAATAAAAGCTTTAAATAGATTCAATGGAAACTTTATTCTCGCAAAATAGATTTAAACTGTAAGCTGTGGTTAAAGTCAGTACCTACGTTCCGTTTTACACCGTGTCGGCGTGACAAATATCCAATTCTGACTGTGTCCCGCTGAAAATACATGGCTGTATTCTGAGGCGATTAGATGATTTTGTAAGCTTCAGTTTCTGCTACTTTTTAGGGTTCCGTACCTAAAGGGTAAAAATGGGACCCTATTACTATTACTTTGCTGTCCGTCTGTCCGTCAGTTGGTAGTAACTCTGCCTTCTACGCTGTAGGTTGTGGGATCGATCTCCACCCAGGGCAAACATTTGTGTGATGAACATAGATGTTTGTTCTGTGTCTGGGTTATTATAATAATCGGCCCAGCGGTTGGTCGTGAGAACGTCACAGTCAGACAGACAGAGATACTTTCGCATTTATAATATTACTAGCCGACCCGTGACGACCTGTCAAATAATCGAATAGAAAAGTCTGTGATGTCGGATTTGTTGCACACCAGCCAGCGCCATCAATACAGAAATAATACCTTTTGCATTTTTTTATCGTTTTGGGGATGTTTTTCATATTTTAAAGTAGTCTATGTCTTATTCGGGTATTATATCTATATCTACCGCAAATATCAACTTAATCTATTTTGTTGTGGCACAAACATACATACAAACTTTCACATTTATAATATTACTAGCTGACCCGTGCCCGCTTCGCTGTGCGTAAGACATTTCTAATACCATCGTTGACTTTTTTGTAGACGTTTTTAAGGTGTACAATACTGTAGTACATTATTTTGATATATCTCGTGGGGTTCAGCCAGCATTTGCAATATAAGCGCAAAAAAATGTGTTTATTTACGACATCACATTAGAAACCTCTAAAATTATCAGTGTTTCTCTACTATATTATGCATGTATTATACATATAAACCTTCCTCTTAAATCACTCTATTTATTAAAAAAAAAACCGCATCAAAATCCGTTGTGTAGTTTTAAAGATATAAGCAAACATACATACATACATACATACATATTACATACAGACGCGGGAAGCGGAAAGCGACTTTGCTTTATACTATGAAGTGATTAGGAGTATCTATAGATTGTTTACTCATTAGTGTTGTTCAAAAGTGTCTTTAGAATACGTGCCTGCTTCGATTTCCGTAAATAGTGCCGGTCTGCAGACAAAAGCACGTCGTGTAATGAATGCAGATTGGCCGGAGCGTTCGATTCGCGAGGTAAAACTGTTACAGCGTTTTCACTCTAAGCGACACGACATGACGACACGCGACACGTGACAATTGATGTGATAATTAGGTGAACTTTATGAACAAATATGCCTACATTTTGCAGTAGTCAGCATTCCATACGTAATAGATTGCAAGCTCGTCGTTGTTTATGAGAATATAAATATAATTTTATTAGTTTAATTTTATTACAATAAAAATATAACATAATTAAATACCATTATCTATAAAAAACGTCACGTATCACGTTTGTTGTATGGGACCCCACTAAATATTTTTTTTTATTCTGTTTTTAGTATTTGTTATTAAACCGGCAACAGAAATACATAATCAGTGAAAATTTCAACTGTCTAGCTATCACGGTTCATGAGATACAGCCTGGTAACAGATAGACAGACTGACAGCGGAGTCTTAGTAATAGGGTCCCGTTTTTACCCTTCGTGTCGTATTGTCGTAAGTCGTCCGTAAGTGTCGTGTAGTGTAAAATAGCTTTTAGATGTGCCCTTTTACTCTGGAGCGTGTTGGTATAATTTATTCGTATGGGTTTCGTATGCCGTATTGTTGAGTTCAAAGGCAAAGTAATTTATTTAAATTAGCTAACACCTTGGATGCAAAAATGAGCATACTTCATTTTGTAAATTATGATGAACATAGACAATTTTTATGGATCCTTGTGATCTCAATGTGTAGGTGATGTTTTTGATTTTAATGATTTATGGAGCTTGGCTCGAACAAAGAGGATATCTACAACATGCATACAAAATTTTACCATTATTCAGTGAGAGTATGTTTTGTACCTATATTACTTATAAGTATGTATTTAGTAATTATTTATTATTTTAAACCGCTACCATCATAACTATGTAATAATTTTACGCGGGTTTTTATCACGTATTTATTACTTTTAATAATATTTAGTTTGACAACGACCTTGACTGTCATGGCACATATCGGAAAATTACTATTTATAGACCCGTGTGAAATCAATAGTTAGGTATGATATATAGATAGATAAGATTAGAATAGGTAGATTGTAACTTTATTGTTCACCATAACAAAAATACATAACAAAAAACTAATAATAAAATCAGTGTATACAGTGGGTGGCCTTATCGCTACAAGCGATTTCTTCCAGGCACCCTAAGCGTACTTATCACAAAAGTTTCAAAAATAATAACCAACATTCTAACCGTATTCACTATGAAGATAGCTTGTTTCTTTCTACTACCTTATTCAAATTCAAATTCAAAAATCATTTATTTCAATAAAATCACAAGGATCACTTTGAAACGTATTAGGAACTAGGTGAAGCTACGCAGATTCCACGCGACCACGACCAAGCCTAGAAGAATCAGGCAACAAACACGGCTAGGGGTCTACCTTTTTTCAATGATTATTTTCTTAATGCTATGTAGAGCTCCAGTGTGGCGCCGTAAGAACAAGGTGAAGACTCAAACAATAATATAATTGACTTGAAGTTTCTGAACAAATCAGAAACTTGAACACTAGGCACGTGTGTAAGTATATTTAGTAATCAGAACATTCAAAACGATTACAGCATTAAAGTAAAACCCGACCCTACTAATAAAACCGTCATAAATATTGATCGGGTCGAGTCGGGGTTCGAATCGTGGCACGCGCTTGCAAAGGTTGGCTAATAATCATTAGTCAGATACACGCCGCTGGCCCCGATGCGTTTTAATCAGTGGCTATTATGGTTTTTCATTCGTGACTTCGTGTTTGGGTATTTGCTTACTTATGTTTCTACCTACCACAGATTGGAATATGAGAAAACCTATGAAAATATTTCAATCAATCGAAAAGTCAAACAACTATGATATAGTCTGGTCAAAATAGACATAAAAATAACGATCAAATAACAATAACTCCGACAGAGCAAAGTTTTGGTAGAGACCTTGGGTACACCAGTAGAAATAACATGCTAAAAGTTCCATTGATTCCATTGTGTGCTAAAAAGTTATTCAAGGTCAAACGTCAAGGTTTTAAGTTTTTTGGATTTTTTGCCAATATTATTTGAGTATATCATAAAGTTATCTACAAAAATAGTTTTAATACTTTTCTCCTATGAATCACCATTTCTGAGATATTGCCGCTTTAAAAGTTATGTTAAATATGATTCTTAAAAACGGTGACATAAAAACAGTCTCAGCCAACAAATTATACCGTTTTATTGCCACTTATTATCTATTTACGCCTTACCTTAAAATAATCTTACTATAAAAATTAAAACACTAGTCCGGCAACGCTGATAAAAGTCTCAGAGACCAACAGATCAAAAATCCGCCCAAAAACAAAAATCTAATGAAGGTCTTTTATATACATGTGATCTATTGTCGCAAATGATATATAAAGCTCAGCTTATCCAGATTACTACCAGTAGTACGTCTCATAGACGTAGATATCACGCTAGATAACCTCGATTAAGTCAAATAAGAGCCAGCTCTTGGGTTACGCATCGCTTCAACCAGAAGTCCTGTATTAATTTTAATAACCGAGACCCGCTTTCCACGCATTTAGTTTTTCGACCCTAAAAAGCATGAGAGCCCAATTAAATATCCTTTCAGACGCGCCACCTCTACTAGTAGCTTGTATGAATGGTGCTTGAAGTTGCATTGTGGCGGCCACAAAACCGTGTACGTTTTTGCGACAATAAAAGCTTATAGCTGCCCCCTTACCACAAACTCAACGCACAACTCGTATGGTGTTGTCGCTTTCGCACCAATGTTTTAATATTATACAACACAACAACACAAATGTTTATTTTAGTTACTTAATTTATTAATACATTCATTGCACTTAAAAAATAAATACAAAAAGGCGGACTTAATGCCGAGGCATTTTATACCAGCCAACTTAAATAAAAATATGAAATTACAGGGTTTTGAGACCAGTTAAGTAATTGTAGATACCTGTGTTAGGTAATCTTGCTCTTCGATATTGTACGGTACAAGCGACCGTGCATCTTCCTGGGTCAGCAGAAAGGCGCTGCGCGTGCGACCCAGTTGCAATCATTTATGTTATTTAATTTATCGCAAATTATTAGCAAATGAGTCAGTCCGCATTCAGCCAACAAGGGCACGCGTTCTCGCCATCATTACCATCATCAATATATTAGTGTAATACAGCTCACTCATTAACAGTTGGACAATATATCTTTATTGCCATAACAAAAGTATTATCATTTTAACAACCTAGTTGTACGGTTAACAAGACACCGTACATCTAAATGGTCCTTCGAGCATCTAATTGGTCCTACGCGTCGTAATAAACACGGATAGTGTGAACTTTAACCGCGTATGCCATACTAGTGTCTATCAAGTACAGTGAGCATTAGAGCTATCAAGTGTTACCAACAATCAGTGTGCAAATATCAGGATTGCAGTGAGGAGAGAGGAGTAAACAGAAGATCAACGAGCTAACAAGTAAGATCGTTCCATTTTTCTATCTCTCAATCAAAACCAACATGGAAGTTATCATCGAGAATCAGCAGGAGCTGTATGGGGCTATGGATAAGATAGCCACCAACTTGAAGAAAGATTCCGCCGACCGTAAGTCTTCAAAAGATTATTTCAAGAGGCGTCTGGAGACGCTCGAGGCTTATTGGACGGATTATCAATATAATCATGACCGTATCAAGACGGAGGAGAGCAGGGCTCATCCGTATTTTATCAATAGTGAGTTTGCAAAAGCTAATAATGTGTACAAATCAACAAAGGCACTTATTAATGAACAGTATCAAGTTTACATCAAGGGGGCAACGGTAGGTACACCTACGATCTCTGGGACGCAAAAACAGGAGTCTCAACAGGTGGAGACTGGGCAACTGCGTGGTTCTGAACAAGCAGAACAAGGGTCCGATCAAGAGGACACGTCGCAAACACCGGCTGCCAAGCAGGTTTCCAGAGGATCATCTAGCAAACTTGATGACATGCTTAAACGACAAGCTAGTAACTTCCGAGCGTTCGTTCGCACGATATCAGGAATTGATCCTGATATCATCTCCCAGAAGTGGGAGCTGGAAGACGCGCTACGTACTTTACAGTCTCGGTGGTCAATAATAGATACTTTACATTTGGAACTAGACAGCGAGCTGGAAGGTATGGATGAAACATATGAGCGTTCTTTTACAAAACATGAAACAACATATAATCAGATAAAGAAAGCTATTAACTCAAAGCTGTGGTCTGTATCACACAAGGAAAAATGGACCCCAAAAATGGAAATTCCCAACTTTAGTGGTAACTACAATCAATGGGCATCGTTCAAAGACCTGTTTGTTGAAGCCATCCACAATAACATGCTAATTTCGAATGCTCAAAAGATGCAATTTTTGAAAGGGAAGTTGAAAGGAGAAGCGGAGCGTTTGGTGCAACATTTACAAATAAGCACTGAAAATTACTCCATAGCATGGGAAATACTCAACAAACGTTACAACAACATAAGGTTGATTTTTACAACACACGCCAATACCTTGCTTAACTTGCCGACAAGTCAACAGGCTTCGGTAACCCATATCAAGAAAATTCACGACACTACTCTCGAGTGTTTGAATGCCATCAAAAAGCTCGGAGTAGACACAAGCAGCTGGGACCCATTGATAGTGCATATTTTGTTACAAAAGGTGGATATAGAATCTCACAATCATTACTTAGAATCTTTGAAGAACCCCAGGGACTTGCCATCACTAGAAGACTTTTTAAATTTCTTAGAAATTCGTTTCACAACATTAGAATCTTCACGTAAAAAGCAAGAAAATCCTAAATCATCAAATCATTTTCAAAACAATTCACAGAATTCTAAATTCGCTAAATTTAATAATTATACAAAACAATCTTTGCCCGCACATAAAGGAGGTCAATTAACCGAGTCGTATAAAAGCAACTCGACAAAAGCAAGAATTTGTCCATTGTGCAAAGAAACACACGGATTGTACTTTTGTAATAAGTTTCTAAATATGTCACCACATGAGAAACTTAAAATAGTTAAGAAAATTAACGTCTGTGAAAACTGTATTTTTGATCACAAGAAACAGCCTTGTATATCAGAAAGATGTTGTCGTGAATGCCAAGGGAAACACAATACCCTAATACATGAGGCTTACGACAATCCATCAGTCAACATAACCATAGCAGACAAGAATAAAGAACAACATAACATCGCGTTGCAACAAGGCAACAAAGGCGTCGAAATTTTGTTGGCGACAGCATTGATTAAGGTTCAAGCAGGAGATGGATCTTTTCATAAGATGCGAGCACTGATAGACCAAGGCTCACAGATTTCTCTTATATCCGAAAAGGCCTCACAAGTTTTGTCCTTAACAAGAAAACGGTGTAAGGGAGTCATATCAGGGATTGGAGCCAAGGAAAGCAGCTGCAAAGGTGTCACCACAATTTCATGTCAATCATTATACAGCAGTTTTTCATTCAAAACGGAAGTCTTTATAATGAACACCCTGATCAAGAACTTACCAAGTTACACATTCAACAAACCAACATGGTCCCATCTGGATGGTATACAGCTTTCAGATACAGACTTTCATGTAAGTCGTCCAGTGGACATACTATTAGGAGCTGACGTGTACTCGCACATCATAATGGACGGGATAAGCAGATCAGAAGAAGCGATTCCCGTAGCTCAACAAACCCGTTTGGGCTGGATTTTGTGTGGAAACGTACAGACCTATCACTGCAATGTAGTCCTCAATCATGTGGATGAACTACAAAGATTCTGGGAGATAGAAGACATCACCGAATCACCTACTTTATCAGAGGAGGAGAATCAATGTCTGAACTATTATAAATCAACCACAACACGACGGAATGATGGTTCATATGAGGTCAGGATTCCCTTTAAGGAGCATTTCGAAGAACAGTTAGGATCCTCTAAACATACAGCAATTGCCCAATTTCGTCAATTAGAAAGAAAGTTTAACAGTAACAACTACATCGAACAAGAATATAAATCGTTCATAAACGAATATGAGTCATTAGGACACATGAAACCATCAATAGGTAACCTGAAGCCAGATTGTTATTTACCGCACCATTGTGTACTACGAAATGAGTCATCTACAACGGCACTTCGAGTAGTATTCAATGCATCTAGAAAAACGACATCGGGAAAAAGCCTTAACGATCTAATGCTAAAGGGGCCCAATCTACAACAAGATCTTCAATGTTTGTTATTAAAATGGAGGCAGTTTCGCTATGTATATACTGCAGATATAGAGAAAATGTTTCGATTTATTTGGATAAACGAACGTGATCAAAAGTTTCAAAAAATAATATGGCGTGATTCTACAGACTCGTTGATGAGAAGTTATCAGCTCTGCACAATAACGTACGGCACCAAGGCCGCGCCGTTTTTGGCTATGATGACGTTAAAGCAGCTAGCTGAGGACGAACGGCTGAACTATCAAGACAGTGAAGCTATTCGGGTTCTGGAACAATCATTTTACATGGATGACGTCTTACATGGGGCGCAAACACTCGAATCAGCCATCTATTTAAAACAAGAATTAATCAGATTATTGAGATCAGGGGGATTCAACCTACGGAAGTGGAATTCGAATACACCTAAACAAGTAAATTACTCGCTTATGATCAAGAAAGGCGAACATAACATAAATGAAGAGCTATTAACAAGATTTAGCTCTCTTCAAAAATTAACAAGAGTTTTTGCATGGATTTTAAGATTTATTAACTATGTCAAAGGTAAACAAACAGGTCAACAAAACTACCTAACACTGCAAGAAATCAAGTCAGCAAAAATTATATTAACAAAATGTGTACAACAAACAGAATTCTCAGAAGAAATAAATAACCTACAGCGAAATAAAGCTATAAAAGGGAAATTATTGCCATTTAATCCGTTCTTAGACAAAGACGGACTTCTCAGGGTCGGGGGTAGATTAAACAAGGCTAATCTCGCTTCAGACATGATAAACCCTATCATATTGCCGCATAGTGGACATCTCACTGATTTAGTCATTGACCACGCGCACAAACTCACCCTACATGGTGGAGCTCGAGTTACACTAGCAACTATCAGACATAAATATTGGATTATTGGTGGAAATAGAGCAGTAAAAAAACGGGTGCATACATGCGTATCGTGCCGCAAACACAATCCAAAAAAGATGACACAGTTAATGGGAGATCTACCATCAGAGAGATGTAATGCTGCGAATGTATTCCATCATACGGGAATGGACTATACTGGGCATGTATTCATAAAGGCTAACAAGGGTCGTGGTATCAAGACCACAAAAGGATACATCGCAGTCTTCATATGCATGGTGACAAAACTCGTTCACCTAGAGCTGGTCTCAGACCTTACATCATCTGCATTCTTGGCTGCATTACGTAGAATGGTCGCAAGAAAGGGATCTCCTAGACACATATACTGTGACAATGGCACAAACTTTGTCGGCGCTAGTAACATTCTAGCCCAAGAATATCATCAGATAAAACAGACATTTGATCAGGACTTCATTGCGGAAATCACAAACATGGAGTTAGAATGGCATTTCAACGCACCATCATGGCCCTCAGCAGCTGGCTTATGGGAGGCTGCGGTTAAAAGTGTCAAACATCATCTACGGAGAGTGATCGGAGAGCAAAGATTGACTTTTGAAGAGTATTCTACAATATTGGCACAAACAGAAGCAATATTAAATTCAAGACCTTTGTGCCCGCTCACTGAAGACCCCGATGATCTGGAATTTCTAACCCCATCGAGCTTTATCAATATCAATCAAGATTTGACTATCATGGAAACTGAAACAGACATGCGAACAAGATGGTTTGTTACTCAGAAAATTGTCCAAGATATTTGGAAGCGATGGCGCTCTGAGTATCTCAGTCAGTTAACAGCAAGAAGCAAGTGGAGAAATCAGCAGTCTAACATACAAATCAATGATGTAGTCACAATCAATGACGCTAATCTACCGCCTGGTAAATGGGCATTAGGTCGCGTTGTTGAATTACACCCGGGAGCGGACGGCCACGTCAGAGTGGTCACTCTAAAAACAAAAACCGGACTAATCAAGCGTCCGATAGTAAAGTTGTCAGTTCTTCCGACCAACGAACGAAAGGTCGAACAAAAGCCCAACACAACCAACAGCGTTACATCAGACGATATACCCACCAGAAGACAAGAGAAAGGATCAGGCCACAGTTTTGTGTCATTAATAACACTACTTTTATTTTTTATGGGAATAATCGGCACGAGTAGTGCATACAACGTGACTAGATTAAAAGACAATCAAGGTCTATATTTCGATAAAACTTCCGATATGCGTATAATAAGAGATGAATGGAAAATAGTCTCATATTATGACATGAACCCATATTGGCAAGGAACAGAAGCATGCCGCAAATATATCAAATATCTAAATCAAGTGTGTAATCAATTAAATAAAACATCATACTGTGACATAATAACAGAACAATTACAACACGAGTACTCGGAATTAGAATACTATAACCATCTGTTGCTGAGCCAGCATTCCAGCACGCGCCAAGACAAGCGCCGGCGCCGAGGCCTTATCAACGGTGTCGGATATATCGCAAACAGTCTTTTTGGCGTACTCGACGAACGATTTGCGGAACAATACAAAAACGATATTCTATTATTACAACACAATGAAGATCACCTGGCTTCACTTATCAAAAATCAAACATCGATTATGGAAGTGCAATACAACGTTCTTAAAAGAACTGAGGACTCAATCCGTAAACAGTATAAGGTTCTAAATCAATTATCAATCAGGCTTAACAATGTTGAACAGGATTTGAAGAATGAGGCTCAGAGGAACATCATGAGTTCTGATTTTAGTATGGCTTCCATAGCAGCAAGCAATATAATAAGGCGATTACAAACCATGCAAACGACGCTATTGGACACCATTACCGACATCTATCACGGCAAATTCAATTTTCATCTCATATCCCCAGAGCAACTCAAACAAACATTGAGCATCATATCGAGTCATCTCACAAAGGATGTCACATTACCGATCGACAACATACAAACAGGCTTAAAAAACATTTATAGTTTATTAAAAGTTAAGGCAAGAACAGCCGAAGATTATATAATATTTGAAATACGACTACCATTGATAACCCGAGACTTATTTGAAATCATGCACATTTTATCGGTACCTACAGTCGTGGGAAATGCTAGCATGACACAAATAATACCTATATCAGAATACGTAGCAATTAATTTACGAAAGGAATCATAGTTAACCCTGTCTGAGCACGACATAAAGGCGTGTCTACACAACGAAGTTGACACGTACCTATGCTATTCTAGAAGCCCAATCTATCAACTAAAGAATGATGAAGATTTATGTGAAAAAGAACCAGGAACAGGGAATTGTAAACTTACCGTCAGCACGTGTACGAGTAAGTGGGTAGAAACCAACAAGATAAACAAGTACATGTATTTTTGTTGCGAGAAATGCCATATACGTGTGTTATGCGATAACTACGCCACAGCAGGACAGCTAGAGAAGGCTGGAATACTAAGCATCGAACATGGATGCATAGTTAAGACAGAAAACTTAACAATCTACGCACACAACAACAACTCGAGCAACATACACTCGAAAGATCAGTTCTATGTACAGGAAATAGAACCAATCAACCACATGATAAATATTAGTGTTAACAACTCTATAGATAACATCAGTACACCTACGACCAATGATGATCAGCTAGATGACATCAGGAAACAAATAAATGTACTGAAAGCCCAGGAAAACTTGGTACCAACATCTTATCATGACATACATCACTATACCGCAATTTACGTGATATTGGGGATCTTCTTAGTTTGTGGAGCAAGTATGATGGTGCGAAAGTTCCGCAAAGCCCGCAACAAGCAGGCTGACACAACTTCGGAGCAGGCGGCGTCGGCGTCGGCGGCAGTTGCGGCGGTGGCAAGGGTCGATCAAGCGAGCCCTAAGCCAGCCGTCAGCGCCTTGCGACGTACATCAGTCGGAGCCCTATCGGCTCGGCTCAACCCGTGCGTTTACAGTGTTAGTTACAATGTTAGTGAGCGTGATAAAAACGTCAGAGAATCGCGTATTACTGTCAATTCAGAAGCTCCCCTAGTGCATAAAGTAGAAAATTCTACCTCCCCGATGCCTAGAAGAGCAAATTTATCTTAGAGACTTTCGAGGTTTTAGCATACACAATCAAAAATGGAATCACCTTGTTACTCATTATCATTCATACGCACAATAATCACTTAATTCTCTCCCCTGGGAGCATGTACGGTACAAGCGACCGTGCATCTTCCTGGGTCAGCAGAAAGGCGCTGCGCGTGCGACCCAGTTGCAATCATTTATGTTATTTAATTTATCGCAAATTATTAGCAAATGAGTCAGTCCGCATTCAGCCAACAAGGGCACGCGTTCTCGCCATCATTACCATCATCAATATATTAGTGTAATACAGCTCACTCATTAACAGTTGGACAATATATCTTTATTGCCATAACAAAAGTATTATCATTTTAACAACCTAGTTGTACGGTTAACAAGACACCGTACAGATATAAATATTTCTTAGAGATTATGTTTAAGGGGCTCCAAGTCGCTGATTGCTCTTTTTCGAAACGAAAAATTAAATACTTCTGAACAAGCCACATCTCCTATTTTTATAAGTATATTACTTCAGGTTCCTACCTAGATTTTTATTAAGCTGAAAACATAATAGCAGAAACTTTTCACGATAAAGATATTATTTCAAAATGATACGTTTTAGAATTTATGATCGAAATATTTTATATACCTACTAATAAAATCAACTTATGATTTATTGTTAAAGATCACTACACAGTATAAAGCAAAGTCGCTTTCCGCTTCCCGCGTCTGTATGTATGTATGTTTGCTTATATCTTTAAAACTACACAACGGATTTTGATGCGGTTTTTTTTAATAGATAGAATGATTCAGGAGGAAGGTTTATATGTATAATACATGCATAATATAGTAGAGAAACACTGATAATTTCAGAGGTTTCTAATGTGATGTCGTAAATAAACACATTTTTTTGCGCTTATATTGCAAATGCTGGCTGAACCCCACGAGATATATCAAAATAATGTACTACAGTATTGTACACCTTAAAAACGTCTACAAAAAAGTCCACGATGGTATTAGAAATGTCTTACGCACAGCGAAGCGGGCACGGGTCAGCTAGTAGGTAATATGTAGATCTAGATTTCTATTAGAATAGATTTTTGATAAGTAATCATT
The DNA here is from genome assembly GCA_912999785.1 of Hydriomena furcata. Classification (NCBI taxonomy): domain Eukaryota; kingdom Metazoa; phylum Arthropoda; class Insecta; order Lepidoptera; family Geometridae; genus Hydriomena; species Hydriomena furcata. The sequence goes on from OU538839.1 coordinate 11,184,264, forward strand.
AATTTATTCGAAAAGCTAAGGCGGACCACTCGCCGACGTGTGTTTGTCGTCATTGCAGCGGTCGGTAGGATTATTTATCGAAGTGATTAAAGATCTTTATTCATCTTTATTCACATATACTATACATTATAAAATAGGAGATGTGGCTTGTTCACAAGTATTTATTTTTTCGTTTCGAACAAAAACAATAGTCGACTGGGAGCGCCTTAAAACAAAATATTACTTTACGCACATAATAATAATTTAAAAGCTTGTGGTATCCCCCTGAATCGTGTTGCTAGTGGTTGCGTACGTGGCAGCGATGTCGTTGGTGACAACAAGTATACGACAAGTTGAACGCGACTGCAAAGTGTCGTACAGATGTAACTTTCTACAGATGTTTTTACGACTTTGTACCGACTTTGTGTTTGATATTATTACCACTGTGCTGTGGCTGTGGCTGTGTGGTTGTGACGCGCCTGGGGGTCTACTCGCGAACCGAAAACAAAATAACCTATCAAATTTACTATAACTATAGTTATAACGATGTAACTACGAATTACATACTATTATACTATTATGGTATATGTTTTTATTTATTTTCTTAGTAAGTCTGTGTATACATATAAATAATAATGAAAACACTACAAAACACTTTCAAAACACTACCAATCCCTTTCCAAATTACACAAAGGTATCTGGAAGGAAATGCTAACTAGCACTAAGTTCGCCTATGTACATGTTCTTGTATTGTGCAATAAAGAATTTTCTATCCATCCATCCATTTATCTAATTACTTTTAACAATCATCGATGTTCGTATTTTCAAAATCAGTTCAAACTAGTCGAAACGATATAGCTTTGATACGAATATTGTGTGTACATATAAATACCGATATAACGATATTTCGTTTTCGGCAACCGTCGCTAAAAACTAATACTTGCGCTTATGGCATCAAAAGTAAATACCATAACGCGAATGACAACACGATCATATCACAAACATGTTATGAGATACACTAACGTTTGCACGTACCGTTAAAATCCATCTCGGAATTCTAATTGTAGTCCACGCGCTTGCTAAAAAAAAATTATAGTTATACATGTGAATTGAGTACGACATGAGAAAAATATATTTTACTAGCGACCCGCCCCGGCTTCGCACGGGTAGCATGTTATTGTACATATAAACCTTCCTCCTGAATCACTCTATCTATTAAAAAAAAACCGCATCAAAATCCGTTGTGTAGTTTTAAAGATATAAGCAAACATACATACATACATACATACAGACGCGGGAAGCGGAAAGCGACTTTGCTTTATACTATGTAGTGATGAGAACAGTACAATGGGACAGTTGAGTTAGACAATAAAGCTTTCAGTTTTCATCTTAAATAACAATTTAATTTGCCCTATAAATTACCTATTAGTGTAATTTTTAGGGTTCCGTACCCAAAGGGTAAAAACGGGACCCTATTACTAAGATTCCGCTGTCCGTCTGTCCGTCCGTTTGTTCTTCTGTCTGTCTCATGAACCGTGATAGTTGAAATTTTCACAGATGATGTTGTCATCATCATCATATTTTTGTTGTCGCTATAACAACAAAAACAGAATAAAATATGTATTTTTCCCATACAACATACGTGATTTTTTTGCCGGTTTTTTATAGAACAGTACGGAACCCTACGTGCGCGAGTCCGACTCGCACTTGGCTGATTTTTTGGTGTTCGTAAGTCTTTGTATCCGTTGGTATGTGTGGTTATCAATAAAGTTCTATCTATCGAGTTCATTAAGTAGTAAAATGTGAAACGTGATATTTCAAAACATTGACTCTAATGGCTGATTGAAAATTCCTCTCTAAATATTTCCACTGAAACCTTTAATTTATTTCCACGCTGATTGGTTGATTAAACGAAAAAATGTAACTCAGTTCAAAGCAGAATAAAAACTTTCATTATTCACGTTGTGGAGCGAGTTAATGAAAAATATTTGTGTTACAGAGCATCTTCCTGCTCCCACTTTGTTATTTTAGATATTGCATATGATGATGGATTGCGACATGCCACTTTAGTAAGCCGCTGGGCTTACTAAAGTAGTCTAATAATGCCAAAAAAGCTCATTTAGGGTACCGTACCCAAAAGGTAAAAACCGGCCAAGTGCGAGTCGGACTCGCGCACGAAGGGTACCGTACCATTATCTATAAAAACGGCAAAAAAATCATGTTTGTTGTATGGGAGCCCCCCTTTAATATTTATTTTATTCTGTTTTTAGTATTTGTTGTTAGAGCAGCCACAGAAATACATAATCTGTGAAAATTTCAACTGTCTAGCTATCACGGTTCATGAGATACAGCCCTGTGACAGACAGACAGACAGACGGACAGCGAAGTCTTAGTAATAGGGTTCCGTTTTTACCCTTTGGGTACCGAACCCTAAAAACGGGACCCTTTATACTAAGACTTCGCTGTCCATCTGTCTGTCCGTCTATCTGTTACAAGACTGTATCTTATGAAGCGTGATAGCCAGACAGTTCAAACTTTCACTGATGATGTATTTCTGTTGCCGCTATAACAGGAAATACTAAAAACAGAATAAAATAAATATTTAAGTGGGGCTCCCATACAACAAACGTGATTTTTTTGCCGTTTTTTTATAAATAATGCTACGGAACCCTTTGTGCGCGAGGCCGATTTGCACTTGGCCGGTTTTTTATACTTCCAAACACTAAATCGTTGATCAGATCACGCTCTACGATGCACTGCCAACTTGAAGCACACAGGTGTCAAACCACCTGTCATTTAACTATACGTTTCAAACCAGAACACAGCAATGCTGAGAAGTAGATATACATAATGTATGTTGGTAGTATCTATAACTTCAATCGACCTTTACCTACAATATTTTGGGACACTTTGTCCGCACACATTTCAATTTGAATACTTTCTACACTGACGTTTCGGATACCAACAAAATATTAAACCTGTTTTGTACAGTCACTTCTACAGCACGCATCGTATACAAGAGCTTTTAAATATCAAAGGCAACAAAATCACGGTGTTGCTTTTAGCATTCTTATCATGTTTCGTAAAAAAGATAAACAAAATAAAATTTACGATTCGCAATAAGATCCAGTGCCTACGCAAAACTTCCCTTTTGAAACCTTTTCTTTTGCACATGCTTTACCTGGAGCGATAAATAAATGCAAATTGTTAGGAGTAGGGTAGTAGCTAGGCAGAAGAAAATATTATAGCGCATTCACACTTACGCGAGAAATCTCGGCGAGACTTCTTGCGAGAACACGAAAGTCAAAACAAAGTCATAAGGTATTTATTTCAAAAAATAACTAGGATCACTTTGAATCGTCTTAGGAACTAGGTGAAGCTACGCCTCGCGACCAAGCTTAAAAGAATCAGGCAACAAACACGGCTTGGAGTCTAACATTTTTATCAGTAATCCCTTTCTTAAAACGTCTTAGGAGCTAGGTAAAGCTACGCCTGTACCTCGCGACCAAGCTTAAAATAATCAGGCAACAAACACGGCTTGGAGTCTAACATTTTTATCAGTAATCCCTTTCTTAAAACGTCTTAGGAGCTAGGTAAAGCTACGCCTGTACCTCGCGACCAAGCTTAAAATAATCAGGCAACAAACACGGCTTGGAGCCTAACATTTTTACACGCTTTATATTAGCTTCACCTGTATGTATGTATGTATGTATGTAACCGACCCCTTTGAGCTCGATTTTGTCCTACTTTGAACGATCAGATTTTTATCAATAATCCTATCCTTAATGCTATACATGTAGAGCTCCAGTGTGGTGGCTCAAACAAGAATATTAATTAAAAGTACTAACCGAGCAACAACAATAAAAAAATTAACTTAAGAGCTTCAGCAAAAGTTCTTGAGGCACATACTTGATTTTGAAATGGATGAGTACGACAAGGCGAGTCTCTAGCAACAAGTCAAGTTTCTCGGGTGTTTTCGCCGTGAATGTAGAAGGCCTATTAAAGTAGGGTGGACAGAATTCTCGCTTTGACGACACGAAATACGCAGTAACGAAGTTACTACCAAATTTTCTAACTGGAAACTGCAGTGAAATCAATATTGAAACTAGAAGTCAGTGCGTGGCCTTAACAACTAACAACTGTGTATCAGTCAGTAAAAGTAGCGTCATTTTTTATATATTTATTTGGTACAGTTTTGTGTAGTCAAAACTTGTCAGATTTTTGCACGCCAGCGCCATCTATACCAAAATCATCCCATTTGCATTTTTTTATAATTTCGGGAAGGTTTTTCGGATTATAAACTACCCTATGTTTTATTCGGGCATTATATCTAAATCCACAAAGAATTTAATTTTCCGTTCTGTCGTTTAGGCCTGATTGACTTTCAAACATACAAACATTCTCACAAACTTTTGCATTTATAATATTACTAGCAGTCCGCCCCGGCGTCGCACGGGTGTAATAATGATATTTATGGCAAATTTGTTTACACCTTGGGTTACATTATCAAAGTTTTAATAGGGATCCCTAATAGACATATGGTATTCTGAACTTTTTTGTAGATATTGATGAACTCTATAAAACTGTAGTACTTCATTTTGCTCTATTGTCAATACTTTCTGCAGCAAACGCAATATAAGGATATTTTTTAGATTATTGGAACGAAGTTCCTTATCGCGCGTTGTGAAAGGGGGCTAGACGGAAAAAATTCTTACGAAAAGTTGTCACGAAAAGTTGTCACAAAAAGTTGTCACGAAAAGTTGTCACGAAAAGTTGTCACGACACTTTTTTGCTATAGTATATCTATTAATATATAAATAATAATAATAATAATAAATAATAAATAATAAATATTGGTGGACAATTTACAGATCGCCATCTAGCCCCAAACTAAGCAAAGCTTGTACTATGGGAACTAGATAACTGATAGAATACTTAAATACTTTTTGGAACGAAGTTCCTTATCGCGCGTTGTGAAAGGGTCGAGGTGGGGTCGAGGTGGGGTCGAGGTGGGGTCGATTTGGGTCGAGGTGGGGTCGAGGTGGGGTCGAGGTGGGGTCGAGGTGGGGTCGAGGTGGGGTCGAGGTGGGGTCGAGGTCGGGTCGAGGTCGGGTCGAGGTCGGGTCGAGGTCGGGTCGAGGTCGGGTCGAGGTCGGGTCGAGGTCGGGTCGAGGTCGAGGTCGAGGTCAAAGTTGATTCCCCTTCCCTTGTCCCACGTTATTTTGTGTTCAGTACAACATAACTGTAAACTAATAAACGACTTATTGTGCAAGTAGGAGATTACCAAAACATCATTAGTTGGTAGGTGGTATCTACTTAGGAAGGTAGGTACTTACCTATTTATTTGCTTTGCGTTTGTTTCTCATCTAACTAGCTAGATTGACAAAAATTGAGCCTACTGATTAAGTTTATATTACATTATATTTGATAATAATAAAAAACATATTATGTATTTTAACTTAAAAGAAATAAAATTTTATTACAATTCCTTCACTAATTAATCGAAAAGAACTTCGTTCCATCCGGGTGTCCCTTGACACCTCTCAAGTTTTTTTTTTTCACACGTTGGGTTACACTATCGAAGATTTCATACAGATCCCAAATATTTTTTAAAATATTCTATAGCCTATGTTCATCGGGGATAATGTAGGATTCTAATAGTGAAAGAATTTTTCAAATCGTACCAGTAATTTCGGAGCCTATTCGATGCAAACAAACAAACAATCAAATCTTTCCTCTTTATAATATTAAGTATAGATAGTATAGACAGAAAAATATATCTATTTCCGCGCTACCCCATTTCTGTTTGTTTTACTAAACCAATAAGTCTTTGCTACTAAGTAATTTAGTATGAACTATTGGCTAACTTTGATGATGGAGTAAGGAGCTGCTCAAAACAGACACGGCTTGGCAACTGATATAGTTGAAATGGATAACTTAAAGCTCTCTACAGACATTTTAGCTCGAACTTGTAAATAAATAATAAATAATAAATAAATAAATATTGGTGGACATTTTACACATCGCCATCTAGCCCCAAACTAAGCAAAGCTTGTACTATGGGAACCAGATAACTGATAGAATACTTATATACTTTTTTTTTTTGTAAATACATACATATGATACATACTAACACCCAGACACAGAGTAAACATCTATGTTCATCACACAAATATTTGCTCTGGGTGGGAATCGAACCCACAACCTACAGCGCCGAAGGCAGAGTTACTACCAACTGAGCTGTGAGGCTGTTTACCAACTTACACGTTGACTGTTAAGTTCGTGCTTGATTATCTTAACTTAATTAACTCTATCATGTTTTAAGCACTAAAAACAGCCAAGTCTAATAAATTATTATAAATGAAAAGTGGTGAGCATCTCTCACAGCCCCAAACTAAGCAAATCTAGCAATAACATCCTACGGTCTTATAATAGTACCAAAAGTACCTGTCTCGTGTGGAATACCAACTATAAAATGTGGGCATGTGCCATATTTAATGTTTGGACGTGTCTCTGACTACATCTTTAAGGATCGCCTGGAGATCTAATAGAATGTCTACCGTACTTCGGGATTACAGCCGTGATCCTAATAGGTACCGTTACAATACCAAAACCCAGGAACAAGCATTTGCAGATCATGAACGTTTATCCCACCGCGGGATTGGAACACGCACCCGCCTCTCGGGCACTCTCACGCCATCAATAAAATTGCCGATTCATCCCCTTTTTTTCTGAAACCAATTACTGCAAAGTCTTATTAGCCTCGCTTAGTTGTTTGGGCAAAAAAATCTCTTAGCAGAATTGGCCAATGTACATAATGCGAATACATTACGAAAACAGTGGAAGCCTTAGCACTTAGATAAGCGCAGTTTGATCACTTTTTATTCGTGAATTAGGTCAGCTCATTATCATAATATATGTATTCTAATAATAATCTGGTTCCCATAGTACAAGCTTTGCTTAGTTTGGGGCTAGATGGCGCTGTGTTAATATTGTTGGAAACGTCACACAGCGCCATCTAGCCCCAAACTAAGCAAAGCTTGTACTATAGGAACCAGATTATTAATAGAATACATATATTCGTTTTTTTGTTGTAAATACAATCGTTGTAGTATATGACGTGACGATAGTGTTTTGCAGAATTTTAAAACTAGGATTAATTTTCGTAGTATCTTGGGGGCAGTCAGAGGTAGATTTTGCTTTGGCAATACTATTCTCAACGGGGACAGAGACCGAGAATTATTTAATTGTAAAAATAAATTCCTGCTGTCCCCGTTGATGGAAACACGGTCACCGTGGACAACGAAACTACACCTTCACATTATTCAGTATTACAAAAATAAATAATTCTTTCTCGTCTTATTTGAAGTCGGTTAAAAATAAGGAAGATTCCTTCCTTGCAAATAAAAGCTGGCCTTCTGGAAATGATATAATCGTAAGTGAAGTTATTGTGTTGTCTGAGGATGTCTCTTTGCCTTTCAACCTTTGAACTTTGTATAATAACCTACAAAACCTTTTCTTGATTTATATCTTCGAAAATGCTTATTGCGAATGAAACTGGGTTATACCAACTAGCTCTTATGGCCTGCGTATATTGGCGGACGGGAAGGGAGAAGAATTAAAATGTCATCAACAATTTCTTCTCCTTTTCTCACTTTATATGGGGTCGGCACGTGTTGATAAACATGTTGCGAATAGGATTTAGCTTATGTTTTATAACTGGCCGCCTGCCTGATATCAACCCTCTTTAAGAGAGAATTTAAAATGTATCAATTGAATTTAATAGTTATTTAATCGAAATAAGTATATGCTAATTCGATGCTTGGTGATCGACCTCGGAGCATTCCTTACTTCGATTGGATAACTATTAAATTCAATTGATACATTTTTTTTTTGCCGTCCCGTCCGCCTATGTACACAAGCCACTATTTGTTCTGCGACAGAAAAATATGAACAGAAAATTATGTTTCAAAAAGTTTTAAAATATACTGCCAAATGTAATGTAAAAACGTGTTTTTGACTAACCCTTTAAGACATTTTCAAAGATCTGTGCGCCTGAAGATCGGAGAGGATGTCTAACGTAAGGACGTAATACTGAAATAAAAAAAATAAAAAATAGGATCACGACTGTAATCCCCAAGTACAGTAGACATCCTCTCAGATCTCCAGACTCTCAGATCCTTTGAAGATGTCTAGTGGGGGTAGTCAGAGGCACGTCCAAACATTATATTTGGCATGCCCACATTTTGCATTAGTTAGCATTCCATGTCGTGATACTATTTCATTAAAAAAATACCATTTTTCATTGTTACCAAGTACCCAAGGGCCCAAATCTCCAGTCGCACAAATGATCTTGAAGATCGCTTATGGGGATAGTCAGAGGCAATTGTATCACTCTGGTGTGAACAGTTCCTAATGTCTTCGTGCAGAATTCTGAAAAGGCCACTTCTTCAAGACATTTTACTTCCAAAATGCAAAGATATGCAAAATAAAAGAACATTGGCTTCATTTAACATCTTTTTAACATTCTTTTCTTGCATTTCTTTTGATATACATAATTTAGGTCAGCTCCGTCAGGTTTCTGTAAGTTATAAATGTCTTGAGTGTTTTTTCAGCATTTTAACAACATTTTAATTTTAAAATAAACTGTTTATAAGTTTTTTATGCTAAGTTTTGTAACAGGCGATATTTATAGACAAAATAGAAACAAATAGACAAAACGGGAAATATTTCGTTGTAAATTTAAAACTATCGTGTTTGTTATTCATTTTAACTATAAATACGGCTAATTATCTGTCGGCTAGTTAATTTTCTCGAAACGTCAGCAATAAACAAGAAACGTGGTAATTAGCCGTATTTATATTTAGTTGTAGTTTGTAATGGTATAACGCATCACTAATCAAAACGGACCACAGACAAAGAAATGTATTAACTATAGATTTTAAACAAGTTTGTTTGCTATGCTTAGTTATTGACTGCCAAAATTGAAAATGACCTAAACCGGGGTAGTCACCACAACCGGGTCTTTGACCCTATCTTCTAAGTCATTTTAATATTGTTGTATTTTAGACTGGAAATATTTATAAAACTATAACAAATACAATAGTTTGGTATGAAGTTCGTTCGATCCGAATCACGAAGAAAAGTCGCAACTGCTGAATGAGACATAAATTTTGATGAAATTTGGTAAGAGTTAGGTATAATATAAAACATACTTTTTTAAACCCAAAAACCACCCTTACGAGATCAAAATTGGACATCAAATTTGAAAGCAATCGCATGGATTTTTACTATTTTTTTATAGTAACAAAACAATTTGTTTATGCGCTTTTATAACACGTACTCAAAACGTTGAAGGAAAACGTCGTGAGGAAACTAGAGGTGGTGCGAATTTACTCGTAAGTGTAACTACACGTACTTGAAAGTATTTTTGTACTTTTAATATTATTACGCCTTTGTGCTGTACGAGTTAGTTGGGCTGAAACCGAATACTTTAAAGTATTTTTGGAGGTGGTATTTATTAGACCTGGTACGTCAAAAACACACAAGTACGACCCACCTTTAGAGTTAACCACTTAGCATATTAGAAACACACTTATCTTTACACAAATTGCTAATTTTATAATATCTTTCTATAGTCGAATAATAAAAGAGTAATGAAGGATTCCTAATGAAGCAAATAATCCCCATCAAATGCAAGTCCATAGAAGAACATAAAAACCTCTGGCGAAGCCAACAGACCGCATACAGGTAGAGCAATAAACCGGCCAAGTGTGCGACTGATTGTATAGCGTGGTTCTGCAGTTATTTTGGCGCAGTGTCATATAAAACTCAAGTGACCGAGTTTTTAAGCCACACAGAGATCTCAGTCAAGGCTTTACGTGCTATTCTAACCAAGAAAACGCGCATTTGTTAATACCACTAGCGGCTATCGGTCACCCATCCATTAAGACTGCACTGAAGTTGCTTAAATTAGACGATTTGTTAAGAACAACTTAGTCAACATAATGAACACTGAACCGAATTCGAAATCTCAGTCTCTTAGTTTTCGAGAAAAATGCCAGTGAAGATCGTCAGACAGATAAACGAAAGAATTATCTTCTAAGGGTCCATTTATTTCCTTTTAATGTAATGAACCCAAAAAATATCTACATAGCAATTCATTCATAAAATCTACAATGCTCCACTGACCAACGGACGGATGGACTGGACGATCCTCGTTGGACTAAGGAACCCTAAAACGTAATCCGGGATCAGGCTTCCTACGACCCGTGACGTTTCCGACGCACGGAGAATTAAGTACAGTTAAGGCGGGGTGCTAGTGCAAGCGGATTTTTATTTCCTATCATTTATTATCAAAATCCAAAATCTATTAAAAAAAACTATAGTCGTTTTTTGTTGTGTTCATAATCAAGATAAGGTTTCTATGAAAGAAACATTTGGAAAAATCTACATGAGAATGAGAAATTCGAATGGGCTGTGTTATCGCTAATAAGCGATATTTTCCTTGAGATTAAGTGTTTGCTTGAACACATCAAAATAACAAAATAATAATAAATATAAATAAATATTGGCGGACTTCACACACAGCGCCATCTAGCCCCAAACTAAGCAAAACCTGTACTATGGGAACCAGATAACTGATAGAGAATACATACTTTTTTTATGTAATACATACTTATTATACATATTAACACCCATAATACTTACTTATATGTGATTTGCTATGTATCCTCTTTATGTATAAAAGTAAATAAAACTTCAATTAAAAACGTTTGCGAATATTCCCATTTATTTTCACTTTCCAATAGTTAATTGAAAACATTTCGACAGAAAGATTTTTTAAACTTTTTACAATAATAATAAAAACGCTCAAACGGAACGATACATTTTGATAAAATCAACTTTTTTAACAACATAACGGGATATTTTATATCCGGTAAAATAAATTGTTTACAATGCAAAATATTCAACAAATTTTTATATTGATTACGTACCATTTATCGAGGATTTCGATGATATTCCGTAATTTGTAAATGCCGTGACTTTGATTTTATCAACAACTTAAAATATAAATAAAATATAATATTAGCTAAAATATTCCAAGCCATTTGGAATACATACACATTATGTTGATTCAGTGTGAATGAAAAACACTAACTTTTCATATTACGGCCTCTAGCGCAAGTCGTCGCTTTTAGCTAACCAGGGGCCTTACCACAAGATCTTAAAGTAACATTAAAACAGTACATACTACTCGCCATTCAAAAGCGACAACGGAAAGTTTCTTATGAACAATAATGTTTTAATATTACTTTAACAGTTTTAATATAACTTTAAGAGCTAGTGGTAAGTGTTTTAGAAAAGTAAAGCTAATTTCCATGAAGAGAGATTCTAGTACGTTTTAGAGAACCTATCCAACAAACTGTCCCAAAGAATACAATTTAATAAAACAGAATTATATTTGTAGAGAAGGCTTCTAATGCTCGCTTACAAATATTATTCCAATTATTCTCAACTTCACAGGCATCGTTTTGATTGTCATAATTCTCCCACAGTCCTGACAAATTAATATTAAAATTAATAACTCCTTTGAAATTAATATTTTAGTTCAAAGTCGAAATAAAACAGCTGTTTCATTTAAAAGAATGACTAAGATTTATGACTGCGACGACTGCTTTATTTATAAGAAAACTTTTGCAAACACATACAAATTTTATTGATATTTTAGACAGTATTGAACACATTTTTATAAATAATATGTATGTATTATATATAATCACTCTTCATTGGCTGCAATGGCATCACTACTCGACGAAAGAGACTAACTAGTCACAACACTAGATATTCCTAGGGTTTAGTGAGTTTAGGGAGTTAGTGTTCTTACATCTTATAAATTGTTTGTAATTATATATTTTTGTAACATGTATATAGGTATAATAACACAAAACATTTTATCTAACTATTTGTTCCATAAGCTTGAGATACAATAAATGAACTTTTTATTTTAAAAAAATTGTGTCCAAAATATAAAAAAAAAAACATTTTTTGCAAGAGTTTTAATAAGTCGCAATCATAAATTTTACAGTAATTCTTAAATGTAAAAGATATATTTGCTGCTCATTAAATTATCTATATCAACCTAACCTAGCTTGCCTATCTGAATTGGTGTTCGTAATCGGCTTGAACTGTGAAATTTCCAATGTAATTCAACTGTCAAAACACAATGAGATTTTGACAAAATTAAAGTAGATTACATTACAATTACCAGTGGTTTTTTGCAATAAGTTTGCTGGTATGTATCAAATGTCTAGTTAGACTATACCAGCTGTTTAGCCTGCCTATAAAATGTCACAATACCAAATTACTCACGGCATTCACATCTTTAAGACACAAATAGGATTATAACCATATAATACAAAACATATTTACACAGTAAATGGTATGTTACTCGTATGTACAAAATTTCACTTAATGGACACATTATTTCTATTTTTTGTATGAATCAGTTCTTTTATTCGTATCTTTATCTATCTATCTTCATCTTTATCTCTATTATCTTTATTTTCTTCATCTTTTTTAATATCTAAAAAAATTACACATTTTGTGTGTATAATAATAAAAAAACGCTATTTTTATTATACAAAATAATAATAAAACCGTGTTTAATTTTCAATTTTTGTAATCACAAAAGAATTAAAAACGTTTACTCAAATATGTTACAAGTTTAAAGCAATTGTAATAAAAGAACTGATACATACAAAATGGTGTTATTAATTTATTATCACATTTCAGTGATTATGTTTAACTATTCTAAATACTTAGCTATATTACAGTTATGTAGGGTTTGTTTTATACAAGCGGTTTTTTCAGACTGGGATTTTATTATACAATGGTATAATAATTACAATGGTGGGGTCCGAGTACGGAAGGTTGAGTCAGTTACACATTAAAAAGTTACATTATTCTAGTATATTAATAAAACCGCTCGTCCAGTAACGTTTAGAAAGATACAAACAAAGTTCAGTTTCATTTCCATACTTGCAATCTTTAAAAAAGTTGAAAATCGCATTCCATACAATATGCTTATTTTTTATTTTTACATACCATTGATTTATTTATTTTTCTCACAACCATTCATAACGTAAAATTTAAACTAAAATATCGAAAATTTCAATAAATGGTTTAACAATTTATTAAGATATTTTGATGAATTTGGAACTAGATTAGGGTTAGCGTCTATTTACAACTTTACAATAAAAACTTAACAGAATTTATTAATTTTATTTTATCCTAACTACTTAAACGAAATTAAACTAAACTGGCCGATCTTAAGTACTTATCGTTGGTTTAAAAATGGGGCAGTGATAATTAAATTACTACTTTGACACAATTTAAAATAACAATACAATTTATTTTTTAAAACAACTTGCAGTCTCATTTCTTTAGATGTCGCGTTATAAAAATGTAGAAAAAACATCATCATTGATTGTGATAATATTGAGTATTGCTTTTAATACTGATACATTTCACGTTACTATCAATAATCCATTCTTGGTCACTGCTAGCTACACTAATCCACGAAACTATAAAACCCATCACTATGAAGCACTCAAAACCGGCACTACTCATCCCGAAACTTGAGCATAGTCTTTATTTACATGTCCTATAGCTGCGTGGTCTGTCAGAGTGGGGTGTCGCGGGGGGGTACGCGGGGCGTGGGTGTTGGCGCGGGCGACGGCGCGGGTAGCGGACGCGGAAGCGTGCGCAGATGCTGAAGCGGAATCCCACATCGCGCGTCCGCCCCGCTCAATGTCGTACCACGCGGCAAAGTGCACGAGCCGCTTGCAAAACGTGCGGGTGGCGGGATGCCTGATGTGGCATTCTGTGGACAAAACACAGTGTAAAGTTTTCGGGCAAAAAGTTGCTGCGGGATTATTGGGCAAATTCCCCGTTACGGCTCGTTAAAAAGTGATTATTTTTGCCAACACTAAGTTGTGTTAATCTTTTTACTATTTTTTTAAATAGTCAAAAGCCTATGTCTTTGCTTTCATGTTTATAAATAGATATTAAAATATGGCTTCATTCAACATGAGTTCAGTGTAGTGAGCACGGATCAATATCGTTTACTTCGATAATTATTCGTGCTCGCTAAACAAGTAGGACATTGCAAATTCGCTTAGATTGTTCACTTACATAAAAAAGATAAGATAAAAAAGTATTTAAACGAGTATGATAATATAATAATATAACGAGAAGAACTATAAAACTACCCAGTTAGGTACCTACTTAAAGTAGTTTTATATGGTAGCTACATTATGGTGTTTGCACCTTGCTAGAATGATAAAGGAAAATATACATTGTACTAGAAGACTTTCAGAAAGAGGGTTCCGCATCCATTCATAGTATACCTTAAGTATGACGCGATAAGATAAAGATAAAAGATAAATATTTAAGCTAAAGATAAACATTTAAGAGAAAAAACACATTAGTTTAAAATGTTATGTCAGAAACAAAATAACTAACATAGAAGTTTTTTTTAATGATTTTTCTCACATTGCCCTTTAGCCTCAAACTAAACAAAGCTTGTACCAGATGTATGGAAACTTGTATGAGAACCAGATTACTGGTAGAATATTTACTTTTGTAAATATATATATAAGATAGTTATGCTATAACACCCAGACACAGAACAAACATCCATGTTCATCACACAAATGTTTGTCCTGGGTGGGAATCGAACCCACAACATACAGCGCAGAGGGCAGACTTACTACCAACAGCTGTGAAGCCAGTCAAAGCAAGTCAAAGTCAAAGAAGTGAATAGAGCTACTTCAACATTAATGTCTTAAGGTACTTATTTTTTTTTATTATTTACAGAAAAAAGTTGTGTATACAAGGTTGCTACACAGTTTTAACTTTTGCAGTTTAATACGGCTAATTACCACGTTATAATTAGCGGTAATTAGCTGTATTTCTATTTTAAACAAGCTAACCCGGCGAACTTAGTATCGCTTTAGAATTAACTCCCGTTCCCGTTCCCGTCCCCGTTAAAAAGTATCCTATGTTCGTCTCCTGGTTCTAAGCTACTGCCCACCAATTTTCAGCCAAATCGGTTCAGCCGTTTTTGAGTTATAATTGTTGTAACAAACCCGACTTTCTTTTATATAGAGTTTATAGTAGATAAGATAACTAGCTGATCGCCCCGGCTTCGCATGTGTGGTACCTAGATAAAAAATCTACCAATTTTGTGCAAACTTCACATAAACCATCTACTAAATAGTCCGAACAAAGCCTAAACAATTGGTTTGGATAGGCGAGCCGGTTCATGAGGTATAAAATTACATCGAAAAGTGGCATTGATTATTATATAATATACTAGCGACCCGCCCCGGCTTCGCACGGGTTTAATACATATAAACCTTCCTCCTGAATCACTCTATCTATTAAAAAAAACCGCATCAAAATCCGTTGTGTAGTTTTAAAGATATAAGCAAACATACATACAGACATACAGACGCGGGAAGCGGAAAGCGACTTTGCTTTATACTATGTAGTGATAATACAGATAGATGATTAACAGCCACGATAGTTTTAATTCTATAACTTTTGCAGTTCTTATCGTAAAACATGTAATCTTTTTTTCCTTCGTATTTTGTAATTTTTGAGATTATCCTAATATTTTACAGAATCCTAATAATATTATAATGCGAAAGTTTGTGAGGATGTTTGAAAATCAACCAGGCCTAAACGACAGAACGGATTAAGATGAAATTGGCTGTAGATGTAGATATAATGCCCGAATAAAAAATAGATCACTTTAAAATACGAAAAACATCTCCAAAATGGTAAAAAAACGCAAAAGGGATGATTTTGGTGTGCAAAAAAACGTCAGTGTTGACATCAGTCGTCATAGCAACGTGCGTTACTATGAAATTATTGAAATTTGACAGGACAACGTCTGTCACGGGTCGGCTAGTATTTGCTATTTTAGAACTTTATCATAAAAGCGTAGTGCAAACTAAACAGACCAAGTCCATTTGTAATATTAACAGGTCTTGCAATGAAAATTAGCAGAAGTGTTTTCCATTAGTCTGTCAGTTCATTAAATGAAATAGCATTTTTGTTTTTGCTACTTTCTTTAAGTAGGTAAAGAAGATAATTTCGCAAAGTAAGTAGGATGGGTCAAGTAGAGAGAGAATAGGCGAATAGAAACGCAATTCTTCGCTGACTTGCCTGAGTGATTTGTCTGACCGTATTAGGCTATTTGTCAGTATGAAAAATAAAGTGTTGTTGATAGTAATCTATGTAAATTATGCCTTCATAAAGCGTTATGGAGTAAAATAACTTGAAAATAAACAATGATTTATTAAAAAACCCATAATTAAAATTATCTCTTTTTAAACTCCAGTCACGTAACTCAAAATGGTCAGAATTGGTCCGATTCCTCGCGACCAAGCCTAGAAGAATCAGGCAACAAACACGGCTTGGGGGTCTACCTTTTTTTTCAAGAGCATTATAAATCACATGTATCTCACTATAAATCTACATTATCATGTACTTACATAATACGTTACAATTCAGATTTAATTTTAGTTCTACGTATGAACTAAACTCTTTTGAGAGTATAAATAGAGATCCTTAATTTATTATGCAATTTTATGTTCAAACACTATTTTACATTGCTGATTGCTAGGTATCTTTCTGTACAGCTGTGCTATGTGCGAAAAAATTGTAGAATGCCTGACTTTTTAAAATTACACAAATATTCGAGCACATGTCTGCTTTCAACAAGCGCCCTGAGGCATTTTTGCAATTTACTTTAGCAACACCCAACCGCACTTACTTAAAATAGTTTCGAATATAAATGGAGTTTCCTACTGGTAGTGATCTGGATCAGTTGAGCTATGTATAGACTGTTTGCAACTGTTTAGATCGCTCAACTGGTTCATATATATTTTGTAAATATATTAGAACTAGATGCTCGCCCCGGCTTCCCACGAGTGGTACCTGGATAAAAAGTAGCCTATCAGTTATTCTGATGTATAAGCTATATTACTGTAAAGTTCCATTTTAATCCGTTCAGTAGTTTTTGCGCGTTTTTTTGTACCCACTCACTCATTCACAAACTTTCGCATTTATAATATTAGTAGGATTCATTAATAAAAAAATAAAAACTAACTGTACGTTTTGTCCAAGTTAACTGGAACATTCCTTTCATTTCAATTTACTTACCGCATTTTTTTGTGATATTGAATATCTAAACAGTATGCGACCAATGAGGTTCGATATCATGAGCGAGACGTGTATATTTCAAACATGAGGCATTACATTAGTACATATTTACTACGAGCAAATACGTTTTCTTTCGTAATTTGAAAAAAAATATATCCCGGACACTCCCGGAACCTTAAGCTACCAAATGATACAGTTTTCATAGAAATCGGTTCAATAGTTTTCAAATCAAACTCGGTCGAATTCGCCCAATTATTATTTTATTAAATATATATATCTATAGATTTTACACGGGTCTCTATCACGTAACTACCTTTAATTTATTTTCCCGACTTTTCGGCTATGTAACAATAAATCTATAGTTACGGCTACTAATCACGATAGTTATGAAAAATAATATTATTTTATCAGTTCAATATTGACAGTAGTTCTGTCAGTCGCAATGGAAACAAAACTAAGATAATAGTTTTCTGGGATCATAACACGCTCGACGTGACCTAGTTCACAAAGTAATTGGAAAAGTTTGACGAGAATGAACTAATTAAAGATTTTGAAGAGTAGTTTGAGCAGCCTTGGCTTACCAAAGTGCTACACGCATAGGCATTTGAAATTGATCACTAGCAAAGCACGAACAATTTAAACATTCATAAGGTGTGTTCAAACACAGCGCGGAAGGTACGCGGCATTCACAGAAATTCAATTTGTCGCGTAAATTAGTAAGTAAATGAGGGCGCGGCCGTTGGCCAATCAGAGCGCGGCTGCTGCGCTATGTTAGGTCACACCTTTACATTTTGTAATGTAATAATCGCGTGTTTTGAAAATTTATGAACATTTTTGGATAAGGAATAAGTGATTGAAAAATAAAATTGAAATATAACCAATCCTAATAAATTATGTAGACGTCATATCATATCTGATCTACAGATGTCTACATTAAGTAGTCATGCCCACATTTTGCAGTAATTATCATTCCATACGTGACAGATTGCAAGCAATAAAAAAACTGGTTTTGTCACGATCTTTACCTTCATTGATTTAACCATGTGCTAAAGCACATATATTTTTTCTTTTATCAGAAAAATCCATTGATGCATGGCCATGCATCAATGGATTTTTCGGACATTCACGACAAAAAGGATAAAAAAAATAATAGGCCGCTATCTGTGTTTGCTGCCTGATTTTTTTAGACTGGGTCGCGAGGAACGTGCGTAGCTTCACCTAGCTCCTAAGCCGTTTCAAAGTGATTCTTGTGACTATTGTGTAATAAATACCGTTTTATTTTGACTTTAAAAGTCAAGGTACCTCCTTCTCAGTCAGCATAGCTATAATTATAATTCATCTTTCATCTATACAATAATAGTTTTAATATACCAAAAAATTACCGTTGCAGCAGAAGCTTCTTATGATCTGAGCACTGTCAGCATGATTTATTATTGCACTATCACAAAGTTATCGAGGTTTCTTTTTAACCGAAAATTGGCACTAATTTATGGTCTCAGTACTAGAAAATACTACACAAATTACAACGGAGACGGCGAGCTATTTATGAATGGATAGAATCGTGAAAATATGAGTAGCTATGTGGTAGGTGCGTATGAATAAACGGTTAACTAAATATTGTGTTTTTTAAGGATATTATTTTTAATTTTTTAATTTAAGTTTTAACTACTTAAATTTAATTAGTAACAGACACTGACAATACGTTATTATTTTTTTTGGTAATTAAAAACTAGTGTTGTATATATAAAAATCAATGCCACTTTTCGTTGTAATTTTATAACTCAAGAACGGGCTTACCTATCCAAACCAAATGTTCGATTTCCAATCGCTGGATTTACGCCTAATTAACTCAACCGTGGCTCTAAAAGCCTCGTAAATTTTACAGGTGCAAATGACGGTGTTAGTAATGACATCTCTAAATATATAAAGTTACTACGCTACCAACTGGCTGACTGATTGACGTTGAAAATGTTAATTTTATCTATAGAGCTGAAGATATATGAGTTTGTCATATTTTAGGCGTACATAAACTAAATAAAATGCCTATCATGAAGTTAGAATCTTTAACACAGTACAGTTTCAGACTAAAGTTAGGTTAACATTCTTAAATCACATTACGAAAATCGTAAAATTCGTCAAAACTATCCTAAACTAGCAGACCCGCGACAGACGTCCTGTCCACATTTCAATAATCGCATAGAGTAACGCACGTTGCTATGACGACTGACGTTAACACTGATGTCAGATTTTCGCACACCAGCGCCATCTATACCAAAATTATCCCTCTTGCATTTTTTATCATTTTGGGGATGTTTTTCGTATTTTAAAGTAGTCTATTTTGTATTTAGGCATTACTACATCTACAGCAAATTTCATCAAAATCCGTTTTATCGTTTAGGCCTGATTGAGGCACAAACATACAAACAAACTCACAAACTTTCACTTTTAAAATATTTCACTTTGAGATTAGGCTAATTCAGACTTTAATTTAAAAAGATAAAGATCGATTGAAATTTACTAAATTTTAGTAAGATTCAATTGACTAAAATTGAGTAAAAAGTAATTCAATTGCCGGTAATGGTAGACATCCAAGGGTACTCAAACATTACACTCACAGAAGGTTCATGATGGTGTGGAGGGGGCGCGGTGCGAAGCGGGCAGTACGCTGGCAGTCCACCCCTCACCCCCGCGACACTACCACGATGTCCCCGGCTGCCCAGCGGTGGGGAGATCGTGGACACTTGCTGCTGGCGGTAGTAGTCCATCTGTCAAAATAAAAAAAGTTTAAGAATAGCAATATAAATTCTGGTGATTGCTGATTCCTTCATGGATCTAAGCTAGGTCAGATGCCTTTGGTTGGATGGCATATAAACTTGAGCTGATACTTGACCTAAACCCTTAAAACTTGAACCAAACTGCTATAATCACTATACGGTAGTCCAGTCGCTTATATCCTTGAAGATTTCTAGAAGGTAGCCCACAGTTTGCCTTTGTTGGCATTCCATACGTGACAGAATGCAAGGCCCCATCTCCATAATTGTTATAAGAGTCTACGATAGTACAGCTGGGTCCAGGACTTGGGTCATAGGAGGTTCTAACAATAGAGTTGGTCATTTGATTGAAGTAAGTACTTGCTACTTTTGCGCTGAGAGACCGCTGTAAAGAAGAGGATAAGTATTACCATGCTGACCATTTCTACCTGCATCTGATCAGTATCAGAAGGTATAATGTCCGGGTTCCGCTCATCACTCTCGCTATCATCCTTCTCCCGCAGCTTATCTGGGGATGCTGGCTGAGACGATGGCGGCGGTGCTGATCTTGGCTTCCGTTTCGCACATCGCTGGCGGACTGCTATCATGAAGAGGACAAGTATGACCATGATGACCCCGCCGCCACCAACAGCCGCTGACATGGCGCCGGACATTTGGAAAGCTGTTCTGGGCAGATCTGTAGAAGATTTAATCATACATGAAGTTTTAAAAAAGACAGACGATACAAAGGGGTTGAGTTATTGTTGTTGATCAAGTTTTTATTGTTGCCTCCAGTATCCTGTGGACTTTTCCGACTGGTAGTGAGTGACTATTGATGGTGTATTTGTAAATATTCTTGTATTAGATGTAACTACTTTATCTTATAATAGATTACGACAATTCAGCATGGTCTTTGTTCAGAAGGGCCACTGCCTATGAGTTTCATGTTTCAAAGTCAGACCTAGCTATGAAGTCAAAGCCTTCAAATGGATTCTCTAAGTCTACGAATGTGTATTTCTTCTATTCTAACATACCTAAGCTCTTATCATGAACATGATGCTTCTCTGGCGGCCTCAGGGTGCTGGCCCTGATCGGAAACGGGTCTCCTCGTCCCTTTGCGTTGAACGCCAAGACTGCGGCAGCATACGTCCTCCCAGGTATCAGTCCTACTGCCGTGAACCTTGGTACTGCACTCGATACATTTAATACTATATCCTGTGGTAGATGAGAGAAGGGTAAAATTTTAAATTTATAAATTGTCCACAAAATTATCCACTCAAAATAAGGTATATATTTCAACGCTCGGTAATCGGCCTCGGAGCATTGCAGCGCCGTTTTGCAAGATTCGCAGGCCCTTACTGGTTTTCTTCATGTTTTCTTCATGGTAACTTTGCATATAGCGCAGCTTGGAGCTCCAAGACTTTTGAATTAGGTTGTTGTATAATGGCGCAGAAAAGGCCAGTCAAATATAAAAGTAAATATAATAGAATAGGGTATGGCACCAGTAAGTTACTTTTTGTATAAGGTGATGTATTGTGGTCAAGAGAAGCTCAACGACCAAGAAATAGATCAGATAGTCATACGTCGCCTACGTGGCTGGATAGAAGAGACGAGACACGCAAGGGATCGGAAAGAGAGAAGAGTGTAACAAAGAACAGGGGCCGTACTGCAATCTCTAAAGTAAAACTAAAGCAGAATTACTTTGAGAGCAAAAGTGACAACGCTATATGAACACGTGTGGTGTTGTCACTTTCGCACCGCAAGTAATACTATTTTAGTCTTGACTTTAGAGATAGAGGCTCCAGGCCTATACCAAGAAATACGAGTAAATGCCAACGGTCTAAAATGATGATGATGAAGTTCGTTTGTATTCGGTAACAAAAAACGCCATAACTTGAATAAAGCGGTTGGTAATTTTTGGGACAAGAAAATGTGAACAGTGAGCACTTTTGTTGGAAAAAAAGTTTTGACAGTAACGAACTGTGATAAAAAGGCGGTTCACACTCGCACATGCTCAAATTAGTTTTATAAGGTCAACAACATTACCGTAAAACGGCGTTATCGTGCTACGTTCAGCTGAACGTTTGTAGGGTTCCACACCCAAAGGGTAAAAACGGGACCCTATTACTAAGACTTCGCTGTCCGTCTCTCTGTCACAGGGCTGTATCTTATGAGACGAGATAGCTAGACAGTTGAAATTTTCACAGATGATTTATTTCTGCTGCCCGCTATAGCAACAAATACTAAAAACAGAATAAATAATACTACAAATTTGTTTTTTTTTGCCGTATATATTAATCTTACGGAACCCTTTGCGCGCGAGTCCGACTCGCACTTGGCCGGTTTTTATTATACAGCGCCATCATACAATGCTAAGCTCAGATAAACACTTCAAACAAATAACACAGTCTGCCATTTATTCTGTGGTTCAAAGTACGGTTTTGTAAGTGACAGTACCTTCAAAGAACTTTTATGGCTGCGCAAACTTGCTTAGATAAATTTGATTTCGATCAACTTATTTTAGCATGAAGGGCCTGAAAAAAAATGGCTTTGGTGTCCGATTAAATAACGTAGAAAAATTGAGATTTCTTCGTAAAAATAATTCAGAGAATTGTGGAAGATCATATAAATAAAATAAACGTTAATGGTAACATTTTGTGGGTTAATAAAGTTGTGTGTTTCCACTATGCTCGTTCAAGGATAAACTTTACAGTCTTCACTTTGTTTGCTGTTGTAGATTTGTTTGTCTTTTTATTTAAAACACTAGTGGAAACTTTCGCGTGAGTGTGTTTGCGTGTGTATGCGTATATGTGTGTGTGTATACAGTGTTTTTTTTTTTGGTATAGCCTATATTATCTCATTACTAATATACCCTTATAATATTACAATCTAGCCATATGGTAGGCTAATGAGTAATTTCACTTTCACATAAATTGCTAGAGTAGGTATTACTTTTGGAGTAGGTTTTTTTTACTAGTAGAGTATTTTTTTTACTAAAAATAAGTCTACTAACACTATTCTCATTGTCTCTATTAAGGGGAAGACACTTTGTTCTTGTGTTCTTTAAACGTAGTACTAACTTATGTGTATGTGTGTATTCTTATTACTATTTCATGCAGGGTTTGTCAATTTTCCATCTTTTTGATAGTAATTTATTGACACAATTTATTTCTCAATATTCCGTGTTTTTTAACGTCTTATTTTAGCCACAGAAAGAAAAGTATAGAATTAAAATTTTCGTGGTTTCAATCATTTTAATTACGAGTACAAAGCTAATTACGCTTATTACCAAGCTAACTAGTAAAAATTGAAACGCGGTAATTAACCAAGCTAAGTAGTAAAAATTAGCCGTAATTATTCAGAAAATAATTATACGAATATTAAAAAAAAAACTAGGATCACGAGTATAATTTCCAAGTAAGGAATCCTCTCAGATCTCTATGCGCTTAGATACTGTGAATATGTCTAGTGGGGGTAGTCAGAGGCACGTGCAAACATTATATTTGGCACATGCCCACATTTTGCAGTTAGCATTCCATACGTGACAGGTTGCAAGCCATCCATTGATGCACGGCCGAGATACAAACGTATATTATTTGAGTCAATGCGAAAGTTTGTATGATTGGATGTTTTTTCGATGTCAGTTTTAACGATTCGTATTATTCTGCCAAAAAGGTTTATATCAAGGTTTTTAGTTAAAACCGGCCAAGTGCGTGTCGGACTCGCGCACGAAGGGTTCCTTACCATTATCTATAAAAACGACAAAAAAAAACACGTTTGTTGTATGGGAGCCCCACTTAAATATTTATTTTATTCTGTTTTTAGTATTTGTTGATAAAGCGGCAACATAAATACATTATCTGTGAAAATTTTAACTGTCTAGCTATCTCGCTTCTTGAGATACAGCCCTGTGACAGAAAAACGGACAGACGGACAGCGAAGTCTTAGTAATAGTCTTAGTGGGGTCCCGTTTTCACCCTTTGGGTACGGAACCCTACAAATGGAAAAGTGGCCTGAAATATAACCAAATTCTGAAAAACTGAGAATGCTATGCGATTATTATATTGAAACTAAGACAGGACAACGTCTGTCGCGGGTCAGCTAGTCATCTATACTAATATTATAAAGAGAAAAGTTTTGATTTTTTGTTTTTTTGTATGTTTGTAATGGATAAACTCAAAAACTACAGAACCGATTTCAAAAATTCTTTCACCATTACCAAGCTACATTATCCCTGAGTAACATAGGCTATTTTTTATTTTGAAAAAGTAATAAATTCTTTATAAGAATGACGATAGTTTGAAGCAAGGTGTAAAAAAATTCCAAAAGTTTTGCTTTCTTCGTGTGCGCTACAAAAACTATTGAACGGGAATTGTAACGGGAAGGGGAACGGGAACGGGAACGGGAACGGAAGACAACATTTTTTAATTCTAAAGCGATACGAAGTTCGCGGGGTCAGCTTGTAATTTATAAAAGTAATGTTAGTACTTTTAACGATCGATATAAAGACTTACATGGGTATTGATCTCCCGAACCTCCAGAAGAAAAGACTGGGGCATGCCACCATTGAATCCTTCCGAGCATCGCACCCCGAACGATGTGAGTGATGCATTCACCACCGTGCAGTTGTGAACCTGATCTGGACGACCTGATGGAGAAAATACCGCTTATATATACAGCTTTCTTAAAAAAAAAAATAGGATCACGACTATAATTCCCAAGTACGGTAGACATCCTCTCAGATCTCCAGGCGCCTTCTCCTTTGAAGATGTCGAGTGGGGGTAATCAGAGGCACGTCCATAAAATTTGCCTACAGTAGTTAGCATTCCATACGTGACAGGTTGCAAGCCCATTGCCGCTTTTAAGAATACTAATTTGCGATGCTTTTTTTAACCGTTTTGAGCATGTGTTTGGATGCGCATATAAATTTTTCGAACAGAAAAATCCATTGATGCACGCCGGGATTCGAACCACTAAAATATACTCTTAAATAAAAAAATAACTAGCATCACGATTCACGACTGTAATTCCCAGGTAGATCTTCTGGCGCTCAGATCCTTAAATACGCCTAAAGTGGGTAGTCAGTGGCATGTTTAACTATAACATTTGGCACATACCGCGACATTGTCGCATGACACGTACTCTACGGTCGAGTGACGTCGCGCGCGACATCGCAGGCGACATCTACGGCACAAATTCTGTACGTCGATTTTGCACTAGGAGAGTGCAAATGTGACTTAAATATGGAATGGTGAACCAAACATACCTGCAGCAATAATATGGTACACGCAGGGTACACGCTGTTTCCCTATTCTGTTGTGAGCCCAGCATAGAAGCGTGCCGTAGTCCATTTCCGTGTTAGGGGTATAGGTGACAGTGGAACTTGTACCAGCTCGAGAGACGTAGGTGTTGCTGACTTCATTGCTGTTCGCTGTGTTGTTGAAGGTCCAACGGAACTGGGGAAAGATGGTAGTTTTAGTATAGTTGTTCCTTATCACGAAGAAAAAGAAGTACTTGTAATTATGATGTGTGACTCGCGCTTTTATGTGCGTGTCCGATACTTAGCAAATTCGAATTCAATAGGCATTTATTTCAATAAAATAACAAGGATCATTTTGAAACGTTTTAGGAGCTAGGTGAAGCCTGCCTGTTCCTCGCGACCAAGCCTAGAAGAATCAGGCAACAAACATGGCACACAGAAACAATGTGCCACGTGCATCTTCACACAAAATTATAACCAGCCCGCTTTCGAGTACATCTGTACTTCTATAATCAATAGCAACTTACTCACGTATTTTCGTCAAGAGATAGTTTTTGCAAACTCATTATCGTAAAAATGCAAATGCTGTCTAGAAAATTAGGTTATTGAAGTAGAAATAAGTTTTTGATATTGATTTTCTATGTAATAAAAGTGTATTAGTACATAGTAGGTAAGAAGATAAATTATATAAGATCTGATAGTATGGTAGATATCCTCTCAGATCTCCAGGCTTTAGATCCTTGAAGCTGTCTAAAAGAAAACTACAAATTCTTCAGTTCTTACGGCAGGCCTTACAGCTCAGTTGGTAGTTTACTCTGCCGTCTGCGCTGTTGTAGGTTCGATCACCATCCAGGGCAAACATTTGTGTGTTGAACATAGATGTTTCTTCTGTGTCTGGGTGTTACTATGTGCTCGTGTCAAAATGTATTTAAGTATTCTACCAGTAACCTCCTTAAATGGTTCCCATAGTACAAGCTTTGCTTAGGCGTTGTGTGTAAAGTCCGCCAATATTTATTTTAAATATTTATTCATAGGACTTTTGAGGTAAACCATATTATATAAAAAAATGGCGTTACATATTACAAAACAAAAGCCTTAGATACTATTTTTTAAGTTGATTGAAAAGACGAACACATATACTTAATATTTTCAGTCAAACCACGAGGAACAAACGAAGTGCAAAATCCAATATTTCCAATTTCGCCGTAACAAAGCACAATGACCTCTCAAGTAGCAACACCAATATTTTCCCCAACACTTAGATTTGACACTTACAGTGACCTCTGGCGGGTTCGCGTCGACGTGGCATGTGATGTGGGCACGTTCCTGCTTCGCAACACCGTGCACTCGCTGCTGCGAGCTTCGACAGGTCGGCGCATCTAGAAGTGGAAATAGAGTATAATGGAAGTTTGTAATAAATTGCTGTAATGCAAGCCAAACGTGCTCGACCGTATGCTGGGAGCATAGCGTAAATTTAGAAACATCAGACCTTGAAAGGATTTGTTAAGGTGACACTTTTGTATGAGCTGAGTCTACCCGGATAAGACGGAAAAATTATACCGCATTATCTTGAAAACCATCAAACTTAAAAAGAAACTGATTTTTATTTATGTAGCTAGATTATCTAACGAATTATATAAAAATGAACTGTTTAGCTTTTGAGTAAAAATGAAATTAGGTTTTTGGAAGAGCCAACTTTGGAAAATAAATCTATCTAGAAAAGTTTCACCGATCGTGTTTCTGTTTATAATTAATCTAGATTAAATCTTTTAAGTTATCTTTGTCGCTTATAAGAATACTAACTGGTTTCCTCACGATGTTTTTCCTTTACCGTGTTGAGCACGTGTTTTGATGCGCATATAATTATTTTGAATAAAGAAATCTATTGATGCACGCCGGGGTTCGAACCCACGACCTTCGAAATGTAAGTCATGGTACCTTTGGATAAAACTTAGAATATACATAGCCTTTGCTTTGTAATAGCATATGCCCTACTTCGTATCTAGGTATCACGCGTGCGAAGCCGCGGGCGATAGCTAGTCATTCATAATAGGAAAAGTGTTATTTCTCAAGTATGGGAGACATCCACTCTGATCTCTTATAAAACTTGTATTTTGACGTCAACCTTGGAGCATACTTCTAAAGGACATTTATTTCAACAAGTTTCAATGATTTCTCATCATAACTTCCTAGAGCTTTGATAGCTTGTTTCATAGTTTGTCCCAAAGCTAGCACCAGTAGGGATTTTATTGAATCTAGCTACTTACTACGTCAAAAACTAAAACTGGTGCCAAATTTTTCAAATCATACGCAGTGCGTCGTCGTCTCGCACGTATCTTAGTGTTTCCTCCACGTATCATCATTTCAGCCACACGACGTATACTGCTGAACATAGGCCTCCCCCATAGATTTCCAGAACGACCGATCTTGTGCAGCCTGCACCTAATGGCTCCCAGCGAACTTTATCAAATCGTCTTTCCATCTAGTGGAGGTCGTTCTCTATTGCGATTTCCGGTACGTGGCCTCCACTCGAGAACTTTTCTGCCCCAACGGCCGTCAGTTCTTTGAGCTATGTGCCCTGCCCACTGCCACTTCAACTTGCTAATCCTATGGGCTATGTCGGTGTCTTTAGTTTTTCTACGGATCTCCTCATTTCTGATTCGATCTCGTAGAGAAACCCCAATCATAGCCCTTTCCATAGCTCGCTGAGCGACCCTGAGCCTTCTTATGAGGCCCATAGTAAGGGACCACGTTTCCGAGCCATATGTATGTTAACAATAATTCCCTCCATGTATCGCAATGGTGCATATATCATTGTTTTCATATTAAAATGCAGATTTGTCGAATGTATGTTTCATTGTGGTACGTGCAGTGAAACGCAGGTAAGTTTCGTTAGAGTGAGAAGGTGATCTTCTCATATAATGTTTTTTTACAAGCTTTTATTTAACATTCACTGTCCATAATGTTTGTAAGTTGTCGATTATTATTATTTTACGACCATTTGTAGGTATTCGATTAAACTGAAATTTTGCATAAACCTTTAGTTAGGGTGTCACCGAGCTCGGTGTCACCGAGCTGATCTGATGATGGAATCAGGAGTTGTTCAACGAACACTTATTGTGGAACTCCTTAGTAAATAGTGGATTTGAGTAAAAACTTCATACCTGTCAAGTTCCAATGGCAATGTTATATTATGTGACAGGTGATAACGCGCTTCTCTGATTTCTAGCTCAAAGAAGGATTTTACAAAAGCTTGTCTTGAAAAAATCGTATTATATTAAGGTCGAGTTTCGACTATCGGGCGATTCTAGTAAAGATGAAAATATACTCACATAAAACGTCTAATGTAAACGGCTTGCTCTCTCCGTCTCCCTCAGCATTGAACCCAACACACGTGTAGTTGCCAGCCGTCTTCCTACCCACACCTTGCAGCACCAGCGACTGATTGCTGATGATGACTCCGTGACCCACGTTGTGGACCAGGGTTTTGCCCTGAGGAGAGGATCATGTTTAGAAACAATAATATTAAAAAAGTTAAGTGTGTGCTGGGTCACAGTAGAAGTGAAACCCCTTTCACCACGCGATATATCTACAATATAAAAATAAGTCGGGTTTTCCTTCCTGACGCTATAACTTCAGAACGCACGAACCGATTTCCACGGTTTTGCATTCGTTGGAAAGAGCTAGAGCTCCGTGAGGTTTATAGCAAAGAAAATTCGGGAAAAATTTCAAGAGAAAAGCAGGAAGACAGGGAAAATCATTTTTCACATATAGCGCCATCTCTGATACATAGGGAACTTAACACAGCATTTCGTGCTTGTTCACGTAGGTACACGCGGGCGCGGGGGCGGGTGCGGGCGCGGGAAACGTTGCGAGCTCGTGTTCACATTAACCGCCAGGCGTTCGCGCGAGTGTCAGAGGTCGTAAATATGGACCACGATCTTTTATTTGTGTTAAAACGTGCTATCGTTTCTAGCGATAAGTTCAAACTGGTTGAACTTACCTGACGTCGCGAGTGAATCGCGCGCGCCGCCGCTAGTTTGACATGAACACAACACACACAAACGTCTCACGCGTTTGAAATTGCCGCGAGCGCGCCGCACGCGCTAGTCGCTAGTTAGCTCGCTACTTAGACCGCACGTGCGTTTTGAACGTGAACACTTGGAAATCACGTCATATGTTTGATATTTCGTGACCGCGCCCGCCACCGCGCCCGCGAGTCAACGTGAATAAGCACTAAGCGATACGAAGTTCGCCGGGTCAACTTGTCGTCTTATAAAAATATTTGTCTAGCAACTATAATTTCCAAAGCTCCACAAACAGAAAATAATAAAGTCTCTTGAATGTAATCCCAAATTTAAATTCGAAAATTATAATTCAAATTTTCTTTATTAGAAACAAAAACGATAACAGCCGCAGTAGCTAAATTAATAGATCCTCATATTATATGATATCTAAAGGTGCTTAGATCCTTCAAAATATCTCAGTGAGTATACTTAAAGGTTTTTACTTTTAAAATTGAAATAGAAATAGGATCACGTCTGTAATCCCAAAGTACGGTAGATACACTCTCAGATCTTTAAAAGCTCATATTCTTGAAAATATCTTATAGATTACTCATATTCTATTGGTTATTTTTTATTAAAAATGAAATGTCTCTCAAGTACGGCAGATATTATCTCAGATCTCCATGTGGTTAGAACCTTGAAAATACTAAAGGTAGCCAGAGGCACGTCCAAACATTACATATGGCACATACCCACATTTTTGCAGTAGTTAGTACATACGTAACAGGTTGCAAGCCCGTCGCCGCTTACAATAATACTAATCTATTTCCTTCACCGATTTGAGCCGGTTTACGTTAAAGTGTGACCACACATTCCGCGGCAATCGAGAGCGGCAGCCGCGCTATGTTTGGACGACAGCCGAGCTCACGGTGATATTGATCGTTCGCACGGTATACCTGCCGCGCGCGGCTGCCGCGCTCGAGTGCATGTAAACTTTTCGAACAAAAAAATTCATTGGAAAATAAAGATATATATTTTCATAATTGCTACATTATAACGTAAATTTTGGTTATTAAAACTTTAAAACACGCGACCTACTTTCACTAAACATACTTTAATCGTTACTTTAACGATTATGTCGCTGTAAAATTCTCTTTCTAGCTTATTAAATCCTACTTAATTGTTTTGCAAGATTTTACGTTTTGCGTTGGATATGGGGGATTAACCTATATCAATTCGGGTTAGTGGTAAATGGATTATAAGGGTTCAACCACAACGAAAACATGCATCAGCGAAGCATAACTGGCGTTCTAAAAATTACTAGGTCTTGCAGCACAACACTCTGGTAATGTCATATATTACGTATCATTGTATACTAACGAGTGTTGTGTCCCTTTTTAACAAATATTGTATAATGTCCTTTTAAACATTTCTTGATTTCAAACAAATAAATAAAGAAAAATAAATAAAACATTAAGATCTATTAAAATAAATAAAAAATTATGATCTAATAACAAAGAGATGGTTATAAATTGTCTGTAACGTCCATGTTTAATAGGAAATTATAAGATTTGAATAAGTTTAATCAATGATTTTTTGTTACATTTTCTAAATAAATTATAATTACAAAAATATTGGCGGACTTTACACACAGCACCATCTAGCCCCGAACTAAGCAAAGCTTGTAATATGGGAACCAGATGACTGATAGAATACTAATATAATTCTGACGATCATCCAACTGTCCTGGAATCGAACCCACGACAGAACATAAAGCAGAGTTCCTACCAACTGAGCTGTGATATCAGATATCGCTCACCAGTTTGTACTCGGCTTAAGCTTGCGTAAAAGCATTCAGTCATATTATTGTTCTTATGAGCTATTAACTAAATAGAAGTCGGTACTTAATTACCTAAACCGATGTGGAGAAAATTTATGAGCCATGCGTTATAATGGCCATGATAAAAGATTTTATTACAATGTACTGAAATACAATATATTTTAATTTAGTTTGACAAAGTATGATGCAAATAAGAACAACTTTTTCTTCACTATTACGAGAAGACAAAATTTGTATTTTTGCTTGTAATGAATAAACTAAAAAAAAAAATAGGATCACGACTAATCCCCAAGTACGGTAGATATCCTCTCAGATCTTCAGACGCTTAGATCCTATAAAGATGTCAAGTGGAGGTAGTCAGAGGCACGTCCAAACATTATATTTGGCACATGTCCACATTTTGCAGTAGTTAGCATTAAACTATAAAACTAAAAAAAACTAGATAAATTTTAAAAAGAAGTTATTCTTATATTCTAATATTATATTATAAATACGAGAGTTTGTGAGGATATGTGTATGTTTGACAATCAATCAAGCTAAGAATACAGAACGGATTAAGATAAAATTTACTGTAGATGTAGATACAATGCTCGAATAAAACATAAGGTGGGTTATAATCCGAAAAACATTCACCAAATGATACAAAAGAGTAGATTTTGGTATAGATGGCGCTGGTGTGCAAAAAAATCTGACAGCATTTTTGACTACACAGGACAAGACAAAGTCTGTCACGAGTCGGTTAGTAATAAATCATTTTATTTCAGGCAACATACGCCCATAAAACAAATACCATAGAGATTAACATTATTTTACTGTTAGTGCTGCAAATGATACCAAATATTATGTTTGGACATGCATCTAACTACCCCTCAAAGTTTATACTTACATTGTGCCTCCACTCCACTTTGTAAACGTAAGGATGAGCGTTGATGATGCAGTCAAAGTAGACGTCAGATCCTTCCCTGATGTTCTTCGGGTCCAGGTTTGTCCCCAACCTCACAATTGTTTCGGGAACATCTGTTTGAAAAATAATTACGTTTAAAAAAACCGGCCAAGTGCGCTAATTGGCAAGTGCTCCCAAGTGCAGGTAGCTCGCGGCTGTCGTCCAAACATAGCGCGGCTGCCACGCGATTTCTGGTCACACTTTAATATTACTTTCGAGCTAGTTGATATGGCCCCAGTTTGTAGTTTTACAATAGAATAATAATTGATTCAGAAAATTTAAACAAAATCTCAAAATACGTACAGGTAGCTCGCGGCTGCCGTGCGCGGCTATCGACCAAACATAGCGCGGCTGCCGCGCGATGTCTGGTCCCACCTTAATAATACTTTCGAGCTAGTTGGTATGGCCCCAGTTTGTAGTTACAATAGAATTGACACCATTGACTTGCAATATTTTATATTAAAACAAAGCCTCCAAGGTGGTGGTCCTCCTCGCAGGTGGTCTCGTCGAGGAGACAAATACTTACACTGAATATCTAAAGTCCAGTCGTCTTCTAACGCCACAACAGCAGGCATCTGAGGGTTAGAAGCTCTGCAGGCCAGCTTCGCTCCAGCATCTGCCTTCGTGAGCTGCAGAGACATTGTCGACGTTGTTGTGTTGACGTCAGTTGATAGCTGTCAAATTAATTATTATTTTGAATATACAAATATTAATTGCTGTTTGTTAGTCTCGCTAAAACTACGCTAACACGTATGTTGTATGGGAGCTCCACTTAAACATTTATTTATTTTATTCTGATTTTAATGTTTGTTGTTAATATAGCGGCAACAGAAATACATCATCTGCTGTCAAAATTTCAACCGTCTAGATAACACGATTCATGAGATACAGCCATGTGACAGACAGACAGAAAGACAGATACAATATAAACTCATAAATGTTTATGAGATTTTTTTTTAAATATTTTCTTGATGTCTATAGATAACTATAGTCTACTTTACCGAAATATAAATAAAGCGGTTATAAAAAAAAGGTTGCATTCTTCGAAATGATGTTTAACAATTTAACATACATTTCTAGGATTTCACGATTGGAATGTGGAATAAATGGACCCTAAGTATACACTTCACAATAATGTATTACTTGAGTTTTTCCTCAATCTAAACATTACTTCTATTTTCCTGTTATTTTCGAGTATCATTATGGAGTAATTTTTTTTTGATGAATATAGAACCGTTTTTTAATCAATTACCACAAAACATACAGTTTTGTTTATATGAACTTAAGGATTTAATCTACATAAGTGTAACATAGAAGCAAGATTGGTGAAACTTTTGCTCGATAAATTTATTTTTCAAAGTTGGCTTTTCTAAAACACTACTTTCTGTCTATAATTTATCTAGATTATATCTTTAAGTTAGGTTATAAAAACTGTTTGTTTTGCGGTTAATGAGAAAAAACGATTCTGCATTCATAAAAAATATTTATTACTTGTCTTAACGTTTCGACTGTGTATGTGTATGGCATGTCGCGACAGTTATTGTAACACAATCGAAACGTCGGAATAAATTAAAAGGTTTTCACGGTAAACACTCGTATGATACATTAAATAAAATGGTTTTATTTATTAAAAAGCCGTGTTGGCAGAGTGGGAGGTACCTTGACTTTCAACCTGAAGGGTTCGAATCCAGGCGTGCATCAATAGATTTTTCTGTTCGAAAAATTAATATGCGCATCATAAACACGTGCTCAGAACGGTGAAGGAAAACATCGTGAGGAAACCAGTTAGTGTTCTTATAGGCGGCGATGGGCTTGCAACCTGTCACGTATGGAATGCTATCTACTGCAAAATGTGGGCATGTGCCAAATATAATGTTTGGAAGTGCCTCAGACTACCCCCACTAGACATTAAGGATCTAAGTTTATTCTAGTTCTTTCTAAATCTAGGGTTCCATAAAGCTGTTTTGAATTTTTTGACTTGACTTTTTGATAATTTTACTTAAAACTGTGTGCATCAGATGTTCCATTGTCCTGCATAAGGGACATAGAAAGAAAGATGGCCATAGAGAATAATTACCGTCAAGAGACAAATTTACCGTCATTGGTCCTCACTTTGTCTATTAGTTTACGTTCTTTATTACGAAATGGGCTATTTGAGTGCCCAAATACATTACGTGAATTGAGAAAACACAATTATAGTGATTTATGTTTTAAAATGGCGGAAAATGTACTAAAATGGTTATTTAAACTACACCTAGGAGACTCATAAAATAATTCAATTTGTGGGAAGGTCAGCTGGCTTATTCCATAAAAATATCGAACTTCATCCGTCGATTTTAATCACTACATAGTATAAAGCAAAGTCGCTTTCCGCTTCCCGCGTCTGTATGTAATATGTAATATGTATGTATGTATGTTTGCTTATATCTTTTAAACTACACAACGGATTTTGATGCGGTTTTTTTTTATAAATAGAGTGATTCAAGAGGAAGGTTTATATGTATAATACATGCATAATATAGTAGAGAAACACTGATAATTTTAGAGGTTTCTAATGTGATGTCGTAAATAAACACATTTTTTTGCGCTTACATTGCAAATGCTGGCTGAACCCCACGAGATATATCAAAATAATGTACTACAGTATTGTATTCCTTAAAAACGTCTACAAAAAAGTCCACGATGGTATTAGAAATGTCTTACGCACAGCGAAGCGGGCACGGGTCAGCTAGTTATTATATAAAGCTATGGCAAGCTTCGAATTTAGGAAATACCAGTTCCATAGTAACTACTATAAAACTACTAGCATTTTGACGACAGACGTTGTCCTATCAAAATTCAATAATCACACAGAAAAAGCACATTTTCACAGTTAAATTAAAGTTAAGATCCGAACTATACGCTGGATTTTCCAAAAAGCGGTAATAATATAAGTATATTATACTTTACGACCTATTCTCATACCTAACGGTCGGTCGAGCCGTTTTATAGGAGTGCGACCACAAACACCGTGACACGAGATTTTTATCTATACTATCCGACCCGTGACAGATGTTGTCCTATCAAATTTCAATAATTGATTGACAACAAAATCCCCATTTACAAAATGATCCGCCATTTATTAAATTAATTTGTTACAAAAAAATGCGATAAATTACAAAAAATGTGATAAATGAAGAACCGCTCTACCGATTTTGTGCAAACTTCACATAAACCATCTACTAAATAGTCCGAATAAAGCCTAAACATTTGGTTTGGATAGGTGAGCCCGTTCTTGAGTTATAAAATTACAACGAAAAGTGGCATTGATTTTTATATAATACTAGCTGACCCGTGCCCGCTTCGCTGTGCGTAAGACATTTCTAATACCATCGTGGACTTTTTTGTAGACGTTTTTAAGGTATACAATACTGTAGTACATTATTTTGATATATCTCGTGGGGTTCAGACAACATTTGCAATGTAAGCGCAAAAAACTGTGTTTATTTACGACATCACATTAGAAACCTCTAAAATTATCAGTGTTTCTCTACTATATTATGCATGTATTATACATATAAACCTTCCTCTTGAATCACTCTATTTATAAAAAAAACCGCATCAAAATCCGTTGTGTAGTTTTAAAGATATAAGCAAACATACAAACATACATCACTACATAGTATAAAGCAAAGTCGCTTTCCGATTCCCGCGTCTGTATGTATGTATGTTTGCTTATATCTTTAAAACTACACAACGGATTTTGATGCGGTTTTTTTAATAGATAGAGTAATTCAGGAAGAAGGTTTATATGTATAATACATGCATAATATAGTAGAGAAACACTGATAATTTTAGAGGTTTCTAATGTGATGTCGTAAATAAACACATTTTTTTTCTACAATAAAGTCCGCGATGGTATTAGAAAT
This sequence comes from Hydriomena furcata, assembly GCA_912999785.1. Lineage (NCBI taxonomy): Eukaryota > Metazoa > Arthropoda > Insecta > Lepidoptera > Geometridae > Hydriomena > Hydriomena furcata. The sequence continues at coordinate 11,220,186 of OU538839.1, forward strand.
GTCTTACGCACAGCGAAGCGGGCACGGGTCAGCTAGTATTACATATTACATACAGACGCGGGAAGCGGAAAGCGACTTTGCTTTATACTATGTAGTGATTATATAGATAAGATATATTTTGTAGTACGTAACAAACGATATGCCACCATTATCAGGCGAGTGTTAAGGTGAGTTTCCACCTAAGCGGGGCTGAGCTGTAAACGCAGCGCTTGTCATTTTAAAATTCGAATATTTGAGTGCTGTCATTGGCCCGCTCCAAACAGCTCCGCGTAGGTAGATCTACACCATAATAAAGCTCGACTAAAAGAAAATGCTAAGTTTTTTGTCACCTGTCCAAGATTGATTGATTTTCAGTTTGAAAGCTAGAAATAACAAAAGTTTACCTCACAACGAGCTTCGACAATAATTAATCATGTTCAAAAAACGAAAAAGAAAACCGACTATAATGTATCGACCAATCGAAAAGTCTAGGGACAATGTTCGTTTTTAGGGTCCGTTAAAAACGGGACCCTATTACTAAGACTTCACTGTCCGTCTGTCTGTCACAAGGCTGTATCTCATGAAGCGTGATAGCTAGACAGTTGAAATTTTCACAGATTATGTATTTCTGTTGATGCTATAACAAAGAATACTAAAAACAGAATAAAATGAATATTTAAATGGGGCTCCCATACAACAAACGTGTTGTTTTTGCGTTTTTTTATAGATAATGGAACGGAACCCTTCGTGCGCGAGACCTACTCGCACTTGACCGGTTTTTTTTAAGTTTTATGACGGAACTATTAGTCTTATAGGAATATCATTTAAATGGGACCAACTTAGGACTATTCTCTACCTAATAGATACACACAAATCATCGAAATCGGACCACCAGGTACAAAGACAAAAGGAGACATGAAAAAAGCAACAAAGCAAAAACAAAACAAAATATACATGTCAGTTCAAAGATTCTCAAAACAGATAAAAAAAAACATGAGATTTTGGTTACAATATAATATATTAAATACTTGAAATAAATGGTTTAAGTACAAAGTACCCAGCTATTTAAATATTAATATCAAATTTAAAAGTAATTTTCAGTTAGATTTAAGGTAAAAGAGTCGGTATTTTTTATCAATGAGGGTAGCTTATATAAACCCGTGCATGTTGAATAGACAACCTTTAGTTTTTTCATCGGATAAAACTAATAAATAACAGCTGTTGGTACCTACCAATTGCAGAGCATTTAAGCGACGTCAATCAAACGTTACACGCCCACCCAATTAGCCTTGCGCCTCACAATTAAATATATTTTGAGTATTTACGCCAAATAAAGGTTGATGAGGCTTCATTTATGTGTTATGGTTTCGTTTTACGCCGGAGTCATTTTACAATCAGAATGTCACAGTAAAATAAATAAATATTGGTGTATCAGGGGTTAGCACAAATCAATATCGTATCGACATACTACATACATACATACATAAAATCACGTCTGTTTCCCAGAGAGGTAGGCAGAGATCAAGGTTGGCCACCTTATACGGCACGACAGTTTTATAAAGACTATAATGGAAGGGAAGATTGAAGGGAAGAGAGGAAGAGGAAGGCCACGAATAAGCTACATGAGCCAGATAAAGGAGAAAATAGCTGTCGTGTCGTATAAGGAAGTTAAAGAGACGGCACTGGAGAGAAATAGATGGAGAGAGCTGCATCAATTACACCGACAAGAGCACAGCTCTTAAGTTAGAAGAAGGACATTTTTTAAACTTACTTACGTTACGTACAGGTTACAGTCGTGATCCTATTTTTTTTATTATAGTTCCGACAGACGTTGTCCTGTCAAATGTCTGTCGGAATAGTAAAATATATTTATAACACCCAGACAGAGAACAAACATCTACCTATGTTTATCACACAAATGTTTGTCTTAGATGGAAATATAACCCACAATCTACAATGCAGAAAGTAGAACCATTTGTTTCATAATAGTACCTACTGTTATTCCTATTTAAAAAACCATAAAATCAGTTTACTTGTTCATTGAATTCTTTTTTAATGGTATCTTAGTTGGTTTCGGCTCCACTAATGCCCTATTAAGGCCTGGGCTTAGATAAAGAATAAATAAGCGAAATATTAGATCTATATTCATTACCTTAATGTTAAGATTTTCATTAAGATCATTATTACGGATTAATATTTAATTATGGGTAACAATTAACACTATGTTTGAGTCTGGGTTCGTAAAACGTGTGTATCAGGGGTTAGCACAAATCAATATCGTATCGACATACTACATACATAATAATAATAAAACCTATTATTAATCCACTGAATAATCTATAAACTAAACTTATTACTAAACATGCTTTAGTATAGTATGGCAATATGTTTTTTTTTTTTTTGTATAATTAGTATTGATTGATAAATTTTTCTATATGATTGTTTAAATAATATAATATAATAATTTAGTACAATATTCATGCATATTAGTTTATCTTTTTTCTTAACATTGTAATATTTTATTTTGTTTACTATGTTATTATTTATTTTATACAGGAAATTTATGTTATCTTTGATTGTATTTTATTTTTTTTGATTATATTATATGTAGATATTAGATAGGTATATTATATAGTATATTTATTCATTTATTGTTATTCAAGGATCTCTGTCCGAGTAAAGGCCTCCTAGTCTACATACATACATACATAAAATCACGCCTGTTTCCCAGAGAGGTAGGCAGAGATCAAGGCTTTCCACTTGCTACGATCCTGACATACTTGTTTAACTTCATTCACTCTCATCACATTCCTCATGCATGCTCGTCGGTTTAGAGTACTCTTGACTTGGCCTTTTTTACCAACTTGAACCAGGAAAATACGCCGAGGTCTTCCTCTTCCAACGCTCCCATTCACACTCGCCTTATATACCTGTTTTATCGACATAGGTACTATCATCCTTAATAATTATGTCAAAACTTACAATGTTATGTAAAATTGACAGTTCTGACATTTAGACGAGACGGTGTCGATACGATAGTGGTTCATGCTAACCCCCCAGTTAGGGTGAGTTTCGACCTATGTGGAGCTGTGAGGAGTTAAGTGTACACAATATCTTTACGTGTTTTGTAAGCCGTGTTGGCCGAGCGAGAGGTCTCTCGACTTTCAATCTGAAGGTCGTGGGTTCGAATGCCGGCGTGCATCAATTGATTTTTCTAATTTATATGCGCATCAAAAACACGTGCTCAAAACGGTGAAGGAAAACATCGTGAGGAAACCAGTTAGTATTCTTATAAGCTGCGATGGGCTTGCAACCTGTCACGAATGGAATGCTAACTACTGCAAAATGCACGTGCCAAATATTATGTTTTGACGTGCCTCTGACTACCCCCAATAGACATCTTCAAAGGATCTAAGCGTCTATAGATATGAGAGGATGTCTACCGTACTTGTTGGGGATTACAGTCGTCACCACATTTTTTTTTCTTGTTAATAATTTCAGCACTATAGGGAAGTGCTATAAGTTGTCTAAATAGGTCGAGCCATTAGTACTTGACAGAAATTATGTAATGAGTTTGTTGTAAACAGAAAGGGACGAATTGTGGATACCTTTCAAATTGCTTTTTGTGGCTTTTTCTTTAGCTAATATAAAAGTTTTACATGATCGTTGAACCAGTTAGTACTTAGATGGACTTGTATGGAATGCTTACTCCTGCAAAATATAAGCATGTACCTAATGTACCTACATTTGTGAAGGCATGCCTTATTTATGCCCTTTAGTCATCTTCAAGGATTTGACTAGATTTGTCTGTCTACCGTTATTTAGAATTACAGTCGTGATCTTGGTTTGATGCGAGTTATAAATATTGGTGGACATTTCACATAGCGCCATCTAGCTCCAAAATCAGAAAAGCTTGTATTATTAACTGGATAACTGATAGAAAACTTATATACTGACTTTTTATACTGATACTGTCTGCCCAAATTTCAGTAAACGCATAGAAAAAAACATAAAATAAATTACGAATTTTGGTAGAATACGTATCATTCGGTAGTCAAATTGATGTCAGACTTTTTTGACAAAATGAATTTCCAATACCGACCTTAGTAGGATTCAACCTTTTTGGTAGAATGCGTTGCTATGACAACTGAATGTTATCGGTCTAAGACGTCAAATTTTTTGCACATAAGCTCCATCTATACCATAATCATCATTTTGCATTTTTTTTATCTTAAAGGGGTTCTTATCTTAATCCTGTTTTTCGAATTATAAGTTCCCCCTTTATTTATTCTGATTTTTTATCTACTACAGCAAATTTCATCTTAATCCGTTTTGTCGTTTATTTTTGATTAGGGAACAAACATAGCAGCCTTATCACAAACTTTCGAATTTATCTCGTAATATTATTAGGATTTTTCAAATTTGTCGCTACTAGGATTACCTTTTAAGATATTATACAATAGTTGGGAGTGAATATCGCCTCACACCTCTCGGGGACAACTGAACTTTGTCGTTGGATAATTTAATTAAATCTGTTCCAACACACAAACCAATATTAATATTAACAGGATTAACTAATTAAAGTCAATCTGTACGCCAATTGTGTAGATACGGCATTGTCATAATAATTATTGGAGCTAACGTGCTCGTTATACTGCTAAAGCCGCGTCTCACGGCGCGTAAAACGACGAGCCGCGCCGGATGACGCTCCGCCTGTGTGCGTCCGGCGCGTCGCGTACAGAGCGTTCCGAGCACGGGCCACCACGGATGCATCGTTCCCACGGCGCGTCTGTCCGTCTTGGCGCGGTCTGGCGCGTGAAAACGCGGGCCGTGGGACCCCGGCATAATAGGTACTTGTACCTACTTACTTGTAGGTTTGTTTGAAATATCCATAAAGTTCATAATATATTAAGGTGATGTTTAAAATTTTAGTTTTTTTTAATGGGCTGAGTCTACCCGGATAAGACGGAAAATGTGATATAGATATAGATACCGCATTATCTTGAAAACCATTAAACTTAAAAGAAACTGTCTTTCATTTATGTAGCTAGTATATATGATTATCTAACGAATTATATATAAATTAACTTTTTAGCTATTCATAGTTTTGAGTAAAAACTAAATTAGTGTTTTGGAAGAGCCGACTTTGGAAAATAAATTTATCGAGAAAAGTTTCACTAATCGTGTTTCTGTCTGTAATTTATCTAGATTACATCCTTAAGTTATCTTTGTCATAAAAAAACAAAACTGTATGTTTTGCGGTTATTGAGAAAAAACGATTCTGCATTCCGCAAAAAAATGTATTACTCGTCTTAATACTTTCATATTAATATTATAAATGCCAAAGTTATTCTGTCTGTGACATTATCACGGCTTGCGACGGGCATTGTTAACTTTTTTTATCATAATTTTCAGGAATTTCAATGTTTTGCGATTAAGTCGCCAAAAATAGTTTTCCTGAATCTACGCGGACGAAGTCGCGGGTATAAACTGGTTTATAATAAAGCTAAAATATTTCGGCTTTTCTAATAAAAATAATTGAAAACAATCTGATTTTAGAATCAGGTCAATAAATAAAATTTAAATGCAAAAAAATCATCTAGAAATGCAATTTCTTATGGCACTTTCACACCTGCTACCGTCGTGGTTGAAGGATACCTCTTCCTAATATTTAAAAAACCGGCCAAGTGCAAGTTGGACTCGCGCACGAAGGGTTCCGTACTATTATAAAACGGCAAAAAAATCACGTTTGTTGTACGGGAAATATTTATTTTATGCTGTTTTTAGAGCAAAACATCATCTGTGATACAGATAGAGCCTGGTGACAGACAGACGGACAGCAGTGTCTTAGTAGTCCCGTTTTTTACCCTTTAGGTACGGAACCCTAAAAACATAAAAAATAATTCATAATATCTCCGTAACCTACCTATTTACCTAACTACGTAGTTGTTGTGACACATGTGACAGGTTGCAAGCTCGTCGCCGCTTTCAAGAATACTAACAGGTTTCCTCACGATGTTTTCCTTCACCGTTATAAACACGTGTAATGCGCATATACATTTTTCAAACAGAAATATCCATTGATGCTCGGCCAGGATTCGAACTCGAAATTAATTTGAATTTAATAATATCTACCTAGGTACCTATTTACCTAAGTACATGAATTCAATAATTCAATTTCAAACTTTTTAGTCGATCATGTGAAGTACCACCTATTTACCGACTTACTTTACCGATAGTGATAAAATAGCGCCACCTGCCAGCGGAATTGCAAACATCTTTCATCTTACCTCTCAAACCCCGAGAGAGAGAAAAGTACCTATAATAACGTAGTAACATCAAATGAAACTAGATGGCGCTAAAATGCGAAAATCACGTTTGTTGTATGGGAGCCTCCCTTAAATATTTATTTTATTCTGTTTTTAGTATTTGTTGTTATAGCAGCAGCAGAAATACATAATCTGTGAAAATTTCAACTGTCTAGCTATAATGTTCTTGAGATACAGCCCTGTGACAGACAGACAGACGGACAGCGAAGTCTTAGTAATAGGGTCCCGTTTTACCCTTTAGGTACGGAACCCTAAAAACGATAATGTGATCATAGACAAACACATTTTTAAGTAACCACTATCACACAATGATTTAGACTCCCTCTCAAAAACTCTCACACACGCACACACACACACACACATACACACACACATAATATACATACATCAAAAAAAAAACATTTATTTCAATAAAATCACAAGGATCACTTTGAAACGTCTTAGGAACTAGGTGAAGCTACGCCAATTCCACGCAACCAAGCCTAGAAGAATCAGGCAACAAACACGGCTTGGGGTCTACCTTTTTTTAATGATCCTTTCCTTAATGCTATTACATTCTATAAATTGTAATTTTATAACTTTCGATTTTTATGCTTATAATAATTGGAACTGTGCTGTGCCCTACCTTCGGAGGAGGGCGTTGATGTTTGCGATACAGTATTTATACTTCTGCAAATGTCATTGTGTTCTACTAATAATGTGCTATTGTTGTTTTAGTTCCAAATAAATAAAATTATTATTATTATTATTACATTTTAATAAATTCTAAAATTAGGTACCTACATTAGAACTCTAAAAAAACATCTTTTAAACATAGAACTCGAACAAGCAGTCTCTTACGAGCGATTTGAGTCGCGCCCGTTCCTTGCCCCATTCAATCTACATTTATTACTTCTACGTGCCTGTGGACGGACTCAGGGTAAAATAAGCCCAAATAAAAATCAGCATTTTTAAATTGGCTCAAAATTATAGCAAAAACTTTTTGAAATTTTGCATAATGTCGCCATTATCCTCGGAGTAAATACCATTGGAGGGGTGTAAGAGTGCGCTCCGACAAAAACAACCCATATGATATTTTTTGGGTATAATTCCAGTAAAATATATTTTTTGTGCCATTTATTTATTTTGTTAAACAAGGTTACGTCGACCTCGTAATTTTTATTTCATTTACTTTTACAGTCTAGTAGTTTCTTCTTATTAAAACTTTATTAGGTAGGTACACAAACGACTTATTTCAAATCAAAATACCTAAACAACTTTATAAAACTGTTGCAAAATAAAAAATAAAAAGCGCAACTGTGACATCCAACTACGGTAGACATCCTTTTAGATCTCTAGGCTCATATCTATGAGATATCATATCATATCTCATACGCGCTTTTGAATAGACTCTTTACAAGTCTTAAAGTATCTACTTTAAGACTTGTAAAGAGTCTATTCAAAAGCGCGTCTATTTCAATCAGTTTTTATAGATATATAGAGAGAGAGTTTTTATAGATAGAAATCTCCATATCATAAATGTTTCAAATTGCAATGCAGCTTTATTATAAACTGCAGCTAGTGATAATAGCAACAAGCTTTGCTTAGTTTGTGACTAAACGGCGCTGAGTAAAATATCCACCAATATTTATGATGGCGGCGATGGGCTTGCTACCTGTCACGTATGGAATTTTTAACTACTGCAAAATTTGGGCATGTTCCCAATATAATGTTTGGACGTTCCTCTGACTACCCCCACTAGACATCCTCAAAGGATGTAAGCGTCTGGAGATCTGAGAGGATGTCTACCGTACTAGGGGATTACAGTCGTGATCCTATTTATTTTTATTTATTACTAGCGACCCGCCCCGGCTTCGCACGGGTTTAATACATATAAACCTTCCTCCTGAATCACTCTATCTATTAAAAAAAACCGCATCAAAATCCGTTGTGTAGTTTTAAAGATATAAGCAAACATACATACAGACATACAGACGCGGGAAGCGGAAAGCGACTTTGCTTTATACTATGTAGTGATTTATACAAAATCTCCCCACTTTGACCTTGTTGACAAAATCCTTAATTCGCCCACCCAAGTGGCCCTATTATAAACTTCGGCACTGTTGTGTACAAAGTAAAGATGGCGTAGATAAAGCTCGATGCAGAATTAGCTTTTTTAACAGTTTCGCAAATTGATGAGGTGTGACCGGGCCCTTATCTTTCTGACGCCAATCGTTGATCTTTTGAGAAGTTTAGGGTATTTCCACAACAATGACAAAGGATAGAACCTTTTACTTTTCGAGATAGGAGAATTAGGCTACTGCTTTTCACCCAAACTTAACTGTCTATCCATGGGTTTAACCGATTCAAATCTTTTATTATCGCTATAGACGTGTTGTGCTGCTTTTAGAATTTGTGCTGAAGCTCTTTAGTTTTTTTTATTGTTGTACGTACTTGGTTAGTACTTTTAATTATAATTCTAGTTTGAGCCTTCACCTTGTTCGATCGGCACCACATAGAGCTCTACATAGCATTAAGGAAAGGATTATTGAAAAAAATGTTAGACCCCAAACCGTGTTTGTTGCCTGATTCTTCTAGGCTTATTCGCGAGGAACAGCTTTACCTAGCTCCTAAGACGTTTCAAAGTTATCCTTGTGATTTTATTGAATTACACGATTTTTAAATTTGAGTTGTATTTGATCTTCATTCTCCCTAAGAAAAATCCAAACCATCACGGTTTGGATTTTTCTATTAGAAAGATATGCACCTTTACATGTGCCCAAAATCTTTGGACATGCTTATCACTGATTACTCCCTTCTGCTATCTTTAAGGATTTGAGCGTCTGAAGATCTGAGAGGGTTCTGGCGTTATAAACACGAGGAATCTAAGTATTTGTAATCCTAAGTTATATTTGCACAATTTACCACTGATTTTTAAATACTTTCTTTCGAGAAATTCTTCGGAAATTTATCTGTCAATATTACTTAGCACAAGCTTTTTTCTTGGAACCGTACCAAATTTTAGATTTATTTGGTGCGGAAATTTTAAAATCCATATTTTAAGTCGCAACTTAAGCTTATGCTTATGCATTTATTCACTCTCCTGCAACTGATATCTTCACGTTATTAGCGAAATTTATACTTACAACAATTTATGTTTTTGATTCATGTTAGAAATTATCCTTTAAAACTATTCTCAGGATGACTAAAATATTGTGTGTGATTCACCATTGAAAAATCATTGAATGAGCTATTTGACAAGTTTTTCAAACCCATTCTAGATTATTCAGGAGTGACTGTTGAACCCATAAAATTGAAAATATTATTTTAAATTCTGTTAGGTATTGGCCTAATAATGTAAATTAAATATTGACAATTTAAATAACCCGCAAATGGCAATTCTTTAGCAAATGGCTTCGCAATAGTTTCTGTGACGTTACATGCTTGTCAACAAATACACTAACGTTAAGTTTTTCAAGGCAAGCATGTTACGTCATCGTCGATTCGACCAATCCTGACCGTTTTATGTCACGTGACTGGCGTTAAAAATAGATAACTTCAATTTAGTGTTTTTTTAATAAATCATTGTTTATTTTCAAGTTATTTTACTCCATAACGCTTTATGAAGGCATAATTTACATAGATTACTATCAACAATACTTTATTTTTCATACTGAACACGGAATTCTCACAATCGATAAATATTAAACTTTTTTTTATCATTGTTCCAAATTTCAAAAGATAAAAATAATACTACGTATCTCAATAACTTCGAGTTAAGGTAACTCATAAAATACCCGTAAATGACAAATGGAAAAAGCTCATAAAAAAATCTGCAAATAATTTTGAGTTCTCTTACCGTCTCCTTAGCGTTGTTTATCCTGTGTCCGTTCTTCCACCACGTGATGGAAGCCGGAGGTCTTGACCCTGAGCTTTGACAGAGGAGGTCGTATCTTCTGCTCGCTGATAACGGCTGGTTTGAGCCTAGTATGTGGACTGTTAGTGGTGGAACTGAAAAGAAGACTAACGGTTAGATTTGACTCATAAAACAATGTTCATAAACACTGAGGTATGACTAGACATAGCGCAGCATTTGAGCGCGGCAATCGCAGGACAGAAGTTTGCCGTGTGACTAGTTTAAACATGAAGGTAAACGTGCGCGCGGCCGTCATCCAATCATAGCCGGATAGCAGCGCGCGGCTCCCGCGCTCAAATGCCGCACTATGTCCGGTCACACCTTACGACTACTTCCGAAACGGAATAAACTTTGTATCAGATAAAGTCAACTAAATATTCCAAAATTAGAAAATAAAATAGTATCACGACTGTTATCCCTAAGTAAGTTAGTCAAAGGCACGTCAAGACATTAAATATGGCACATACCCAAATTTCTTAGTAGTTAGCATTCCATACGTGACAGGTTACAAGCCCGGTCGCCCTTACAAGAATACTAACTGGTTTCCTCACGATGTTTTCCTTCACCGTCTTATGCTCGTGTTTTGATGCGCATATACATTTTTCGAAGAGCAAAATCTATTGATGCACGGGATCTACAGATCGAATGTCGGAGTATCTCCTACTTGGCCAACACAGCTTTTTCTTAATCTCTAAGATACTTACAATTCATATCCAAAGTAAGAGTAGTCTCTATAGGATGTGCCCTGGCGTGGTTCGACGCCCGACACGTGAGTGCCGCTCGGAGGTCCGCTCTCCCCAGCGGGCCTACTCTAATAACGCCTTGCACACCATCGCTGGGCAGAGGAGTCGCTGGCGTGTCTTGCTCGACCTCATCTCTGAACCATTTTATCCATGGTCGCGGGCGTCCTGTGAATAGGCGATAAGATTTAATCTAAACAAATTAAGTTAGCGGTTCTGAAACAGTCGTTTCGATCGGTTTGGATTGGAGACAGTGCTTTTTTTATAATATCTGTTTAAAATAGACAAAAATAGTGATCAAATAACAAAAACTCGAGGTGAATTTGAGTAGAGACTTTGGGTACACTAGTAGAAATGAAATGCAAAAAGTCCCCACTCATCCCATGAGAGCTAAAAAAGTTATTCCAGATTCAGATTCCTAATACTTTTTTCCTAAAACCCGTTGTTTCTGAGATATAACGATTCAAAAAGTTCAAAAAATTTAAGTACGCGAGAAAAAAAAACATCCCCAATTTACGTGTTTACCATTTTTACAGATAATTAAATGATCTTTAATTTTTGTCTGGGCTTTATTTTTGATAAAACTTACCATTTTCGTTTAAAATCCAAAAAACCGAAAACTTTGACGTTTGAATTACTTTTTTTAGCACACATGGGATTCATAGGGACTTATGCACTTTAGATGCCGAGCATTGCACGCTCCATGGCCCTAAGTTATCCACATCTGATTCTAGTGCACGGTCATCATCACTTCTACATAAAAGTATCTCACTAGCACACTTTCACGCACACTAGAATAAACATGTGAACGCTTGTTCGAAAACTTTGGATTGCATTTTAAATAACTTAGCGTTGAGATTCACTAAGAATGTAAGTGCCTAAGTATTTCAAAGCCCTTTGTATATTCTATTCCAATCTAGACTAGACGTGATACCTTATCACTGGAATTGCAAAACTTCTCTAATCTCCGTAAATTGCTTTCCTTCGAAAGGTTTATTGGAGACAGCGACTCATCTTTATCAAAGCGACTAGGAGTCGTGAAACTGGATTCTTAAGAGTTTTTGAATGTTTTTGTTGATAGTTATTTGTCTTTATATAAATAAATATTGGTGGACATATCACACGGCGCCGTCTAGCCCCAAACTAAGCCAAACTTGTACTATGGGAACCAGATAACTGAAAGAATACCTAAATACTTTTGTTTTGAAGATACATATTACACCCAGACACAAAACAATGTATGTTCATCAACAAATATTAGTAGTTTTAAAAAGAAATACGGCTAGTTACCACGTTATTGTCGTGTATTGTCATTTCTATTTAAAATAATTATCAACCACGTTAGTTTTAATTCTAAAATATTAGTAGTATTAATACATTACCTCCGGATACATCGCACTTGAGTGTAAAAACGTCTCCTTCAACATAGGGGCCCACAATCGCCTGTTTCACATCACCCTTGTCATCGATGATCACCATCTGATTCGGTGGCACTGTGGATTAAAAGAGTTTATCATCATCAGCATTTCTCTAATTAAATTATTTTATTTGGCACAAACACACACAGAAGACAGAAAACACAAAATAAACATGAAGGAAAATTAAAAATAACAATGAAAATAGAACAAAATGAGAAAGAAGGAGTCTACTGTGCTGTATAATAATTAAATGAATATTTATATGTAATATGTATAATATTTCTCATCCCACTTCTTGGCATAAGCCTCTTCTCGTTTGTAATAATAATAATAATAATAAAATTAATTTAACGACCAATAATTTAACACTCTTTATACCTATGTACCCATAGTATTTAATCACGTCTGAGAAACTCTTTGGGTTTACAGCAGATTGATATCTTCGGAAGATAACGTGGTACTCACAATACAAGTCCTGAACTTAGTATGTAAAATCTTCAAAAGATATTATAGGCGCCTGGTTATCTGAGAATATGTCTACCGTCACGATTACAGTCGTGATCCTATTTATTTTACTACAAGCTAACCCGGCGAACTTCGTGTCGCTTTAGAATTAACTAAAAAAAATAATGTTCCAGTTCCCGTTCCCGTTATAAAAAGTATCCTATGTTTGCCTCCTGGTTCTAGTTCAGTTCAGCCGTTCTTGAGTTATAAGTGTTGTAACAAACCCGACTTCCTTTTATATAGTAGACGATAATACTAGTTTCTAAGGACACAGCTTCTCAGGAGCAATTTCTAATCAAAATTACGTTGGTCAGACCGCTAACCGACCACCAATTTGCTAAGATTCGGTTTCGATAGTATACAATATACATACATACTAACTATAGCTATGAAGTTGTACCAGTGGATAGTAAACGTAGAGGCAAGTTTCATGTAAATACCAGCACCTAAATAAATCCGAAAGTTTGTGTGTTGGTTTTTACTCGATCATGTCGGAACAGCTGAATCGATTTCTAGGATATTTGATATACCTATAGATAATATTTAACCTGGATTTAAATATAAGTGTGTTAAGACGAGTAATACATTATTAGGATGAATGCAGAATCGTTTTTCTCAATAACCGTAAAACATAAAGTTTTGTTTTTTATGACAATGATAACATAAGGATTTAATCTAGATAAATTATAGACAGAAACACGAGGTGAAACTTTTCTCGATAGAAACTTTTCTCCAAAACACTAATTTCGTTTTTATTTAAAACTAGCTGACCCGTGCCCGCTTCGCTGGGGAACATATAGTTTCACATCTGGTATTCTAATCTTCAAAATAAATTATAGCCTATATGTTGCCGAGGGCTAATAGCTACTTAACAAAAAAAGTTTCATCAAAATCCGTCTTAGTAGTTTTTGCGTGAAAGCCAGACAACAGACAGACAGACAGACAGACAGATAGACAAAATTTTTAAAATGTATTTTTTTTGCTTGTGTTACTTATATGAAGACCCCTAGGAGTATTTTTTTTAGTTTTTATCAATGTACAGAATTGAACTCTTATACAGTTTTATTATATGTATAGATTATGAATAGCTAAACGTTAGATAATTATATAGATAGTAAATTATAGACAGTTTCTTTTTAGGTTTGATGGTTTTTCAAGATAATACGGTTTTATCACTTTTTCCGTCTTATCCGGGTAGACTTAGCCCATACAAAAATTAAAAATTTCAAGCATCACTTTAAATAAATTCTGCGAGTACTTTTTTAATTTTTCACTGGTTTTCGATATGAATGTTTTTTTACTATAGTGTAGAGAATAGTCCCAATTTAGTTCTATTTTAAATTTATTTTTGTAGAACGATTAGTTCAGTTAAGTTAGTTAGACATAAGAAAATAGTCAAAAGTATGTCGCATTTAAAATGGATTTATCTAGGACTAATAGTTATGACATAAAACTTAAAAAACTAATATCATCTCTTGACTTTTCGAATTATCGCAACATTTTCGCGCGTATTCATTTAAGTGTCGTGTTGGCCGAGTGGGAGGTACCTCGATTTTCAATCTGAAGGTTCGAATCCCGGCGTGCATCAATGGATTTTTCTGTTCGAAAAAATTATATGCGCCACAAAAACACGTGCTCAAAACGGTGAAGGAAAACATCGTGAGGAAACCAGTTAGTATTATTATAAGCGTCGATGGGCTTGCAACCTGTCACGTATGGAATGCTAACTACTGCAAAATGTGGGCATGTGCCAAATACAATGTTTGGACGTGCCTCTGACTACCCCCACTTGACATCTTCAAAGGATCTAAGCGCCTGGAGATCAGAGGGGATGTCTACCGTACTTGGGGATTACAGTCGTGATCCTATTTATTTATTTAATTTTTTTCATTTAATTTTTGAAAACGTGATTATGTCAACTTATAACTTCTATTTATAAGGAAAAGTCGTGATATATTTCGTTGCAATTTTATCTCAAATCGGTATCGTATCGTATCCGAATCGAGAGATAATCTGATTTATAGTCGAATGCCTCCGCCGAACATCGAAATGTGATTTTTACTGAAAGTATTTTATTGTACGAGAGGAGCAAATCCGTACCATTAGTCACTTTAACGTGTGTGTTTATCGTGTCATAGGTTTTCTCAATGCTGCTAATAATAATAAAAAAAATAATAATAAATAGGATCACGACTGTAATCCCCAAGTACGGTAGACATCCTCTCAGATCTCCAGACGCATAGATCCTTTGAAGATGTCTAGTGGGGGTAGTCAGAGGCACGTCGATGCGCATATAAATTTTTCAAACAGAAATCCAAATAATAATAAATATTGGTAGACATTTTCACGAATCGCCATCTAGCCCCAAACTAAGCAATGCTTGTACTATAGGAACCAGATAACTGATAGAACACTTTACACACTTTATTTTTAATCTGTAAATTTATTATACAATACATATTGTGGGATCCACATTTAATATAAACTTATTTCAGTCAAAATATCACAGAAAACGATTGTATAATTTTTTTTTTTTTAATCTTTATTTATTTAATGGGGCTTTGGTCGACAACGACTATGTCACCCCAGTAAAAAAAACTAAACACCACAACTCTATTAGTAACTACGTAGGTAATTGTACATTAATTAAAAAACCTACAGAATAACATAACAAAAATATTTATAAAATCCAAACCTATCTATCCCGTTCCAGCGATGAGATATATAATCTATATAGTATTTTGCCTCGACAGATAGCGGCGAGGCCAAAATACTATTACATGTGCCTATATTATTTCCAACCAACTGAGAATTTTGTCGTAGAGCCGCATTCCGTACACATTCCGTCAGGACGTGATGTACGTCTTCCAAAATACCGCAATCTATACAATTTGGAGTGTTTGATACTTTCATTAAAAATTTGAATTTATTTGACGGAATGTGTCCGGCACGCAGTCGAAGTAATCCAACAATTAATTTCCTTTCTGCGATTGTATAATGTATATTTTTTTCTGTCTCAAAACCAACTTCGAATTCTCTTCAATTGTTATTCTACACTGTCATTTTATTATTTTCTGCTTTCCTAAACCTAAACGGTGCTATTAATAAAAATTTACTTATCCAAAGATCATCTGAGGTTACACCAAGACTTGTTAATACCAGCTCAATGTAAGCAACTCCATTTCTAATCCTCGTTTATTAATATTGAATTCGACTAGTCCAAACGTAAGCGTTGGACTAAATTTAATCCTGCGCTAGTCTACGTTTATTAATGAGACGGAAAGAAGAGTTTTTTTACTAAGAGTTTTTATTTTGTTTGAAATAAGTTTTTATTAAATGTGGATCCCACAATATTAACACCCTGGCACAGAACAGACATTTATGTTCATCACAATAAATGTTTATCCTGGGTGGGGGTTGAACTCACAACCTACAGCGCAGAAGGCAGAGTAACTACCAACTGAGGCCAATCGAATTGTTATTTTACTTGCCAATTAACGTTACCATGGAAGTAACTAATTAACACTTTACTTGAAGATCGTAATGGAAGCCTTTTGCGTACCAAATATCAATTATTAGAATATTTCATATCAATGGGACATACAATCACCGTAATCATCGTAGGGAAACTAATTAGTATTTATTTTGCGGCGATGGACTTGCATCCTGTCACGTATGGAATGATATGATACTGAAAAATTTAGACATGTGCTTATTATTATGTTTTGCCTCTGACTACCTCTTTTAGATATGTTTAAAGATAAAGCGTCAGGAGATCTACCGTAGGTACATGCGGGATTTAGTTGTTAAAATATAAACATATATAAAAAACTTTATCCATATACCGTTCATTGTTGTTTTGTAAAAATATTAGGTTCGATAAAAACTAATAGCGCAGTCACTCCTATAGCTCTGTAAGCCGATTTGAACCGGGATTTCCTCGCGTTTATTTATTTTTTGTAATTTATAAAGTTAATCCTTACATTTTTAATATAGACAAAAGCTGCCAATGAAATTTCTACCTAATCCCACCGACGTATAGTTGTGTTTCGCTTAGATTGTTGTAATAAATTGCCTTGAAGGCGAAGTATACACGTAAATATTGCGCTCCATCAGTATGAGAAAACTGATGGACCATATTCCGTTAAATAAACAAGCAAGGCGTTTATCACGCCAGTATTATAAAGCGTTTCATACATGTTTGACGTGAAATGGACGACAAAATAAGGCTTTTGTAGCTATTATTTAAGAAAGCTGCATATGTTTTGGGTAAAGCCAAGATAATTACCTATTGGGTAGAAAAATCTTAGGTTAAACAAGGAAACAGTCTACTAATCTTTATAAATATATAATTATACTATAAAATAATATAAAAAGGAATAATTTGTATATTTGTATTATTGTATGTTTGTAACGAATAAACTCAAAAACTAGTGGACCTATTTCAAAAATTATTTTATTATGGTACATTATCTTTGAGTAACAGACTAATATTTATTATTGTGAAACATTAGGTATAGTAATTATTATATTTATTATTGTAAAAAAAAAAAATTTAGGTATTTAGTAAAATTTTAATAGTGTAACCAAAGGTGTAAAAAAATTGCCGTAAAATCATTAGTTGGTACACCTATGCAAAGCCGGGGCGGACTGCTAGTCGTGTAATATTTATAGTATTTACCTATCATTCCGGAATTCAGAGATTTAATAAGATATACCTGTTAAATACTAGTATCTGTCAGCACACTAAATTACACTATCATTAACCACACTATTTGTTAAATATCTACAGATCACACAATGTTTAGTTTACGTGTAGCGTCCGCCTAAAAAATCACATCGATATTGTATTCCAATGGTAAATAATATTGGTATTTTTTTGATAGAAATCGGCCAATATCGTTATTAAATATCCACAACACAGTGTTTTCACTTCACACTTCGATATAATAAAATAAATATTAGTTTTTCGTTCAAACAATTACACCGGAAAACCCATTAAAGTTCACTTTGAATAGTGCTTTATTCAAAGTGAACATTATGTAAAGTGAGTATTAACACAATTTTTTTATTATAAAAAAAATAGGATCACGACTGTAATCCCCAAGTACGGTAGAAATCCTCTCAGATCTCCAGACGCTTAGATCCTTTGAAGATATCTAGTGGGGGTAGTCATAGTCAGATGCACGTTCAAACATTATATTTGGCACATACCCACTACTAGCCCAACCTACGAGGATCCTATAAGGGCTGACTTTTGAAATACAGAACTGAATAAATAAATTACGAGTAGGCTGTAGGTGTAGGCACTTACCAATAACAGTGAGGTTGACTCTTGAATTTCTGGTCTGCGCCTGCTTAAAGTCCACCCTGCAACGGTAGATACCCTGGTCAGATGCCTTCACGCGGTCCACGCCCAGCTCGGCTGGCTTCCTCTCGGGAAGAAAGTAGGCTCGGGAGGCGAAGACGCTCTCGTCCGACCATCGCTCGGCAACGCCAAAGTCTCGCTCTCTCGCGTCCACGCTGTGAGAAAAAAATATATAATGCTGATTGCCTCTGGCTCGGGTTGTTGGTTGTGTTCAGACCACAGGAAAGATGGATAAACGAACTAATCGCAGTAGCTGGGATAAAATGGACAGACGAAGCACAAGATCGAGAAATTTGGCAAGCTCTGGAGGAGGCCTTCGCCCAAAGAGGGGACCTCAACAACGACATTAAGATTTTATAAATAATTAATTTACACGTAATAATAATAATAACTTAATTAAAATACCAAATCAAATGTAAAATTGATAACTAATGAAATTTATATTGCATGTAATGTTTATAAGAGGAAATAAAGGCTTTTTTATTTTTTTATTTAATGCTGATTGAGGCTTTTACATAGATGTATTTATTACTATTATGTATATGTGGGACTAAAACAATAACTCGTGTTAGTAACATGATAATTGATATTTCGATCTGTTTGCTGGTTAATGTTCCTACATTACTTTTATAAGTTTTAATTTTTACTATTTTATTGTACTGTTTGTTCGATAATCTAGTCACTATTCGCGCTATCTAGCCCCTAACTAATTAAAGCTTGTACTATGGGAGCAAGAAAACTGATAGTATACTAATACTATACTTTACAGAACAATTTTTGTCCTAAGTGGGATTCGAACACACGAGCTTCAGCGCAGAAGGCATACACCAAATGAAATGTGAAAAATATAAAGAGGCAGGAGTAACTAACCCCTACTTTTCACATTTGATGATTTCTCTTAGGGTTCTTGTTCCAGCGCCTGTAATTTAATCTGTAGTTTTAAATTTCTAACCTCATTTTTCCGGTTTCACTCAAGAAGTTGTCGACAAGTGCCATACAAATAAAACCCTGCTATTTCATCTCAAAGTTCAGTTGCTCTTACCAAGATGCAACATCAAAGGCATCGATACATCTTTTACGTCGGCGCAAAAGTAGCACTCAAAACTTTGTCGTATGCAAGTCGCGTAGTATGATGTACGAGTATGTTGATTGGAAACAGATAGGCTACTCCATACATACTGGAATTCAATTAAACCTCCTTGTTTTACAGAGCATCATTGTAAAAGAAAATTAAATATACAATGAACAGGTGATAGACTTTTTTAAATCTTCCAAAGCCACAACGAACCAGAGCATGGGTATACGACTTTTTTTTTTAAAGCCGGGAACTAAATTTTATCTTGTGTTAGCACGGAAGCGCTCAGCTGCCACAAATCAATTTTGCGAACGCGGTGAGTGTCGTATAACTTTGTAATTAAAAAAAACCCTAACTTCACCAAAAATGTTAGACAAAGCTTAATATGCGAAAATCCTTTTCGAAGGCTTCAGTTAATTTTGAGGAAACTCCTCAAAATTCATACGTTCTGGGATTATTTTAGAGAAATTATCTAAATCCGGCCAAGTGCGAGTCGGACTCGCGCACGAAGGATTCCGTGCATTATCTATAAAAACAGAACATCACGTTTGTTGTATGGGAGCCCCCCTTCAATATTTATTTTATTCTGTTTTTAGTATTTGTTGATATAGAAGCAACCAAAATACATAATCTATAAAAAAAATAACTGTCTAGCTATCACGGTTCATGAGATACAGCCCTGTGACAGACAGACGGACGGACGGACAGACAGATAGACAGACAGACAGACAGACAGGCAGACAGACGGACAGCAAAGTCTTAGTTCCGATTTCACCCTTTGGGTACGGAACCCTAAAAAACGACCCTAAAACACCTACTTTGACGGGAAATTTTGATTTACATCCCTGAAAATCTTAATCATATTTATACCAGAATTGGTTGCAACAACCTTACTGTATTCATTCTATTTACAATATTTTGACTAAACTAAACACCAAAATGTGTTCTAGAAATGACAGATTGTAAAGTTAAAATGAAGATACTGATTTTATTATAATCGCCTAAGCTATTGATTATTTTTAACAATTATTGGAAACAGCTAAATCCCTAGCTCCCAAGATCAAATCAATCATAAAACATGTTCACTGATTCATCTAGTCATGGTAGCAAAGAACAGGCGCAACTTCTCCTACACCAACATTGATTATATAAAATACCTAATTAAATTGGTTTAATAAACAACATTGATTATCTAAAAGAAAAACCTTTTGAGTTTAATTTTTATTTGATGTCAATTTGTAAATATGCACGTAGTGACCTATTTGCTCCCTTCACAAGCTTTTTATTTAGCTTTCATGGATTCTTCATACCCATACCGAGGGACAGAGACTATTCAATTCTAAAGTTTATATTGCATGCATATTCGTACCTATCTCATGAAGTTCGAGTAATAGCCTTGTTGGCCGAGTGGGAGGCTTTGATTTAATTTCCGAAGGTCGTGGGTTCAAATCCCGGCTGTGCATCAATGAATTTTTAATTATAAAAACTTTACATGTACTCGTGAATAAACCAGTCGTGTATGAAACGCTAACTACTGCAAAATGAGGGCATGAGCCATGTAATGTTAGGACGTGCTTCTAACTATCCCCTTTAATAATCTCTAATGATCTGGAGATCTGAGTAGATGTGTACCGTACTTGGTGATTACAGTCGTGATCCTATTTTATTATCTTCTTATCTTGTGCATACTAGAATGCGATCTCAAGAACTAAAGACAAAACAATTTTTATTTTCGAGACCTTTTAAATGGAACTTTTTATTCGACTAGACGAGACGACAAAACGAGCAAAGGTAAAAGAATAATGATGAGAAAGCAGAGTTGGATTTTTCAGACGAATAATAAAGAATCTTCACCTTTTACCCACAGACAACTTGAAAATTTAAGTATTTTTGGTTTGCATTTGTCTTGCCTACTAACAGAGCTAGCAAGACTATGTTTAGTATTTTAAATAGGTACTCACTAAAAATACACAATTTAGTCGTCGTAAAGGAAATTTTATGTGAATATTTCAAAAGAACCAAAATTTTACAACCATTTCTATGAAAACTATAGCTATATATAAAACTATCTGGATGACTGATTTACTTGGTATTTCATTGCCTGAAAACACGGATAAAACGTCGTTTTATAAAAATGAAACCTAGCTAAAGCGATTTATCGCCCCCGAAACCCCCTGCATACTAAATTTCATGAAAATCGTTGGAGCCGTTTGGAGCCGAGAATCAGATTATATTATTGTATATGCACAAGGATTGCTCGTTTAAAAAGGTATTAGTTGTGCGAGGAGTGCAAATATACACACCACTATATAAACCTATATAGATTTATATGTATACAACGTCGTATTGTAAGAACTTGATTCGTTTATTCTAAAAGGCATTGTATACGGGAATAAGTATAGGCCTTAATTAATCTCACACGACAGAGCCACGTTCAAAATTTCAGACATACTCTAATGCCGCGTTTCCCCTTATGTTCTGAGCGACAGATGTTCGCTTGCTCTTTTATTCAGTGTAAGAGCGAGCAAGCATCTGTTCGCACGCTCCGAACACTAAGTAAAAACGCGACGTTATAAACCGTAAAAATCGTCTTTGCTTTGTATGAGGGACTAGTGGAAACCATCGCGACTTCGTTCGCGTGTAGTTATTTTCAAAAAGACTTCAACCCTCGCTGCATTCACACAAAGGTTGAATTACAATGATCATTTTCTCAGTGCACTATAACACACCAAAAGTAATACATCCTTCATAATCCGAGTTCCTAAGACCATTGGTTTAGGCTGTGCGTTGTCATCTGTCAGTCAATAACATGGTGGTTTGATGTTGTGGATCATACTTTTAATAAATACTATACCTACCTTAGATTTTATACAAATATTGTAATGTGTGACCGTCATCTTCCCATTTTTTTTATTAATTAGCCTGTAAGCTGTCCCACTGCTAGGCAAAGGCCTACCCCGTGGATTTCCACTTTTTGCGGTCTCGTGCTATCCTCTTTAGCTATTTAGATCATCACAAAAGAGCTTCTTGACTTGCCTCCCAAATAAATTAATATAAATACCTGTAAATAGGCGTGCCCAAGTCCTCCTTGTACCACAGCACGAGAAGCACTGCGTCTTCTTCTCCCGAGGTCTCGATGTCACAAGGCAGGTACACCGGCTCACCGGCCACGGCTGTCACATGTGTCATCGGCACTGTAACAAACGGAAATTATTGTTATAATGTTGAATGTGTTATCATTATATTTCCAAAGAGAGTTGACGTCTGGTAGGTAGCCGGTTGTAAAACATAAGCTAAATTATCTTCGCAACATGTTGTCAAACCCCACATTTTCGGTCCGGATATTAACGTCACAGCACATCACGTGCTTAAACATATCTTCTTTTTGTTTTGGCGTTTGTGGTTGGTGATACCACAATTTTTCGTCGTTGTTTACAGGATTTAAAACGGTAAAACAATGAAGGGCTGAGTAATTTAAAACTAGCCGATTAAATAAAGAAAGACTTGACAGTGCTTAATCACAATTTTTTACCGAAAGTAATATGACAAATTGACAGTGAATTGAAATCATAACTGTAGATTTTGACACGGGTCTTTATCACGTACCTAATAATTACTAGTAATTACGTGATAAAGACCCGTGTCAAAATATATAGTTATGTCTACTAATCACGATAGTTTGAAAAATAACAATACGAATCATTTATTATAACCTAATTGTGACGTCTATTTTCTTTGATTTTCATTTGTCAGTTTTCTTTCTTCTTGATTATATTTACCTTCACTAGTGATCTTATAATTTAATTATATTTTCTGTTGAAATATATTTTTTAATGACAGCCTTTTCTAAAATATTTTAAACCATCGCGCTATCATCTGTCATATTATATCACATTGTTATCGGAACTTGACAAGAATGCAAAGTTTTTACTCAATCAAAGTATTTACTAAGGAGTTTCGTTGTGAGTGACTGTTGAACAGCTCCTGACTTCATCATCAGATCAGCTTGTTGTCATATTATTGCATTGTCACCAAAGTTACTTAAGTATGCAAAATTTCAGCTCAATCGATTGAGGATAACTGCTTCAAAATTGATTTGCAAGATTCCACCTTAACAAACTTACATACATACATTACAAGTTAAATAAAAGCTTGTAAAAATACGTGTGGTTTAAATCGCGCCGCTACATAACCGTCACAATATTAAAACGGGTACCGTTTTTAGAGAACCATGCCTTTACAGAGTGAGTGACTAAATCAAAGGTTTCGGCAGAATAACAGCGCTGACCTATCTTCGTATAGGAAAGCATAATGCTGAGCCGAGACCCTTTTACTGCTGTAGCACAGAGCATAGCATATATTTATTTTAAAATGTTTGTTTTTTTTTTTTTTTTTTTTGTAATTTAGTTTTTTTTACTTTCTCTCCTTGTTTTTTTTAAGTGTACCTATGTTAGATGTAAGTTTAAACTGTTTTTTATTTTATTTTTATTTCCTTTTTATGTTATGTTGTGTTGTGTGCTAAAGAAGTAAATAAATAATTGTCTATGTCTATGTCTATGTCTAAGAATCCGAAGATGGGTAATGTCGAACTTTTGAGCGTCTCTCCACTTTTATTATTTGAATAGAATAGTAACATAAAGTGACTGTTCCTTTGCCTTCGCTCAGATATTTTTATTATTATTTTAAAAACTGGTTTGAATTGAATTGCCCTTTGTGCAGTGAAATGTCAATTATAGCTACTCACCCGTCACGATAATGCAAAATGTTGACATGTGCCAATTAATGTTATATTTGCAAAAAAATAGGAAATAGTAGTTTTAATATAGAGTGTTTTACGCGCTAGTTTTAGCAAGCAAACCCTTTGTTGAGAAATAGCGATGTGACATCAAAAAAAACGTACCGTACTTTTTTTTTCATGTTATAACTAGCGCGAAAAACATTATATTTAAAAACTACTATTTACTTAAAATATTTCCAATCAGTATAACAATATTAATATTATAAATGCGAAAGTAACTCTGCTTGTCTGTCTGTGACGTTATCACGGACAAACCGGCACTGCCAACAGAAACACTAGCCGTAAATTTAAATAATGTGGATCCATAGGCCGGTTTGCGTACAATGCGCGCGCATTCAATCACATTCATTTACTGATAGATTCGAGTTAGCACAGTAGGGGTCATCGACCACGTAGCCCAATAGACGCCTTTCTTTTCTTCAAACAAACAATTCTGTCAAACTATTGAGGTGTAAGTTTTATAAATAAGTTTTCTGTTGAAAAATATTTTTCAATGACGGGCTTTTGTAAAATCATTTCTTAAACCATCGAACACTAGCGCTATCACCTGTCACATCATATAACATTTTCATCGGAACTTGACAAGTATGCAAAGTTTTTACTCAAACGAAGTATTTACAAAGAAGTTCCATTGTGAGTGTCTGTTGAACTGTTCCTGACTCCATTATCAGATCAGCTCACTGTCACCATATTATTGCATTGTTACCGAAGTTGTCACACAAGTATGCGAAATTTTAGCTTAATCGGTTGGCTTAACTGCTTAAAAATTGAGTTGCAAGATTCCACCTTAACAAACATAGTTCCATACATTGCAAGTTAAATAAAAGCTTGTAAAAATGTATTCTGATGGCCGGTTCAATGTCACTACCTACGCTCGGTTTACACAGGATATGTAGCCCATATGTGTTGTCTGACAGTGATCGCCTTGAATGAGGAGTCTAGGCTGTTTGGTCAATGGTAGGGGTTCGACGATCAATGAACTGTCATCTCGATTTATCGTCTTGATTCCGGGCCGAAAGTGGTTTACGCTTGCCGAAAATGTATTTGCAACGAGTTTCAAGTCGCTGCTCCCTTTACCAAGAGGTGAATATTACGTTTAAATGTACCTACAATTACATCGATTCACCTCTTGTACCTAGCGCTGGATTTATAATTCGGCGGCCCATAGGCAGAGCATGTGGTAGAGACCCTCGAATCGTTCATCCTAATAATATTATAAATGCGAAAGTTTGTGAGTTTGTATGTACGTTTGTTCCTCAATCAGGCCTAAATTACAAAAAGGATTAAGTTGAAATTTGCTGTAGATAAAGATATAATGCCTGAATAAATAATAGACTACTTTAAAATATAAAAAACATCCCCAAAACGATAAAAAACGCAAAAGGGATGATTTCTGTATAGATGGTGTGCAACAAATCTGATGTCACTGACTAAAAACATTCAGTCTTTTCAATTCGATTATTGAAATTTGACAGGACAACGTCTGTCACGGGTCGGCTAGTATTGTTCATAAAAAATTGTGCTCATAGTAAAATAGTTTTAGTCAAAAATAGTTTTTCTTCTACTAAAGCTTTATTTCTACTGAGCCTTTTTTTTGTTTGGTGACGGCCCCCTTGTGTTTGCAGCCAGGAATTATAACTACTGGAAAATGTGGGCATATGCCAAATGTAATATTTGGACGTGCCTCTAATTAACCCCTTTAGACATCTTCAAGGATTTGAGCGCCTGGAGATCTGAGAGGATGTTCAACTGTACTTGGGGATTACAGTCGTGATCCTATTTATTTTATTTTTATGTCATGAAAAAAATCTTAGGATTATCCCAAGAGTTAAGACGAGCTTAGTAAAGATGAACCAAGGACAGGTTCATCCTGACTAAGCTTGTCATAACTCTCGGGATGTTACCTAAGGGTAAAAGACGAGTCTTTAGTCAAATAAATCGACTTAAACAAGATGTAGGATGAAAGCGTTGGTCGTGGCCATTTTAACGTTTAAATTTCCAAATAAACGATTTATATTGAACAAAATATTAAAACGACGTTTTTTAAACAACATAGAATAGAGTATTTATCTATCTCTTAGGTTAAGCAAAGGTTCTGTAACAGGCTTTATTTATTTATTAATTATTCAAATTTATAGACAAAACGGGAAATCATTATTTCCGGTCACAACAATCACAACTGTCACTAATCAAAACGGACCATAGACATATAATTGTATTAACTATAGATTTTAAACAAGTTTGTTTGCTCTGCTTAGTTATTAACTGCCAAAATTGTATATGACCAAAACCGGGGTAGGCACCACAACCGGGTCTATAACTAAGGTTAATTTATATGAAACATCACGTCACTACCACTCCAAGTCATTTATGACGTCAAAAAAATCGTAAAATTTGACATCACTACATAGTATAAAGCAAAGTCGCTTTCCGCTTCCCGCGTCTGTATGTCTGTATGTATGTTTGCTTATATCTTTAAAACTACGCAACGGATTTTGATGCGGTTTTTTTTAATAGATAGAGTGATTCAGGAGGAAGGTTTATATGTATAATAACATGCTACCCGTGCGAAGCCGGGGCGGGTCGCTAGTAAATGAATAAAGCAATTTAATTCGCTTGTGTATAAAGACTTTTACACAAAGAAACTTATTAATATTGAGTTTGACAAGTCACGTTGTAAAATACAATTTCCTAAAGATTTTACGGTTGATTGTGATTAAATGAAAGTTGAAATATAAGAGAATTAATGAATGAATGAAAATGATTTTTTGCTATATTAAACAAGAGGAAACACTGTACAATGGGCGGTCTTATCGCTAAAAATCGATCTCTTTCAGACATCTTTAGCAAGGAACTAATATAAAAATAAATAAAAGATAGGTTGGGGTGCACTTATAAAAAATATTTAATATGAATGTAATCAAAGAATTATCTTTACATACATACAAATATAGAAATATTTATAATATTTATATAAAATAAAGTCCCTATTTAAATATATAACCTGTAATACATAATCCATAGTGCATATACATATATTACTAGCTGTTCCGACAGACGATGTCTTGTCAAATTTAAATAATCCCACAGAAAAAATAACTATCAGTTTTTCCAAACTTTATGCCACTCTTATCACTTACGTGTATAAAAAATACCCTACAACCTATTCTCATATCCATACACAAAAAATTTCATAAAAATCGGTCAAGCGGTTTCGAAGAAATTTGGTTACAAAACGGTGACAAGAGAATTTTATATAAAAGAAAGATAGTGGTTCGTTGTATAACTCGAAATAGATTAAACTTTTAAAGTCACTCGAAGTGGAGAAAACTAAATGCATAATCCCTTGCGCTGCCGCTACATAAAAGCCCACTTTTGTGTATTTTCAGGCACATTTCAGAATATCCGAATTTGGAAACGGAATTTCACAGGTGTATTTTTAGAGCGAGATGGTGTTATTTTTAAAGGGAGGTCACTTATCGTTTTTCGTCCCGGAAGTGTGTTTTGTTTCGTTCGACTCGTCTGGCATAAAACTTTAGAAAAAAGCTGTTTACAGCCATTTTTAGGGTTCCGTAGAGGAACCCTAAAACTAAGACTTCGCTGTCCGTCTGTCCGTCTGTCCGTCTGTCTGTCACAGGGCTGTATCTCATGAACCGTGTTAGCTAGACAGTTGAAATTTTCACAGATTATGTATTTCTGTTGCCGCTATAGCAACAAATACTAATACAAAATTAAATAAATATTTAAGGGGGGCTCCCATACAACAAACGTGTTTTGGCGTTTATTATAGATAATGGTAAGAAAAACCTTCGTGCGCGAGTCCAATTCGCACTTGGCTGGTTTTTTATGGTTGCCTTTTCTTTAGTCTCTTTTTGTGTCAGAGATTAGGTTCTGCCCGCGGCTTCATTTTCGAGGTACTGTGACCTCCTATTTTAATACCTCCAAGAATGATTATCAGGATATAAAGTATTTATTTTAAGGCTGGTCTATTAGTATACAATTTTTTAAACAAATTGGTTCATCTATCACGATGTTATTATGTAACAACCAACTACATAAAAAAAGATCCAAACTTTTATATAGATAAAAAACCCAAGCCTTGGTTCTTTGAAAATAATAATATTTAAATCGTAAACATTCGTAAAAACTACTTCATTATAATAGGACGAAAAACCAATTTCTATTTGTATTTTCTCTACCTACAATATTCTGGTAAATTTAAAATCACAAATATATTCACATGATGTTTATAATTATACCAAAACACAATATTATCCTTTTTATAAAACAAGCGTCCACTATTTAATATGCAAATGCACCCGACAATGGGTCATACGAGTACTTTTTTATTCGAACCCGCCAACTATATTTTAAAATTCGAACTCAAATAAGGAGTTTGAGTTTATTGTACCTATACAAGGAGGCTGCACTTTAATAATACACCTAAATCGAGTAGTATTTTTTTCGTTCCACCAACTAGGCAATATTTTAAAATTCGAACTCGACTAAGGAGTTTTAGTTTATTCTACCTAATACAAGGTTGCAGTATTCCACCGACGATAATTACGAGTTTAATTATTATTTAAAACATAATGGAAATGGAAGTAACATGCTACTTAAACGACAATGATAATATAATATAGACCTTTAGATCGTGTACCTACTGATAACATAAATTACGAATTTTGACGACTGAATATTTTTAGTCTATGATGTCAGATTTGTTGCAAACCAGCGTCATCTATACCATCCTCTATCATCATTTTTTATTATTTTAAACAGAATGGAAATAGTAGTACATACTTTCTAATCGACCACGATAAAACAATATAAAAGATGTCACTAATTCTCACCAGTTCATACTTGCAGCAAATAGAAATCAATTCAACCAAGATAATAATAAAGATTCTTTGAGTCGATTCGATGGAGTTTTCTAGCGCATTGCCTCTTTGTATCCGAACCGGACCAGACAGGGTGCAACCGAACGTCCGACCAAGCCGGACGTACCTATGTCCGCGTGTATCGAATTGACTACCAGGTTGGTTGATATTATGTTGAAGATATATATATTTTTTCAAGTAGTCTAGTCCTGTATTACTGATAATATTAGAGAAAAATGTGTGTATTGTGCCAAACATAATATTCGGGCGTGCCTCTGACTACCCCCCTGAGACGTTCTCAATTATCTAGGTCCTTGAGATCTGAGAGTTTGTCTACCATATTTGAGGATTACAGTCGTGATTTTTTTTTATTCAGATAGTTTCAGAATAAGATTTTTATATACATTTTTATTATCTTTTGGCGTTCTAACATATTTTATAAAGTGTGGTCACAGAAATTGCTTTACCATGTTTTGGGCTAAATCGAATAAAATAAAAACTTCTTTTCAAGTAACAACTTTTGAAAAGCCATTAAAAACCGACATGAAAACTGCACAGTTTCTATTCTCAATAAATAATGGAAAAGCGAACAAGCCAAACATATTTCCTATATCACGACGTGTAGACTGGACATACGGAAATAGCGTTTCCCGGGTTTGCGGGCTTTTCCACAGGCTTACGTGAAATGAAGTAGTGACAGCGATAGCAGTGCAAACGCTGAACGATCACTTGCATAATGTCAAAAAAACTTATTACCAATGGCGGCTGTCGCCTATAACTCGCATGTCGCTCCTGTTGTCACAAACGCACTTTTGATGCGAACATCTATAGTACACGCGGCTACACGAACTAGATAAGTTGCTGCCGAAGAAGTGCCGACCGCGTCCGATCCGATTTTCGATATACTATCACGATGTTTAAAATCTATCAGGCATCCCGCGACGGTTTACATTTTTTTAGGACATCAATTTTCCGAGAGAGGGCGAGTTCGAGTTTGTTGTTCGGTAGCAGCCGATGATAGTACAAGTGGCGTTTGACAACAATGATTGTACAATTTACGCTTGTCGCAAATCTGTCGCGTGCATGATAGATACGTAATACGGGTAGCAATAGTTCATTGATTCAGGCGTGACAAAACGGGTAGAAAAACAAATATATTCAAATTCATAAAAAATATATAATACGAGTACTTCACACGACACATATTTTTTGAGGTATTTTTTCATTATCTGAAAATATTTATATTATAAATATTTGACTATTTATATTATTTAGACGCATTACGAAGAACCTATCATTGTTCGAGTAAACAAAGATGATTATACGAGTTAGAATATTTGTGCTAAACGCTACTATCAAATAAAATGACATACCTACTCAGAAGTGTGAATGATTATAAACGTTTAGTCCGATAAGGAACCTTAAAACTGTAATTCGCAATAAAAAATCATTATCAATGTAACAGTCATAAAAAACACACTCAATTGGTCTCAAGTACTCTCCAGTTTGCGACAGAAAAATCCCAACATTGCACGTTAAGGGTCCTTAAAAATTTGGCAGCAAAATCGGACACAATTGCAACTCAACCGGAGACCTAAATAAATAGATAAAGCCGCCTTTTAATTATTCAAATGATGTCCCACTGCTTATTGTGAATTGAGCTTAAAACTCCGAACGAAACACTTCGAAATTACACTCTAATTTCGTAAGTAGAAAGTAGAGTTTTGTTTGTTACGCCCTCAGTTGGATAGGTCGTTATTTCCTTTTGGTGTGAGTGTATATTGGTGCTTTATTAAGCTTTTTGTCAGTTTAGAGCTTGCAGTTCGGAGTAATAACGTTTTTGAGCAGTTTTGCGCCCGAAAAAAAAAGGTTGGATTAATATAGCTTGATTTCCATAGCGTTGACATCAGCACTCAACGAGATTGCTACTATTTTTGTAACTAGATGCCGTTAAAAAATATTCCACAAAACATTTTTGTCTCTTTTCGAAATGGAAACCAAGTGTATGCTAAACATAAGCTGAATGATAAGCTAAAAAAGTGTGCTCAATGCGAGCACACTTTTTTAGCCTAAACCAGCGGCTTCACACGTATAGGTACCAACCCATATAAAATGTAACCTGAAATGAAATCAAATAGGATCACGACTGTAATCCCCAAGTACGGTAGACATCCTCGCAGATCTCTAATGTCTAAAGGGGTTAGTTAGAGGTATATCCAAACATTACATTTGGCACATGCCCGCATTCTGCATTAGGTTTTTTTTTTTTTTTTTTTTTTTTTTTTATTGTTAGTGTACATTAATATAAATAGTGTACTCTAATAATACTACAATCTAGCCATAAGGCAGGCTAATGAGTAGTTTCACTTTGACCTAAATTGCTATGATATTGTTATTAAACTAAGAATGTGTCCACTAACACTTTTCTTACTGGCTCTAATTAAGGGGAAGACACTTTGTTTTTGTGTTCTATAAACGTAGTACTAACTTACTCTTACACTACACAACACTGATTGTATGATACACTACATTACACTAGCTCAAAAGGTTTCGTTCTTTTGAGCCTTCTTACTTGGTCTGTGTTGTCGAGAAGCTGGATTGCCTCGACGTTTACATGGCGATGAAGTCTTTGTTCGTGAGCTTCTGCATAATATTGAATGACTTTAGCGACGAAATCTATATTAAGGTCCCGGTGGAGATCGTCATTTCTTATGTACCAGGGTGCATTCACTATTCCCCTGAGTACCTTGTTTTGGAATCTTTGGATTATTTGTATATTGCTCTTTTTGGTACAGCCCCAAAGCTGTATACCATAGGTCCATACTGGCATAAGGACTTGTTTGTATAGTAACATCTTGTTGTGTACTGTCAGGGCGGAATGTCTTCCAAGAAGCCAGTACATTCTTTTGTAGCGTAGATCTAACTCATCTTTTTTCTTTTTGACGTGAGCTTTCCAGCGTAGCTTTGCGTCGAGCGTCATGCCCAAGTATTTAGCCGTATTTTCATATGGTATGAGCTTGTTGTTAATAAATATTGGGTGGTATTCCTCCTTTTTGTTAGTGAAGTTAATGTGAACGGATTTCGTCTCATTTAGTTTAATTCTCCACTGCTGTGTCCAACCATGAATTTTATTAACAGCTTCTTGAACCTTTTCTGCTGCTTCTGCGTAGGTGTTTCCTACAGCCATTATAGCAGTATCGTCAGCAAAGGTCGCGATGGTGTTATTTTTAAGTTCAGGAATATCACAAGTATATAGCAGATACAGGACCGGTCCCAATACGCTTCCCTGTGGTACACCAGCTTTGATCTCCTTTAGTTCGGAATAGGCATCATCTTGCCTTATTCTAAAAGCTCTATTCGATAAGTATGACTCTAGTATGTCAGCAAATTCTCCAGGTAGCATTTTCCGCAATTTTAACATAAGGCCTTCATGCCAAACTTTATCAAATGCCTGTGCTACATCTAGGAAAACTGTAGAGCAGACTTTTTTCTCTTCGAGAGTTTTTTCGATTGTGTTGGTGATTCTATGTACTTGGTCTATTGTTGAGTGCTGTTCGCGGAATCCAAACTGATGATCTGGGATAAGGTTCTTGCTGTCTAGTATCGGTTTAAGCCGTTTAAGCAACAGTTTTTCGAATAACTTTGACATTATAGGTAATAGTGATATCGGTCTGTATGAAGAAGCATCTTGCGGCGATTTCCCTGGTTTTCTTATCATTATTACTTCAGCCACTTTCCATAAATCTGGTACATATTTGAGTCTCAAAGCAGCGTTGATAATATTTGTTAATTTAACCAAGGCTTTTCTTGGGAGGTTGTGAAGGATATCACCCGAGATAAGATCGAAACCCGGGGATTTTTTCGGGTTTATGTGTTGCTTTATATGCCATGCCACTTCTCTGGGTGACACAAGCTTTAAAGTTGATTTTTCGACGCAAGCCTCTTGAGTTGAGACTTCATTAATCGTTTGACCTTCATTTGGTATAAATATATTTTCTAAGTGCTCCGCAAACTTTTTGGCTTTTTGTTCATTACTAACAGCCCATTTACCAGGTCCCAGTTTTATTGGTGGGATTTGGGTAGTTGGCTGTTTTAGGTTTTTAGTAGCCTTCCAGAGTGAGTAATCTGTACTGCGATCACTGGTTAGCTTTTGGAGGAATGAGTTCGTTAAGGTATCATTGTGGTTTTGAATTAGCCTTTTTAGTTGTTTAGTAAGTTTATTTAATTTTGTTTTGTCTTGCGGAGACCTAGTCTGATGCCATTGGTTTCGCTGTTGTCGCTTTTCGTGTATCAGCTTGGTGATTTCTCGGGGGTAGGTATTCCGAGAGGCTCTTTTTTTAACCACTGGTGTATTTTTCCACGCTGTCTGCTGTATTAATTTTATAAACTTATCCAGATCTATGTTAAGCTGCTCTGGAGTTTTAAGTGGAACTCTTAGGTCTATATTACTATTTAATTCTATTTTAAAACTCTCCCAGTCTGTGTGTTTATTAACTAGGGTCAGAGTATTTTCTTTGTATAGAACATTTTCGCTTATTTCTAAGTATATTGCAGAGTGATCCGAGTTCATATCATAACTCTGTTTAGTTTGTAAGTAGTTTGAGGAAAGATTTTTATATATGAAAAAGTCTATCAAGTCTGGGACTTTATGTTGATCAGATGGCCAGTAAGTAGGTGACCTTGTGGATGTAACGTCACATTTGAGTTCGTTTACGGCATTCAGTAACTCTTTTCCTTTTGTGTTTGTTAGTCTGGAGCCCCAATACGTATTTTTTGCATTGAAATCTCCTCCTAGTATGAACTTTTCGCCAAGAAGATTTAAAAGTCTCTTGTACGTGTCCTTTTTAATCGCATATCGCGGTGGGCAGTATATTGATGCTATCGTTAGAGGGTACAGTTTAGTAGTGATGCAGATAGCTACAGATTGTATATCTGGCTCTTCATATTTGTTCACCTCATGATGTTTAATACTTTCTTTTACTATTACTGCACTACCCCCTCTTGCTTTGTTGTGTGGGTGAAGTGCATGGTAGGTCTTATAACCTTTAAATTTAATGTAAGATTGCTTGGTAAAATGCGTTTCTGATACGAGACATACATCTACATTTTCTATATCTAGGATCACTTGCAGTTCATTTTGATGCTTTTGTAATCCATTACAATTCCAAGCCATAATTTTTAGCATACTAATCATTTTTTCGGTTTAGATATAGCTGTTATATTGCTATGTTCAATCTTCTTTAACCGTCTGCATTAGGTAACATTCCACACGTGACAGGTTGAAAGCCCGTCGCCGCTTACAAGAATACTAACTGGTTTCCTCATGATGCTAATCTTCACCGTTATAAGCACGTGCTAAAGCGCATATAATTTTTTCGGACAGAAAAATTCTTTGATTCACAGCCGGGATCGAACCAACGACCTTCGGATTGAAAGTTGAGGTACCTCCCACTCCACCAACACGCTTTTTGCTAAAATCATGTCAAAGTCATGCTTGCTTCGTGCAAGAAGAACAACTAAACTAACAAAAAACATTTTCGCATTAGTGTATAGCAAGGATTTAATTTGAAGACTTCAAAGATAATGTTGAAGATTCAAAATGACCCTTACGTTTTCAAATATAATTTTATTGACTTTCACTTTACGCAGTAAGGTTTCCGCTTAAACTCGAAATAATAATTAAAAGCCGGCGACACTCCAGGAGATCATTCTTAATCTGATAAAAAAACAAAGCTTTAAATTATATAAAGTATTCTATCAATTTATATTATATTTTATTATAAAAAAAAAGTATTTATGTGTTCTATCAGTAATCTGGTTCCCATATTACAAACTTTGCTTAGTTTTGGGCTAGATGGCGCTGTGTGAAAAGTCCACACACATTTATTAAATTATCTGGTTCCCATAGTACAAGCTTTGCTTAGTTTGGAGCTAGATGGTGCTGTGTTAAGTCCGCCAATATTTATTTAATATTTTTTTTTAGCAAATTCTCAAAGTTAGTTTTAGGTAGTAACAATATTTGTAGACACACATCTAAACATAACTAAGTAAAATTATACTCAAGTATTGACCCCACAGTTGGTAGTAATTCTGCCTTCTGCGTGGTAGGTTAAGGGTTCGATCTCACGACAAATATTTGTGTGATGAACATAGATGTTTGTTGTGTGTTGGTGTATTATGTATCATAATTATTATGCCATCAAAAACATAACTTGTAAAAAATAGCAACTCAGTTCTTCTACCGTAAAAAGTTGTGAGATCCATGTAATACCAAGTCGGTTAATTTATTCAGTCCCTACTTTAAGGGTCCTTCTGTCTTAAGTTATTACGTAAAGGTTAGCTAATTACGTAATAACATAAGTCAGAAGTACCCTTAAAGTAAAGAGTGAGTGAGTGAGTGAGTGAGTGACAAAATAGGAAACTTTGACTAGTTATAATTCTTAAACTACTGGTTCAAATTGAATGAAATTTGAAATATACCGTGTTTATATAGCGACTGCTTGGTTACTGAAAATTCAGGCTTCTAATTTTATCCACAACGAAGTTATAGGGGGTCGAAAATGGCCTGAACTGCTTCGAGAAAAGGATGGTACAGCCGTGCCGCTTTATTGCTTGACTTGGCGGGGGCACTGCCGTGACCCCAGATTTTTTATTTTTTTTCCCATAGTTCAAGCTTAGTTTGTTTAGTTTGGCTAGATGGCGCTGTGTGATAATGTTCACCAATATTTATTTTATTTATATATCCGATCTTACCTGTAAAAACTTTTCTGAGGTGGTCTTGGCGTAAACTTATTGCAGAAAAACGTCTTAACTCAAAAAAGGTTTAATAAATATCTCATCAGTTTTATTCAAATATTTATCCTCAGTGTATCCCAAGCATAACCCTATCAAAATAGGATTTATACGGACGGCACGACCGTTCGGAAAGCCTTTAAACAAGATTTAGAGTATCCACGCAAATAGCCTCTCGAACGGTATACGCTGATCATCATGATACTGAAGCATCAGCAAATTTGTATTGGGAATTTAGACTGACCTCACAGCTTAGTTGGTAGTAGCTCTGCCTTCTGCGCTGTAGGTTGTGTAATTCCAACCCAGGATAAACTTGTGTGATGAACATAGATGTTTGTTCTGAGGCTGGGTATGGGAACCAGATAACTGATAGAATACTTAAATATACTTTTTAGGGTTCCGTACCCAAAGGGTAAAAACGGGACCCTATTACTAAGACTTCGCTGTCCGCCTGTCTGTCTGTCTGTCACAGGGCTGTATCTCATGAACCGTGATAGCTAGACAGTTGAAATTTTCACAGATTATGTATTTTAGTTGTTGCTATAACAACAAATACTAAAAACAGAATAAAATAAATATTTAAGGGGGCTCCCATACAACAAACGTGATTTTTTTGCCGTTTTTATAGATAATGGTACGGAACCCTTTGTGCGCGAGTCCGATTCGCAATTGGCCGATTTTTTTTAATACATTCTAATTATAACTATAGATTTTGACATGGTACAAAATCAGGGTCAAATCATCACAAATTTTCAGGAATTCATTTATGTTGTAGGTAATTTTATGAAGTAACTAGCTGTACCGACAGCAGACGTTGCCCTGTCAAATATCAATAATTCCATAGATTTTATTTTTATTTTTCAGGCACTTTTTTTTCACTATAAACTTTGTCCTGATAATTACGAACTCAACAAACACAAAATCGAAATCGGTAAAGCCGTTTCTGAGTTTTAGCGAGACTAACGAAAAGCAATTCATTTTTATATACAATAATAGTTTTAATATACCGAAAAAAGTTATCGAGGTTTCTTTTTAACCGAAAATTGGCACTAAATTAGTAACAGACACTGACAATACGTTATTATTTTTTTTGGTAATTAAAAACTAGTGTTGTATAAAAGAAAATAAGAAGGTTACCCAGCTATAAAATCTGTTGCACTCGGAACCTAACAAAGTTAAGTGGCAGTCAATTTTCGATCATTTGCAGTGACACAAAACGGCGACGAGCTTGCTTTGTCTCGTGGAATGCTAACTTATACAAAAACCAAAACCAGTTAGTATTCTTATAAGCGGCGATGGGCCTGCAACCTGTCACGTATTGAATGCTAACTACTGCAAAGTGTGGGCATGTACCAAATGTAATGTTTGGACATGTTTCTGACATCCTAATAATATTATAAATGCGAAAGTTTGTGAAAAGAAATGTATGTTTGTTCCACAATCAGGTCTAAACGACAAAACGGATTAAGTTGAAATTTGCTGTAGATGTCGATGTAAAGCCCGAATAAATAATAAGCTACTTTAAAATTTGAAAAACATCCCCAAAACGATAAAAATCGCAAAAGAGATGAATTCTGTATAGATGGCGCTGGTGTGCAACAAATCTGACATCACTGACTAGAAACATTCAGTCTTTTCTATTCGATTATTGAAATTTGACAGGACAACGTCTGTCACGGGTCGGCTAGTATAAGATATATGAGAGGATGTCTACCGTACTTGGGGATTACAGTCGTGATCCCATTTTTTTTACAAAACCATTTTGTAATCACACGGCTAGCTTCACGTACGCCAAGATCCACCGACTATACTATAAGAAAATATAGCATCTTGCCCTATATAATTAAACTAGCTGACCCGTGCCCGCTTCGCTGTGCGTAAGACATTTCTAATACCATCGTTGACTTTTTTAAGGTGTACAATACTGTAGTACATTATTTTGATATATCTCATGGGGTTCAGTCAGCATTTGCAATGTAAGCGCAAAAAAATGTGTATATTTACGACATCACATTAGAAACCTCTAAAATTATCAGTGTTTCTCTACTATATTATGCATGATATACATATAAACCTTCCTCCTGAATCACTCTATCTATTAAAAAAAACCGCATCAAAATCCGTTGTGTAGTTTTAAAGATATAAGCAAACATACATACATACATACAGACGCGGGAAGCGGAAAGCGACTTTGCTTTATACTATGTAGTGATTCTCAATTGCAAAATTTACCTAACAAATCCCTCAGAGATTGTTTGAACTAAGCTCAGACCTACTTGTGAATTGAAATGAAGGCAATCAAAATCTCTCCGGAACACACCGTTAAGGATTGATCAACACGGTTATAAAATGACCGGCTAATAATAGGGTACCTCTCGCTAAAATTTAGTTGCCAGACTTCACACCGATTAGATATAGGGTGGCTCGGAAGTAAATAGAATTTGTGTATTTTTTTCAACATAGAAAAATCTTAAAGAGAAAAAGAGCCGAAAAAGGAAAAAAAAAAACAATATTTTTTTTCATTTTAAATAGCAAACATTTTAAAGATTACAAAAAGTGTAAACAATGTTGTAAGTAAATTAAACGGCAAATGCTCCAAGGGTTTTTCTATGACGTGTTTTGTCGAAGCTATGTCGAGCACAGAAGACAGACGAGTAAAAGTTAGGTCTGGTAAAGATTTCAAGGACACCACTTAAGTACAAACTTTAGGCCTTTGCCGAAAGCATCACCCTAAAGGGGCGAAAGGATCGATGGGTCATCGCTGTTGACCCCAGTGTTGGGGTGTGATTGATTACCTGTCAGAGTTTGATGAAGAGATGTCATTTGGGTCATTAAATTGGTGTTCTATTGTACTGAGGAACTGACATAGCTTTGGTTTTATAGCTTGGCATCTAATTGTGACAGGTTGCATTGCTTTTAATGTTTTTATAGTACAACAGTTTTTTTTACAGCCATTGCTCCTGAGCCAACCTATACTGATTTTAATTATATGGGCTTAGGATTTTTTAATTAAAAACACAAAGTTTGCACACGAGATGACGGTAACCGAATTAAGGGGCTTTTATTATGGCCAACCCAATTTTATGTGATTAAAAAAGTTTCTTTTGGGACGTAATTATATTTGGCAACTCATGGTGACAGAAGTTTGGGTGACATTTAAGAGCTTCACACACAGCAGCTATAATGTAAAGATGTACATTATAGCACGAGACATCTCATTACATCTTTCCATAGAAATCGTCTGGAGACTACACACGACAGCCATAATATACATTAAAAAAATAAATAGAATCACGACTGTAATCCCCAAGTACGGTAGACATCCTCTCAAATCTCCAGGCGCTTAGATCATTTGAAGATGTCTAGTAGGGGCACGTCAAAACATTATATTTGGCACATGCCCACACTTTGCAGTAGTTAGCATTCAATACGTGACAGGTTGCAGGCCCATCGCCGCTTATAAAAATACTAACTGGTTTTCTAACGATGTTTTCCTTCACCGTTTTGAGCACGTGTTTTTTATGCGCATATAAATTACTCGAACAGAAAAATCCATTGATGCACGCCGGAACTCGAACCAACGACATTCGAAATTAAAGTCGCGGTAACTCCCAATCGGCCAACACGGCTTTTTTACACCTTAAAACATCTCAATACATTTCTGTATATCTCTCTTCGAAAAGGATGTTCAAAAAGTTCAAAAGGATACATTACATTACCTGGGGGGTTAGCATGAACCACAGTCACTATCGTATCGACAACCTATCGTCCAAATGCCTAAACTGACACTTTTGCTGTACAACAAATGCCAGTTTTGACATTTGAACGATACGTTGTCGATACGATAGTGGTTCGCGCTCAGGCCACTGTTGTGTGTGTGAAACATTGAGATAATTTAAAGCTATACATCCCGAGATGTAATGTACATTAATATAGATTATAGCTGCCGTGTGTGAAGCTCTTTAGAATTATAAGCTACAGGGGTGAGCGGAGTCAGCAATTTAGTTTTAGAAACAAATGATGATTGAGGAGAGCTAGTAAACTAGAATGGTTGTTTAATGAAGTCTGAGGCTGAGTTTCTACCTACGTGGAGCTATGTGGAGAGAACCAATGACAGCGCTCGAATATTCGAGTTTGAAAATGGAGCGCTGTGTTTGGCCCGATCAGCACATCTTCGCATAGCTCCGCGTAGGTGGAAACTCACCCTAAGGGTGTAGGTAGTCTAAGTAGTCAGAAACGTCGTAATATATTATTGAAGGTAAGCATTCCATAGGTAACAAGTTGCAAATGTATCTTCGCTTATAAGAATACTAACTGATTTTCTCAAGATGTTTTTGGAGTTTGCTCCTTAAGAATCGGATTTTGATATAAGGCGCCCGGTATGAGAAAAATGTGAGTAGTAAAATCTACTGAACGAATGACCTCGTTACGTTTTTGGTGTGAGCAGTGCAGCTAGATCGTGGGTAGTGTGTACCCTTACTTTGCCTATACTTTATAATGCTTTCTCTCACTCTTACTGATGGTAAAACATCTTATAGTGGGGGTACGCTCTACGCACGATCTGGTAAACTCCAGTCGTGCGTCGGAGCTGACACACACAATTTTTTTTTTCTCAGAATAGAGCAGTTTTTTATATAATAGCTGCTCACCCCGGCTTCCCGCGGGTGGTACCTAAATAAAAAGTAGCCTGTGTAATTCTGATGCTATATTACTGTAGAGTTTCATTTTAATCCGTTCAGTAGTTCTTGCATGAAAGAGTAACAAATACACGCAACCACTCACAAACTTTCGCATTTAAAATATTAGTAGGATGTTATAATTCAAAATGTGGTAAACGGTTCCTACTTTAAACTATAACTTCTATGTTAACAAACATACATAAAGTTCCTATTGAATAGTATATATTATAAAATAAGCCTATCAAATGTAACTGCTTTCTGAGAAATAGTGATTACTAGTGAAACTTTACCACTATCTTGCGGAGTATTTGATTTCAATCATTACTATACAAATCAAATTAATAATTATTTACAGAGTATTATACATTATGGTAAAGAAGATTGAGGTGACTCGATGCCATAAAGCACTGGCTTCTAAGGAATAATGACGAAGAGCATCTACTACATAAAAAACCGGTCGAGTGCGAGTCGGTCTCGCTCACGAAGGGTTCCGTACCATTATCTATAAAAAACGGCAAAAAAACACATTTGTTGTGGGGTATGGGAGCCGTACTTAAATATTTATTTTATTTTGTTTTTAGTATTTTTTGTTATAGCAGCAACAGAAATACATCATCTGTAAAAATTTCAACTGTCTAGCTATCACGGTTCATGAGATACAGCCCTGTGACAGACAGACGGACAGACGGACAGACGGACAGCGAAGTCTTAGTAATAGGGTCCCGTTTTTAAGGAACCCTAAAAACTAAATAGTTATAAATTAAACATAGTCCTGATCCTTACAGCTCAGTTGGTAGTAGCTCTGCCTTCTGCGCTGTAGGTTGTGGTTGATCCCCACCCAGGACAAATATTTGTGTGATGAACATAGATGTTTGTTTTGTGTCTGGGTGTATTTACAAAAAAAAAGTATATAAGTATGCTAAGTAAAATACTAAAACATGGTTTCGAGGTCGAGTCAAGGTGGAGATATTTCGAGGTTACATTCTAAGAATATGGTGATAAGTCTCAGTCGGGTTGTAAGTATCTGACTGGAATCACTATTCTATTTTATTTTTTATTTTTTAGTGTTAGCATAATAATCTGAATATTATAAATTAATATATTAAGCATTACGTTAAAAAAAATATATCTATATATATAAAAGAAAGTCATGTTAGTTACACTATTTATAACTCAAGAACGACTGAAACGAATTGGCTGAAAATTGGTGGCGTGGTATCTTAGAACCAGGAGACGGACATAGGATACTTTTTATAACGGGAACGGGAACTTAACACAGCATTTGTTAATTCTAAAGCGATACGAAGTTCGCCGGGTTAGCTTGTATATTAATAAGGTTGAATCCTGAGTTTTATATATGTTTAAAAAAGTCATTTACATTTTATTATACACTAGCAGTCCGCTCCGGCGTCACACGGATGTAATAATGAAAATAATAGGGTGTAATAAAAATTATCCAATTGGCAATTTTTTTACACCTTGGGTTACATTATCGAAGTTTTCATACGGATCCCTAATAGTTAGACATATGGTATTATAGACTTTTTTGTAGATATTGATAATATCTATAAAACTGTAGTACATTACTTTGCTCTATTGTCAATAATTTCCGCAGCGTAAGCGAAATAAGGATTTTTTTTGGATATTTTTTTACACGTCGGGTTACATTATCGAAGTTTTCATACGGATCCCTAACTTTTATGAAAATATTTTATAGCCTATGTTCATCAGGGATAATGTAGAATTCTAATTTTTCAAATCGGTTCAGTGGTTTCGGAGCCTATTCGATGCAAACAAACAAACAAACAAACAAACAAACAATCAAATCTTTCCTCTTTATAATATTAGTATAGATGAGCTGATTAGTGATTACGACAGTACCTACCTAATACCTACATAATAAGTTTTGCCTAGTTGTTCTTTCACTAGTAGAACCTAAATCTGATTTTCCAAGATGGCCGCGCAATAGCTGCTGACACCTATCAGGTTATTTACGAGTATTAAACCTACGGCCTAGGTCGTGAGACTTTATTTATCGGTGCTTTATTAAATAAGCTACTCAACACTCGATCGGAACACCCATCTTATAGCTGAGTAAATATAAAAACGACCAAGTACGAGTCGGACTCGCGCACGAAGGAATCCATACCATTATCTATAAATAATAAAACCGACCAAGTGCGAGTCGGACTCGCGCACGAACCATTATCTATTAAAACGGCAAAAAAACGCGTTTGTTGTATGGGAGCCCCACTTAATTATTACTTTATTCTGTTTTTAGAATTTGTTGTTATAGCGGCAACAGAAATACATAATCTGTGAATTTAAACTATCTAGCTATCGCGGTTCATGAGATACAGCCCTGTGACAGACAGACGGACAGACAGACAGACAGACAGACGGACAGCGAAGTCTTAGTAATAAGGTCCCGTTTTTACCCTTTGGGTACGGAACCCTAAAAACGGCACAGAATCACAAACATTACATTTGACACATGCCCACATTTAACAGTAGTTAGCATTCCACACGTGACAGGTTGCAAGTCCGTCGCCGCTTACGAGAATACGCTGGATAAATATTTCACATGAAATCAAATCTATTTAGAAAATATTGAAGCTATGTTCAGTATCGTGTGCAAAAAATACTTATGAAAAGCATTGTGAGGAAACCACTCAGTATTCTTAAGAGCGGTTATGGGCTTGCAACTTGTCACGTGTCACGTGTGGAATGCTATTCGTAACGACAGCAAAAAGTTTGGAAGTGCCT
This sequence comes from Hydriomena furcata, assembly GCA_912999785.1. Classification (NCBI taxonomy): domain Eukaryota; kingdom Metazoa; phylum Arthropoda; class Insecta; order Lepidoptera; family Geometridae; genus Hydriomena; species Hydriomena furcata. The sequence goes on from OU538839.1 coordinate 11,263,409, forward strand.
AATAATAATGGTTTATACTCCCTTCGAATATTTGGACGTGCCTCTGACATCGTAAAGAATCTGAGAGTCAAGAAATGTGAGATATAGACAAC